>OZ010586.1:76809086-76939086 GCA_963932145.1 Acanthosepion lycidas
GCATGAAAACTTTAGTGTTGCTATTAACCATATTTCTGCTGCTTCAGTAGTTACATCAGAAGAACTTTGAACTTTTTCTTACAAAAGAAACTGTAATGTTCTTTCTTCAGGATATTTTCTTTTTCTTTTTATTACTTCATTTTCTATGACAACAAGACTTATGGCCACATCGCGTTGAAACATCAGTTCCTATAAGTTCACCAAATTTAAGCAATATCAGGCCTGGGCAGTACCTAGATGAGTGACCACTTGGGAATACCAGGTAAGTTTGAATGTGTTAGCGGTGTAATGGATAATGGCTCGAAATGTGTTAAATGGAGATCTGAGTTCTAATTACTGTCAGGTTAGCGATATTCACTTATGCACAATATTCTTGGGAAAAGGTATGAATCAACACCTTACCCCCAGCTATAGGTTAATTAGTGAGGCTTGTATCACTAAAACCATGATTATCTAAAAAATATTGTTTACAAAATATTTAGATTTCAACATTAAATAACTTGTTGTAACTGAGTAATGAAAAACAACAGTAGAAGGCTGGAATTGGTTTAACAAGTTTATTATCTTTTGGTACAGGGAAACTTAATGTACAATAGAAACTAGAGGAGAGAATGTTTACCTGTGAATGATTAACTATTTTCAGTAAATGCTGCTACTTCTGCTACTGTGACTTCTGCTGATTTAGGACTATTTTTATGTCTTTTGACTGAGTTCAAACTTTTAGGGAAATATTCTCCCTCACAACATAACCCATAGCGATTGAAATGGTGCTTAACAGAAACAACCAACCAACTAACCAATATATCAAGTCTCATAGGATATTCTTAATCTTTATCGACTGTATCCTTTCAAGATGTGGACGATTATAGTTTTCCATAACTTCCTATCCTTGTAGGTCTAAGTGATTTTTTTTCCTTCTCTCCCACCCACTTCCTTTTCTGCCTTCCATTTACACAACTTCATTAGGTAGAGTACACACTGTTTCTCTCTTGCATTGTTAGTGCCAAAGTATTATAAGCAAAACAATCAAAAAAGCATTAGATTCCAAATCTTCTTCATTTTCTATGTAACATTTTCCGTCAGGACATGTACACTCATGACTCTGCAGAACTTCTTGACCTTGGTAGCCCTTAGTAAATTTTGTCTTTTTACTATATCTCCTAATCCCTGTTCTGACAACCATCTACACAAGCTCAGTAGTTAGTCACTGTTTCCCCCCTTTTTAATCTTGTGTTCAACATGGTCTATGAGTGCTGAATTTCTTATTCTAAATATGTCTCCTTATTATTTCAATTTTTTAAAAACTTCCTCATTGTTTACCTGGTATTCTCAGCATTCTTCTGGATAGATATGTGGTTCTACAGAAGGATGCTGAGAATACCATAAATGGAGAATGTGAATAATGTGAACTGCGAGTGTCAAATTTTCCAACCCCTTTTACCTATGTATCTCAGAAATTTCAATATGTCTTTCTGATTCTAAATAGATCTCCATTTCCTTTCCATTATCTTTAAAACTTCCTCATTATTTACCTGGTATTCACAGCATTCTTCTGTACAGATATGTGGTTCTACAGAAGGATGGTGAGGACACCATAGATGGAGCATGTGAGTAATTAGGAAGTTTTACAGAAAATGGAACAATAAGATCACTTGTATTTAGAATCAGAAAGAGACAGTTAAAACTTCTTGGACATATAATAATAATAATAATAATAATAATAATAATAATAATAATAATGATGATGAATTAATTAAACAGAAACAATAGCAAAATAAATTGCTTCACAATCAATACTCTATCATTACCAAACAAGCTGATGTTGACAAACCCTGTATCCATCAGTGGGAGGTGGATTTTTTAATCATTTCATCAAGCAAGGCAACAATGCCACTAAGATGCAAGGGGATTAAAAGAGAATTAATGAGGAAATAGAATAATAAAAGAACAGCATTCAAGAAAACAAAAAAATGTAATTGGTTTTGCATTTAAAATTTTGAATATCGTAAGTGTCAGGGAAGCAAAAAATCTGAAGGGAGTTTCGCAGACAAGAAGTGTGAGAAAAGAAACTATAAGAATAGAACATAGTTGGATTGAGCTTGAACTAGCTTGATATAAAATGGTGAGACCTAGTTGCCAATCTATTAAAAAATAGAAGGTAGCTATGTCATGGCAGTAAGGAAGTGATTGAAGTTAAGATGCCAGGTCAGGATTGATTACATTATAGACCCTACTTTGAATTTTGTCAAGAATATCAAGATATATAGTAAGAGCACCAGCCAGATATGGCAGCAGTAGTCTGTGGATTATAAGATTACAAAACTGATTAACAAATGAAAATGTTCCTGATAATGAACATTACCTTTCAGACTGAAACTTTGAAAGCCAGAACAAAATAGATGAATGAAATACTGAGAAAAAAAATTGGTTTCAATTTGAAAAAGATTCTATGATAAGAAAGTAAATATGAAGATGATTCATTACTTAAAGAACAATTTCCAAAACATCAACAAGAAAAAAAGACCAGAACAAAAAGCCATTTAACATGAAGAAACAAAACTATTATTGAGTAAAGACAGACATTTGGATTTGTTTTTACAGATTATCAACTACCATGAGACAAGAGGATTTCTTTGGTAACAAAGAAAAGAAAACTGAACTGTTACGTGGCATCTGTTCTTTTTTGCAGCAGCAAATGTTGGATGATTTCCTCAGAGATGAAGAAGAGACTCAAGGCAACAGGAATGTAGTTCTACAGAAGGATGCTAAGAATAACATGGACCAAGTGTGTGAGCAACGATGAGGTCTTAGAGAAGTTACAAACAAGGAGGAGGCTTATAATTAACATCAGGAAGAGGCAGCCGAGATTCCTGGGACACATAATGAGGAAGGAGGGCCTGGAAAATCTGATACTCACGGGTCCAATAGAGGGAAAGAGAGACAAGGGAAAACAACACCTAGTGGGCTTAAGTAAATGGATGAGAACATGGTCTGGGGAGGAAGCAGAGGGAAGGAACTTGCTGAGAGCTGCAAGGGATAAGGGGTGGGTGGAGTGCCATGATCAGATAAAAAGAAGGAAAAATATATGTCTTACTAATTAATTCATAATGTGAAGGAGAAGAGGTTGATTTATAACTTTCCTTCATGGGTATTTTGCATAAGTGAATATCACAATGCCTAGTGGAATTGGAACTCAGCTCTCTGATTTCCAATTCAAAGCCATTATCCATTACACCATCCACACATCCAAGATCACAGCACCTGGCATTCTTAAGTGGTCTCCCATATAGTTACTGACCAGGCTTGACATTGCTAAACTAATATGAATGCAAAATATAAATGTAGATGCAATACCAGCCACACAAGAAGAATTTGAGTTTTACTGATAAAAAAATATATTGTCAGTTATCATCATTGGTGTTTTAGTTTAGCCAAGCTTTGATAACAGTTTATACAGGATCATGGAGTCGGAAATAAAAGTCAACCAAATGTAGCAGACTGATTCAGTCTATTATGGAATTTGGCACTTGAAATTTGGTTTTCATTTTTACAAACTCAAACAACCATAACTGTCTATGGAGGCAAAATCAGCAGGAGTCTCTTCAATGAAACACACCTAAATGGATCAATTCACAGAGTAGTAGACCAATGGGGCTCATTATCAAAAACACAGCAAACGAAATCAAATACCAGGTGTGTGTAAAAGTATCCAGCATTAAAACATTGAATACACAATAAAAAAAAAACATTTATTTTTTAAATAAACAAAAATGGAAACTTCTGCACATATTCGACATATCAGGAGAAAGGATGCTTAGCCTTTCAGATAATCAAATATTTATTTTTAAATCTTTGATGCCGAGTAAAAATGAAAAAAACTGTAATCAGTGTGTTTGAATATCCTTCAGACTGTGATATATCTTAAAGATCTTTGAAGATCTTAAAAAAAATTATTAAAATACAAGGATCTTGAAATCGAAATTTCAAAAATGTGGCACATGAGAACATCATCCTGTTGTAGTTGGAGCCCTCAGGTTGGTTGGAAAACGATTCCAGTAGACCAATTGAAGGGATTCCTGGAAGTCCATGCCTTAAAGAAATACAAAAAATTGTTCTCACGAGTACAGCCCACACCTTACAATGAGAACAATTTTTTGTATTTCTTTAAGGCACATAAATATTTTTAAACACAAACATATTTTACATACCTTTTTTTATAATTGGTCAGTAGAAAATGTCATGATGCCATTTTTAACCTGGGCAGGACCCAGAAAGAAATGTGTACACACCAGAAATTAAAGGAAATAAAAAATACAATAATAATAATAACAGCTACAATATTGATAATACAATACCTAGAGTAGAGTGCATAGGATTTATACTATGCTGTTTGATTAATTGGTCATAGTAAGTAATCAACAAGCAGAAAATTTCAAGATGAACATGATCACCATCATATTACTCATGTTTCAGCTGCATGCCAATCATACTGATTGCCTTTCATTCATTTTGACACATTGATTACCAGTACAATTATTTTTCTCTAGACAAGCATCATCTGTAGAAAGACTTCTATTTTTTTTATAGATTTTTATACTTGGATATAATTTTTAAACTTAACTTGAAAAAGACATACTATCATTGAATATTGTCAAACACTATGTCTTTTTTCTTTTTCTTTTCTTAAATTGCGCTCTTCTCTAAGTACTGAAAAATAGTTACATTAACCAATTTTTTTTTAATAATAATAATTGCTTATCTCAAAAATTCTGACATAATTTACAAAAGACAAAAGAAAGTAAGCAATTTTTCTTCAATGTGTTATGCCCCTGTAGAGATATGGGTGATCAGGACTCTCCAAAACTTCCTTCCCATTGTGGCCCTTAACAATGTTTCTCTTTTTACTAAGTCTCAATTCGAACATCCATTCCCGCTGGTTTGACTGGTAGGTAGTTCACTGCCTTCCTCTATCTCTCTTGCCCACAGTATGCCTTGTAAGGGTTAAGTTTTCGAAGTCCTTTTTCCTCATTAGGTGTCCAAGAAATTTCATCTATCTCTTCCTGATTTGGAGTATAAGTATTCTTTTTGTTGCCATTTTCTTTAAGTCTTCGTTGTTACTTGCTTCATTCATGTAATTCTCAGTATCCTTCTGTAGAACCATATTTCTGTCAATTCCGGTTTTCTCTTCATCTTTGGAGAGATTGTTCGGGATTCACTGCCCTATAAGAAAATAGATATAACAGAGCTAACCAGCACTCTTTTCTTTGTTTCTAACAATTTTATTTTTGTTTCTCGGCCTTTTCCTTAAGTTTTGGATTGCATCTTCTGTTATAACACTCTCAATATATTTAAACATCTGTAGTTATTCAATGTTGACATCTCTATTTCATAGCTTGCTCCTTGGGCTTTTTCTCTTGGTGATAGCCATACTTCCTCTCTTCTTGCAATTAATGGTTAGTCCTTTTGTTTTTCTCACTTTCAATTACTACACTGTCTTGGAGGCCTTGTAGTTTTCTTTTCATGTCAGCAATCATCAGGTTGTCATCTGTATATCATATATTGTTAAAATTACTCCCACTGATAATAAATCTTTGAAGGGTCTTTTTAAGATAGCCTCAGTGTAGCGTTTCAAGAAATTTTGGGAAAGACATATTCTTGTCTTAAGCCCCTTTATTTTTTTTTATGTAGCTATCTAATTCATTTATTATAAAAAATTTGAATCTCTTCCAAATGAAGGTCTATATTTACAGAGAGACAAAGGAATTCAGTTAATCCCAGATATATGTTTATAAACTAGGGAAAACACAGTCCCAACAAATATAAATACAATTAAAAATGTTTTGTTTGTGACACAATTTGAAACGCCTGCATGTTACAAAAGATACACTCACCTGTAAGGTGATGCAATGTTTTCAGTTCTTGCTTTTCTTTGTATTGTCTGGGGAGAGGATTGTTTTTGAATGCATTGTTTAGAGACAGAGTTTCAGTCACTAATCAAATGAAGTATATTTTCTTCTCTGCACAAAAAAAGCGGTAAACAAAAATTTAAATTGACACTTAACTCTTTACACTAGAGCCATGGACAAAATGAAAAAAAGATATTTATGGCTTATGGCCATATCACGTTGAAATACCGGTTCCTGTATGTTCAATGCTCTTAAGCAAAATCAAGCATAGTCAGTAAAGAAGAGTTAATGGAAGAGTAGAGTTCCAATTACAGTCTGGTTTGTTATATGCACTATCATGCTAATACCCATGGGAATGGTATAAATCCACTTCTTTTTCCCCCAACTATGGGTTAATTAGTAAGACTAAAAAATTGTTACAATCTAAAAATATTTTCTAGCTGGAAAGGTTTGATAAACCATAGAAAATTAATCAACCAATGAAAGATAAATCACTTTTTTCTCTGAATGCCTACTTTTTGGCTATCATTTTAGAGATATGTAATATATATTACTTTTATATATTATTTTATGCTTAAAATCATGTGTTAATTAAAATCTAAAAAAACAATTCAAAGATGCTGCCAAAAATTCAGGCGACATAACTAGGAAAAGCATATTTTCCATGAAAAATATTTCTACTTTTACTTTCAAAAATTACCATTTTGGGCATGTGTATAGTAATCTGACAAAATGTACAACTCACAAATGGGTAGCAGGAAAATTTGATATGTTTTCAAATTGCCACCAAATTGTCAGTACAAGTTGAGAATGCTGTATCCGAAATTCTTGGGACTGGAATTGCTTCAGTTTTCAAATTTTTTAAGGATTTTGGAATACAGGCTATTTAATTTGTATATAGCATCTATAAAATAGAGCAGCTTGGAAATGGAACACAAGCTGCCACACAATATCTCTCTAAATTTCATAACATAGCTTATACATATACCCTAAAGATTTATACATTTACCCTAAAGTTTTATATGAATAACATGTACCCTGAAAGTAGTTTTATATAAAATTTAATAAATTTTGTGTACATACAGATACAGGTAATGACACTAATCATGAAATGCTAACACAGTTTTTCAAGTTGTGGAATTAAGATTTCATGTAAAAATAATGTTTTGTATTTTCTGTACATTATCTATACTTACAAAAATTATATAACTGCAGGATTTTTGACATTTTGAATAATGTCCTTACGGAAAACAAAACATGTGAGAAGTAATCCATGAACGAAGGTGTTGTGACAGTTGCTAACAAAAAACTGGCACCAATATAGTTGGGCTAGGGAGCTGTTGGGTTAGGGAGCTCCCACCCAAGGCAAATGAGGGTCACTTACAATTGCTGCACATCACCTAGGAACCTTCCCAGTGCTTTCTGAAATTTATCATTTGTAGCAAGTCATGTCTGCACCTGAAAAACATTTGGAGTTTTTAAGTTTTTGGATTTGGGAATTTCAGATAAAGGATACTGTAATATTGAATTTATTACTTGAAGAATTCTGAGAATACTATAGAGTGAACATATGAGTAACGAGGAAGTTGTACAGATAATGGAAAGAAAAATACCCTTATACATAGAATCAGAAAGCACTGTTATTTCTCCCGCATACTGTAGAAAGGAGACTTTTTACACTCTCAGGAGATATTGAAGGCAAAGAAGACAGAGGAAAGCAACCTGTCTAATAAGCTTTGTGTAAAAGGATAGCAGAACTGGGGCTGGGCATGATTGTGCAAAGTTAAACCTTATTAAAAGCTACAAAGGAGAGGAAATTGTGATGGGTCATGTTCACCGAAGACCTCAAGGGTAATGGAATATAGAAAAAGAGTCTTGGACATAAATACAAGAGTATTAATAACAGGTTTACAAATAATAAAAGATTAATTACTACTTTAGAACACTCATCTAGTGCATGTCTCTCTGAGTAAAAGTCTGTAGCTCACAGAATTTGATCTCCTAGTAATTGCAAGGTTTTTCTTCTGTCCAAATATGTTGATGAAAAAAAGATTATCATTTTTTAAATCTTATTTATTCATTTACTAGCAGCATGGCCCGGTGTTGCCCGTGCTTGATTCAAAAATCATGCGACTCATACAGTAATGTACAGTATTTACATTATGTGGACTATTGTCCTCATCTTTGTCGCCATATTTGTCACAACGTTTCGGCCGTTGTACGCTCCGGCCTTCTTCAGGTGGTTGAGCCGTCCAAGCATAGAAATAAATACAATATGGGAACCAGTAATAAGGAGTGCCAGAGAAAAGCAATGATAACAAAGTTGCAATATGAGCTCTGGTAAAAACATGGTGATAACAGCAAAATTGCAATATGAGCACTGGTAAAAATGGTGCTGAAAACATTAGGTTTATAATACCTAGAAATTCATAACCAGATGTCCTTAAGCACAGTGGATAAAGGCTTTGGTTAGATCCAGCGACAGACTCAAAGAGTGTGAGTTCAATACCCGGTTAATGCAGTGGAGAACTTTCAGAAGGAAAATTAACAGGAGATAACTGATAACTGACATCTATCAAACATGGCATGTGGAACTAGAACAGTCTACCTCATGGATTGAAATAAAGGGTTCAGTTCGAAATTCCAACCACCTGAAGAAGGCTGAAATAGTCCACATAATGTAAGTACTATACATAATACCTCATCTCAGAAATATAGACAGACTCATACAGTAATCGCTATCACTTAAAATATTTTTGCCCTTCCTTTAAAGGAGTGCCCTTTGCCGTGCTGATGTTGCTACATGCCTTACTTCTTGCCTATCTAACACTGCAAATTTTTTTTAAGCTCTATACTCTACTAAATCTGTTACAAAAAAAGAAATAAACAAAATGAACACAAAACTATCAGCTTTAAAAAAGGACTCGTAACTGGAAAAACCGAATGAAAACAGAATGTTAACAACAAATACTTTTTCACACCCAACCCAGTTCTGCAAAATCAGAATCAACGTTGAGTTTAAGCAAGCGAATGAGCCAATTAGAGCAAAGTGCCATGCAGATTTAAATTTTTCCCACTTGTGACAAATGCAGCTATCGATTTTTTTTTCATGCTAGCATGCTAGTTAATATTTGTGTCAGTCAGCTGTTGGCTCTCATGCTGGCTCTCATGCTGGATCTCATGCTGGCTCTCATGCTGGCCAATAGAATCTTCCTGCCTATTTGTGGCAACCAGCTATTGGCTTTCACTCTGGCCAACAGAAAATGGCCACAAACTACATGAAAACTGCCGAGAAGCATGAAAAAATCAATTATTTCCACTATTGATGGGAGTTGGGAAATGCAAAGTTGGTGTTGGCCTTCCCGCTAACTTGGAGCATGTGCATGTAAATTTTGGTGCAAATCCGTCAAAAATTGCGGCTGTACATTCGTTACGCACACACACACACACACGCGCACACGCACACACACACACACACACACACACACATCCCGCCTTTTATAGATAGAGATAAAACTGATTTTTTTTCTTGCAGTTTCAATGCTTTCAAGTACCATTTGTAATATTAATGGCATTATTAACCATTACCATTTAAGGTAATGCTACCTTTCTTTTTCTTTCTATGTGCCATGTCCTTTCAAGATGTAGATGATCATGGCTTTCCACCTCCTGTTATCGCTTGTAGCTCTCAACAAATTCCTTCACTCTGCTTCCTCCCCCAGACCACGTTCTGTCATCCGCTTGCTTAAAGCCGCTAGTTATGTCATGCGTTGTTTTCCCTTGTCTCTCTTTCCCTCTATTCGACCTGTGAGTATCAGATTCACCAGGCCCTCCTTCCTCATTATGTGTCCCAGGAACTTCATCTACCTCTTCCAGATGTTAAGTATATGCCTTCTCCTTGTTTGCATGCTTTCTAAGACCTCATTGTTGCTCACATGCTCGGTCCATCATATCCTTAGCATCTTTCCGTAGAACCACATCTCTGTCACCTCGAGTCTCTTATTCCTCTTTGAGGAAATTGTCCAACATTCATGGCCATAAAGAAGAATAGATGTCATGTAACAGCTCAGTATTCTTTTCTTCGTTACCATAGTATCCTCCTGTCTTGCAATTCTCTGCCTATCTTTTGGAATTCATCCTTGGCCATCTCAATATGTCTACAGATCTCAGTGTCACATTTACCATGCTCTATCAGAATGATTTCCAGATATTTAAACTTCCAAGTCTGCTTGATTCTAGTTTTCCCAACCTATAAATTGCATTTTGGACTCATCTTTTACTGATGATCATGCATACTGTTTTCTTGTAGTTTTGCTTAGTTCCTTCTTCAAACTGTTACTACCTTCTGTAGGAGATTTGGTCATTTCTTTTCCATGTCTGCTATATGCTACTATCAGATGAAATTAATAATAGCCTTCTAATAAAAAAATTTAATGAAAATATGTTTGTTAAGTTCCTTAGCTTTTATTCACATTCTAATATTGATAGTTTCCTTCCTAACCTTTTGTTTGATGTATTGCGAGCAACTGACATCTTGATTATGTCATTATTTTCTCATCGATTTACATGTACTATCCATTTTAGTTGTTGCTACTGTAGAAAGTCCTCATGTGATGTGATGTGGTTTCTGTTATTTTTTATAGTTCTTTATTTGTGATTCTGTAGAACCTGTCCGTAATGTTTGAAAAATGATCATACTCACTGACAAATCAACCATGGTGAGATTCGAACCCGGGTCTCATCATCAGAATGCAAATGTTCTAACCACTCGGCCATGTACCCATTAACATTTCCCTTTAGGTTAATGCATATTTCTTATCAAGTAACTTTTTGCACATAATCTCATCCGTGTTGCTATTATCAGTAAATTTATAATAATGCATTCTTAAGCCTTTTTCATTTTCTGAAATTTAGAGATTCTCTTTAATTTATAACTTCTTCAGACTAATATCCTCATTCTCATTATTTTTATCAATACATTTTGGTAGATGCAATCACCAGCCTTACTCATTTTCTGAAATTTAGAGATCATTATAATCAAGAATAGAAAGCAATATTTTTAAATTGAAAAAAATAAAAATATTTTCTTGATTTTTTGGCTAGGTTTTCCAAACTTTTACAGCTAAATATATATATATAAAATAGATCAAGAGCAATAATTTTGTAGGTATTTCATTATATTATTATTGCTTTGTCATGTGAGATTATTATCATAATAATTATTATTATTATTGAATATTGCTGTCACATCTGGTCTGGTGCTCCTGCTATATATTTAGAGATTTTTTGATAAAACCTTAAGGTTAATCTGCAATGTTATCGGTCCTGGCCTGACATCTCAGCTTCAATCACTTTCCCACTACTCTTATATAGCCATATCATTTTTTCTCTGTGTCTTTTCTTTAAATATATACATGGTTATTGTTCTGATGAGCATTCCTCTTTGGTACGAAGATTTTATGAATTTAGCACTGTAATAGATTGGTGGTAACATCTCATCATTTTATAGGTGAAATGGCTAGGTGTAACTGTTTTTCTCTTGCACTTTTCACTTGTAGAACTCTTTTCTGGCTTCTTGCTTTCCAGTTAAATTTGATCTTTAAAAATTTAAATGCAGTTTCAATCTTTTTCTTTTGTCTTCTTAATTCCTGTTCTTTTTTTGTTCTCTCTACTTAATTCACTTTTTTACTCAAATTCCTTCACACTCAGTAACCCTTGTGTTCTGATTGCTTTCCTTGCTTGGGATAAAATGATTAAAGTAAATGATACCAAAACAAAAAGGAGAATAATGCAAGTAGATTTTATTGATGTCGAGGAAATATTTTTATATGAAAATACATGGTATTGCTGGAATGAAAATCGGAGACCATAACAATTTTACTTATTTAATGAAGCAATTATTAATGAACAGCTAAGAATGAATTCTGATAATCTTTGTATAGGAAAATATTATTGCTATTTTTAACGGTGTTTTAATTTGATAAATGGGTGTAAAAAAAATAAAAATGGAAAAACTTGAACATAACACATCAAGACAAATGGCACAATTTTTATCTTTTTTCTATATTTTTCTTGATTTCCATTCCTGGCAACTTGATTAGAATTAAGCTCAAAGAGATCCATTAGAATTTATCTTTGATTCTTTGAATCTTTTCATATTACCTTTCCTAAAAATATAACACTCTAGTTACAGCCAGGTTTTAAGAGATTTGTCATAATCACACAATTAATATTTACTCTTTAACATTTGTCTTCTTCTCATTTGATTAATGACATTTCAGAATATAGCAATCATTAATGAAAGAAATTTGGGATAAATTTCTACAGAAAACAGTGACAATTTCTCTTTTTTAAATAATGGATATTTATTATAAACTTTCCGCAAAAATGTTATCTTACTTGACTAAAAAACAAATAAAACCCAGCCTTATTCTATTAATGAAGTATGACTGAGTCAAAAGGGGAAACCGTGAATAATATTGGTTTTATTTTCATTTGCAGTTTTTAATAAAAGTAGTTGATAAAAAACAAAGATTTATTTTCATTTTTAAATAAATTTAATTTTTAGCAGCATTTAAATCTGCATGTGTGGGAGTGTAGAAATAAAAAACTGAATAGTTATTATTTCTTTATTAACTGATTACTGTTATTATTGATGGATTATTATTATTATTATTATTTACTGATTATTATTATTATTGCCTTATCATGTTACATTATTATTATCATAATTATTATTATTATTAGTGGTTTATTATTATTATTGCCTGATAATATTATTATTATCATTATTATTGACTTATTGAATTATTATTATTATTATTTTTGTTGTTAACTAATCATTTTAAGTTATTATTATTGTTGTTGTTAACTAAATGGGTTAAATTATTATTATAATTATTATCTGATCATGTTAGATTGTTATTATTATTATTAGCTGCTTATTGTTTTAGCTGCTTATTATTATTGTTATTATTGCCTAATCATATTATTATTATCATTATTATTATTGGCTGATCATGTTACATTATTATTAACTGATTACTATTGTTATTATTATTATTATTATTATTGATGGATCATGTTAGGTTATTATCATAATTGTTATTATTGAATGATTATTATTATTATTATTATTGATGGATCATGTTACATTATTATTATTATGATTATGATTATTATTATTATTGCCTGACCAAGTTATATATTGGATAAGGATGGAATAATTGACATAGAACATCACTGGAAAATGTGAAAAATTAAGGAATCAGTTTTCATATGTTAGGCCAGTGTTAGAGTAAAACAAGGATAACAACAAATTACTGCATGAAGTCTCATAAAAAACTGATTATGGAAATTTTAGGTCTCAAAAATTTGTATGCTGATGTCCTCAAGGACACATGTCCGGGTGGATAAAAGTTGTTGGTTGATGTAATCCAGTGACTTGAACCAAAGAGTTGTGAGTTCAACACCTGGCCACAGCAAGAGTATGACAAGAACTTGGAGAGTTGAGTTAAAATGAATAAACTGAGATATCTGAAAAGTAGCACAATCTACGTCAATGGACAAAATAAAGGCTTTGGTTGAAAATTCCCATCAAATTCTGGAGCATAATATAGCTGATACATTGAGAATATGGCAACAATAATAAGGACAACTGTCCAAACAATGTAAATAATAATTATTATTATGACTTATTATTATTGACAGATCTTATTACATTATTATTATTCACTGGTTATTATAATTATTATTGCCTGATCATGTTAGATTATTATCATAATTATTATTATTGAATGATTATTATTAATATTATTGTTAACTGATCATGTTAAATTATTATTATTATTAATATTATTATTATTATTACCTGATCCTGTTAGATTATTAGCATAATTATTATTATTGAATGATTATTATTATTATTATTATTATTGTTGTGGATTCCGAGATGAATTCAGTCTCCAAGGAATGACAAACGCAATAATTAAATATAAGAAATAAAATGTATTTACACAATCATACAAAGAGTAATACTGTTAGTAAGTCCAGGAACGTGGTTAGTAGCAAATACAGATAGATATATACAGTTTCGAAGTAGGACTTCCTTAGAGTCTACGTGCTTGTACCTGACTTCTACAAGAGTTTATCTCACACTATCTCCGTTTGTATATTCTCACACTCTCCGACTGCCTACCACCGACTGTAACTCTGGGTATTTAACGGCAGCAGTCCAGGTACACTTGGTGGAGTACACTTATATGAAAAAGGGGTGGACCCCATAATAATTATTATTATTATTCTTAACTGATCATGTCAAATTATTATTATTATTTTTATTATTATTATTATTTTTATTATTATTATTATTATTATTATTTTTATTATTACCTGGTCCTGTTAGATTATTATCATAATTATTATCATTATTATTGTTATTATTACTGTTATTAATATTGGTTGCTTATTATATTTATTATTGTCTGATCATATTATTATTATTATTATTATTGTCTGATTATGTTTGATTATTAGTTAAAACATATATTTGCTGTATTTGTTTTATAATCACATATCAGATCATAACAAATGACCTAAAGCAAATGAAGGATGTGATTTTTTTATTTCCACTTAATTAAACAAAAGGTAAAAATAAGTGGACAATAACCTTTGCAGTACAAGAGTTGTGCTGGTCAGAAATATTTTTTGAATTTCCAGGAGAGAAGGAGCACCATGGATTTTGTTGATTTGTCACTGAGTTCCTTTAATTTATCGGAACCGAAGCTTCAACCATAACAGGAACGATTTTTGTTTTTAAGTGCAACGTTATTTTTCTATAGTTCTCTAGGTTTTTGTATTTGCTTAGTTTTTTTTTAAACCCTTCACAGAACTGTTTTTTTATCAATTGGTATACTCATGTCAGTGGGCAAACATTTTCTTTTATGATGCTCATGTCAGGGCAATTTGTTTTATATTGTTTGATCTGTATAGAAAAAAAAATCCCAGTGGATGGCAACATCTGCACCCTTAACTAAAGATTAAGAATGATGTTCATACCATTTTCCAGCTGTTTTTATCCTGCAATAATGAGAAAATCATCCAATGCAGATCTTATTCAGCTCTGTTATGATGGTGTCTGTACTCATTTAGTTTGAGTATTAAACATCCTCAGATGAGGTTATCAATAGTTCAATATTATGGTCATTGAACCTACATTTTCTGTTTGTACTATTATTGAAGATATTAGCTTGGTAGTTGTGTGTAAGAAGGCTTTGGTCCTATGAAGCAAGGATAAAACCTTCAATCTCACCCTTAAGTGCTGAACTTCTTATCCACTGGTTGGTGGTGAATTGGTCTATATCAGCTTTCTGGAGAAGGAGCTGGCTATATAGAGGCTTTTGGCTCCAGATTTCTTCTTTTTGCTTTTGAACTAGCTTTTTTGATCATTGTTTAAGTTTTCCTGTTGATTCTATATTTACCTCAGCATATTTTCAAGATTAAACCTGAAGTTACTTGCATATTTCTGGCCTTCTATTTATGCAAAATAAAACTTTTTACTTTTTTTATGCTCCATTATGAATTGTAACATTCAAATTTGTATAGCTGCAAGATACTTTTAAAGTCCCATTGTTAAAATTTTGTGAAGCAATTCCAGTTAAATCATGCCTCTATCTTATTGCTCCTTAGTAAACAGAGATGGTCAAAATCTGGCTTAGGGTGGGGTATTCAATTGCATGCGAGCTATTTGTCAATTTTTCATCAAATTTCTTCACTCCCTTTAAATTCCAATTTATTATATTGAAGCTATAAGTTACAACTGAGACAACAATAATGGCTGCTATATATTTTTCAGATTCATTTTGGTTTTCATTACTCATCACATTTGCTTGATGCAATTATTTCTGTTTTTTTCTTCCATCTTTGAATGCTGTATTTCATTGCATTCATTCATTACGAGATACTTGTAAGTAGCTTCCTAGTTGTGTTCTTAATCACAATATCTACATCAACAATTATATTTTCATTACTAATAAGCTTTCCTTACTTGACTGATTGATTCATTCATTTCTTATGGCTTATCAACCATTTGCAAGTTATTTAAGGGCATAAAATATTTTAGATTGTAAGAATTTTTTTGAGATAATAATTGTTTAGTAATAATGGTTTATTAATTAGGCCATGGCTGGGGGGAGAAGAAGTGGATTCATACCTTTCCCAAGGATATTTGTGCATAAGTAAATACATTGAAACCAATTGTAATTGGAACTGAGCTCTCTGATTAACAATTCCGAGTCATTATCCATTAGCCCATTCATACATCCAAGCTTACAGAACTTGGTGTTCCCAAGGAGTCACCCATCTAGGTACTGACCAGGCTCCACATTGCTTAAGTTAAGTGATCGTACAATTTCAATGTGATATGGCTGTAAGACTTTTTTCACATGAAAGTGGTCTTTGCATATTCACCTAACCCAAATTCCATGAATATATCATTGCTGAAATTCCTCATGGTCTTTAAGAGCCATTCTAAACCATCATTATTTCTTGCATATATTTTCAAGTCATCCATATAAATTAGATGCATTATCCTTTTGATCTTTGATCTTAGACCCATAGCCTGTTTTGTTTAATAATTTTGATAAAAGACAAAAATGAAGAGGAGATAAAGAATCCCTTTGGAAAAGACCACATTTAATGTTCATGTCTCTACTTAGGCACACACAATTAGTATAAAACAAATTTTATGAAAATAGGTTCATTAGTTTTTACTCTCTTTCTAGTATTGATTGTTTCCTTCCTAACCTTTTGTTTGAAGTAGTGGGGAAGATCAACATTTTCATTTTGTCATTATTTTCTCTTCAGATTACAGGTACATTTTAGTTATTGCTACTGTTGAATCTCCTCATGTGATGTGGTTTCTGTTATTTGGAACAGTTCTTTGTTTGTGATTCTGTAGCACCTGTCCATGAGGTTTGAAGAAGGATAGTCCTTACTAAAACACAATGGCTTCCTTTGCTCAAAGCTATCTTTAATAATTGCACATCATTAAAATATGAGAGTAACAGATATGTCTTCCAGAATGGTATATGTCGTATGAAATTCACAATTGTTGGTGGATGCTGTTGAAAGCTTTTTTGTAGTCTATCCATGCTACACTGTGATTTTTGTACTTTGTGTGAATATATGCAAGATTTGTCCTATTTATAAGCAACAGATCTTTGTAGCCAAAGGAACCTCTGTGACAAGTTTTGCTCCATAGAAGACATATTGTGTTCTTCATAATGACTGAGTGTTCTTTTGAATAATATGGAGGTTAAAAGTAACAGATCATTAGTTTTGGGTATTTTCTATGTCATTATTTTTGGTAGCCAGTATGTGGCACCTTGTGAGAACCATTCTGGTGTTATTGGGATTTTCAGCATCATTTCATTAAATAGTTATCAAAATGGCATGAGTAGCATAGAAAATGTTATACTAGAAGTTTGGAATTTTGTCAATTCCTTGTGATTTCTGGTTTTGAGATTTGGTTAACACGTGTTTTATTTCTTATCTTGTAATATATTGCCATTGTTATTCTTGGATGGTTCTTGAATTTTTCTCCAGATCTTTTAACCATTTAGCATCCCCATTGTGACATTTGTCATCTCTCCATATGTCATTCCAGAATATGTTTATTCCTCTTTCCAATGGTGCTTTTCTCTATGGTAACTCTTTGGCTTCCTATTTTGTTGTAAAATTTCTTAGCATCTGTTTCAAATATCTTGTTGTGTCTATAAAATATTTTGCATTTCTTGAGCCTACGGAGATGTTGCATGATAACTTGGATTTTTTTTATATCAGTTTTTTCGGTTGGAGTTTTTGTTCTTTATTCTGCAACTGATATTTTCTCTTAACTTTACACACTTTACCAGATCTTAGTTCATTATTCTTATGAAGTTTCTCCAAAATAGATATTTCTACTCTCATTGTTTTTATATTTTTCTAGACGTTTATCTTCCATCTTGGATTATCATTTGGTGACCTGTATTTCTTTTTTTTTTCTGGTTTATTCCACACTTTGACTAAAGAACTTTTTCAGCTGCAAATACCAATTGGTTTATTTCAGTCAAATTAGGTTTTGTTGCATTGCATATTTCTCTTAAAGCAAAGTTTCCAAAATAAATTGTATGTTTAAGCTTATGCTTATTTCTGATTTTCAAAAGAGGCTCTCTTGCAGACATGTCAATGTTTTCGACTTTCACTAACTCTTCAATTATTTCTCCTTTCATAGTTCTATAATAGCATTCTACATATTTTTCTTTAAATTCTGTTGTTTTTTGATCCCCTTCAGTTATGTTCTCATTTACCTCATTCTCAATTTCATTTGATTTGTCTGTACTTATCAATTTATCATTTATGTATTATCATATGTACTTATTAATTATCATATATACTTATTAATTTTCATATGTACTTATCAATTTCATTTCATTTGTCTGTACTTATGAAGCCTACATTAAACAAATTGCTGTTCTCACCTTCAACTTCACTCTCCAGCTGTTCTTTGTCTATTTCCTGAATATTATTCTCTTCTGTGTTTTGTTTGATGTTGCACTCAACTCGGGATTTAATTTCTATTAATTTAGCATCTGTGCAAAATTTTTGTTTCATTGAACATTTGCTAATTTGATTCAGTCAAAATATTATGCTTATTTCTTTCATGCCAGTATCTTTAGTATAGTTTTTCTAATATTTATTTAGTGTAAAATAGAAACAATTTCTTTGCATTCTTCCCTTGTCTATTTAATTTTTTGGTTTCTTTCACACTCTAGTGATGGTAGACCTTGTGGGCTAGAGTTAAGGATGACCTATCAGGTTTGTGGATGAACTGGATCCAGTGATTAATTTTTCAATCTCAGACTGATTCTTCCATGATGGATTCACACCGTGTTGAAGAATGGAATGAGTGGTATGTTTTTAAAAAAAAATATTTTGACGTTACTTTATGAGTTATTTTTGATGTTACTTCAATGAGTTATGCATGGGAACAAGAAAGTCTGTCCATAGTTCCCTGGCAAAAATAGATAAAGCTGTTGCTGACAGGAAGCAACTTCCTACTAGATATTATTCAAAATAATACAGAAGCCATTCATTCCTCTAGAGTTGCAGGTTTTTATTCAGTTTTCCTTTCCCTGGAAAACTTAATAAAAAACCACAGATTATATATTTATTTTAATAATTTGCATTTATCTTAAACCTAAGTTGAAAGAATTTGTAAATGATTATGACAAATAGCAAATTAAAAAGTAATAATATTAATGATAATAAATATTCTGATGCTGCACCAAGGATGGATCTTATAGCTTCTAATTTTATTTGATTGAATGTGTTAATATGCACATGTTTTTCTTGATGGGCTACAATAATTATCCTTTTCAGTAGCTCAATTTTTTTGTCAGTTGCCATTATTCTAGTAGTTATAAGAGCAATAAGAATGATTAATACTTATACACACTGTAAGAAAATCCCAGAAAATTCTTCTTTACTTGAAATATGAATGACTGTGTTAAATGAGTACTTCTCATATATTTAGAAAAGCATTTTCAATAACCTAACAAAAGCCTGCATTTCTCTTAGGCCTCAAGTAAAAAATTTGTTAAATGATTGGTGAAAATAAAAAATTAAAAAAGAAATAATAATAATGATAATAATAAAGAAAGATCTGGAATGCATCATACTATAATGAAGAAAGCGAGAAAAGAGTACTACATGTGCATAGCCATCATTTGTTGTGTTATGCAGAATTAAAAGCTGAAATTAATGGTCTTATTCTTGCTGCAAAGGAACAACTTTAGTAGGTGAAAACTGGCAAGCAAATATATAGAAAAATTGTTTGGTTTCCAAATGCAGATTCTTTGGTGAATATCCATAAATATATTGTATCATGCTGCATGTTAATAACATCCACTAAATATAAAACTTGGTGGACCAATATCTGCACTGTAAAATCTGAAACAATTTTAGGTTTGCTTTGGTTTGGCTTGTTTGTATAACATTATAATAACTCTTTATATGTCATTTAATGCTGAAATTTTATTTTCTTGTGAGCTTTGGTAATTTTTTTACATGTATTGTTGATAATTTTTTTCTAATGTATTTTTATGTTTTCATGTTTTGACTCGAGTATTGGTGGGGAAGGGGGGGGGTTCACTATTTGCCCATAGCTGGGACCCCAAACAGGTGCTACCACCCAGGGTCAGGGTGGACCTGGAAACAACAGCAATTAAGAGATGGTTCCATACTCCTGAAAACCACCCAATCAGAGGCCTTGCTGCCAGATGTAGTTTATCATCATACCCAGGATAAACAGTTTCAGGAGACTTTACAATACACACACACACACACTCACACATGCACACACATGCACAAACACAACAATCAAAACTAACCACCCAAACCTAGTGACCAAGGTCCACAAAAACAGTATGCATTTTCTTATTGACATGTTAGTTCCTGCAGAATGCAATGTAACTTTGAAAAAATCAAAAGATACAAGGATTGAGAACTGGGAATTTTCAGAATGTGGTACATGAAGAAATAAATAATTCAATTTCTGGTTGGGGCTCTGGGATGGATTGGAAAAGTTTCTGGTATATTCATTGAAGGGATCTCTGACAGCCTATGCCTTAAGGAATAAAAAATGTTCTTACTAACACAGACCCTTATCTTTCTAAAATATGCATGCATTTGTAGGTTGTTATTTTTCCATAAATGTGCAGAAGAAAATGTTATGATTCTATGTCTCATCATAGGTTTCTGGTTTGAACCCTGAAGGAAATGAGTATACAGAAGAAATCAAAGTAAATAAAAAAAAATCTGGGATTTTCTGTCTAGACAAATCATGTCATTGAAGCACAAAAATCTGAGTTTATTATGATAGATAAGAAAAGTAGAAAGAATCAAATTATTGATTTTGCTGGTCCCTTTGATACAAGAGTGAACTTCAAAGAAACTGAAAATATCAAAATTACCAGGATCTGGCTAGGGCATTGAAAACTACGTAGCATGCCTGTTGAAGTAATTCCTGTAGTAATGGATTGTTATGGTCATTTACCCATGCATGCATGGACTCTCCCAGCTATAAATAGAGAAGGAAGTTTCCAGCAGTCAGCCCAAACATTCTTGCTGTAACACTCTCATTTGTATGTTTGTATTACTGTTTCTGTTAATATATTTGTTTAACTCAATTCCTCTCTTTGTGTCTTTATTTCTGGCCCTAACAATGTCACAACATGGATACACCACCAAAAGCAATTAAGGAAAAATGGAATTGAGACCAAATTCTGAAAATGGAATTGTAGACCTCCAGAAAACTGCCTTATTTACTCTGCAAGGATTTTCAAAAAAGTTCTTGCATTGTGAGGAATCATTTTCACACCATGCCTCTGGAAGACAATTTTAATTTATGACATCAATGTACAATACCAACATAATAATAATGTAGAAATACCTAAAATAATTTCATAGTTTTCTTATTTGAATTTTCTAATGAATCAAGATTCTTAAGTTAATTATTGAATAAGCTATATGTGAGTTCCATGATATAAAATACACATGGAAATTTTCTTATTACCATTGTTAAATATTTAAATGATATCAGAAAGAGCAATACAAACACAGAAGGTGTCCTTGTGTCTTATAGATTATGCAAAAGAAGAACTGTTGGAACTATTTGGTAACCTTGACATATTTGGGAAGGATATTAAAATAATCCAAAACCTATACTAGCAGCAAACTACCTGCATATCATTAGAAAATGACTTTAGTAAATATACAAAAATAGAAAGGAGTGTAAGATCAAACATAAATACCTAATTATTTTAATTTTTATTAGAGTCAGTGTCAGATTTACCATTATGCCTATGTGTTCTTAAGCACAGGGCCCTGTTATCCAGGGGGGGGTCATCTTCCTTCTGTGCCTGTGTTGGCATACTGGCTCTACCACATTCAGAGCCCAAATAAGTGGCCTCATAACTTTACTAGCACGTGGCATCATTTGTCTTAAATCCAACACTGATTATAGCATCACATAAAAATTCTTTAATGTTTTTATAGAACAGATTTCCAGTATTGACTTTGGCATATGCTTCTAAAAGTTTTTACCATTAAACAAACTTTAAAATCTATATAGCAAAATGAAACTATATTTATATTCATATATTTAATTTTATTTATTTTTATTATGAGTAAACTTTTGACTTTTTTCATGGGAATAACTTGATAGATTATAAAAATAGTTAAATTTCCACATTTGTTTCATCTGTAAAAACAAAAGTGAATTATATTAATGCCATTATTTAATAAAAAAATTAAATTTAGTTTAAATTTTTTTTCTTTAGATGAAATAGTACTAGGATTTGAAATACAGAAGCAAAATTTTTATTTTTACTGTTGTTATTTTAAAAAAAAAGTTTTCCTAATTTTCTCAATTGAGAAGTTATTTAAGTATGCATTCATCCCATTAGGACTCAAACTCAACCCTGACATCAAATGAAATTCATATATACAATGAAGGAGCTTGAAAAATTATTGGTTCCTTGTACTGCTTCAGTCAGTATCTTTTGGCTATGTTCTATATTTACAAAAATATTTTTATATTCTTTATATTTGAATAAAATTTCAATTTGTTCACACGCCTAAATACTTAGCTGCTTTTATTTTACCATTCTGTGAGAATTGATTCAAAACTTAAAAAATAAATTAAAAAAAATACTGTCGTAATGTCACAATCTTTTTTTATTCAAAAAGAGACAGTTACAGATGTTTTTTTTGCAACATTAGTCAGCGCTAGGTCTAAATTAACATTTACAACCTGTATTAACATTTAAGTTAGTTGAAAATGTTGGTAATCTCAAAATTTCTACAGAGGTGTTAATGATGATCAGTTAAATATTTATAATTTAGCAGAATGCCTCGTGAATAGATGTATCCAAATTTGAACTTTGTGGTAGTAAGATGAAGCTAGAAAAAGACTGACAAATGTAAGCAAATACACTGTTGTTACTGAAATTTTATCTTTTATTTTTAAAAATATATATAAATATCTCATTTTAAGGTGATTTTGAAAGAAATACAGGGTAGCTCCAAACATTTTTCCTGTAGTGTTATTGGAGAGAAAAAAGTATGCAAACAAAGTTGTTTAAAGGTTGACAAACTGAGCACAAAAAAAACAAGGCAAACGTTTTGGTTAAAAATAAAGCCAAATTTTATTTTTAGCAACAAACCAATATTTCATACACACAATATTTATAATAGAAGGATAAAGGAATTGATGAAAGATCTGAACAGAATATCAAATAATGCCTATTAGTCCTTCCAATGTGTGAAGAATATTTATGTAAATTATTAACTTAGTAGTCCTTGTAATAAGGAATGTAAACAAGTGCATATGAAAAGCTCCTTAGGAAATGTTCATGTATTTGAGATAGTTCCTCAATAAGAAGAAAGGTTAAGTTGCTTGAATGAAACTCTAGTACCGAAATAGCGTCAATCAAAGTTTGAGTTTGGTATTATCAAGCTGAGCTGAAGTTGAAACCTCATAGACATTGATGAATGAGTAACATCATTGAAGGATGAAGCAAATATAGTCCTGGATAAAAGGGAATAGAGTTTGTAGCAATAACTCCTTGATCAATACAAATACATTAAAATACTAATATGAATATACAAGGTTATTGAAAAGTAACTCCCCATTTTAAAATACTTATAATTTATTAACTATAATTTTTACATGAAATGGATATTGAAGGAAAGCATTTAGCATGAGGTTTTATTTAAAATTCAATATGGGCACCAGATTTCACCACCAGCTTTCTGAGCTACCTAAGAATTGCACCAGCTGACTTCACCAGGAATTCTTGAGGTATGGAAGACATAATTTCTTGTATTCTCCTTTCAAGTTCTTCCAAAGTCTTGATTTGTTATAGTAGACTTGCTCTTTTACTCCTGCCCCCACAAAAAGTCATGGGACTCCTGGCTAGCCACTCATACATAAAATAGGGAGTTACTTGTTAATCATCTTGTGTTTTAACATATAATTTATGCCTATAAAAAATTATTATTGATTTTATCATTATTTCCTCATCTAGTTACACGTGTTATTCATTTCAGCTGTTTCCCTGTCAATTTGAATTGGCATCTCCAAGAGGATAGTTACATTGCTATTTTTGGTCTCTGTGTCTGGTTGGTACTCATACCAACTCTCAGTGGTTTCAATTTTGTGCTTCTTGCATATCCTCCAGTGCCCATATATTTCTTATGTCTGTGGGTATATTAATGTTATTATTATTATTATTATTATTATTATTATTATTATTATTATATACTATTATTATTTATTCTTCATTTTTGAAAAGATTCCAATTTTTTTATAAATGAGTTCAGCCAATGTAAGGCTCAAGAGACACCCATGGTAAATGGTTATTTAATGAGGTACCTGAGATGAACACAATAAGAGGTAGAAGGAAGCAAAGAATATGAAGGAGAATAGACAGCAGTTGACCCTTGACTTGAAGAGAAAAATATCTGATGAGCTCATTTAAGAACATAAGAAAATGTACAAACAGACAACCCTAAAAGTTATAAATAAATCTAAAATCATTAAATTCAATAATCAATGACTGCTCTTTGAAAAAGGAAAAATTCCTGTTGTTTTATTGGTTAAATAAACAAGACCCCAAAGCTGTATATAAAGTGGATTTTAAAGAAGAATCAAAACTAAGAAACTGTAATAAAATATCTGCTTGATGTGATAATTTAAAGTTTTAAGCCATAAATAAAAAGTAGAACATTTTGAAAACAGATTTTGTCTTTAGGGATTTTCTGAAAGAAATTGCCTCATGAAAGAAAGAAATTAAGGTATTTTAATTATTAATTTAAGCTAATGTCATGAATTTCATGCATCAGTAAAAATAGACACCTTAAATAAATTGTTTGTAAAAATAAGATAATTATTTCCTGAATTTAAACAAATAGCTTAATGCAACCGCAACTTCTACTCCAACAGTTTTTTTCTTAAACTTAACACCTGTAGAATTAACTTTGAATTCCTTGCTTCCTTGTATAACTAAAATCTTCAAAAATTTAAATGCAATATCAATCACCATCCTCTGTCTTCTTTAACCCTTTTGTACATTCCTCAATCCTCCCTATTCTCAGTATTCTCTTTCAATTTTTCTCCTTATAATTCCCAGCCTAAGAGTGGCATTATTATGAAATGATTAAAAAAAAAAAAGTTAATTTTCATAATCAGACAGCAGCCTGTTAATTCAAACACATATTTCTTTTATATGCTGTACTCCATCCAGACGTAGATGATCATAGCTCTCCACAACTTTCTATCCTTTGTAGTTCTTAGGTTTATCTATTTACTGTCTCACCTAGTCCTTCTTCTGGCACTTGTTTACATAATCTTGTTTGGTAAGTTACTCACTGTTTCTCTCTGCTCCACTTGCCTTCATTATATCAGGTGGGTGTTAATTTCACCAAGCACCTTTTCCTTATTATGTGTACCAGAAAAGTCATAAAGTATTTTTTTTGCTTCCGTCTTAAAGCTTACCTTGTTGCTCACATGTTACATCCATGGCATTACATAGATATATGGTATAACAGTTCAGCACTCAGATTTAAAGGATATTCAGCAGTAGCAACACATCTGTTTTGTTACAAGTCCCTTTTTCATCTGTGAGGAAACTGTCCAGCATTCACTGTCATATAAATAATTATATATTACAAAGATATTACATACTTTTCTTTAAATTTTCCTATCGCTTAACAACACTTTGGCTAGTAAAAGTTATGAATTTTTTTTATTTTCTGAGTTAACCCTGGTAGCTGAAAGCAGGTAAGGTGAATCTCTGAATCATTATGTTCGAATACATGATCTTATTGATATCAGTTAAAAAGTTATGGACCTACAGTCATATCATGTTGATACATTAGTTCTTGTATTGTGCGATGTTGAGCCTGGTCAGTACCAAGATGGGTAACCATTTGGGAATATCAGAATGTTGTAAGCTTGGATATGTGAGTAGTATAATGGATAATGGCTCAGGATTGAAAATTGGAGAGCTGTGTTTCAATTTCAATTGGGTTTGTTATACTCAGATATATGCAAATATCTTTATGATAGGTATAATTCCACCACTTCTCCAACACCAGCAATGTGTTAATTAGTAGGATTTGTATCAGTAAATCATTATTATCTCTAAAGAAATACTTACAATTTAGAAATATCTTTGGCTTTAATTGATAAGCCATAAAAAAATGAATTAATCAGTATAAATTTCCTTATATTTGCCAACTAACTTCATATCTTCTTGATCCATCATGTCATTCTGAACCCAGCAAATTTATTTAATTTTGATTACTACTTGCTAACCAGATAAATATTGAATTCTTGTTTTATTAAAGTTCACTCCAGGCCTAAGAGCCACTCAGAGTATAATTTTACAGAATGAGGTGAATGAGATGAATATAAGAGTAAGAAGTTAGAAGTGAATTGATTTGAAAAAGTCAAGATTGTAGCATTTGGAGAAGCGACCAGAGTCTATTCCACAAAACTTGGAAAAAATCTGTCTGAATAGGACTTCCTCCTTGCAATTGGAATAGAGAGAGAATGAGAGGGGTTTGATACTGTGAACACAGCATGATGGATCTTAGCTAAGAAGGTTTGAACTGGTGGAACTAAGGAATGGAGATAAACCAAACATTTGCCATAGAAAAAGCAATAGATTACAGGTTTGTAATGTTGCATCTGTGGAAAAAAGCTGCACTTTTAAAAATATCATCTCCAAAATAGTTGTCTAAATGACTTTGAACTCTGTTAATTCTGGAAAAGGAGAACACATTGCAACCCATTGCAATACATCATTTTTTTGTCTAATTTGACTTTTGTAATAATAGAATATGGCAGAAAGAGTCAATTACTTTCTGGAATGGTTCAATGAGCTGACCATTTTTCAGCATCTTCTGGTCAAGAGGGAAGCCTCATTGTGAGAGCAGCCATTCATCATATCTGAGAGTTTGATTTTTGATGATTAAATGCAGAGCACGTGTATACTGCACCTGACTCCCTTGACCCAAAGGTGACCTAAGCCTGATTGGGGGCCCCAGGCAGTGCTTTGTGACCCTCACTGTTATTTGCTTTATTCTACCTACATTTATTTGTTTCCATTTTCTCTAGAACTTCATATTTGCTCACATATTCAGTTCTAATCCTCAGCATCCTTCTGTAGAACCACATTTCTGTTGCTTCAAGTCTCGTCTTCATTTGTGAGTAAATATGTTCATATTTATATTTTCGCCCTTCCACTTATATATAAGGTCTAATGAAAAATTATTGAGCCTGTTGCTATGGTAATGGAGTTAAGTACTCCACTCTGTTGCACAGACACACTAAGTAATAATCATAGTTAAGTTATTTTTTATAGCAGTACTTGGAAGGAAAGTGTGTAGAGTGTGGATGTATTGGGGTGGCCAAAGACACATTTCAAAATCTAGGTAGAGTATTATAAGACAGGAGGATTTTTTGGTAACAAAGAAAAGAGTATTGAACTGCTACATGATGTTTACCTCACTTATGGCAGCTAATGATTGACAGTCTCTTCAAAGATGAAGAAGAGACTTGAGGCAATGGAAGTATGGTTCTACAGGAGGATGCTAAGTATACCATGGACTGAACATGTGAACAATGATGAGGTTTTGGAAAGGATGCAAACAAAGAAGAAACTTATACTTAACATCAGGGAGAAGCAGCTGAAGTTTCTGGGACAGGTAATATGAAAGAAAGGTTTGGAAATTCAGATACTCACATGGTTGATAGAGGGAAAGAGAGACAAAGGGAAGCAATGTGTGACATACTTAGTGGGCTTAAGCAGGTAGATGTAAGAACAGGTTCTGGGAGAAGTAGCAAAGAGACAAAACTGATTGAGAACTACAAGGGATAAGAGGAAGTGGAGAGCCATGATCGCCTATGTCCTGAAGAGACACGGCACATAAAAGAAGAAGACTTGTAAAGAAAGTGTGTAGAGTGTAGTCATCTCAACACACCACAGAGATTCTATCAGTGATTATGGCTTGTGCAGGAGTTTTAGCCAAGTACAACATTCCCAAGTTCCAGCAATACCATATTCCCCAGATCTCACCACTTGCAACTTTTTCCTCTTCAAAAATCAAATCTCACATGAAAGCAGGAAGATTTCAAGACATTGAAGAAATTCAGGAGAATAAGATGAGGCATCTGCTTCCTATCCCAAAAAAGGAATTCCAAGAATGCTTTCATCAATGGAAATGATGCTGGATATAGTGTGTGGCTTCAGAATGGGACTACTTTCAAGGAGAGAAAATGCCAAATTGATATGTGGTGTGTTTTTGTTTTTATAGTACCACTTTAGATATTTTTTAATCAGGCCTCACTTTTTACAGCAGTACATGGAAGAAAAGTGTGTAGAGAGTGGTCATCTAACAGAAATATGGCCATGTCTCATGCAGGAATTTTTAGCCAAGCAGAATATTCCTCACATCTGACAACAACCATATTTACCAGATCTTTCATCTTGTAACATTTTCCTTTTCAAAAATCAAATCTTATTTGAAAGGAACAAAATTACAAGACGCCAAGGAAATCCAAGATAATTCAATGAGGCAGTTGCTCGCTATCTCAAAAAATGAATACCAGAAATGCTTCAATCAACCGAAATGACATTGGATATAGTATGTAGCTTTGAAGGAGATGAAATACTGAATTGATATGCATTGAAGTTTTCTTTATACAGCACCAGTCCAGATACTTTTTGATCAGACCTTGTATATATAATTCTATTAATAATAACATTACTTTAGTCTGATGAAGTCCTTTAGAAGAAGAAATACATGACATAGGATTTTTTTTCCCTATTTTGCCATTTGATTACTCAACATTAGTCTAATCTAGATTTGTTTATAAATATTCTCCCACTAACATCAGTGTCCTGGGTATGACAATAAACTCCATCTGCATCCTGGGTAATATGATAAACTACTTCCAACAGCAAGGCCTCTGATCAAGAGGTTTTGAGGAGCGTGGAACCACCTCTTAATTGCTGGTGTTCCCAGGTCCAACCCTTCCCAGCTATCGGTAAATAGTTAACCCCCAAACTGGGGTCAAAACACTATGAAAGTGTAAAAATAGGTTTTAATCCCAGAAACAATTTGAAAAAAAACATTATTACCAGCAACAAATCTTTGAAGAAAAATTATTACCTGCTATGCTTTTTTGGTAAAAAATATCTTGTTGGCATTAAATAACCCATTGAGGTTGCTATGCCATAAAACAAAATAGACCAAACCAAACCAAACCCACTAACATCATTGTCATATGATAATTCTGCTGAATGTTTGTCAATATCTTGGTTGACTGTGTATGAAGTTTCCACTGGCATCTGTCACTTATTATGACCTTCAAGAAATACTGAATGGAACTCCTTATTTTTCTGTCTATACATGTTCAGCCAATCTTAATCTAATTGAAACAATTTAGATACATTAATGAGATTTCCCTGTTTGTGAGTGAGGAGGACCATATTTTAGCCAACAATTAATCAAATTGAATTTAAAGTGATACATTTTGTGTCACTTGGGAAAGGAGAAGATTTACATTGTCTGAAAGTAATATATTTTATTCTGATAAGATGACGTTCAGATGCGAGTATCGACTTTTGGACATAGTGACAATGCAAAGCTTCATTGGAAACTTATATTCTTTAATCAAAGAGGCAGCCAAATAGCAAAGCAAAAGTTGTGTACCCATCACTTTGCTGTCAACAAGATGATTAAATTTCAAATCTAAGAGATTCATCTCCAAATTCTGGTGATTGGTAATTTTGAATTGTGGATCAAGCTGAGACCTTCTTAGTACCCACGTATATTTTAGTGCTGCATTTGAACCTGGTACTGGGAAGTGTTTTGACAAAGGACCAAAAATATAACACCGACATTTATACATTTAAAGATGCCTTCCAAAAGGCTAAACAAACTGTTAAGAAACAGAAAGATTTCATTAAAACAAAGAGTGCTGAGAATCTATGTAATATCAGCCCTCTGATATAGTGGTGAATTCTGGACAATCACTTCATAGGGATGCTCAGAACGCAAAGGACTGAATATGTGAGTAGTAAGGAAGTTTTTAGGAAAATTAAGGCAAAAAGGAACCCTTATACTTAAAAAGAGACAGTTGAAATTTCTAGGACACATTCGGGGGCTTGAAAAAAGGGACAGCAAGTAACCTAACAAATTTATGTAAATGAATGGCAGAACAGGGAGTGGTAGAAATAGAGGAAAAACTTTACTAAAAAGCTACAAAGGACACGAAATTGTGGACACAGCACAAATAATTGGATATATACAAAATATGTTAAAAAATAGACATGATACAAAGAAGATACATTAGAAACAGTGCTCCTAATGACTGACTCACTTTACTGATACTCCATAAATCTTTAGCATGTATTCTACTTCAAAATGTGGATGATCATGGCTCTCCACAATTTTCTGTCCTTTGTAGCTCTTATTAAATTTTATCTTTTAGCTATCTCTCTTAATTCCTGTTCTACCAACCATTGACAAGTTTATTCAGTGGGTTATTCACTGCTTTCCTCTTTCCCTCTTGCTTTTAATATATCCTGTCCATGTTAGATTTTCTAAGCCAGCTTTCATCATTGTGTGCTCCAGAAATTTCAGCTATCTCTTTTTAATGTTAAGTTTGTTTTTTAACTTAGCCAAAATTTTCTAGTAGCAGGGAAAATATAATGAGTAACCACATTATTTTACAATTTTTGCCTGGTGATCTTTTTTTTTTAAGGCAAGTTAATGGATTCTGCCTGTATATTGGGAATTGAAAATCAGGGATTCAAGGGATATCCATAGTTCAGAATTAAAGCAAATATTTTGCTGCAAATTATACTCATTGATCATTTAAGATTTTACAATAATATTAATTAGATTTCTGATAAAAAGGACAGGATGCCTTTTGAACTAAAGCTTATAAATGCCTCCATATTTCATATTTATGACTGCAATAAATTCTGCTGATGCTTTCCTTCTTAATACCCAAATCATTTGGTTGCCTTTTTATATATATATTGAGCACTATATATATATATATATATATATATATATATATATATATATATATATATACAGTACAGTTCAAAGAGTTCCAAGAATTAGCATGTGATGAACTTAACAGAAGAGAGAAAAAAATGGAAAAGAACTCTTTGAGTCATTGAAAAAAGCATGTAATCAATTATCAAACTTATACTTTGAGCAACTTTTGCAACAAATGCCAAAAATTTGTGCTGTAGTAACCAAGCCTAAAGGAGGATATTTTGATGGGAGCAAAATTTAATCATAAAAAGCATTTTTTTCTTTTTGTCATAATAAAATTTCTAATAAAATATCATGTTTCACTTTTTTGAAACCATGTATAATAATTTTCTCTTATTTAAAGTACAAAACAACTGGTTTTTGAGCCAATTTAAAAAATTACCAGAGGTGGCTTCAAACTTTTGAACTGTAGTGTGTGTCGATATATATATATATATATATATATATATATATATAGATAGATAGATAGATATAGATATATCTGTATCTATATCTATATCTATATCTATAGATATAAATATATAGATATATAGATATAGATATTCATATATATAGTGAGCACTTTTATATTATGCACAATTATACAAATACAATTTGGCAAAATATGTATTCATTATTTATGAAATTTTTCTAATATGAAAATGAACATTTACCCTTTAAAAGTTGGGCTTGCCCTGATGGCTTTTGCCAGATGCAAAATTCATATCCCAAATGTATGTTAATGGCTGAGGAATAGCTCCTGTCCCCAATGATTAATGTATTACAAAGGATTAAATGCACTTAAGTGGGTATATTTGAATTTGGTTTCCTTCAAAGTTCCTATTTTGATTAATAAATACTTAGCTTAAACTGGCCGATGGTGTCAGCTGTCTTTTGCTATTTCGATGTTATTCTTCTGATCAACATTCTTGGGGTGCTTAAAAGGGAGGAAAGAATCAACAGTCACTTAATACATTAGATTTAAGGCTAGAAAATGACAACCTAATTGTCCTATGAGAATCGTAGATAAAAGTGTGTTAAATCTCTTCCGGTTTACCAAGTTAGTAAAGAGCTTAATCTTTGCGTCAGGAGAGGAAAAGTTTCTTGTATTTCTGAACTGCTTATTTGGATCCTTTCAAAATCCAGGCTCTACTCACTCCTGTTGGAGGAACACCTTCCTGATTAACCATGTCTTCAGGGGGTTAGCAGTACTCATCATGCTTATCCAATTGAAGGTTTGTGAGGCTATTTAACCCATAGTAGGGCTTGATGGCATGTTAATTCTGAGAAGTTCATTTACCCTTTAACAGATCTTGTTTCTGTGTTGTTAAAGTTCCCTCTCAAACAGACCAGGACCTAACGAGGGAGCTGGGTTAGTCACTAACCTACAAAAGACAGAAAATTGTAGTGAGCCATGATTGCCAACATTTTGAAGGGACATGTAAATAATAATAAAAATAATAATTATAATAATAACTGTAATATAATAATAATAAGAAGAAGCAGAAGAAGAAGAAGACTTCTAGCAGCAGCAGTGGTCTCTTGACTTGTAAAAAAATTACAGCTTTTTATCACTCAGGATATACCTTATGATACTGCACTTGAAATTTTAGCATCTGACAGGCACCCATTGAAAGGTGAATAACTGTATTTCCAATGAGTTATTACTCTCACTGCTAGGCACAGTGGAGTAATGGATATGTGGCTCAGATTGAGTGATCAGAGAGCCGAGTTCACATTCCAATCAAATCCATTACATTCACTTATGTGCTAATACCCTTGGGAAAGGTATATATCCTCTTCTCCCTCCATGTATGGGTAAATAGCAGAGGCTGGGTTCTATAGCCTTGGATGGCAACTGGTCTGCTACAACCTAGTGTGGGAAAAATATCTGTATTGTCAGTCATGTATCAGAGATACATGATTGCCTAAGTGTGTATCATGCATGGTACATAACTGACTGACTGACTGACTACTGTGATGTCATCTCTTGTATCTTATGTTCAGTTGAGGACCTGGGTATATGGTTGGCAGTTGAGTGATTAATTTAGTGAACCAAAGTCAAAGTCATTCTGAGTGATACATGGTTCATTATAATGGTAATATTAGCTTATTATACATATGTAATATTGCTTATTATACAGAAATATTTAGTATTCATTGATTGAGCAGCCTGTACAACAGTCAGTTAAAATTGCTAAATCTTGTTTGTATAATAAGTAGCTAATATTACTATTAGCATTATCCATTACTTGATATATCTTATCAAATACACGATTCTTGTTTGAAAGATCTTTTACCCAGAGAATGGGTAACTGAGAAAAAAAGTCAGGTAGATTTTTACCACTTCTTTTAAAATGTTTTCATTTGAAAACCTTTGAATATATGGCTTCTCTCATGAAGGATTCTTTTTTTCTTTATTTTATATATGAGTTTTTCATCTTGCAAAAGGCTATTCCTGAAAAATAAAAGGATTTTAAAAAAGAAAACACACTGCAAAAAACCATGAAACATTTGATAAATAATAATTTCTTGCTAAAACAAATCATTTGAATTCTTTTCTTTATATATGAAACAATTAATATTTACTGGCTGATCAAAGATATTCCCTTTGTAAAAAATAAAAATGAAAAAATAAGTGGATAAACCATACGTCTTGAAAAATAAAGGAAATGCCAGAAGGAATAGTGAGACAAAAAAGAAATGTTAATTTCTAATTTGTAAAGCAATTAATCTTTGAAATTGAACTGATTTTATTTTATAGTTCTATGGATTGAGACTAGACTAATCTCTGGGTCAGCTTTGCACTGAAGCTGACACATTCTTGTATGTTATAGTCAGTTTTTACAATATAGAATAGTAAGGAAAATAGATAAGAAAATGATGGTTTAAAGCTTCAACATGTAATGCATCTAAATGTCTTTATACACACTTTTATAAACTGTAATGCATTTGAATGTGTTTATACACACTTTTGTAAATATGTAATGCATTTAAATGTGTTATGCACATGTTTATGAACATGCAATGCATTTGAATGTATTTATACACACTTGTATGAATATCTAATGCATTTGTATGTATTCATGCACACTTTTAAAAATACATACTACTATACTATATATATTTTTTAATCAAATTAACTCGATGCAAGGCAGTAAGCCACTAAGACACAAGGGGTTACTTGGTGTGGAAGAGCTATGAAACAAAAACATTTCTAAGGAGCGAGAACAAAATGAGGTTAAACAGGAGGACAGGAGATCGTAATTGACATTGCATTTAAATTTTTGAAGATTGAAGTTGGGTAGAAAGCATGAAGCCAGAAGGAGGTTCCACAAGTGAGAAGTGTGAGAAAAGAAACTGTTAAGATTGGAACTTATGGTTCTATCTAGCCAATTCAAATATAAATTGATGAGACTTGAGAGATCATTACCAGTTGAGTACTGTGCTTAAACTCAAAATGTCTAGGTACCATAGAGAAGAGCTCACTCAAACAACTACTAGGAAAGTATTTATAGAAAAGGCACAGGGAGGCAACTTTGAAGTAGTGGGAAAGTGACTGAAGCAGATCATAACCAATAACAGCTACTGGACTTGAGAATCTTATTTAGCTGAAAAAATATTTGAAGAGAAAGATTTTATAAATTTCACCTGAAAGCAGTACTTAATTAATATGAAATGTTTCCTTGTAATGAAATGGCTAATATTACAATTAACATTACTATGGTAGCAGAATGTCAGTTTTGTGGGTACTTTCTGAAGAAGTATAAAAAGATACTGCACCTTCATCCCAGCCCAATGACTAGTTAAAGAAGTGATGAACAGCTTTTTACTCACCTCCCCATGGTGGGAGGATGTGGCACAAGATGAGTTTTATGTGGGTTTCTGTACATACAGGCCAAGAATAAAAGAATTTGCTCAATATCCATGATCATTGTCACAGTAGTATCAGTATCCACAAAACCTACCTCTATAGTGCAGTATGGAAGTTACTAGTGCAAGGTTAGTATCCCTCAAATATAAATTCCCTCATGACTTTAAGGAGAAGAAAAAACAGATACTACACTTTGTTTCTAGCCTAAAAGCAAGGCAAAGGAGAAGTGTAATGCAATGTGCCCAAACCCTGTTGTAAACAACTGGTTTCAAGCAGTCCATGTTGACATTCCTGAAGTAACATATATTTTGTTGCATACTGTGTTGTTTGCCACTACAACCCTTGCTGAGTATCTCTATGATATGCAGTCCATAACCTTTTGTCTGCAGAAGTTCAAAGTGTATGAACCATTTAAAATGTGTATAAAATATTTAAAACAATCGTTTTCATCTGACATCAAGCTGCCATCATTTTTCACATGGTGTCATTTATATGATACACGTCTTTTTAAATTTGATTTGCAGTATTTAAAAAAAAATAGCTAACAAAAACTTCTACCAAACTGACAACATTCAGTTCTTAATAATGCCCTAGGTCATTAAATGTACTCAAACAAGAACAGAACAAAAACATAGAGTTTTAAACGTCTATTGCCTATTCTGATTTGGAAGCATAACAACTTAATTGAAAATTTAAAATGTACAATAAAATTAAACAGACAGACAGTTAAATTAAACTAAACCTTAAAATCTCAGAGCATCAAAGTAATACTGGTTCTACTGCAAGACATTTTTGGTGGGGAGACTTTCCAGATTTTGAAGATTTTGAATGTGAGCTGAGAGGTACAGTCCTATCTTGGGTAGATACAGGAATCTCAGGCAGTGATTAACTTGTATATATGACTATTTCCCATGATATATTACCTTCAACACAGCAAGGTAAGATGCTTGATGCTTTTCAAAATGATTCTTCAGCTTTTTTTTATTCAATTCAGATGTGTTGATTGGCTGAGCCTCTTCATAACATTAATATCCTTTTTCAGGAAGAACTTATCCCACAAAAAAAAAACAACTTTACCATGAAAAAAAGGCATTGAAATATACAAGTGGACAAAAAAATGACAAGAAATTGTAAGATATTTATTTTTAATAAAAGAAAAAAATAATTTCTTTGCATTTCAGCTATGAACAGTTCATGAAAGAAAAAGAAGAAAAACAGATTTCTTTGTTAAAGATGGTGTTTCATCCAACTGACGAATTGTCCATTCCACAATATTCTGATAAAGATCATAATACCTAAAAGCAATTTATGGCCAACCTCTTCTGCAAAAATGGTTTTATGAGGAAATTTGGCAACTAACTGGAAATGGTTTGTTTAAAGTTTTTGAAATTATTAAAAAGACAGTTGACTCAACAAAGAAACCTGATTGTGCATACCAAACATCTGTCTTTTTTGTTAATAATAGGAGAAGATGCGTATGACATTTACGAGGGGTTGAAATTCGATAATGAAGAGGGGGAAAGAAAAATTGGAAGTAGTAATAAAGAAATTTGAAGAATTTTTTGTTGCAGAAACACATAATATGTATGAAGCTTACAAATTTCATATTCAAAAGCAAGAAGCTTCAGAGAGTATACAGGCATCCCGGCAGTTAGCAAAAGGTTGCAGTTTTGAAGAAATGCAAGACAGGCTAATTTGGGACCAAATAGTTGTAGGGGTTAAAAAAGATACAGTCAGGGAAAAGTTTTTAAAGGATAAAAGGCTTACCCTAGACAAATGTATAGCTATAGACACAACCTATGGAACGTTCAGGCAACAAACTCAAAATATTTTGTTAGACACAAATGCAGCAGAAGCAAACATTAACAGAGTAACCTCAAAGAAATATAAAAAGAAGCCTCAAGATACAGTACACCATAAAACAAGTACAAATAAATGGATACACTGTGGCAGTATTCCATCTCACACTCAAAATGAATGTCCAGCCAAAAATGCAATTTGCTGAAAGCATTCAAGAAGTGGACATTATGCAAAAAGCTGTAGGATTGGCAGGTCTAAAATTGGAGAAATGAGGATAACGATAAAATTAATGCAGTCACAGAAGAAGCCTGGCAAGCTGAATTTAAAGTTAGTGCAAAGCTATGTAGTAAAGTAATTTATTTCAGATTGGATACTAGAGCAGATGCAACGGTAGTCCCCAGTAGTTATTTTAGGAAAAACTCCACAATTATTCAAAAATGTAACAAATAACTCTATGAACCAGGTTACTACTGGATAAAAGTTATTGGTTATGTGAAGGTTTTATTAGAAACTCTAAAATCAGAGTTTACCGAGGATTTCTTAGTTATTGAAAATTTGGAGGAACCATTACTGGGGGCACCAGCAATAAAAGCTCTTAACCTACTGACGTTTATAACACTATTTGGAAGATTTTGTTATATGCGCTTACCATTCATTATTATTAGCAGTGGCCTAGAGATATACCACCATGAAATGACTTGCATTGTGCCAGGTATACCTGGAGTTATATGTAATATTAACAACCTTCTTATGAGTGGAAAGAACCCAGAGTAACACAATAGCAGATTAAGACAAGTTCTTAAAAAATGAATGTGTCAGGAGTCATGCTAAATGAAAAATGTATTTTTTTCGGTCAGGGGCATAAAGATTATTGGACACATCATTATGAAAGATGGCATTCAAATTGACCCAGAGAAAGTCAAAGCAATAATAGACTTACCTCAACCAAAGGATATATATGAATTACAAAGACGACAAGACATGATAAACTACATAGGAAAATTTACTGTGAATTTAGCAGATGTTACTAAACCTCTCATAGATTTAGTAAAGAAAGAAAACACTTGGACTTGCGAAGATCCACAAGAATTTGAATTCCAAACTCTGAAAAAGATGTTAAGCTCCTCACATAATTCTAACCAATTATGATGTCAATAATCCAACAAAGGTTTCAGTCGATATATCTTCATATGATTTAGGTGGAGTTCTTCTGTAGAAGTGCGGGAATGAATGGAGACCAATGTTTTACACATGAAGATGTCTTATGATGACTGAGCAAAGATATGCTTCAGGTTGCCAAAGTTTATTATAGAATCAGATCACAAACCACTGGTGTGGTACAATAAAAAATCCTTGTTTAACTGATGTGTCTTGGTGTACAAGCCAATTATCAGTCAGTTATGTGCCAAGCATGATACCACGCTTAGACGATCATGTATCTTTCAATACATGACTGACAAGGCAGATTTTTTACCGCAGTACTTCTAAAAAAGAAATGTTTGGATGAGTTGACTCCTAAGATACAGCAGTTTTAAATGAGACTAATGAGGTTCTCATACAATATCATTTATATACCAGTAAAAGAACTATTTAGTAACACCTGACATTTTATCTCAGCATCCTACTAATAGTCCAACTAGCCAGGATATATAGAACAAATCTGAAACAAGATTGTTAATTTGGTAATTGCTAATATTTCGATAAGTAATCAATTTCTGAAGAAATTAGAACAATTTTGTAAAGTAGACCAATAGCTAATGTTAGTCAGGAACGATCCTGAACTGAAATTATATTGGTTTGTACACCAAAGGATGTACGGTGGAGTAACGGATAGTGGCTCAGATTGAAGAATCGGAGAGCCGAGTTTGCATTCCACTCAAATCCATAACATTCACTTACATGATAATACCCTTGTTAAAGGTATGAATCCTTTTCTCCCTCCAGCTATGGGTAAATAGCAGGACAGACCAGGTTCTTTAGCCTTGGATGGCAACTGGTCTACCGCAGAAAGAAATGGCAACCTACTGCGGGAAAAAATCTCCTTTGTCAGTCATGTATTGAAAGATACATGATCGTCCTAAGTGTGTATCATGCTTGGCACATAACTGACTGATAATTGGCTTGTACACCAAGACACATCAGTTAAAAAAGGATTTTTTATTGTACCAAACCAGACTCCTCATTTCAGCAGAATTAGTATCAGACAGTTTACTTGAAGAACATCAGACCATTGTTAAGTGTCAAAGACTAGTGAGAGACACAGTATGGTGGCTGGGCTTATCAAAGCAAATAGCAAAGATGGTAGAAGAGAGTGACATTTTTGAAAAGGATAGAAGGTATGCACCAGAGCCAGTCCAACCCACAAAGTTACTAGACAACACATAGCAAAAAGATGCTATGGATTTATTTGAATTGAAGGAACATTGGGATCTTTTAATTGTTGACTACTTATCTAGATGGATAGAAATCTTCACTACAGAACTACAGACAGATCAATGCTGTAAAAATGGTTGAACACTGTATACCAATATTTTCAAGACAAGGTATCCCAGAGATAGTAGATAGATAGAATTGAGGACAACATTAAAGTTAGACAAAAAAAAGGGATTTTTATCCATGACATCAAACAAATATTCACCCTAATGTAACTAAAGGACAGCCTGTACAGCTTAAAACACCAAAAACTTCACCAGCATTTGTTGCAAAACATTCTTCACCAAGGTCTATTCTAATTAAGACAGCTACTCGAGAGATATCTTTGGTAACAAAGAAAAGAATACTGAACTGTTACATGAAATCTGTCCTTCTTTATGACAGCGAATGTTGGATGATTTCCTCAAAGATGAAGAAAAGACTCAAGATGTTGTTCTACAGAAGGATGCTAAGGATATCATGGACTGAGTGTGCGAGAAACGATGATATCTTAGAGAAGTTGCAAACAAGGAGGAGGCTTATACTTAATATCAGAAAGAGGTAGCTGAAGCTTCTGAGACACAATAAGGAAGAAGGGCCTGGAGAATCTGATACTAAGTGGCTGAATAGAGGGAAAGAGAGACAAAGAAGGAGGAGGCTTATACTTAACATCAGGAAGAGGCAGCTGAAGTTTCTGAGACACATAATAAGGAAGAAGGGACTGGAGAATCTGATACTCACGGGTTGAATAGAGGGAAAGAGAGACAAAGAAGGAGGAGGCTTATACTTAACATCAGGAAGAGGCAGCTGAAGTTTCTGAGACACATAATAAGGAAGAAGGGCCTGGAGAATCTGATACTCACTGGCTGAAAAAAGGGAAAGAGAGACAAAGAAGGAGGAGGCTTATACTTAACATCAGGAAGAGGCAGTTGAAGTTTCTGAGACACATAATAAGGAAGGAGGGCCTGGAGAATCTGATAGTCATGGGCTGAATAGAGGGAAAGAGAGACAAAGAAGGAGGAGGCTTATACTTAACATCAGGAAGAGGCAGTGAAGTTTCTGAAACACATAATGAGGAAGGAGGGCCTGGAGAATCTGATACTCATGAGTCGAATAAAGGGAAGAAGAGACAAGGGAAAAGAACGTGTGACATACTTAGCGGCCTTAAGCAACGTGTTCTGGGGGAGGTGGCAGAGGGAAGGAACTTTTTGAGAGCTGCAAGGGATAGAGGGAGGTAAAGAGCCATGATGGCCTACATCCTGAATGGAGATGGCACTTAAAAAGAAGAAAGTGGAATTCAATGACAAAATAACTTTCATCTAAGGAGAAGGATTGAACAGCCATCAGGAACAAAAGATACCAACCCATAAACTTTCAATACACTGCAGCATCAATCAAGACCTGTTTCAAATGTCAGTTACTTGAAGAAACCATGTCCAGCTGAATTGCCTTAGGAGCAACATGAAACCCAAATAACTGAAATTGTAAGGTTGATTGCAATGGCACCAACCCATCAGTTTACAGCAGATATGTTAGTCACTTGAAGAAACAATATCCAGCTGAATTGTCAGGCGTTCAACATGAAACCCAAATAACTGAAATTGAAAAGCTGATTACCAATGGCACCAACCCATCAGTTTACACCAGATATGTCAGTTACTTGAAGAAACCATGTCCAGTTGAATTGCCTTGGGATCAACATGAAACCCAAATAACTGAAATTGAAAAGCTGATTGCAATGTCACCAACCCATCAGTTTACAGCAGATATGGCAGTTACTTGAGGAAACCATGTCCAGTTGAATTGTTAGGAGATCGACATGAATCCCAAATAACTGAAATTGAAAAGCTGGTTACCAATGGCACCAACCCATCAGTTTATAGCAGATATGGCAGTTACTTGAAGAAACCATGTCCAGCTGAATTGCCTTGGGATCAGGATGAAACCCAAATAACTGAAATTGAAAAGCCGATTGCAATGGCACTAACCCATCAGTTTATAGCAGATATGTCAGTTACTTGAAGAAACCATGTCCAGCTGAATTGTCTGGCGATTAACACGAAACCCAAATAACTGAAATTGAAAAGCTGATATCCAATGGCGCCAACCCATCAGTTTACAGCAGATATGTCAGTTACTTGAAGAAACCATGTCCAGCTGAATTGCCTTGGGATCAGCATGAAACCCAAATAACTGAAATTGAAAAGCTGATTGCAATGGCACCAACCCATCAGTTTACAGCAGATATGTCAGTTACTTGAAGAAACCATGTCCAGCTGAATTGTCAGGCGATTAACATGAAACCCAAATAACTGAAATTGAAAAGATTGGTTGTCAATGGTACCAGCCCATCATTTAACACCTGATATGATTGCTAGGTTTGATCTCCTGATAGACTTTCATATTGAAAGGAAATTTTTTTAAAAACAACATGGGATGGGGAGTAATCTATGGTGATCTCTCTTGTTAAGAAATGGTATCTACACATTGCTATAATAATGGAGCAGCAATGAGGATGAGGAACAATTTAAATTCTATTAGTTTTGACGTCAAAATAAACAGTCAAAGACTTCATCATCATCTTCTCTTCTTTCCCACTACTGTTATTTAATATACTTAAATTATGCCACAATGAAAAGCATGTTACATACAACAATGTTTTGCAGAAAAGGCTGTGGATTGACAAAGTTAATATTCTACAACTGATCACAAAAGCTAAGCTCTCTGAAAGACAGTTTATGTTGTGAGTATCTAGGGATCATCAAGATATTATTCACTGGGTGTTTTTAAAACATAATGAACCACTAAATGCATATTTATATATCTGGCAACAGCAGCATGTCCATAAAAGTTTGGTCAAAAAGCTCCCTGCACTCATCAACAGGAAAAGTGTTGTTCTCTATGACAACAAAAGGCTGCATATAGTAAGAATAAAACAGCAGAAATATTTGAAACTTAGTTGTTTTACCCTATAAACTATATTCAGCTGACCTTGCACCAGCTGATTATTACCTTTTTCTATTGTTTCAAAATGCTTAGATATGGAAAACTTTCTCTAATGAAATCCAGATTCAAGATTTCATTGAAGACTTTTTTACATCAAAACTTGATAAATGGTAACAAGTCATTGCATATAATGTTAAATATATAATTGAATAAAATGTATTTCTACTTATTTTTTTTAAGAATAATGTTAATAAACAAAAATGTAAATTAATTTTTGACTGCATTTGCAGATCTTAATGAGACATAATCCCAAATCCATACAGATTTAGCTAAAATATTAGGTTGGTGCAAAAATAATAACGTAATAATGTCGTTTTTTGACGTTAAAAATATGTCAAAAAACGACATTATTACGTCATTATTTTTGCACCAACCTAATACTTCCAGTCTTCTTTGAAACAAGTTTTTCAAAATCTTTCCTTAACATATTCAGGTTTATTTGGCACTATTTCCTTTGAACATGTTTCGCATCTTCCAGCTGCAATAATGGCACTGTACATGATTATCCATAGATTTAAAAAAAAAAATGTTATCTCCCAGTTTTGATAGCCTCAGGACTTAATTATTAACAAACCAGTGAAAATTTTCAAAAGAAAACACACATGTTAAACAAAAAGAACATTTATTCGCTAATGAACTGCCTCTAGTACATTTGTATGCACTAATGTGACCCTTTATTTTATCTGATTAATATAAGTTAAGCAATGTGCTTGCAAGTCAGACTCCAGTAGGGAGGCTCTAAAATTATAAACACTGCAGAAAGAAGAAGAAGGAGAAGAAAGTGAAGTGGGCAAAGAAATGAGGGGAAGGAAAAGAGGAAGAAGAAAGAAGATGAGAAGAATGAAACAAGAGAAAGGAGAAGAGAAAAAGGGTTGATAATGAAGTAGAACAAAGAAAAGGAAAAAAAAGGAAAAGTAGAAGGAAAAAGAGAGAAAAGAAAAGTAGAAGAAAAAGAAAAATGAAAAAGAAAGATGATGAGAAAGGATATGAAACAAAGAAGAAATAAATGAAGAAGAAAAATACAGAAGAAAAAGTAAAAGAAGAAAATGAAAAAGAAAAATGATGGAGGAAGAAGAAGAAAAGAAGTAAACAGATGAAGAAGAAGAAGAAGAAGAAGAAGAAGAAGAAGAAGAAGAAATCAGTACAATTATGTGGGAGAAGATGAAAGAATGGGGGGAGGATAAGACAGGCAAGCAAAAAATACCAATATTAATGTAATCAGTACTGAACCAATAAAATTCTTCTGTATGAATTTCAGCTCAAAACACATACAAAAGATTTCCATACCCTTGTGTAGAGAGATTGTAAATCCTAATATTGAGTTCTGGATTTGGTGTATGAAAGAAAATGTCTGTCATCTTTGAAATTTACTCATCATATTACAGAAAAGAAAAGGATATATTCAATCAAAGTAAATTTCCTACAAAGAAAGAAAATGAAACTAAAAGGAATATACAAGGGATTATGGATAAATTGTCGTCTAAATTATGCAAAAATGAAAATAACATTGACATCTCATTTTAAGAGATATATTAACCAAAATCACACAAAAATATCTTGGAAAGCTAAAGAGTAAATTCATTCAATAAAATTGCCATTGGCTTCAATCACAATCTCCAGATGACTTCAGAGTCTCCTGCAACTCTTCTGGATGGTCTCCTTGTTTAATTTGATGAATGCTGCCATAATCCTTGCCTTCAGTTCATCTATAGTATTATAAGGAGTTTTGTTGGTCTCTCGCTCAACTGTGCACCACACATAATAATCAAGGGGCTTGCAGTCTGGGGAGTTAGGTGGCCAGATGTAAAGAGTGATGTTGTAGCAGAAATTGTTTGACAGCCATGACTGTAGAGTCATGGTGTAGAGTCCTGTTGCCAGACATAGGGTCTTGCAGCAACCATCCTCTTGACCCGAGGCAGCACTAACATCTTGATGTAGGCTTCCAAGTTAAGTCTGAGTCCCTCACCAACAAATTTGGGAGTTTATTAATTATTTTCTTATCAGAAAGATCACAGTGAGTTTTCCAAGCTGCCGTACATTTGTAATAATCGCAATTAGATTCATCCAACTCTTTTCAAATCCTCTGCACTGTTCTCAGATTGATATTGAAACACACTGAATTGTCCGTATTGGAGCTTCCAGCATGATTCCCAAGTAGTAGAACATGCTGTTTCCAAATTTCTTGTGGAATGAGTTGCATCATCGTACTCTTTTTCTCAGAGATGGTTCACAACTGACACTAGAATACTGGGCAGTTGACAAAATCAAAAACAATGCATCTACGTCAAATTCACAATATAAAATTGCAAAAATTTACCCATCGCACCCTGTATGAGATGGTTTAAATATAGAAAAAACAAGAGGATTGAAATGCAAATTAAAATAAGTATTTCATTGTCATTCAAGTGTAAAGCAAGAAAATGAGATTTACATTTCTTGTTAGTATCCCAATGAACCAACATATATAAATAGTTCAAAGTTCACTCGCAAGGCTTGGGTCAACATGTGGTATGGTTTTCAGGCACTTTCCAAAGATGCTACACACTGAGATTAAAATATAATATCAATTGATCCAAAGAGAGCTCCATGTAAGAACAGAGCAATATAATAATAATAGTAAGTACAGATGATCCTTAAAAATGTATTCGGTTATAATTTATTTCGTGAATATACAAAAATTTATTCATATCTTCAGACTGAAGTTTTTTTAATAAATGGAGTCAATTTATTGACGAAAGGAAAACGGAGAGGAAAAAAGAAAAAAAGAAAAGGAAAAGTTTTAATATTAAAAGAGGAAGAAAGAAAAACAAACATTTTAATATAAATTTTTTTAAACTTTTTGTGGGAAAGAAGAAAGGTGGAGGGCAGAGGAAAGGAGAGAGTGAGAGATGGAGCAAAAGAAAAGAAAAAAGGAAGAATTAAACATGAGCTGATAGGATCAACTGGAAATGATTTTTTTTCTTAAGGACTGGACAAGTTAAAATACAGGGCAAAGGAAGGGAGTGATCAGATTCAAAGTAGACATATTGAATTTTCATGTCATTTTCAACAGGAAAAACAATCATCACCATCACATTATAATCATCACCATCACATTATAACCATCACAATTACAAACTGATAATAATAATAATAATAATAATAATAATAATAATAATATTTGACATCAATAAAATAAGTAAGTGAAAGTAAAATAAAGTTAAATAAAAATCAAAAAATAAAATATAAAAAGTATATAAAAATACATAAAAATATACATAAAAATATTAATTATTAAAATAATTAAATTAATTAAATAAAATTAAGAGATTTATAAAGAGCAATTTTAAGTAGCTTAAGAAACTTAAAATATGTACACATATATATACACACACATAAATATATATATATATATATATATATATATATATATATATATATAAACAATATACATACATACATATACATACACACACACACACACATACATACATACATATATATATATATATATATATATATATATATATATATATATATATATATATATATACATATATATATATATATATATATATATATATATATATATACATATATATATATATATATATATATATATATATATATACAAATATATATATATATATATATATATATATATATATATATATATATATATATATACACACACACACACACAGATAAGGATAATACTACTACTAATAATAATAAAGATAATATAAAAATAAAAAATAATTAATGCTTTAAGATTATAACTGGTGTAGGCAAGAAAATCACACAAATGATCATATACAAAAATGTGAATGCATGTACATATACACATCATTAAATTCCTAAATACCAAAAGTAAAATGGAAAATAGTAAATAGAACAAGAACCTGTAGAACCTGGGATGACCCATGCCTCTTATGCTTACAGGAAAAACTACACATCATTAAATTCCTAAATAATGAAAAATTATTAAACCATAGGCAGGAGTTAACGGTTTTTTGCCGACATCAACAGACTTTCGCATTAGATAATTAGCATAAAAAAAAAAAAAACATAGCTAAGTAAAATTCTAAAAAGCTTAGCCAAACCTTTAAATAGAAAAAACCCTTTTTGTCGTCATCAAAAAAACTAAAAAAACAAATTGAAATTCAATGCAAAGCGATCTGTATATTAAACACCCACTTAAATAAACAAATAAATAAATAGATAATCAGATAGACAATAATAAAAGACAATTCTCCAGACACATAACGACTGTAGGCGCACCATAAAAATATCCTTCACTGGGAACCAACTAAAGGATGACCGTAAACATTAGCCTTGAAATAGATACCCTACCCAACCTTAGCAAAACCTCTCAGAGGATGATGAATCTACTGATAAGAATTAACTCCCTGACCACTTAAAGAAGGAAAATAGTCTAGCCACTCCCACAATAACAAATTCTGACTTCTTTGGTGTTAACACCAAAGAAGTCATAAACTGGTTTACCAACATCGAAAATAAGCCCGAATGCACCCTAATCCAGTTCGATATTGTCGATTACTACCAGTCAATATCAAAAGACCTCTTCACGACTGCACTGGAGTTTGCTACAGTATATTCAGACTTAACTGAAGAAGAAACAAACATTATTCTCAGTGCAAATAAATCTGTCCTCATCCATAATGGGGACCAGTGGATAAAAAACACCAATGACAACTTTGACATTACCATGGGATCTCTAGACTCTGCAGAATCTTCGGACCTTGTCGGTCTATTTATACTGTACAATTTAACCGCCCACCGTGAACTGGACGTTGGGGACATCGGGCTGTACAGAGATGACGGGCTCATGGTAGTGAGGAGCTCCACAAGCTTTAAAACAGAGAAAATTAGAAAGGTAATTTACAATGAATTCGGGAAACTAAATTTAAAAACAATAATCAACACTAAATTAAAAAAAGTAAACTTCCTAGACGTAACCCTAGACTTAACTAACAACGTTCACCTACCTTACAGAAAACCTAACACTAATCCCTTGTATGTACATCCTAAGTCAAACCACCCTCCATCTATAATTAAGCATATACCCACATCAATAGAGAAAAGAATAAGTATGAACTCAGCAAATAAGGAAATATTCCAACAGCACAGTAGTTTTTACAACACAGCCCTGAAAAACAGCGGATACAAAAACTTTGACATAACCTATAGAAACGTTAGTACCAATAATAAGAGAAACAGGAAAAGAAAAATCATCTGGTATACCCCACCGTACAACCAAATGGTCAGCACCAAACTAGGCCATAAGTTCCTAGCTTTAATTGAAAAGCACTTTCCCACTAATAGCAAACTTAGCAACATCTTTAACAAAAACACATTGAAACTGAGTTACAGCTGCACTGAAAATATAGAAAGAATCATAAAAAGACACAATAAGAAAATCCTAGAAAAACACGCATACCAAAACAGTAATAAAACACATAAACTAAAACTAGATAAAAATAACGAAAAATTATGCGATTGTAGAAACCCTAAAAACTACCCGTTGGAAAATAAATGCCTCACAAAATCCGTGGTATACCAATGCACTATCTCATCCATTGAGAGCCCTAACACTGATAGGATATACATAGGATCAACAAAGAATAATTTTAAAATTAGATGGAGACAACACAAGAGCTCCTTCAACAATATTCAAAATAGAAATCAGACATCTCTATCCCAATATTTCTGGCATCTAAAGGAAACGAATAAAACACCAAAAGTAAAATGGAAAATAGTAAATAGAACAAGAACCTGTAGAACCTGGGATGACCCATGCCTCTTATGCTTACAGGAAAAACTACACATCATTAAATTCCTAAATAATGAAAAATTATTAAACCATAGGCAGGAGTTAACGGTTTTTTGCTGACATCAACAGACTTTCGCATTAGATAATTAGCATAAAAAAAAAAACATAGCTAAGTAAAATTCTAAAAAGCTTAGCCAAACCTTTAAATAGAAAAAACCCTTTTTGTCATCATCAAAAAAACTAAAAAAACAAATTGAAATTCAATGCAAAGCGATCTGTATATTAAACACCCACTTAAATAAACAAATAAATAAATAGATAATCAGATAGACAATAATAAAAGACAATTCTCCAGACACATAACGACTGTAGGCGCGCCATAAAAATATCCTTCACTGGGAACCAACTAAAGGATGACCGTAAACATTAGCCTTGAAATAGATACCCTACCCAACCATAGCAAAACCTCTCAGAGGATGATGAATCTACTGATAAGAATTAACTCCCTGACCACTTAAAGAAGAAAAATAGTCTAGACACTCCCACAATAACAAATTCTGTAACGGACCGTGCCTAAAAATACACGTAAACCGAGAGATAGCTTATTCCTAAAATTTCGCTTGAAGATGAAATGGGACTAAACACCACAATCCAACTTAATTTTATTAATTATTTGGATGATTTCGGCTCTCGTTTTTGAAACATGAGAACTCTTATGTAGCGAAGGAATCATATTTTTAAACAAAAAATATTATTATAATATATATATATATATATATATATATATATATATATATATATATATAGTGCACTGAGTAGTACCAATTAAATTTTTTTAATAATAATAAAGGCATCTTGACCAACCCTTCTTTAGAGATAAATCATTAGTGAAACAATTTCTTTTTATTAATCCTATCAAAAACAATAAAATAATTTAGGGGACAATTGAGTTGATCAAGTCAATCAATAGGGTTGTTGGTGGCAATGAAGTCTATTGGAGCGAAAGAGACATATATGTTACTAAGCTGGATAAGGTTTCTGGAGTGGTTATGTTGAATAAGCACAAAGACATCAACAAGATGGAAACTATTTTTCTTAGGATTGGTCATCTTGATTATCATAATCTTACAGATAAAACTGAATTAAGTGATGTCTTTTAGATTTGTTAAAAAAGAATTGGTTATCGAAATATATTTATGATACTGTTAGGTCTATGTGTACACAGTGACCATGTATATAAGGTTTGCCTAAAATCCATAAGGATGGAGTGCCTCTTGAGCCAATTTTATCCATGGTTGGCTCTGCACAGTATGAATAGATTTAATTTTTGGCTGAGATCTTGGAACTAGTTTTAAGCCTTTATTAATGTAACTGCAGTCCTGATTCCATTCATTTTGTCAAAGACATTTGGAATTGAGTGCTGATTCTTCATCTAGGTTCATGCTTTCATATGATATTTTTAGTTTATTTACTAATGTATCCCCTGAGGAATCAACTGTCATTTGTCCTGAGGTCCTATATTGTGGCCATCTCAGTATACCTTGGTTTTCTGAAAATATTTTAAGGAGTTTATGCTTGTTGCTAACGAAGGTGTTAAATTTCATTTCAACAATGTCATGTATAGTCAAATAGATGGTGTCATGTCAGGCTGTCCTTTGGGTCCAGTTTTGGCCAATGTCTTTGCAGGTTTTCATGACAATCAGTTCTTTGAAAATGTTCAAAGTCTAACATTGTATTATCAATATGTAGATGATACATTTACGTTGTTTGCTGATGAACATGAAGCTATTCAGTTCTTTTTCTTCAGAGTTTTTATACCTGTTCTTAAGGTTTACTATGGAGAAGGAGAATAATAGTTCTTTAACATTTCTCAATGTTCTTGTGCCAAGATCTGATAATGCATTTCTAGATGTTCATTTGGCAAGATCTGATAATGCATGTATTATGAGATTTCAGGATTTTACACAGATTGGAAATCACTTGTACCAAAAAGTAGAAAAATTAATTTTTCATATACCTTGGTACATCATACTTTTATGATTTCTATCCCTGAAAAGTTGAAAGGGGTTTTCCGTAATATTATGGGTATACAGTAGTTATGTGCAGATCTTTACATGTAAAATTTCCAATGTTAATTCTTCTCCCATGCATGGTCTTGACAAATGTCCCATCTATTTAAAATTGCATTGGTCAGTTAAAAGTGGTCAGTGTTTGGTTAAAGCAAATAAAGTCCTATATTTCTTTTCGGACACTAAAATGAGGGTTGTTATATCTTCTATGTGTTCTTCCTTCCTTTCAGAAGGACAAGGTTTTTTTCTTTTTTCTATTAGCTCAGTTGTGTATTATTTTTGTCAGTGTGGTGTTGATTGTGAGTTGAACCAGTCTAGGCCAGGTTTCAAAAATTAGCCACCATGTTTCTGGGAGAGTCACGCAGTTTGACATGGTTGATGCAGTCAACCCTAGATTCTGCTGTTGGCCAACTTTTGTTCAACAATCCTGGGAGTGCAGGTGATAATCAAGAAAGTCGATTTGACATAATACACAGGGTACGTTCTCAGGATATGCTGAAAATTGTTGAAGCGATTACAATCAAATTTAGTATATTTGCCCTGTGCAGGCAAAAGGTGAACCTTAGATGTCCTGTTCTTGTTCTGGAAGAACATTAATCATTATTATTGTTTTCTCTGTTCATTTCTGGCACTTCTTCAGGTTGGTGATCAATTTTATTCATTTTATTTATATAAATTATATTGTTTTCTAAATTGTTAGAAGACAATTTTTATCTTTTAATCATGAGACAGTGTGTTCTCCTACACCATTAATCCCATCAAGGAAGAATAGTAGGGTGCTTGGGTCTTTATTTGGCACCTAAGATATCTCCAAAAATGGAAGTTTTGAACAGCTGTCTGCATTAAGCTACAAGCTTGTGTCACATTCTGTAATGACATGGATGTGCAGACAAATACCTACTATTATAGCTTATCACATACTGGAGACATGTATCTGGACAAATTGATATGCTAGAAGTTATAGTTAGTAGTTTCAAAACAATAATAAATATTCAAAATTTCAGTGAATTAACACTTGAACATAGGTAAATAATCTTTGCCATATCCTTCCATGATATGAGCGATCATGGTTCTCCACAGCTTCTTGGCTTTTGTTTTTCTTAATAATACTTGGACCATTATGTTTTATATTTGTGTTTGTGATACATGTTCTTCCATTCCATTTACTTAATGTTGTCAAATAGATTATTCATTACTTTTCTCTGTTATTAGGTTGGTGCAAAAATAATGTCGTTTTCTCACATAGTAACGTATGTGAGAAAACGACATTATTTTTGCACCAAACTAATTTTTTTTTTTTTTTTTTGCCTTCAGCATATCTTGAGAGGGTTAATTGCTCCAAGATTTCTTTTTTTCATTATGTGGCCACAGAATTTCAGCTGTTTGTTTCTGATTGATAGGGACAGATTTTTTTTTTAAATTCCTATTCTCCTTAGAACTTCCTCATTCGTTGCATGTTTTGTCCATGCTATTCTCAAGTTTTGTTGATAGAATTACATCTTCATCACTTTATATCTTTTCTAAATTTGCGATAAAATCTTTCTGCCATTACAGCCATGCAGGAGGGTTGACACTGTTAATCATCAGGATTATTTTAAATGCTATAGTAAACCATGAACTTTGGAATATTGAAGTCTTTAAAATTAGTTAAAAATATGTAGTTTTGGCATGTGGTGTCATTAAATTCATGAAAAATAAATTAACATTGGAAATTGTTCTAGCCATTGTCATGTATATAGGTTGGTCATAAACTATATTAGAATGGGGTCACTGTACATAGCTGTGGAGTGAGTAGCCATAGTCAAATACAAAACAAATAACAGAACTGTCCAACAAACGGAACTGATAAATTTTTCAATAAGCAATAACAAGAAAAGGAACTGGGCAAAAAATAATAGTAAACAAGAAAACAATAAATTCAAGGTAAAATGTAGAATTCTGAATTCAGACTGGGACTGCATCAGATGAGACCGAGACCTAGCCTATTTTATTTGAACAAATTTGTGTGTTTCTGCCTATAAAATGGGGAGGGTCAAGTATTTGCAGTCATTTCTATCAGGATTGACAACAATAATAGATGTTGATTCAAACAAACAAAATTATCAAAATATTGCACTCATGTTATATAATATGACCACTAACCTATTTTAGCTCTTGATTCTGATGCAAACTTTCTAATATTTTGCATGAATAAAACTGATAATTTACTTTGTTGTATGTTATATTGAAAGTTTGAATTTACTGCGAAATGTTCTTCTATAAAATCAGTTAACAGAATGGAGATTCTTTTGAGTTAGCAATAAAATGAAATATGTTTCACGGATTGGTTTCTCAATCAAAAATCTTTTCTATTTTTATCCATCACCCACATAAGAATCTGATTTGACATTTTTTTAATTACTTGACTTATATCAACACTTTACAATTTCCTTAAAAGCTCTTTTCTCGGGATTTAAATTAATTGATGGGAATTGTGAGTTACATATAACATTACTACAAAAAACTTTACTAAGTTTTTTTTTGCAGTCTGGTAGAGATGGAGTGGTTTTAATATGAAAAATTATCTGCTAACTCTATAATCTTCTACTATGAGTTATATTCCATCAGGATGTTGACTCTCTACAATTCCATCATTCATATTCCATCAGGATGATGGCTCTCTACAATTTCCTGTCCTTTGTAGCACTTAACAAACTTTGTATTTTTGTTGTCTGCATACTAGTGTACATATTTATGGGAAGTAAATTAACATTGCATATTGTTCTAAGTCATTATAGACATAGGTTGGTCATTTCTAATTGGTTGAGTGATTTTATGACGTAAACACTTATGGGTCATTTTGTTTTGAATTTTGAATTGGTTTCTCAATCAAAAATATTTTCTATCTTTAACTCAACTTCAGTGTTTAATGTGACACTTTTTGAATTACTTGATTTATATCAACACTTTACAATTTTCTTATAAGCGTTTTATCACAAGTTAAATTAATAGATGAGAATTGTCATTTATATGCAACCTTACCACAAAAGAGGACTTTTACTGGTCTGGTACTGAGGCAATTCTGAGGGAAGTAGAACCTAACAGGATTTGTTATTGGCAGCCACAATCTTAGCAACATAATATATTCAAAAGACACAGAAAGAAAATTCCTAAAGAAGGTACTCAAAGAAAGTGAGAAGAAAGAACTCAACATCGATTGCTAGAAGAGAGAATTTATGGTTGTCAGGAAAAGGGACAGCCCAACATGTAATTATTAAATTACCAAAATCAAACAAGTACAAAAATTTAAATATATGAAAAGTTTTTTAACATGCAGGTGAACCACAGTTTCACAAATTTGGACAAAACTAAGTGAACTCTACTGCTCCTTGCTTGGATGATTTGACTGATTGACCATGCTGCATCAGCCAGTCGGTTGAGCTGGGTGTGGTGTGACTACACATGAAATGCACACCTCTCTCTGTGTGCATGAGGCAAAATACAATTTCACAAATTTGGACAAACTAAGTAAGCTCAACTATCCCCACAGGCAGGTAGACTGCAAGTTACAAAGACAGACTAAGTGAAGTTGGGTATATGCTTCAGCATGTCTGCCCAGAGACAGTTGGCATTTGGCCTGTCATGCACAACACTGAGTGGGCTCCCATGGGTGGATGGACCACAGCTTCACAATATTGGACAAAACTAAGTGAACTTGACTGCTCCTTGCTTGATTAATAGAAAGTGTGACACGGAAATATGAAAATGCATTCGGATAGCAAAAGACATCTTCCAAAATCTAAGCAACATATTAACAAAGGAGAAAATTTCATTGTAAACAAAGGAGTACCGAACTGTTATACAATATCAGTCCTCCTATATGGTAGTGAATGTTGGAAAATGTCCTCAAAGATGAAGAAGAGGCAACAGAAATATGTTTCTACAGACTAATGCTGAGGCCAAACATGTGAGCAAGGATGAAGATTTCAAGAAAATTAAAGCAAAAAAGGCAGAAAGAGAAAGTTGAAATTTCAGTAGGGACATAATGAGGAAAGTGGGCTTGGAAAATTTGATACTTACAAGACAAGGTGATTTCTAGAAGGATAGAGGAAAACAAAGTATAACCTATCTAGCAAGTCTGAGTAAATGGCAGATCAAAGTCGAGGAGAGATAACAAAAATACAAAATTTATTAAGAACTACAAAGTACAGGAAATTGTGTAGAAAACGTGTGGAGGTATATTGCCATTAAATTATCTGCTGTCTCTAAAGTGGATATATTCATGAGGTTTACATTATTGTTGCAAAATCATCATATTCATAGGTTGGACATTTCTCATTGGTTGATTGGTTGACTGATTTTATATGTCAACTCTTGTTATGTTATTTTATATCAAATACGAAGGCACCCAGTCATTTCTGAAAATAACATATGAATTGGACATTGTACAAAGTAGTTGTTAAAAATAAACAAAATTATTGTTGGGCTCTTCTTCAGGACATGAGCGATCATGACTCTCCACAACTTCTTATCCTTTATAATTCTTTGCAATGTCTGTCTTTTTACTATCCATCCCATTTTCTGTTCTGCTAACCATTTACGCACTCTCATTTGGTAGGTAACTTGCTGTTTTCCTGTATCCCTCTAGCCTTCAATATATCCTGTGAGTGTCGGAGTCTCTAAACCATCTTTCTTCATTATCTGTTCTAGTAATATGATTATAATATAAGTGTCATTTTTGTTTCCCTTTTACTTAAAACCTCCACATTGTTCATATGCTCTGTTTATAGTATTCTCAACATCCTCCTGTAGAACAACATCTCTTGTGAGGACATTTTCCAGCATTCACTGTAATATGTCTTTTTGTTTCCATTTTCCTTAAAACTTCATTGTTGCTTACATCTTCTGTCCATAATATTATCAGGATTCTTATATAGAACAACATCTCTGCTGCCTTGAGTCTTCTATGAGTAAATTGTCCAGAATTCACTGGGATATAGGAGTGTCCTTTTTCTTTCTGTTTTCCTTAACACTTCCATGTTGTCCACATGCTCTGTCCATGGCATTCTCAGCATCCTTATGCAAAACCAGATCTCTATTGCCAAAAGTTTTCTCTTCAACTGTGAAGATATTGTCCAGCATTACAAAGATGATATTCATGTATTATATGAGATTGCCTACTTTTGGCTTTTGATTCTGATACAAATTTTCTTCTATGGTTTATGAGTAAGGAGGAATTTTGCTTTGTTTGACATTATATTTAAAGTTAAATATACTGTTAAATGTTCTCATGTCAGATGGGTTAATGGAATGGAGATTATTTTGTAGCAGCAATAAATTAAATATGTTTGGAGGTTTCATTTATCAATATAAATTCTCTTTCTATTTTTCAGTCATTTCTAAGATAGAAATTTGATGTGACTTTCTGTTTTTGAAATACTTAACTTTTATCTACACTTTACAATTTTCTTAAAAGCTTTTTTCCCATTAATTAAATTCATGAAATTTACCAACCCTCCTAAAAGAAAATTTTAATTATAGCCATTAGTAGACAGACAAAGTTTTTCAAATGTCTACAATTCACTAAATAAAATTATTTGAATGTTGGAATTTAGTTTTTTTTTTTCCATGAAACAATTATAATGAAACTAGACAGATTTTTTTTTCAATCTGATATTTTAAAAAAAATGTGTAGTGTAAGAAGAATTTTCATATAAAATCATTCCTACTTTCAATAATATTTACTTAATATTTCCGGAAGGTACATATTTTCCCTCCATAATAGTTTCCACAGTCAAAACTCAATCAGCTGTTTTTACAAAGATTTTATATCTTAAAATGATGAATAGAACTTTTTATTCTTACATGGCAATATCCAATTTAGGAATGCTAACCCTCTCTAAACCGGATCCCCAAAATGTAGACATGATGATATCCCTGCAATAGTATTTCTAAGAAATGTGCTCTTCTTCTTTCTAAACTCTACAATAAATGCCTCACTGCTTCTTGCTTTCTTGCTTGTAGGAAATCCTCTTCTGTTGTTCCAATCATCAAGAAAACATGTAAACCATCTGATCCTTCTGACTATAATTCTGTTAGCCTTCTACTTCTTTTTTGCAAAGTACTAGCCCTCATACTTATAGGACAGACGGAGGGATGAGGGACAGAAGAAAGCAGCATATAACATAACTGATGACCTTGAGCAAATCGATGGTAGAACAGGGTTTGAGAGAAATAATAAGACAAAACTTATTAAGAGCTACAAGAGAAAGGAAGATATGAAGGAACATGATAGCGTATGTCCTGAAGGTACACAGCACATAACAAAAGAAGACTAGAGGTTCTCATCAACTCTGAATTGGTTAAGAGTCTCACATTGCAGGTCATCTTTTAGATAAACAATATGGCTTTTGCTTCTCTAGATGAACTGTTTTTGATGTATTAACAGTTATCAAGCTTTAGATAATAATGCTTATGATCAAGTAGTTGTTTTGGATATCCAAAAGGCATTTTTCACAGGATTTGGCATTTGGCCTTCTTCGTAAGTTGAAACATTAAGGTATCTCTGGATAAATTTTTGGTTTGAATTAATCTTATCAAATCATGAAATGAAACATCCACTATTTTAGATCTTTTTGAATCAATGCAGGTGTCCCCCAGGGCCCAGTCCTTGGACCTATGTTGTTCCTCATTTTTATCAACAACCTTCTGTCATCAGTTCTCAACTTAGTATCTATGATGATGACACAGCTATGTACTCCTATCTCAGTTAATATGATCTGTTTGATAATGTCAAATTAGTAGCTGATCTCAAAAACTATTTATAATCCGTTATTAACTGGGGCAAGAAATGGCTTGTAAATTTTATTTCCTCTAAAAGGAAACTGCTCTCTTTTAATCTTTTGAATGAAACTTTTTTTTGCTTCCCACCAGCATGGCTGATGCTAACCTCCAGGAGAGCAACTTATTGCACCTTTGTCATTTCACCGTTTTCACTGACATGATATAGAGTCATTATATTGAATCACTCTGCTTTTGTGAGTTTTGGTTCATTTTGTTGTGCTAGACACTTTTTCTTACCAGAATCCATCTTATACATTTATAACTCTACCATTCATCCATGCATTGAATACTACTGTCACATCTGGTCAGATGCTTCTGCTATATATTTAGATATTCTAAGTACAAAGAAAAATCTGCAATGTTATTGGTCCTAACCTGGCATCTTGCCTTCAGTTTCTTTCCCATTCATGTAACTTCTCTGTGCCTTTTCTATAAATTATTTTCATTTTAATTGTTTTGATGATATTTCCTATTTGGTAGCTAGACTTTATGACTTTAAGTGCAGTAGTAGATTGACAATAAGGTCTTATCATTTTACAATTGATATGGCTCAATATAACCATAGATTTTAAGTTAACAGTTTCTTCTCTGGCACTTCTCACCCATGCATTGAATATTACTGTCACATCTGGTCTGATGCTTCTGCTATATATTTAGATATTCTAGATAAAATACAAAGAAATGTCTGCAATGTTATTGGAACAGCTTGTGGAACTCTCTTCCAGCTTCTTGTTTTCTAGTCTTGATCTTCAAAATTTAAATGCAATATCAATTGTTATCTCCCATCTTCTTAATTCTTGTTCCTTTATTGTTCTTTTTCCTTAATAATATTTTCCATTTTCTTATTCTCTCACAATCAGTAACCCCTTGTATCCTACTGGCTTTATTGCCTTGCGTAGGTTGAAATGATTTTAAAAAAATAGAATCAGAAAATGAGTCTGTTTTTTTTTTTAAGAAAAAGAAAGTTGAAAGAGTATTATTTAGGGATCAGATAAAAGTTTTTCTATTCAAACAAAGTAATGCCAAAGTAAAAGTAGAAAAGTTAATGTTCAGGAAAATAAACTGAGATGTTGGTTTGAAGTAGACAAGTTGATGAAATGACATCTTGCCAGTCTGGAGTGACATTTAGATCTATAGGGAATATTTTTGAAGATTGAGATCTTGTAGCTGCTGCATGTATGCATATCTGAGATTTGGATGATGTAAGCAGAAGAAGGACTTGTCATTTTTCATGTGCTAGTTTTAGTCAGTAAGATATCCTGATAGGAAATAACAGAAAGAGAAAACTGCTGATTTTTAGACTATGTAATTAGGTGAGCTAATCAGAATGAATTTCTTGAATGTGAAGTTAATTCTGAAAATTTCAGGTGTGCAGTGACAGTTATGGAATTCTTAGTGAGAGTGGCAAAGTAATAGTGGTTGCAGGATGTAGTGGCTAGGTTGTGGGGATGAAACCCAGTTGCTATAAAAAAAAAAAAGTGTTCAGAAATTGTCTAAACCAGGTACTGAAGTTGTTCCTGAGAGAAAGTGATTGAAATTTGACCAGTAATACCAACTGTTGGCTTGTTTATTCTCAGGAAGAAACAAATATCAAAATATGCATTTTTTCTTGTTACTGAATAAGAACTCAAAATTCATAGCACCAATAAATTTGTATTTATCATGGGTGATCTTGTTAATTGTTGTCAAGTTAGGTGAATTGATTGTTTTGATCAATTACAATTTTTTAATACCAATCCAAGCTTTTATCTTGTGCTTCTGCAAGTGGCTAGTTACTGTAGAACCTGTTTTGAATAGAGACATTTCAGTCAGGATTATGAGGTACCTAATTACAACATGGAGTGGAGAGTGTTACAATTATAATTGCTTGCCATAACTAAGATCAATCTGAATAACAACTCATTACACCATTTCTGTAAAGGAATTTTCAATTCAAAATAATGTAATTTTATTCTTTTTTAAATGGGTTAAATAAAATTTTGAATTTCCATCTACTATTAAAGTACAAGAAATTCTTTCGTTTTAGGACTGCACTCAGATTTGGAAAAGATATAAAAAATGCAAGATTTATTTATTTGCTTTGGTCGAGACAGCTTTTTGAAAATTTTGTAAAACAAAATCTTTTAAAAAGCTGTCAATTTAGCAATTTTCCCTGTTAATTAAATTCTTGAAGTTTACCAACTCTCTTAAAAGAAAATTTTAATTATCCTCATTAGTAGACAGATATAGTTTTTTTTTAAATGTCTACAATTCACAGTATAAAATTGTTTGAATATTGAATTTCAGTCAGTTCTTACCAAGAAAAAAGTAGAGTGAAATTTCACAAAAGAGATTTTTTTTCAACTTGATACTTTTAAAAAATTGTAAAATGATGCAGCTTCATTCCTTCTTTCACTAATTTTTACCTTATATTTCCTGAAAGTACATATTTGCCCAAGAAAATACTCCTCACAGTCAAAACTCAATTAGTTGTTTTTACAAAGATTTTATATCTTAACATGATGAATAGAATTTTTTTTCTGAACCAGTTCTGTCAGAAATTAGTAATTTCAAAATAATGTAATTTTTTCTAGTTTGGATGGGAAGAACTAAACTGCAAGCAAATTCTAACACTGCATTCAGATTTTGAGAAAACTTTAAAAATACAGGATATGTTTACTTGATTAGGTTCTGCAAAATGTTTGAAAAGTTGGTGATTTGGCAATTTTTTATTTACTTGCCTCTGATGAAATATTAAATGAAAAGCAGTGGTTTATAATATCATAATAATAAAACCAATATGATATTGGTTGTTCATCTTTGTAAAAAGACAATGTATGGTTGTTAGTAGGAGAAAAAGTCCAAAATGGCAGCTATGAAATAAAGATGTTAATATCAGACAAGTACATGAGTTTGAATAAGTGGGACATGTTTTTATAAGAATTAAATCATTTTTTTTTCAACCAATAAAATCCTATCAGAACGTTTGTTCAGCAAACAATATTTACCAGGGCAACTACTTCAAAAATATTTGCAGACTTACCAGGTGTTATTTTGAAACGTTTAAAAAATAACAATATCTTCTTTCAGCATTCACACAAATTCAAGAAAAACATTTTTGTGAGCCAGTGTGCAATTATTTTCTAACTAATGAAATACTTGTATTTAAAAGTCACACCTCTAAGGAAAATTAGATTTTGGATCCCCCTTATGGATATAAAAATAAAAGTCTACTGCTTCTCAGGGGATCAAACAGTTTCAGAGGCTAGTTTGATCTATATGTGTGTAAACACACACATGCACACACACATACAATGGAGGAGACAACAACCAGCAACCTCCATCTAAGGCCTTGTCAATGCACACAATAGAAGGATTAACTAGCAGCTGCATACTAAGCCTTTGTCTACAAACTCACAAACACATTAGGCTGACCATCATAAAGTATGTCTGTCCACACATTTTGTACTGCACTATGAACACTTAATTACTTTATAAAACAAACTTCATTGCAAGGAAAATTAAAATTTTATTGTCATATTTCTGAACAGAATATATAAATATTATTTCAATAACATTCTGTTTCTACTTTTTCTTCAGAAAATAACTTTTTTTAGGTTTCAATTAAAACATGTGTTGCTGTTGTTGGTAAATGTTTGGAATCCTGGCACTCAGATAACAACAAAAACCTGAGTACACAGATCCCAACATTTTAACAGATGGTAGAAAATATGATACCAAAATCCAACAGTACATTGAAATTGTGAAAGATGCCTTTCAAAAACTAAACAAATTATTAAGAAACATGAAAATATCATTAGAAACAAAGAAATGTGTGCTGAACAGTGATATAAAATCAGTCCTCCTATATAGCAGTGAATACTGGACTTAAGGAAATACAGATGTGGTAATACAGATGATTGCTAAGAATACCATAGAGCCAGTAAGCGACAGCAACATTTTAAGAAAAGTAGAAAAAAAGGAGACATTTATACTTAAAATCAGAAAGAAAAAAGACACTCACAGGACATATCAAAACCAAAAGGGACAGAGGGAAACAGTGAGTAGCCTACCTAATGAGCTTGTATAAATGGATGGCGGAACAGGGATTAGAAAAAAAAGGATAAACCTCCACAGAGTTACAAAGGATAGGAAGTTGTGGAGAGCTATGATCATCCATTTCCTGAAGTTTCTATAACCTAGGTGTTGCGGGGGTGCAACAAATGACTTTCAATGAAAATTTGTATAAGCTGTGGCTTATCAATGTCCTAGTAATACATCATTTGCTGTGAATCTAGCAGTAAGCTTTCACTTTATGGTTTGCCTATCAAATTCAAATCCATAAGGAAATAATGGCTCTGTTGATGTCATTTTGAACAAAATAAAAAAAACATACAGGCTGTGTTGTGTAAATTGTCACCATTTTAGTGCATGAATCAAAAACACATTAATCAAATGCACATTCATCAAGGGATGCTTGTATGTGTGTGTGTGTGTGTGTGTGTGTGTGTGTGTAAATTACAATTAATCAGATCCAAACAATTTACCACATACAGATAATCATTTCATCCATGGGAAAGTAGTTTTTCCCTGGATTTATCAATGCAAATACATTTACTAAAATGGATTTTAGTAAATGTATTCACATTGTCCAGGGAAAAACTTTCACATGGATAAAATGATCATATGTATGAGGTAAATTGTTTGAATCTCATAAAGTGGAATTCAATTATTTGTTCTATAATAAAAATTATATTGAGCTCTCATTTGTGGATCAGTTTTAATATTTTATATTAATAGGATCTACTTGGATTACTTACCCATGGATTTTTTCCCCTCTCTCTCTCTCTCTCTCTCTCTCTCTATATATATATATATATATATATATATATATATATATATATATATATACAAATATATAAATATATATATATATATATATATATATATATATATATACAAATATATAAATATATATATATATATATATATATATATATATATATATACAAATATATAAATATATATATATATATATATATATATATATATATATACAAATATATATATATATATATATACACACACACACACACACACACATATATATATATATATATATATATATATATATATATATATATATATATATATGTGTGTGTGTGCATACACTCACAGCATGCGATGAGTAAATTGTCACAATTTTATATTTCTAATTTCATACATGTGCTTTGTTTTTGATTTTTTTCAACTACATAGTATAGTAGGATCAGTTGGGCAATGCCTGTGAGAAAAAGACAATCATGGCTCAATTCCCTCTACCAGAAATTTGGAAATGCCATATGGTATTGCTTATCATTTGCACCAAAAGCTCCAATACTAATATTTTAGAGTGTTTGGGTGTCAATCTGAAGACAGTGGAGAGGATTTGGAAAAAGTTGGATGAGTTTAATGGTGATTATGAAGATACAGAAAAAATTCACTGTGACCTTTCTGATAAGAAAAGACCTCTTGTATTTTTTGACTCAACATGGAGGCCTACATCAAGTGCCTTGAGGAAATAGTGCTGTTACCCTGGGCCAAGAGGGTGGCTGCTAGAAAACCGTATGTCTGGTAACCGGACTCTGTATATAAGCAGGAGAACCCAGTTATGGTTGTCAAACAATTTCTGTTATTACATCACCTATTACATCTGACTACCTAACATCCCAGACTGAAAGCCCCTTGATTATTATGCATGGGGCACAGTTGAGAAAGAGACCAACAAAACTCCTTGTAACACCAAATATGAACTGAAGTCAAGGATTATAGTAGCATTCACCAACTTAAACAAGGAAACTGCACAAAAGAGTTGCAGGAGATTCCAAAGTCATCTAGAGATCATGATTGATGCTAATGGCTATAACATTGAAAAAAATTACTCTTTAGTATTTCAAGATAATTTTTTTGTAATTTTGGTAAATATATCTGTTAAAATGAGTTGTCTGTGTTATTTTCATTTTTGTGTAATTTATACGACAATTTATCCATCGCATCCTGTATTGATCTGCAGATGACTAACATATATCCCAGCATTATATAATTTGGTTTTCTGCTTATTGACAATATTGACAGATTTATTAAAAAACTTTAATCCAACTGCTTCTCTTTCTTTATTTTCAGTTTTATACAAGCCATCTGGGGAACATAGAGAGACCAGACTTATGGCAGCTTCGAAGAGATAAAATGTGTATTTGCTTTATAAGTCTCTAGCAAGCAAATTTGGAATAACTATTTGATATTGTTCAAACAGAAAAAAAATTTTTGATAATTTTTTCATGACAGGACAAAAAGCATGCTATTGAAAAATATCTCCTGCTTAGACAATTTCCAGCAATGCTCTCTGAATTTAGTGTCTTTACAAGGAAGGATATTATGTTGAAAATATTTCTTGCATAAAATATGCCTTTTTCTTATGAGTTTATATAATTATTGATGTACTTACAGAGATCTAAAATGATTCATTTTTACTCTTTCTCTCTCTCACTATGATAGATTCTCTGATGAATTTTGATATATTAGAACTCATCAGTTCAGTCTAGAACCACTGTATACTCCCAGAGATGGTTTGATTATAATGATGAAGGCATGTGGTCTGTGTAGAAGCATCCACACATTTTGGAAGAACTGATGACATAGAAATGGGGTAGAGTGTGATACAAAGTCTCCAAACTGCCCACCTCAGGCTTGAATTCATAGTTTTTCTTCTCCTAGACTGACTGCCACTAAAAGTGAAGCAGCCTGTTATTTAACTCATAGCCAGAGGAAGATGAATTCATACCTGTTTCAAGGGTATTGTGCCAAATGAAGACAACAGAACTGATGAGTATATGAACTTGGCATTGTCATTTTCATCTTAACTATCAATCTGTACAGTAACTTTCCCACTCTTTTAAATAAAATTCTCCACAAGGGCAAAACTATAGGTACCAACTATTATAATTGGCTTTTTCATAAAAGTTATTACATGGTCAAATGACAAAGTTCTTTGCAATGAACTTTGCCTCTAACTCTACGTCAGATGATAAGGATCACTCCTTACATGATTTGCCCTTCGTATGGAGCCCAAACTTTGTTATATCTCTATCAAAAAAACAAGAAGTCTTTAGACTTATCAAATAACTTGACTTCAAGAAGGCTACCAATCAGTATAAGATCCGAGAGTTATTTCCAATACTGGCCAAATTGTTTAACCACTGCCTGAAGGAGAAATGATTCCAGAGTCAAGTCTGTCTCCTATTTTAAAGAATATGGGGGAATTCTTGTGTCTGTCATATCAAACCATTAGACCCCTATATTTTTATATTCTGTCTCTCACTTTCAAGATGGACCTACCCTGAAAATTATAGACCATTCCCATTTTTGTAAAGTGTCAAACTCTGAAAATCAGCAGGGAACGAAATACTTATTTTCTCCACTGTAGTTGGAACATGTTTCCTTGTTCCTTTATATTTAATGGATGACAGAACAGAAACTGGGTAGGATAGTCAGGAACAAAAATTTGGAGAGACAAGATTGCCCACATCTTGAAGGGTTGAGTCACAAAAAAGTAAGAAAATATGGTACACCTATTTCCAGGAGAATGAGATCAAACAGGAAGCAAAAAATAGAATATCAAAAAAAGGTAAATTACAATAACAGGTTCACTTCCATAAGTTGCATCTTTCTAATATGTTTTTATCAAAATCTTATTACATAAACCTTTGAGGAAATTAATAACATCTTGCCCATACAAACACTTGCAAATATGGGGAAAATTCACGTTATTGTCAGATGATATATATATATATTACTTCTTATGAAAGATTTAATTATATTAAAAATTACCTATTGAGATTTAATATCATAGCAGAATCTTACCATTTTATAAATTGTTATTATAATTTACATCATATATTTCCAAGATTGCAAACAGTGGAAAAAGAGAGTGATTATTTTTAGAACTGATATATGTATATATATATGTATATATATATAGAGAGAGAGAAAGACAGTGAGAGAGAGAGAGAAAGAGAGAAAGCTGACAATATATATATATTGAATTTATAATATGCATATGGAGAGAGAGAGAGAGTGGGATAATATATATACTTATGTATTTTATACTTACTAATTTAGGATGATTGCAACAGTGTTAGGTTTTATAATTGTATGTTGCAGGATATGCCAATACAGAAGGAAAACTTGATTTTATATCCAATATAAACTTATCTACAGTTTTTCTTTCTAGTTTTACTTATACACAATTAACTCCAGAAATAACTTGCAAATTACTATTTTGAATATAATTCAATTCCAAACTTCAAATTTAATTCTGTTTAATTCATAACTTTAGAATGTCGGCAAAACTTTTGTGTACCACTCACAATTTTAATTTACAGTTAAATTATTATGCTGAATACTATTTTTTAAGTTTGTAGTCACATTAGAAATTATGTTTTTTTAACAAAACCTTTAAAGGTTTATGTGCATAATACTTTTGTGCGACTATACACTACAGGAAAATATTTGGGACCACCTATAATTTCTTTAAAAAACATCTTAAAAGGACTTATTTATTGTATTTTTTAATTAAAGCATAAAATGTCAGTAACTACAGTGTATTTGCCTTTATTCTGACAAAAATAAACACAAATATAAAAAGTTATTATAAAAGAGCATCATATTTTGTTTTCATCAATAAAACCACCATCTACCCTAATTACTACTTTACAAATTTTTGGCATTCTTTCCAGCTGTTTTTGAAAAAAAGTAAATGGCAGATTTTCCCAAGCCTTCTTTAAGCACTCTCATTCTCTGGGTATTCTCTTTGAACATTCCTTTCCAGTCTATCCCATACAAAGTCAATGGGAGAAAGGTCAGAAGATTGATGCTATCAAGTCATAATTTCCAATATTTTGTTACTTTTTTTCACTCAAGGTAATTTTTACATAATTTAGAAGAGTATCTTGGATCATTGTCTTGTAGAAAGCGGAATCTTTTGCAGTTAAGTGTAAACCAGATAGTATAGCATGTATTTGCCAAATTTCAATGATACTGTGATTCCCTTCACCATAATCAAATCTTCAAATCTCTTCCCTTGAAAACATTCCCACAACATAATAAACTCTTCTCTATGTTTAACTGATGAAAACAAACATTCATCATTCAGTTTTTCCTGGCTTTCTCACATAAATTTTCCTCTTACTACCAAAAAGTTCAAATTTGGATTCATCTGCCCACAATATATTTTGCAACCCTTTTAATGCCAAGTCCTTTTGTTCATAAGAGTCTTTTCTGTTTATTCACTTTCTGAGCCACACTGATCTAAGTTAATTTTTCACATTTGAGAATGACAATGATTGCTATTGAGATGAATTAAGTTCAACTGTCAACTGTAGGGCAGTTTTCCTTCTAAATCTTTTGCTCTCAGTAATCAAATGATTATCTTCAATAGCAGTCATCACTTTGGGTGCTCTAGATTTTTGCTGTCAACATTTTCACTAGTTTTTAACTGCCTCTGCAACTGCCTTTGTAGCAAGTATTGCACACCATGTCTAAAATATTCGATTTCTTGGCAATTTGTCTTTGAGAGTAGCCTTCTTTGAACATAATTTCAATTTGTGCCCTCTCCTCAATGCTTAGGTACTTTGATTTTACCATTTTGTGCAAATTACTACAAAGTTAAAAAAATATTGTTGTAATGGCACAAGTTCTTTCTTCAAATATGCTACATATCATTTGTTTACGACATTAGTCAGTGCTGTATTAGTATTTATTAACTTAGTTGAAAATTTTGAAAATCCCAAAATGTCTACTGTAAATGGGGTTAATGGTGAAAACAAAATATAATGTTTCTCATGCAAATTATTAATAATTTAGCAAAATGTATTGTGGACAGATGAATTCAAATTTGAACTTTTTGGTAGTAAGAGGAACATGGAGAAAGACTAAACAATAAAAAAAACAAATATCTATCTATCTATCTATCTATCTATCTATCTATTTGTGTCAGCCTGTTCATATCTATCTTTGTTTATCTCTCTTGCTTTCACATTCTCTCTATCTCTCTCTCCCTCTCTCTCTCTATCATTGATTTCAATCTATCTAACTCAATCTTTTCATATCTACCTTTGTGGTCATGATTTCTCCCTATTTCACTCTCTTCACACATCTATCTATCTATAGATCTCTCTGACAATGTTCATCTCTATCTCCCTTTCCATTTCTATCTATCTATATCAATCTTTTCATCTCTCTCTCTCTCTCTATCTATCTCTCTCAGTTTGTTCATATCTATATTAGTCTAGTCATCATCCCCCTCTTTTTCACTCTCTCTCTCACTGTCTCCTTCTCTATCTATAGATATATCTCAGTCTGTTCATATCTATCTTTATCCATCTCTCTCTTGCTTTCACTTTCTCTCTATGTCTGTTTTTCTCTCTATCATTGATTTCAAGAAAAAAATAATGTTATTTTTTCTCTATAAAATCTTTTCTTTCTTTTAAAATAAATTAAGAAAATTGCTGACATGCTTTTCTAATTTATGTTGCATATAATAATAATAATAATAATAATAATATTGTAGGACCAATACAATTAAGAATAACAGTGATACTATCTTTCATAATAATAATAATGTTAAGCTGTGTATCCAATTTGAAAATTCTTTCAATGAATTATTGATTTCATTGATACTTCTAAGCTTGTTGACTTTCACTTATTGGTGACATTCAAACCCTACCCCCAGGAAATTACCAATTTCTTGAAGCAACAGAAAGACACAGAAACAGAGAGAGAAAAACAAATGAAATTGCGAAATAATTTTCAGTTTCAGAAAGAGAAAAAACATGAAAAGGATCAGAGTAAGTAAATAAAGCTCAGGGTCTTCTTGTCTAACTTTTCTTAGATTTCTTTGGATGACACGGTTTCAAGCTAACTTTTATTCAAGTTGCCCATTCAAAAGCAGCTTTTGTTATAACTTTTGAATATCTATTGCTTGTAAAATCCTTTAAAGTGTCAGATTGTAGCAAAATCCTCCAGGCTTAAATCCTTTTATACTTTCTGCACGTGAACATGATATTTCCGGTGTAAATTTGCTTCTGTTTGCATCCTACTGAATGTCATTCAGTCTTTAGTGAAAGACAGAGAAATTGAGGCAAAATTTTTGTTTCATTTGAAGCTCAATTATGTATTTTCTCTCTATATTTCTCTTTGTTGTTACATATAAGTACACATGCATTAACATGCATGTTCATTCAATTTGATAGATACATATAAGTATCAAAGTGGGTGCATAGAATTTATTTATATATATTTATATATATATATATGTGTGTGTGTGTGTGTACGTATGTATATATATATATATATATATATGTGTATATATATATATATATATATATATATATATATATATATATATATATATATATATATAATAGCTGGCTAATCATATTCCAGAATACCTGTCTGCTAGGGCCACAAGCCAACCCCTATCACAGACACTCACTCAGGAACATTTGTGTTTGCTCAATACCCACAGAGCCCACCTGTGGTTTATACTGCAACTATGCTGAGCAGACCTTAGTTACAGTTTCTGTGAGAGAGTGTGTTGTCTAGCGTGATCGACAATATGAACAAGGCCAGTACGCTCAAGCCCTCAGCCACGATGACTTGTGGATTCGTGCTAGCACAGCTATCACCAACCCACAAGAGTTCCATTTACCCAGTTTCACTCACAAGGCTTGTGTCAACACGTGGTATGGTTTTCAGGCACTTCTACTATCAAAAGTTGCCACATGCTCGGATCAGCCTCAATCCAGTCTGATAACATCAGGAAGTCACCTCCCTGACAAATCGACCATGGTGAAATTCGAACCCGAGTCTAAAGGCCAGACAGCGAATGTTCTAACCACTCGGCCACATACCCATGTGTACATATATATATATATATATATATATATATATATATATATATATATATATATATACGTAACCAACTACAGGAAATGTCTGTCAGCTGTGCTTGCCAACAAGGGTTTCTTCACCAAATACTATGTTATGTTTTGCAATGGGTTGAAATACTTAAAATAAAAAATAAACAAATGTTCAAAAATCAATATAGTGTGATTTTCTAGAATTTTTTTAATATTCTATCTCTCACTTTCAAGATGGACCTACCCTAAAAATTATAGACTGTTCCCATTTTTGTAAGGTGGCAAACTCAGAAAATCAGCAGGGGATGAAATATTGGTTTTCTCCACTCTATGAAGGTTGCGTTAATAAGGATGGTGGAATGGGAACAATCAGTTTCTATGGATTGATTGAATTGGGGTAGTCCAAATTTGCCAGAACATCTGAAAAAGGGTGGAGAATAAAACAGTTGAAATGCTGTGATAATATTAGTCAAGGTAAATCTGGATAAATCAATGTGTAATATTGATAAACCTTAATCTCAAAAATTCAGACAAAAATTTAGACAACATAAAAGAAAATAGAAACTACAACAAAACATACAATCAGAAAGAGCTGAAATTTCTGGGACATATAATGGGAAAAGAAGGACTAGAGAATTTAAACCACACAGGATATAATAACAGCAGGACAGTTACAGAATGTACCCTATTTATAAGGACATAATATAAAGTAAAAGTTTATAACATCTAAATGGGTGGCAGAGAAGGGTCAAAAAGTGCTGGTAAAGGAAAAATACTATTTTGTTATTGGGAGTTTTGTAAAGCAATGTTCTGTCATGATGCATAAAAAAAAAGAATGAAGAGAAATGGAGCTAATAATGACTGATAAATCTTTGTAGTTAATTGTTACAGTATTTAAAGATTTATTTCTAATAACTTGTATCAAGTGATAAAAACGTGCATGTACAATATTAATACATTGTAATCAAATCTATAGTAATAATATGTGGCATCCGTCAGTGTCAAGAGATTCTGGCTCTGCACCCAAAAAGTTATGCCTCAGCTGCTGATGGCAGAACAGCTTCTATAATAGCTGAATCCACATGAGAGTGAGAGTCTTGATTACAATGAATACATGTGAAGACACTTTCCCACAATGTTGGTGTGTAGTTTTTTTTTCCTTCATGCACACTTCTCCCTGGTGACAAACCTCGGTTTCTTCTTTTCCCAGCCTTTGGTATAAATCGCATCTCTAGGATGAGTGATCATTATCAACTCTTCCCATCTCTCAGTGTCCATTGTTCTCATGTCCCTTTTGCAGACATCCTTAAAGAGAAGATGAGGTCAGTCTCATGTTCTCTTGCCAGTGGGCAGTACAGAAAGACTTTTGGAATCTTTTCATTAGTGTTTTTCTTGCAGTGAGCTGACACTGGAGTGTCCTCTCTAGGGTACAGGCCTGGCAGGATTTTATGAGAGATCTATAGCAATAATATTATAAGATATATCACAACTATCTAAAACTGAAGAGAAAGTGTAAGAAAAAAATATTCTTTAGGAAACTGCTAAATTGCAGTAGAATCGACATGTCAGCCATTTTTCTATTCGAATTAAGTGCTATGCAAAAGTTAAAAGCAAATGTTAATTTTGCTTTCATGAAGCCAAGACAAAAATGTGATCTGCTTAAATTGCTCTCACAAGAAAGCAAGAAATAAAAATACATATAGAATTAACTGCAGAAAGATGCAATAGAAGTGGGCCAAATGTTTTTCACTTTTTAGTATTTAAGTGCTTCAAGAAAGTACAATTTTTCAGAAGGAGAATTTAAATGTGTTTTCATGTGCACTTTATAAAATAATGTAATAATTTAATTCCTAGCAACTAACCAATTAAATATAATGAAAGGAATAATTTAACCTGAATGAGGTTAAAGCTGTGAATGAATAAGTTTATAATTTTCTCATCAGAGTCCATCTTGCACATTTACAAATCAACCATTCACCCATGCATTGAATGCTGTTGCTATATCTGGTTTGATATTCCTGCTGTTCATCTTGAGATTCTTGATAAAATCCAAAGAAGGATTTGCAATGTTACTGATCTTGACCAGGCATCTCAACTTAATCACTTTCTTACTGACATGATATGCATTCCCTCTGTCTTTTCTACAAATATTTTGATAGCAACTGCTCAGACAAGTTTTTTTCCTTGGTGCCCCGACTGCATGAATAAGTATGGCATCTTGTTCCCATCTATTTACAACTCCAACAGTTTCTTTTTGCTCACTTTCTGCCCAAAGAACACTCTTTTGTTTACTTACTTCCCTGATAACTACAATCTCCAAAAATTTAAATGTAACATCAATTGCCATCATCTTTTGTACTTTCCTCAATCCTCCCTATTCACAGTCTTTTCTCTCACTTTTACTTCCTCTAACCCCTGAGTACTAGTGGCATTCCCACTTTGCTTGGGGTGAAATGATTAAAAAAATCTCTTATGGCATATCAACAAGCTGATCAACCAAAAAAGGCAGAATTAGTCAGAAATGACTTGACCTTTCTTTCATAGTCTATTTGACATTTTTCCTCAGTGTTAAAGTTGGCTTCATTAGCTGCTGAAGCTAGCATCAATAAGAGTAGTAATTCACTAATAAGTAGGGTTTGTTAGTATTTCCTGAATGGGAAAGACAAGCTTGTAGGTCAGATGTGAATCCTCTGCCAAATTGTCATTAGCGAACGAGATGAAACAAGTTGAAATGCGTCAAGTAGGGTTGGGTAAGAAAGGGTGGTCACACTGATTTGAGAATTGGGTTTCAAATCATGGACTGTTAAAATAAACAATTTTATAACATATTTGTTTTATTGTGGTTTAAATAAAGTGAACAAGAATGAAGAACTGAACAAACTTACTAATTCCTGCCACGGAAATGAGCTAGAGGGGAAAATGATTTCCGATCATACTTAAGATGTCTTTTTCCTTTTCATTCTCTCCTTCTTCGACTTCTCTTACAACTGCTGCTGCTGCTTCTGTAACTCTTTTATAACACAAAACCAGAGACCGGCAGTTATTGCAGAGACTTCTCCATCGCCCATAAACTAACCCAGATCATTGAAGAACCCACCCAAATCCCAGTTGTGTTGGGACAGCAGACAAATCACCTTGACCTTTTTCTAACACCCTACTCTGACAAATACTTAGCAAAAGTTTTACTCCAACAGCCAACATTGTCCCACTCAAACAGCTTCTTCACATGAATTACTGCCCTGTGGAAGAGACTCCCAAGTGGATGTTTCCTTGATCACTACAATCTTAACTAGTTCTAGTCTAGCGTTAACCGTTATCTTACACTCCTATCCATATAAACTACTCCTTAACTACCTTGAATGGCCCCTTATAAAAGGTGAACTTTATTTAAAAACAAAATTAAAAAAACTCTGGCAATCATAAACTTGCTCCTGCTAAGCATTTCAAAAACAATGTAACAAAGCCAGGAAAGCACACCACAATCTTACCTTATATAGACATTCATTACCCATAATGCTCTGGTCATTTTTTTTAATAAAACCTTTCCTCATTTACTCATTTTCTCTGAAGATATTATAGTATTCCTATATTCATTTATTCAAACCACAACAATTTTGACATATCTAGAAGTTGACATGCTGGTTTCTTTATGCAATATATGAGGTCTTCCTAGTAATTACTAATTAATAAGTAGATTAAAGCATTGGTTTGTGAATCTGATGACAGTGAGTTCAATCTTTGTTTCAGGTAGTTTGGGTTTAAACAAAACAGTAAGCAATAACTAAGCAGTACTAAAAACAAACAAGAAAGATTACCAGATGAGGTAAATGAGAACTATGGATTTATGCCCCCTGATGATAATCGCAGGCTGTAAGATTTCAAATCTCATGCCACTTGTAATTATTACTAGAGGGCAGTAAATCAAAATCTTTCCACCTGCGATTATCATCAGGGAGTGGTTCAAATTTTATGAGAGAATCTTCTACAATCTGGTGGAGAATATTTGTTGGATTACTGTCCCCTGTTGATAATCACAGGCTGCAACATTCTGAATTACTGCCTCCTGATGATAATTACAGGTGGCGCAAGATTTGAAAGAATCCATCTCTCTTTTGGTGACTTTTCATAATGCAAAAATGTATATTTTTCACTCCCATCAACATGTAAGTACCTCAACTACAGACACTGGAGGCTGCTTTATATTTAATTTAATTTCTTATTTTTCCTTTTGTAAAATGTCCTCTCAATATATTTCTTAATATTTATTTGTTTAAATTCTATGTCTTATTTTTCCCTGGTATTCATAAGAATCCATCGGAATTTTTTGTGGATCAAATGTACCAGGGGCATATAAAATCTCATCAAAAGAGTTAATATCCACAACAGAATAATCTATCTCTATAGATTAAATAAATGGTACAGTTCAATATTCCTTGAAGGGTACCCTGATTGACATGTATCTGAATAAGGCCAGTGGGTTGATCTCCAAAATGTGATAATAATAACAAAGATGGGGACAATAGACTGAATGTAAAATGGTAACTCCTTATGCCATACATTCAAAAGAAAAATGGAATGAACGATAAGGATTACTTTTAGAATGTTTTACAATTAGTCCATATATTCCATTCTTGTTTCCTAAGTTACTTGTTATCAAGATAAAATGAAAAAATGAAGGGGAAAGGTAGACATGAGTTGTATCAGATAGTTTTAGCTTAGTTTTTGCTAAAACTAATCAGTATTACTAAGCTTGGCCTACTATCTGACTTTAATATATTTTTTATAAGACGACCGATAAGGTTTACTTTTAGAACTTTTTACCACATTTTTATTAGTAATTTTGTTTTATTGTTTATTCTTTTAATTTTTTTCACTGGTTCATTTTGACTGTGAAGTGGTAACTCAACATTACTAACTGAAGACAGCCGACTGAGCCAAGACAACTCTCTACTGAGACAACTCAGGACCAGGAAAATATAACTATTTTATAACTGAATAAAAGTAATTTTTAAGGATTAAAACCATAATTAGTGAATATCTTTGTAATTATTATTAATGAATTAAAGGACACACAGTGGAGTAATGGATAGCAGCATGGCTTGAGGAATTAAAGAGCTAAGTTTGAATTCCAGTCAAAATCCATTACATTCAATTACATGCTAATACCCTTGGGAAAGGTATGAATCCTCTTATTCTCCCCACCAGTTATGGCTAAATAGCAGGACAGACCGGGTTCTATAGCTTTGGATGGTCTACTGCAGAAAGAAATGGCAACTTACTGTGGGAAAAAATCTGCCTCATCAGCCATGTATCAAAAGATATATGATCGTCCAAGTGTGTACTATGCATGGCACATAATTGAAATCATGAAGAAATTTAATTTTTAATAAAGTAAAAATATTCATTAATTAAGGTTTTAAATCCTTAATAAATTACTTTTATTCAGTTATAAAAAAAAGTATGTTTTTTTGGTGCTGAGTTGTCTCGGTCCTGAGTTATCCCAGTGCTCAGTCAGTGGTGTTCAGTTAGAAGTGTTGAGTTGGCAGTGCTGAGTTGTCCTGGACCAGTTTTTGATAAAGACTGATTCAAAGGTTGCTTAGGAGGGCTAAAATCATCATTTTCATTTGAACAGTAATTTTTAACCTCCATACTTCTTCTTGCTATATTTTAGGTTTTATCATTATCATCATCATCATCATCATCATCATCGTCGTCGTCGTCATCATCATCATTGTCATAATCATCATCATCATTGTCATCATCATCATTGTCATCGTCATCGTTGTCATCATCATCGTCATCCTCATTATCATCGTCATCATCATCATCATCATTGCCATCATCATCGTCATCCTCATCATCAATGTCATCATCATCATCATCATCATTGCCATCATCATCGTCATCATCATCATCATCATCAATCCTATGGTGGTCTTAGGGTTGCTGCACAGTGGAGCAGTTAATCAGTTCCTCCCACATATCTTGGTTCAAATCCCGAGAGGTATACATTCATGTATAGTGTGTCATGGGAAGGTATGTCAATACCCAGCTGATGTACTCCAACTTTAAGTTTTACCTTGGTTATAGACACATGGCTGTTGTTTCTTTCAGTTGAACCCTCTGCCCTGGACATTAATTTCAGTCTCGGAAGCCCTTGACCAAGCAATTTCATGTCATGCCCAGCAGTGGTTCTCTTTGATAAGGGTTGATTGGAAAACTGGCAACTTACAACTACTTTTTATTTTTGTCAGTAATTTTTAATGTCTTTTCATGCTATATTTATATATTATATGATTTATTGTCATTATCATCATCATTAGTCATATGACTCGGTGTGGTCATAGGGTTGCTGCACAGATCCTTCTTGGTTGAAAGATGGTGAGGTAATCAAGAAAAAAAAAATGCTATGGAAAAATTTATGTTGCTGTCAGTTGAAATTTATATAAACCTTATAAATTTCCCAAGTCCACTAACTGTTCTCACTCTTTCTAGTATTTGTGACAGTTTCCTTTTTAACCTTTTGTTTAAAATATTGTGGAAATTCGACATCTTGGTTATTTTATCTTTGATTGACATTCAAGTATATGCAAGCCACATGGGTATCATAGATTTTAATAGTGATTTATTAATTATTGATTTAAAATCACTATGTTTTTTAATGAATGGTACCATGAACCAAAATCATATATTATATCCTTATGAATTGAAGAACTGAAATTTATTGCTTTACTCCTGGAACTCTTCAGCAAATGCTCTACTGTGATCTATGAGAAGAAGAGAAAAAATATTGGTAGCATTTGCATTATAATCTTTGAAAGACAAGATGAAACTTATGTAATTAAATTATTGTCAATGAACTTCATTTCTTTTATTTGAAAGCAATTATTTTGTGAGTCTTCATTGGCTGGCAATTTCTTGGCTAATTGCATTTGTAAATGTGAATGACAATGTTTTGGTTAATGAATACTAGGTTATAATCAAACTCTTATACAGACACAACATGACAGTAAAGAAAAATGAACAATAAATAATTAATTTTTCAATTTTTTTCTATTGTCATGCTTGTTGATATTATTTTTTTTTGTTGGAAAACTAAGCTTAATTTGTCTGAAACTCTTTAAAAGAATACTGTGTGTGGAGACATGTTCACAGTATATTCTTCTATGGGCAGTGTTCGTTCAGTGTCCTGTGTGCGCACATGGCTTTCCATAACTTCTTCTCTTTTATTACTCTTAGATATGTTTGACGTTTTCTCTCCTTTCAAATCCCAGTTCTTACATCCAAATTCTTTCACTCACAGACAAAACATCCCCACCATCAACATACACAAACACACATGAGTTGTCGACATGAATGCTATTTGACAGGACATATATACATGAAGTCTGCTTAAACAATAAAAAACAAACAACACAAAAATAAAAAAATACCAGAATTTCATTTCTCCTCCATATTTCATTTTCTGGTGAAGCTTAAGTAAAAGTGAAACCTGCTAGATTCATAAATTTCTCCTATTTTTTCATTATCCTATCATTTTGTTAGATTTTAATCCATATTTGATGTGTATTTGGTACCTTTTCTGTAAATAATTTAATTGTAATTGTTCTAATGAACTTTCCTAAATGGTATATTGACTCTATATTCTTTCACACTCAGTAACTCCTTACATCTTAGTGGCTTTATTGCATGGATTGGGGTAGGATTCTTCTCTGTCCTGTGAGTATCAAATTTTCCAAACACTCTTTCCTCATTATGGGTCCTAAAAATTTTCACTCTCTTTCTAATTCTAATTATAAGCACCCTTTTTGTTCTATTTTCCTTAAAACTTCCTTGTTAATCACATGTTCCAGCTGTGAAATTCACAGCATTTTTCTGTAGAAACACATTTCTGTTGTCTCATGTCTTGTCTTTGAAAAAAAAAATTCCACTATTCACTGGCATAAATGAAGGTAGATATTGCACAACAGATGAGCAACAAAAGCAAATGTAGTTACTGACATTTTATCTTTTACTTTAAAAAACTACAGAAGTATCTCATTTTAAATTGTTTTTTAAAGAAATGGCAGAGTGGCCTTAAACTTTTTATCTGTAGTGTAGTTGCACACACAAACACATTGACACACACACAAGCGTATGTGTGTTTTGTCCTCAATTAAGCTCTGAAGAGCAAGGAGTGATAACCAGTTAACACTTTTTTGTTGTTTCTTTTTTGTTATATTTTAGATTCATAACTTTACGGTAAGTAATATTTTCTCTTACCCTTCCTCTTCGTTTGTTTTAATATATTCGCATATATTATGTGGATATATACTTTTAGAAAGTTTGTTTTTAAATCCAGAATACTATTTTTATTAGGTTGGTGCAAAAATGATGTCGTTTTTTGACGTTCAACTTCAAAAAAAAAAAACGACATTATTTTTGCACCAACCTAATACATAGTAAATTTTCCAAGAACAACCGTTATTTCATATGATCTTCTATTTGCATTTAGATGCCTTCATTTTGAAACAAAACTAAGTTTTCACTCTGGTAAAATATATGCACAATGTGAACTTGGAAAGTTCAAGTTTACGTTTAGTCACTTGCATACCTTTATAGGAGAGAGGGGCTTGAAATAGTAAGGACAAAATGGACAGAGGAAAACAGGAAGTAACCTACCTGAAAAAAAAACTTGTGGAAACTGATGACAGAATAGGGATTGGAAGCGATGACAAATGAGACAAATATTGCTAAGAGCTACAAAAGATAGGAAGTTGTAGAGAACCATGATAGCCAAAGTTATAAACAGACAGTACAGAAAAGAAAAGGCTATTCAATGTTACTGTGTTCCATGTATCTGTTTTAGTCTCTATGGAAATAAATAAAAAGCAAATCTTTTAACACATATCTCATTGATTCATGTTTAATATACAATAAAACATCACTGTCTTGAAGATTAAGTTTTCTCTAAAGAATCTATCAACATGCACATAAATTCCCAGGAAGAAAATTGTGTTTAGTATTTACATTATTCGGACCATTGTCCTCATCTTTGTCGCCATATTTATCACAACGTTGCAGCCATTTTACACTTCAGCCTTCTTCATGTGGTTGGAATTTCAAATTGAACCCTTTATTTCGCTCACTGGGGTAGACTGTTCTAGTTCCACGTGCCATGTTTGATGGATGTCAGTTATCAGTTATCTCCTGGTAATTTCCCTCCACTCACACTCTTTGGGTCCTGTCAGTGGATCTAACCAACGCCTTTATCCACTGTGCCATGTGTCCTTGAGGACATCTGGGTATGAATTTCTGGGTATTATAAACTTAATGTTTTCAGCAACCATTTTTACCAGTGCTCATATTGCAATTTTGCTGTTATCATCGCATGTTCTTACCAGAGCTCATATTGCAACTTTGTTATCATTGCTTTTCTCTGGCACTCCTTATTACTGGTTCCCAGTTATTTCTATGCTTGGTCGGCTCAGGATATTTTTGTGGCCTAGCATATGTGCTGATTCCTTAAGTTTACGAATTTTCCAATGGTGTTTATTGAATTAAGTTACAAATCTTAATTATAAGAATTCACTTCTTTTTTCTATATGTCATGTCCCTCCAGAGCACTGGCAATCATGGCTCTCCATAATTTGCTGTCCTTTGTAGCAATTTTTTTATCTCTTCTAAACCATACTCTGCCATCCATTCACACAAGATCATTAGGCAGGTTATGCACTGATTTCCTCTGTCCCATTTGCCTTCAGCATATCCTATGAGTATCAGATTTTCCAAGCCCATTTCCTCAATATGTACCCTGGAAATCTCAACTGTCTCTTTCTGATGTTAAGTATAAGTATTATTGAGGGATTTTCTTCTTGTTGATTGTCCAATGAACAGGAACAGAAAACTGAGCAGCACCAGAATCAAACACTGGCTCATGACGAGCATGACATAGACATGATTTCCACATTTGTAAACCACACATCTAGGACAAACGCAGATGAGAAACCAGAAACACAAACAAGGATAAACTTATTTGAAATGATGCTGGGTAGCACAAAAAAATCCTTGGTAACACATGGCAATCCCATTGTGTGGTCAACACAGCATATTGCCAAGCTCTAACTCTTCTCAGAAAATGTTTCTGGTTTTATGGAGCCTAAAACTTTAACAGTTGGCTTGCAAAGGAATCATCTGCATAGCCAGCACCATTCAACTCACCATCCTATCTCATGGGGAAGCTGGTAAACCCTTTCTTTCTTCATAACCAGACATTCCAGGGTTTGTACCGGCAGGGAAGCCATGTGCTGTCTTTCTGTAGAGAGAGCATACTAAACATTGTCTCTTTGACCGATAGGGGCAATTACCATTGCCAGTAGTGATTGGCTGCTCCATCTGCATTTCATTTCAGCTACAGTCATTTTTGTTTGTAATTTCTTATCATTTTTCATATGTTATTCTCAGCATCCTTCTGTAGAACCACATTTCTGTCTATAGTTTCTTCTTCATCTGTGAATTAATTAATTTAATATTATTTTTTATTTTGTTTCTCTTGATAATGTGTGAAGTAACCATTCATTCCATTTATAACATTTTAACTTGTTTGTACTGATCAGGATAACCCAGTTAATAATTTTTGATCAGTTTCATAACATTTGCTTGATTTCTTCCAATTTCTAACTATTAGGTTGGTGCAAAAATAATGACGTAATAATGTCGTTTTTTGACGTATTTTTTAACGTCAAAAACGACATTATTACGTCATTATTTTTGCACCAACCTAATACTTGTTGGGTAAGTCACAAATGTCCTTGTAGATTGTCCAACATTCACTGCTATAGAGGAGGACTGATATTATATAATAATTCAGTAATCTTTTCTTTGTTTCTAATAAAAAATTTTCTCTTTCTTAATACTTTAGCTTTTATAAAGCATCTTTCCTTATCCCACTGCTCCTTCGGATTTCAGTGCCGCACTTTCTGTTAAAACACTTCCCAGATATTTAAATTGTTGTTCTTGTTTGATTTTGATATCGCCAATTTGTGCTTTGCATGTATTTAGCTTTTCTAAGGTACCTTTTGCTCTCCCAGTCTGTAAGGATAATAATGGTAATCAAGTTAAAAAAAAAAACTCCAAATTAAGCAAAACCTCATTCCAATATTAATCTCTTCTTGACTGAGGAGATTAGTATTAATCTTTATGTGCTATGATAATCTGCAAAACTGAAAAGCAAGAAGGAATACTTCAAGAAGTAATGATTTATTTGTCTCAAATTAGAAGTCTTCAATATTGGAATCAATAGCAGACATTCTTATCTTATCTTAGCTGGCAGTCATTTTACTCAAGACATTAGAAATCATATAGGTGGTCAGCTAATCTCTGTTGCAGATGCCTACTGAGCTATATTTCTGTTTCTTCAACATTCACATAATGAATCTATGGTTTAGGCCACACCTATGCTGAGGGAACCTTAGTTACTCTTCCTAAGAGTAAACAAAATTGGTCATGATGACTTGTGATTCATGTCTAGCAGAATCATTGACAGATTGTGAACAATTTTGTTGACCCAATGTCACTCACAAAAAGCTTTTTTGCCATATATCTAGAGATTTTTGATAAAATCTAAAGAAGAATCTGCAATGTTATTGGCCCTGTTCTGACCTGACATCCCAGATTCAGTCACATACAAACAGTTTCTCTGTCCCTTTTCTATGAATAATTTCATTGTAATTGTTCTAATGAACTTTCCTCAATGGTATATAGACTCTATATTCTTTCACACTCAGTAACTCCTTATATCTTAGTGGCTTTATTGCATGGATTGGGGTGAAATGGTTAAAAAAGAGAAAAAAAGCTTCCTGCCGTATGCTAGGATTTTCTCCACTGTCAAATATAAGCAAGAAGTCACTTCCTTAAGAAATTAACGATGATGACACTCTGTTGTATTCTTAAAGGTTACAAACAGACAAAGGTGGTACTCGAGTGAAAGGAACAGCAACACGGTCATAGATGAAAGAAAGAGTGGTTTATTTTAAATGAGAACACACAACTGAAAGATAGGGAATTGATTAGCAAGCTAGTAATTCCTGAAGCAAGGTGATTTACCTTACCTCCCCACGAGGACGGATGTGGAACCAGGCCATTTTTTAATGTGGGGCAAAACTGAGTCTGTACGCTTGGGCAAAAAATCCCAAGCTGTCTACCACCCCAGATGAGACTCTGCCCTTCGGTATAGCCTTGTCTGGGTTTCCTCATCTCAGAATTGGAATGAAGGCAGTGATGATAAATATCTTTAATCCATTATAAGAATTCAGAATATGGAATTAATAAATGCTAAATGTTTCAAATACCTTGCTGTGTAGATAATTTATAATAAATTTAGTAATGAAATACAGCAACTGAACATAGAATAGCGTGCACTAGGGATAATTTTTTTCTGACACTATGAGATGCTACAAAACAAAAATATTAACCTGAAAAAAAGTTATTTTCATAAATAATCATGTCAGATCTTTCATATGGATATCATACATGGCAACCAACACATTCAAAAATATCTAAACTATAATATTTATACAACCATATTAACAAGTCAATGATTAAAAATGGCTTCAAAGGAATGAAGAAGACAATTCTTCATCAGACCCCTATAGACTGATGCTACGTAATCCTAAACAAAGAGCTTTAAAAGTCACAAAACTCACATTGCTTTAACATACCAACAGCAACAATGTGACAAATGGTTAGCACATGTAACCTGAAGTGAAAATAATGATATAAATAAGATACTGACTTTCCGCACAACCTTAAACAAAAAACATAGAAGTAAACATTAATACCTAGAAGGAGCTATTAGGTTGTTCCAAAAGTTTGTAAACACTTGCAAAAAATTGAAATTTTACTCGCCAAGTAATAACAAAAGCAACAAAAATTATTCCTCAAAATAAAGACCATCATTTTCCAAGACTTTCTGCCATCGATCTGCAAGCTTTCGGATCTGGTGAAAGTACCATTAAGCCGGCTTCGAATCAAAGAATTCTTGACACGCTTCCTCGGCTTCATCAAACGAGTCGAATCGGCGGCCCTTCAGAAAGTGTTGCATTGAGCAGAAAAGTCCGTAATCTGATGGAGCACAGTCAGGACTGTAGCTGGATGTGGCAGAACCTCAATGCTGTTCAGCTCTTCAAACTTGTCTTTGCTCTTCCTGGCAGTGTGTGGCTTGGCATTGTCCTGCTGCATAAAAGCGCGCTTTCGGTTGATCAGAGCTGGGTACTTTTGCTTCAACTTTTTGTAGACCCGCTCCAGTTGCTGACAGTAAAGTTCGGCACTGATGGCACGACCATTCGGAACCAACTCAAAATGCACGATTCCTTCAAAGTTCCACCAAATGCACAACATGACTTTCTTGCCGAATTGATATTGTTTTGGAACCGACGGTGTCTCTTGCCCTTTCTGAACCCATCGCTTGTCTCGATTGTGCTGGATTGTGTTGAATAAAAATTCAATTTTTCACAAGTGTTTACGAACTTTTGGGACAACTTGATAAGTCTAATTTTTTGATAAAACAATTCTAAGAAATTTTAAGAAGTGCAATCAACAGTAACATTAGTAGAACGAATGTTAAATATTTCCTGTAATCAATTTCTCCATTACTCTTTTGCTCTTGTAAACATCAATCCTTAGATTAAGTCAGATATGAAGAGTGTTCCAATAACATGGAATTTTTAATAAATTTAAATGTGAATTAAGTTCAAGTGTCTAATATTTTTTTCTTTTTCTTTCAGATTTAACAACTTAAGTCTTTGGCAATTTCAACCATGGAAAGATTAAGAATCAAACAATGTGTTAAAGATATTGATGCCTATTAAGAAAATAGACGTTCAAACAGAATTTGAATAAGAATTCCCAGGTCGCATCATCTCTGGAAACAGCAAAGTCAATTGGCCACCACAATTGTCCAACTTGACGCCTTTAGATTTCTTCCTTTGGGATCATCTTAAAAGTAAGGTCCATGCCAACAAGCCAACAACAATTCAAAAGCTGAAGGATGAGATAAGGTATATTGGTGAGATCGAGGAGCAACTATGCAGAGATGTCATCAAAAATTTTGACCATAGAGTGGAGGTGTGCCGCCAAAGCTATGGTGGACATTTGGGCAATATTAGTTTTCACACATGATTTAAATAACATGATCCAATAGAGAAATAAATAAATTTTCACCAATAACACTTATTTATTTACTGCTGACTTTGATCCATCTTAATGAAACACCCTTTATGTAGGAATTAAATTATATTAAAAAGATGTCAACCTGTGATCTCATAATAAATCAAGTAATAAGATTCTACTTGCATCTTACAGTATTGCCATTTCATGTCACAAGTACCTTAACTCATGAAGTGTTGTAGGGTTACCACATCCTGTAATCATAGCAGCAAAAGTGTATCAAGATAGCCTAACAGAGCCTATCTCTCTTCAGGCGGATTTAAATTCAGAATTTTCCTTCTTTTAAACTGGTTACAACCTCAAGGCTATCTCAAGGCAAAACAACCTAGCTATTCAATCCAGAAGAATAAATAGTGCACTCCACAAAATGAATTAAATAATGAATAATGTGGGTATATTGAAGCAACATCTCACAAGAGAAAGTTAATGTTAGGCTTTCAAATGAGTAAAAATCTCCAAACGAAATTCCAAAGTTGTACCAAAACTGTTTAGAACAAAAAAATTGTTGTAGGTCAAGGACAACTATCCCAACTGCAAAGCATGTAGATGGCAGGATCGCATTGTGAGGGTGCTTTGCTGCAAAAAGGATTAGTGTACTTCACAAAATAGATGTCATCAGGTATATATTGATATGACATCTCAAGGATGGGGACAGATAGATTCATAGCTTTTCAAGGTTATTTCAGTGAAAGCAAACACAATGGCTTTGGCTGAAATTTGAACTCAGCATACCAAAATTACACAAAAATATCTTGAAATACTAAAGAGTAAATTTATTCAATAAAATAACCATTTGCTTCAATCACAACCTCCAGATGACTTCAGAATCTCCTGCATCTCTCCTGGATGATCTCCTTGTTTAAGTTGGTGAATGCTGCCATAATCCTGGCCTTCAGTTTATCTTTGGTGTTACAAGAAGTTTTGATGGTTGCTCATTCAACTGCGTCCACCCATAATAATCAAGGCAGTTGCAGTCTAGGGAGTTAGGTGGCCAGATGTAAGGGGTGACGTGGCCGCAGAAATTGTCTGACAGTCATGACTGATTTCTTCTGCTTGTGTGGCATGGTGCAGATCCTGTCACCAGACATAGGAACTTACAGCAGCCACCCTCTTAACCTAGGGCAGCACTGTCTCACTTAGGAATCAGAAAGCTGAGTTTGAATTCCAGTCGAATCCATTACATTCACTTACATGCCAATATCCTTGGGATAGGTATGAATCCTCTTCTTTTTCCCCAGCTATGGGTATGGAGCAGGACAGAAAGAGGTGGCAACCTACTGTGGGAAAAAACTGCCTCATCAATCATGTATCAAAAGATACATGATTGCCTAAGCATGTATCATGCATGGCACATAACTGACTGACTTTATTACAAATAGCATGTTGATTATGGAAACACCACAGGCAACTTGTACTACCCTTGAAAGTGTTAACCAAAGATTTGGCTAATTTGAATGCTGCATCAAGAATCTCAACTCCATGCATGTTCACATTCAAGGATCCCTGTTGCACATACCATTTATAAACAGCTTCCTCTAGATCCCTCTTCTCCCCAGCTATGGGTAAATAGTAGGACAAACCAGGTTCTATAGCCTTGGATGGCAACTGGTCTACTGCTGAAAGAAATGGCAACCTACTGCTGTAACTACTGCTAGTCTAGGTCTCTACTTTGACACACTTTCATGTTCTTATGCTTATGTAAAACACCTTTCTTCTCTTTGGTAGGTTCAACATCAAACTTCACTGGAAAAGCTTATAGTTTCTTTTCCCTAATCCTCTGTATGTCATTTACAATTTGTTTTTTCACACCGTATTCCTCATATACTCCGGCCACAGAAAATACTGACTTCAACTTAAAAGTTTCAATTTGTCATGAATATTAAGGTTAGTGCATTCCCTTTTCTCACCTCCATTACAACTCGATGCCAAACCAAAGTCAGTATAAAATGTTTGAGAGATGGTGCATGTGTACATGATGAGTACACAAGTAAACAACAATGGCTATTCCCGGAACTACCAGTCTCTGTTGATTCTGCCAGTAAACAACAGTGGCCAATTCTGGAACTAAGGCCATTTTCGATTCCAGCCGGACACTATCATTTCTTCAGATTTTGTCCATTAAATCCGGTGTTCGTTGGTTCTGGGAACATTAATTCAAGTTTTTACTGTATATATATATATATATATATATATATATATATATATATATATATATATATATATATGAGAAATTTGACAAAGGGAAAATGTTTAATTGAAAACAGATTTGATAGAAAATAGATTTGATTATTCCTTTCACCATTGAAGGCTTCATCAGATCCAAAAACAAGAGAAATCAAATCTATTGTCAAATTTCTTAAAAACCTTCTGTGTCCTATTTTAAAAACATATACAGTGATATGAAAAAGTAAGTGAATCCCTAAGATAATATTTAAAAAAATAGTCCTGATCTAAATCCATTTGAAAATTGGTGATTCAAGTGAAAGACATTACATGTAAAAAACCCAGGTAATATCAAGCAATTGCGTGAGTTTTGTCAAGAAGAATGGTCAAAAATCGGCACACACTACTGCCAGAAACTTCTTAAAAATAAAAGAAAAGAACACGTTGACATTGTCACCTCAAAAGGAGCAGGTCACCAAATAATAAATGTAAGTGTTCACTTAGTTTTGCACATCTTAATTTTTAATTGATATTTTTATTCCAGTTTGATAAAATCTTTAAAGTGGTTGTAATTGATTTAATAAATGTTTTTCTTAATAAATATATATTTTAATTAAGATTTCTTGGTCATCTGGAAAAAAGAGACAATTATTTTAAATATTATCTTAGGGGTTCACTTACTTTTGCATAGCACTGTATATAAGTAGTGTGTACTCTGATGTCAACAAGTGATGACAATCTGTTCCATGCTTGAATACAATCTTCAGACCTACAGAAGTTTCAAACTTGAATGCAGTTTTCAGGCCTGAAGATGACCTGAAAATTGCATTTAAGTGTAAAACAGACAGTCACTATTTAGTGTTGACATCAGTGTACATAGTCTCACCTAAATATTGAGCACCTTTACCCTATAAATATAGTATAACTTAAAATTATATTTTATCACACACACACACACACACATATATATATATATATATATATATATATATATATATATATATATCCAGGTAAGATGAGAACAAATGAATATAATTCCACTGTCTATAACATTTAATTTAAAAAAGGGCTCAATACAAAGTAGAACCAGATATTATTTATTATAGAAGATTAAAACAAAAACATGTTAAAAATCACAGCACAATAGCAATTGTGTTTCAATACTACAAATGTGTCTTCTCAGGCAATGACAAATTACTGGCGAGTGAACAATTAATTTAATTTCAAAAGCAGAATATTTCCTCTTTTTTCCAAAAAAAAAAAAAAAAAAAACATAATTAAAAAGTAGGCTAGTAAAAAATATAAAATTTTATAGTTGATAATTAAAAGGCCTGTTTAGGAAACTGGTAAATAATTTAACCAAGGAAATCAGGTCATAAATACAAGACTACTTTGGCAAATTAATGTGCAACTGTTAAGTAAAAAGCCTTTATATAAGATGTTAATAATACTAGGTTGTCTAGCAAGTCCCTGATGCAGATGCTGGCTCAGGTATGTTTGTATTTCTTCAATACCCAAAGGGCCACTGTAAATTGAACTGCTACTAGTTAAACTGCTTTAGTTAGATTTTCAGAAAGAGATCAGATAATCAGTATACTCAAACGTTCAATCCAAACCAAAAACTCATCTTCCTGAAAAATTAATCATGTGCCTCATATTTGGAATGCCAATGCTCTAACCATTCAGCTACATGTTCATTATATTCAGGCCTGATAATATAATAATAATCTATAGAAATATATTTTGCCTATATAGCTCTATATTTATGCATACCTTTTCCTTTATAGCTTTACTTTAAGTTGTATATTATTTCATGGTCTAATTACAATCTTTTTTCTGAGTGGACAACCCCAGCCGAACTGGCATCTATACACGGAAACAAAAGCAATAAAGAATATAATGAGACAAGCTAAAAACTATGAGTAAAAAAAGATGTCATCTGTTAAGTGAGTTATGCTAAGCTGTGAGCAATTGAGATAGAATCAGTCAGTGGCAACTGACCCTTATCTGTTTGCTTTTTCTTTTTTCCTTCACCTTTCAACATAATGGAAACACATAATGAGAGAAATATTTTCAGGAAACTCAGAGAAACGGTTATCTTCTAAAGCAAAGGTTTTATCTGCTTTGAACAGTATATATCATGGGAAAATACAATTAGGCTTGCTGGAAATCATTTATCAGCACTAAAAATCACTTGGATAGAAAACTTAAACAATTATAGCTGACCTACATGAGGCTGAACTGGACTTTACCTGTTTTTGTGTAGAGAACAAAACGTTTAGGGCCTGGTTGTTGAACAAAGCTGGTTGGACATGAGATGAATTGTTTGAGAAGCTATAAAACTATGCTTGAGTGCCAAATTGAATTAAAACCAAAATTGTCTTGCTTTGTTGTTCATTTGTAGGTCATTCTGCTGTAAGCAGGTATACAGAGAATGTCATTCAAAAGTACTGATTCAAAGAAGAAGTCAGAGGTTACTTGCCCTTGTTAAGTCAGCTGAACATGATAAATCTAATGCAGATACATACAATTATGTATATACATACATATTTGCATTAGTTTGCATTAGATTACACACACACACAGACATACACATATATATATATATATAAATATACACACACATATATACACACATATATCCATTTATAGAAAGAGACATTTGCATAGTCATTTATAAATATTAAATACACAGACATTGATATATATATATATATATATATATATATATATATATATATATATGTATGTATGTATATAAAGAGAAGTGATAAATTTTTATTTATTAGTCTGACAGATTTTATTACTTAAACATTATTTTTAGTGGATACTCATATTTGAGTAAACACTCCATTAAATTAATTAAACAATATATTTATTCCTTTTCATGTACTGGCTTGAATATTCAAGAAATCTTATTGAAGAAAAATATACAGTCTATGGCAGGATAAAATTTTCAAAACATCTTGTATCTGTCATTATTATTACAATCATCTTATTAAATATATATATATATATATATATATATATATATATATATATATATATATATATAATATATTATATATATATATATATATATATATATATATATATATATATATATATATATATATATATATATATATATATATATATATATAGAGAGAGAGAGAGAGAGAGAGAGTGAGAGAGGGGAGAGAGAGATATGGGTGTGATAAAAAATATATATGTATGGATATATACTTGCACCATACATATAAATATATTTCTTCCACAGGTGGTATAAATACAGTGCTATATGTTATGTAACAGAGCTAATGAAGATTGCATGAAACTCAGAGCCATGCTATCGACATGGGATATTATGCATATTCACTAATATATATATATATATATATATATATATATATATATTACTTAAGATGTTATTTTTAATGGATACCTGTGCTTGAAATAGACATCTCATTTTTATTTTTAAACAGTGTGTATTATATTTATCGGCCTGTGTACTTGAGAAATCTTTATAAAGAAAATGTACTCTTCAGCAGGGTCTTCAGCAGCATTTCAGCCATCATGCCTGAGACCATTTGAACAACATGAGCATCACAGTCCAGAAGGTTTCTACAGGGGCAATGGGTAAATTTTTTGCTGGCTGCACAGTATAGAAGGGTCAGTTGGACACTGTCTGTGAGAAAAAGGGCACAACGCATTTCACTCTGTTAGAAATTTGGAAACAGCATGCTGTACTGCTTGGCATTCACACTGCAACTGCCAAAAAAAACATTTCAGATTGTTTTGTTGTCAATATGATAGTGCAGAGGATTTGGAAATTGTTGGATGAGTCGAATGGTAATTACAAAGATATGGCAGCTTGGAAAACTCACTGAGATCATTCTGATGGGAAAAGAACTCCAGAATTTATTGAGGAGTGCCTCAGACTCAACACAGATGCCTACATCAAGTCCTTTAAGGAGATAGCGCTACTCTGGGCCAAGAGTGTGACTGCTGTAAGTCCCTATGTCTAGCAACAGGACTCTTCATCATGTCACACAAGCAGGAGAACTCAGTCATGGCTGTCAGAAAATTTCTACAGCCACATCACCCTTTACATCTGGCCAAATAACTCCCCAGACTGCAACTCCCTTGATTATTATAGGTGGGACACAGTTGAGTGAGAGACCAACAAAACTCCTTGCAACACCAAAAATAAACTGAAGGCAAAGATTATGGCAGCATTCATCAACTTAAACAAGGAAACCATCCAGAAGAGTTGCAGGAGATTCCAAATTTGTCTGGAGGCCATGTTTGAATCCAATGTGTCTTTTATTGAATACATTTACTCTTTAGTATTTTAAAATATTTTTGTGTAATTTTGGTAAATATATACCAGTGTTATTTTCATTTTGTGTAATTTAGATAACATCACACCCTGTATATATATATGCAAAGGACATTCTACTGGAAGTATTTCAAGGAAGTAGATTCAACTTTACCCCAGTTTAAATAACTTTTTAGAGCAGCATGGATTCTGTGAAAATTGAAGTAATAACTAAAATGAAATTTATTGTCAAACTTAGTTGAAAGACATGATATTATTGGCAATTTGAGAAAAGTTCCTGCAGATAATTCTTCCTCTAAAACCAGTAATTTACAAATGGATAACTCATTTGAGAAAAAGGATGCGGTAGAATTGATGATGATGAATAGATTGAATGACCATTAACATTTGTTTTTGAGGGAAAAATTGGTGATGTACAATATTTAAATGAGAGTGTCTGAGAGTAGTAGAAATAATATCTAATGTTCTATAAAATTTTATACAAAAAATTTAATTTGTGCAAACTTTCTTCTCATTAAATACCAAAACCAACAGACAAGATAAGAGATTTCAATGGAAATTTTAAACAAATGTTATTAAAATCCTGAAGGCTTTCTGAAACAAATTATAACTGGAAAATAAAATCGGCTTCACAACGACAATTGCTTGGTCAAAGTAATGTTTACCCAAGGGTGGTAAAGGTCTAAGCAATAGAAATGTTATGGCAATAGTTTTCTGGGATGCTGAGGGCATTATGATGTTTGAATAACTCATATACTTATGAAAATCTTTCAGCATAATATATCAACAATGTCTGAAATTATATTAGTTCTCAGCCTTTGCAAGAGAAAAGAATGTGGTTTCATGTAATCAATTTATTTAATTTAATTTAGAAATTTCCTACTTTTCTGTTTAAATATATGTACATAATGTTAGGAATATTTCTTTAGATTCTTTCAATTATTTATAAATATAAAAGCCAGTGATTGACAAAATTAATAGACAAAACAAAATGTTCTTTTTTTAGCTTTCATTACTCATTTATATACGATAAAAATCTTAGACAACCACACTATTGAACATTCATTCATTTATTCATTTAGCATATTTTATACTGTTTTGGTTACCCCACCCTTATTTCTGTGGTTCATGGTGATATTCAAGGCTAAATAGTGCAATGCTTTGTTAGCTTTTTTGGCACCGGGGATGTTGATGTTACCCCATATTCCTCTCATAAGTTCCTCCTCCCACTGGTAAAGCTGCTAACCTCCAATGCACAACTCCTATGCCCAACCTGATGACCAGCCAATGGCTGCTTGGCACAGGTGGGTTGGGGATAGGCATTCCCTTTATCAGTCAGGTTGAGAAACCCTTCCGAATACCTTCCCACATTCAAGGCAAAATAGTGCAATGGCTTGCCAGTTTCTTTTTGCACCAGGGATGTTGAGGTTACACTGTCCCTCCTCTCAGAAGTTCATCCACCCACTAGGAAAGCTGCTGACCTCTGAAGCATAGTTGGTATGCCCAGGCTGGCACAGGTGAGTTGAGGAGAGTCATTCTTCTTTACCAGTCAGATTAGGAAATCTTTCTGACTATCCTCACATAGTTTAACCAGGAGTTTCTTTGTAGTAGAAAACCAAAAAAAAAAAAAAAAAAACAAAAAGAAGAAGACTGATATACACAAAAAAGAGAAAGCAGCGTCAATACTGATATCAGGATTTAGTCCAAAGAAGTCCCTGCTTTGAGTTTTGGTGGAATATCAATAGCATCATCCATTATGAGCTACTGATCGTTATTGCCAGTAATTTGATTTGGTAAACAAAGCATTCTATTGAAAGTACCATGCTTTGGTAAACAAAAAGTTGTTATTTCCCAGCATGATAATATAAAGCTATACTTTGCAAAAGAAACCTAAGAAAAATTAAGGTTCTTTCACATCTTCCATACTTATCAGATTTAGCACTAACAGATTTTAATTTCAGAAATGACAGAATTTAAAACATTTTTATCCTTTCTGGTAAAATGTAATGCTAAAAATGGGTCTTAAAAAGCAAGTTGAAAAAATTGTCATAGGTCAGAAATTAAAGCAAGTGAAACTGACAGAATAGATTTAGGTAGGTTACTTGCTGCCTCCCTCTTCTCCTCTTGCCTCTAATATGTCCTGTATGTGTCAAATTTACCAAGCTCTCTTTCCTCAGTATGTGTTTCCACCATCTCTTTCTGATCCTAAATTTAAGTATCTTGTTTGCTCACATTTTCAGAGAACTTCCTCATTGTTCACACATTCCATCCATGGTATTCTCAGAATTCTTTTGGAGAACCACATTTCTGTTTTATGCTCTTTATCTGCAACAAATTGTTCAGCATTCACTGTTGTAGAGGAGAATCAAATATTACATAGCTGTTCAGTACTCTTTTCTTTGTTCCTAATCAGATTTCCCTTGTTTGTTCTCAACAAAATTTTTATTTTAGGATGTAAAGTTCTCCCATATTGTTTATAATCTCCAGATTTAAAGCCTACAGATTTTCAATTGTGGGGCAATATTCAGAAGCAAAAACGCTGTAAAACAGCCTTTCAAACTTTTATTGAGGGAAAATCCAGACTACTCTTCAGACAGTGATAATGAATTTGATTACATTTTTGATAAATAACATTTAAATAAATTTAACATACATTTGTTTTTATATCTTTTCTAGTTAAACATAATTACTTTACAAAACACCCTAATATTTGAATGATTTTTAGTCTTGATCTGAATACTGAACAAATTATCACTGGAATATAAAAATAAAAAAAATCAAATGAAACAAATCAGAAAAAAAACAAAAAAAAAACTATTACAAACATTTCCTACCCTCATTCATTGTTGCTCATCATTACATGTATGAAATACGTCTTGCAGTTTATCATAAAATTTTTGGCTTGATCCTGTATTCTCTTGAGAATCCATAAAAAACAAAAGAAAATAAGATAAGAGATGATGGAGTATTCTATAGAAAATAAATAACCCTTTTTTTCAACAAGGTATACTCCAAAAGACATGACTACTATTCATTTTCAGGAAAACAACAAAAGCTACAGGGAACATGATAACGGTAAGACATAGTTCATTTTTCAACTGCAAAATATTATTTTTCTATATAATCACCAACATTGTCAATGTGTTTTAACTAGTGTTGGACAAGAGCCAACATGCAGCAATCATAAACATTGCTTATCACACACATTGCTGTCAGACCTGCTGAAATGCATTACCCACTGAATAACTCTGTTCAAACCCACAATTTGGTCTCCAGGAAGTGCATATGAATGTTGTTGCATAAGGTTTTTCCACATGAAATTACATACCTTTTGTTAGTATACATTTAATTTATATCTTATATAATAAGGCAAAATGGATTATGGATTATTGGTAGTAATATTCAACATCTACAACAATATCACCAACATCCACTTCTGACATTGTGAATGAATATAATAAAAATGGCGGTATTACTTTTGGAGCTATCCTCGTGTATAAGAAAAAAAGACAAGGAAAGAAATTTGTGTTGCAATTTGCTGTTGTTATTGTATCTGTCAGCCTATAAATGCTTCTCCTATTCTTTCAATGCTGTAGTTGTAATATTGGTTGGCTAAATAACATGCCAAGTCGACTCTTGAGTGAAGAGGTCACAGGTCATCAAAGAAGAAATTCAACACTTTTTTAATTAACCTAGAAAGATAAGAAACAGGAAAAAAAATCTAAAATATGAAGACAAACTTTAATTAAGGAATCTACTTGCTGAAATTTTCTGAAGAGACGGGCATTTAAGGGGCAAAACCTCTTATGTCCATAAATCATTGTCATGGATAAATCAGCTTGAAAATTTATACTTGGCAGGAATATTTGCCAAAAGTAGAAGAGAAAGAAAAGTGGTCATATCTGAGGCTTCATTCAAAATACAAAGAAAGGCAACAATAGCTACAAGTTACTTTTTTTTAATTCTGAGATGAAATACAACCTCCTCTGTGGGGAGGTATGTTCTTAAATTCTTAGCAGGTGCCAGTAAGGGATGAATAATAATGAACATTATATGTTCTGTGCTCTTTCCTATACATATGTATGACAAAGAATAATTCATACCTTATGCCTGGTAAGGGATGAATAATAATGAATAATAAAAAAGGAAATTATTACAATGTACTATAATAAAAGTAATATTCTTCATATTCTTATATATATATATATATATAGTCATATATATATATATATATATATATATATGTTTTGATCTTATTAGTCACTATAAAGAATAAACAACACTAACACTTTTTTTGTTTCATTTGCCCTGATAGCAGTTATCATAGTTGAGGTTGTAGATCTATCTATCTATCTATCTATCTATCTATTAGGTTGGTGCAAAAATAATGACGTAATAACGTTGTTCTTTGATGTTAAAAAATACATCAAAAAACAACATTATTACGTCATTATTTTTGCACCAATCTAATATCTATCTATCTATCTATCTATTTGCCATATATACTCATGTATCATTGAACTTTTGAAGACCTACTTTTGAAGCTAATTTTAAGAAGGTTGCATAATACACATAATTTAAAATTAGGGTATGTACTGCTGACCTTGGCTATGTTGTTGACCAAACTATATATCTCTTTATTGCAGTCAAATTAGCTTCGAAATTAGGTCTTCAATGGTTGCATGATACACAAAAATATCCAGTATCTCTCTCTCTCTCTTTCCACCTAGCTACACTGTGATACAGCGAAACAGTCTGTCTGTGGATGACTATATATACGCTCCCAGAAACCCAGTAGAGCTCTCTAGGGAAAGGGTTTTTTAAAAATAGTGGCTCCTACTGCTATTAAGCATTACTCTTCAAGTATAAATTGAGTTCTCTGAGCCGTTGACATATTTCATATAGAGAAAAACATTAAAATTCCCTTGCTTTCTGCTATGTGACAATGGCCAAGAAGTAAGATATCTGACTGATGTCAAATCATTAAGGTTTTGATCCCACCTTGAAGTAATTGGATGTCTAGCCACACTGAGTCTGTCTGTGGATGACTATATATATATATATATATATATATATATAGATATATATATACATACACATGTTTTGAACAACAAAATATTAAAAAATTAAAATCTTCAGACACACTGGGTTATATATTAATATTCTTTCGTTTTTATTATTTCAATTATATTCCTAGTTTCAACCAGCATAGCCATCATCAGGAGAAAAAAATTCTGCTTATTAGTAGCAGTGAACTACAGAAATGAATGACTTGATGAAGAAAATAAACTTTATCTGTAGTTTTGATTCGTTTTTTTATTTTTTTATAATGAATTTTGGTCAGTCCTTGTGTTGGCCAAACAGTCTCTTTTCATTTGTTATTTAAGATAAGGGCTGGATGGACTCATTTTGCTCTGAATTCCCTTGGTCATTTTTGACATTTTTATTTTTCCTGGAAAGGGGATGTGTCTCTGTTAAGTGTGTGTTATTTGGTTCCTAGGAAGTGAGTGAGTATGATGTGTGTAAGTGTGTATATTAGTATGGGTGTGTGTTATCATTTAACTCATTAGGAAGTGAGTGAGTATGTTGTGTGTAAGTGTGTATATTTGTTATGGTCCGGTTCCTTGTACCATAGTGATAGTCCAAGGTAGAACCAATAAAGAAGAACTCGAACACAGATATGGAATAACACAGATATATTACAAGCAGGAATATATACAGAGAAGTAGAAAATGTTAATACGAATAATCAGGTTTAGTAGGGAGAACAATGTAGTCTTGACCAGTATCACTATTCCAATGTCTTGTAGTGATTGTCTGAACATGACTCTGTTTTGGACTGCCTCTGACTCGAGCTACTGACTCACTCTGACTGACTGACAGACTCCTGATGAACTTCACCCCAGACTTTGGACTGAACGGTATTTAGTCACCCTCTGCCACGAGGGCATCATGTGGCACAAGTCCGGTTTAACGTGGGATCTCCAAAAATATGCCAATTGAACCTGTATACACAGGTTCAGGGTCGGTTTACCTCCCCGAAAGAGACTCCACCCTTCGGCGTAGCCTCGTTAGGGTTCCTCCCCGCCCAAAGGAAGAGAGTTCAACCGATCAGCTGGTCAGCCGGTCGCCCGACTTCGGACTGAGCTCTCTGCTTCCTCTTGAGGCACAGTATTTATTATGTATGGAATAGTCCATTATGTTATTATGGGTAAGGTCCCATAATAATATTAGTATGGGTGTATTTATAAGTGTGAGGCATCAACACCTTTGCAAGCATGTCTATCTTGTTTGGGTGAGAAATTATGGTAGGGCCTGATTTGTGGGGTTATATATTAATTCTATCTATGTTGTTAAATTTTTGATTAACCTCATTTGGATGGAGCATTTTTAGGCAGAGAATGCACTTCTAACAGTTTTTTCTAATGTTATCTGCTCTGAACTTTTCTATTTTCTCAATTATAGTGAATTTGGCATGGGTTTTAAACTTGTGTATTTGTCGGCGGAAATGTTGTTCTACAGGTAATAATCTTTCATGGAGAGTCAACTTAATTTGATTGTGATTATATATATATATATATATATATATATATATATATATTACATGAATTATTCATACAAAAACATGATTCATGTAATGTAAATTGAACTGCACCTCATACTTGATATATATATATATATATATATATATATATATATATATATATAAGGGTAGTCTGAAAATGCCATAGGCTGACTATGAAGGAAGGAGCAATGCCAAAGTTATGGAATCTTGCATGCATTAATTTCAACTCTCCTTATTAATAACGGCAATGTTTTTTAGAGGTAAACTGACATCTGAATATCCAAAACTGACTGTTCATACTGTGGTTGTAGGTATGTTGTCATCATTACTGAGATATTGGTTCCAAGATAAGTACTTTTTCATGTTGGGTAACAGATGTTAGTGAAATCAAGAGAATAGAGAGGATGATTAACCAGTTGAAAGCAAGAGTTACACACAGAAGCTATTGAAAGAAAGACTTGTATGCTGGAGCATTGTACTTTTGAAACAAGAACCTTTCACTAGTTTTCCTGGGCATTTAGTCTTGATAGCCTTTTGTAAGGGCATCAACAAGTTAGCATAGTACTCTCCATTGATGGTGTGGCCCTTTTGTCAATAAACACAAATTCCTTTTGCATCCCCAAAAACTGAGGACATCCCCTACCCTACAGATGAAATGACTTTGGTATTCTTTGGAGTAGGTGAGGAGGGGTGTTTCTACTGCATGGATTGTCTGTGTGTCTCTGGTTCAAAATGATGAACACAAAAAATCATCCTAGATTAGCAAATGGACCTGCCTCAAACAATGTTAGATTTTCCCTGTGATGTGCACAGACTGGTGTGATTTTGGTCATGCGTCAGAAGACATGGAACCCACCAAGCAGAAATCTTCATCATGCCATCTGTGACCTCTTTTGCACAGATGCCATACTGAAAACTGGTCACTACTCATTCACTATTTCCATGGCAAATAATTAGATAAGCACCATTACTTCAACCCACCCATTCAGGCCTTTACAGCAGAGTGCATCATGCTATATCCACAGTCAAATTACCATCATTTCCATTATATTCCATTTGTAAGGTGGATGTTTCACTTGGAGAGAGTTTTTCTTTGTGGAACAGATTCCTAAATGACGACTTCCTTTAACACTACAATCATAACCTCTTCAAGTCAACGATTAATCATTATCCATCTTCCTTCTCCTTATAATTTTTACCTTCCACCACCTTCTCATTCAATGAGATTACACACCTCATTCCTCATAAACATTTTAACAGTAATCCTCTACTGTGAGTGGCTCTTAAGTCTTGTAGTGGGTGATCTTTAGTAAAAAGAAAATATTCTCTATTCACTAACACACATCTACTCAAGGCTTATCTGGCAATACTAGCTGACAATAATAAAAGTGTAATGGAAAACTCAGCTACTTTCATTTCTTTGGGCAGGAAAATGTCTAAAATTAATTCTTACCAGGCCACACTAACATGTTTAGTAAATCAAGTTTTACCTGTTCAAGATGAGTCATTAGCAACCTTTATTAGATTTGACAATGGGCACAGTGCCTCTGCTTAGTGTATTAACTCATATGCCAGCTCCAGTTAATACATGTTATCTGCTTGGCTCTGGTTTTAAATCCCCAAGCTGACCATGTTGGCTCATGGCTTTTGGCAATATCTCATGCTTCTCTACATCTGTGTTAAGTAAAAGACCTCAAAAATGAATGTTTCAAATTCTATTCAGTATTTTAAAATATTATTTTAATATTTATACATCTAATATTAGGTTGGTGCAAAAATAATGACGTAGTAATGTCGTTTTTTGACGTATTTTTAACAACAAAAAACGACATTATTACGTCATTATTTTTGCACCAACCTAATATTTCTTTCTTTCTCTGTCTCACTATGCATACACACACACACACACACACACACACACACACATATATATATATATATATATATATATATATATATATGTTAAAAAAGAAAAGATAAAATTTCGGTAACTACAGTGTATTTGCTTTTATTTCTCAGTCTTTCTCCAGGCTCTTCATACTACCAAAAAGTTAAAATTTGGATTCATATGTCCACAATACATTTTACTAAAATATGAATATTTTGTATGAGAAACATTATATTTTGTTTTCACCATTAATCTATCAGTAGACTTTTTGAGATTACCAAAATTTCCAACTAAGTTAACTGATTATTTAGATTTTAAATGTCAACTCAGTACTGACTAATTTTGTAAACATAACATATGTAGCTGTCTATGTTTGAAGAAGAAAAAGATTGTGGCATTACGACAGTATCTTCATAGTGTTTTTTTTTATTCATTTTTTAAATTTGAAGTAATTTGTACAAAATGGCAAATTCAATGCTGCCAAGCATTGAGGTGAGGGTACAAACTGAAATTCTCTCAAAGAAAAATTGCTAAAATGTTGAAATATTACAAACAAAACTGGCAGAAATGTTGACAAAAAAAAGAGCTGGAGAACTAAAAGTGACAATTGCTACTGAAGATAAACACTTGATTATTGAGAACAAAAGAAACAGAAGGAAAACTGCTCCACAGTTGACAGTTGAACTCTACACTGTTTGAAGAAAAAGAATGACAGTATTTTCATAGACTTTTATTTATTATTTTTTTAATTTTCAAATAATTTGCACAAAATGACAAAATCTAAGCCACTAAGGATTGAGTTGAGAGTACAAATTGAAATTTTATTCAAAGAAGGCTACTCTCAAAAACAAATTGCCAAGAATATGAAGATTTCTAGCCATGTGGTGCAATATTCGTTACAAACCTAGATAAAAACCAAAAGTGAAGTGCTGCAGAAGCTAAACATTTTATTATTGAGAGCAAAAGAAATAGAAGGAAAACTTTTCCAGAGTTGACAGCTGAACTAAATAGCAACCAGTTTCACTCTCAGCTGTGAAAAATAAACTTCGATGGTGAATAAGCAGAATAAACTGTTATGGATAAAAATGTATGAACATTGAAAGAATGGTAAAATGTATTATGAGCAGACATGCTTTTGGCATGTGAGAAGAATGCCAGGAGAAAGACTGACTGTGTGGTTCCAGTATTTAAACATGGTGGTGGTTCTGTTATGATGTGGGGGTGTTTTGGGAGAAGATGGCTGGATATTTGATTCATGTCGAGGGAATCATGAAAAAAGAACAATTCATTCAATTTTGCATATGACCTGGTTTAGAAATACTTGAAAAAAATTACCTTTCAAGAATACAACAATCCAAAGCACTCTTGTAAATTATGTCAAAATTATTTTGAGTAAAATAAATGAACAAAATATTGGAAATTATGACTTGACTGCCTCAATCTCATGAATTAATATGGGATAAATTGGATAAGAGTGTTCAAAGAGAATACTCAAAGTGTGAGAGTGAGCTTTTTCAGTGCTTGAAGAATGATTGGGAAGGTCAAACATCTACTTTCCTGTTCTACAGAATGCTAAAACCTTGTAAAGCATTATTTAAGACAAGTGGTGGTGGTTTTATTGACAAAAACAAAAGCAGAATATGATGCTGTTGTCTGATAATTTTTATATTTAAGAGCTTATTTTTATCAAAATAAAAGATAATACACTGTAGTTACTAAAATGTTATCTTTTACTTTAAAAATACAAAAATATCTCATTTTAAGGTATTTTTAAAGAATATATATATATATATATATATATAAATAAAAGATACAAGAGGAAAACTATACTTAATCTTAGCCGATGAGTTTCGTCATCTGAGGGACTTCATCAAGACAAAAATAATGATTTATTTTGCATAAAGTATCTATAAACAAAATCAATGACCTTACAACAATGATAGCAACATCTGCAACCTTTGTCAACAAGAAAAATTAGCTATAATGACATTCCCAGTCCAAAAAAAACTTTTGAATCAGAGATTGGAAATTATGACCCATTGTATACATCCTAAAAAGTTCCTTTTGAGTTCATATAAAGTGGGATAAAAAGAAAATATGTATATTTCATTTAATCCCCAAGTGATATTTCTCCAATACAATTGATTTTCCCCTCTTCCTCCTCACCTCCTACCACACCTTATGTTGTGTGGCTATTCATTTTTGTATTTATTTATTTATTTTTAAAAAAATATAGCATTCACAATTTTTAATTTAAAAAAAATAAAGCATTAGGAAATAACTTGATGGAATCATATTTATATATATATATATATATATATATATGTATATATATATATATATATATATATATATATATATATATATATACATATAAACATATATATATATATATATATATATATATATACATATATATATATATATATATATATATATATATATATATATATATATATATATATATATATATATATATAATGAATGAAAACAAAAGGAAAACTATTCTTTGCCAATACAGTTTGTCCTGTGATGGACTTAAAGAAAAATTTAAGGATTCTATTTTGCAACATCTATCTACAAACAAGTAAAAAAACATCATTAGATTTTTTAAATTTATAAAAATAAAGGCCACTCAAAAATATTCTTAAGGCTGTAAATCATGCTAAATTATAGTTTTCCTCTGTTTTTATTCATTGTTTTTTACAAATATATTTTTCTTTATGTATGAATTTTTACACACACATATACAAATGTGTATATAATGTGCGTGTGCATATATATATATATATATATATATATATATATATATATATATTCACATTGTGGTGCATATTCATAAATCAACTGAACTTTCACCTTATGAAGGTTGAATTTAGCTGATTTGGCAATATATTATGCTATGAGAATATTTTTCTGTTCTGAAACGTTCTTTTTTATAGATTTTATTAAAGACCAAAACCAGCTGCTGTGAAATAAAAAAAATATGGAAGTAGAATGTCAAAGAAACCTGTTTCTTTTTGTTACCCCTCAATGAAGATAAAAAATAAATGCCCCAAAAATGCATTCTGGTAAGCTATCTATGAGTCTATACAACTAATAACCTATTGAAGTTCATGAATTCTGTATAGCTTTTTTATAATTCTTGTCATACAAGCAAGGATATGTCACATTTTCAACTGGCCAAATCATAACAGCAGATTTGGGGCTTCAAAACCATTCTATTGTGTATTTTGCCTGATGGACAGAACCGTTCTCTTGTTGGATTTCCAGTTGGTACTATATATTTAATTTATTTATCTAAAGGCATCAAACCCATGGATAAAAAAGGTTTTTATATCTACTAAAATGTGACACCAAACTGTGTATTGAGATAGTGATAGATGCTTTCCAAAAGTTAAGGAAAATATTAAGAAATAGGAAAATTTCCTCAGAAGAAAATTAAAGAATATTGAGTACTGAACTCTTATGTAAAATCAGTCCTCTTATATGGCAGTAAATGCTGGACAATTTCCTCACAGAACCAAAAGACATTTTGTTCTACAGAAGGATTCATCAGCTGAATATGTCACCAAGAAAGTTTTAGAGAAAATCAAAAAATGTTACTTATACCTAACATTAAAAAGAGGTAGTTGAAATTTCCAGGGAACATCATGAGGAGAGATGGCTTGTAGAATTTGATACTCTCAGGATATATTGAAAGCAAGAGATATAGAGGAAAACAGTTCATAACCTACCCAGTGAACATGTTTAAATGGTTTGCAGAACAGGATTTATGAGAGATAGCAAAAACAAAATTTCGTATGAACTACAAAGGATAGGGAATTGTAGAGAGCCATGATCAGCAATGTCACAAAGAAATATAGCTCACAGAAGCATTAAGCCAAGTACTGATGAAGACTGCCAGTTCAGCACTCGAGAATATAACTGATTCTTTCTGCTGTGCTCTATCTTTACAAAATTCAAATCAGACTAAAAATTGAGTATTGCTGTCATATCTGGTCCATTCCTCTTGCTGCTGCATTGACTGAGTTTAAAAGCATCCTTGTCACCTTGTGGCTAATGAATCATTTTCCACACTATATCCCCTTTTTCCCCAAATGGCACATCACAAGCCTATCACTATTTCCATGGAGAATGTTCAGATGAATACCATTCTTAAATTCCACCATTACAAACCTTTACCGAACGGAGCTGCCATGCTATATACACTGTGCTGAATTATCTTTTTCCTTTGTATTCCATTGGTAAGAAGGCAGTTCCACTCCAAGAGATTCTTTGCAAGAACTGTTACATTTTTGAAAAATAGAGTTCCAAAAGGATGATTCCCTGATCATTACAAATGTAACCCCTTCAAGTCTAGGACCAACTCTTACCTATCCTCTATATTCTCAAAATATGCAATGCTTATTTCCTCCTCTTACTTGAATACAACAACCAAATTCAGTATCCCACTAATTTAAGTGGCTTAGATAGACATTTAGAAAACAAAATGTGTTCAAAAGCTGGACTGTGTAGAGAGAGTTGAAGAACTTCTTCAACATAAGATTCTCAAGGCCAAGAAGAGTATCATACCTTCCTTGTTGCTCACATGTTCTATCTATGGTATTCTCAGCATTTGACAATAGAAGCACATCACTGTTCCTTCACATCTCTGCTTCATATGTAAGGAAATTGTGCACCATTAACTAGTATATTATATATTACATAGCAGTTCAGCACTCTTTTCTTTGTTTCTTAATACTATGCTTAGCTACTGAAAGGCCTCTTTCACTATTCAGTATCACTGACACAATTACATATGAAAACTTTCTTTAGACTTTGTAAGTGTTACTGAGAAAGGTTGGAATGTTAAACTGTTGTTATTTCAATCATTAAAGAGACCTTGTGGTTTGGTTCTTGTATTCTGTTGTAAGCCAATCAAAAATAGGATGCTACCTTATTATGATGATTGATTTCTCATTTATTCTTCATTCATTTTATGTTATTTGGTCTCTCTAACTCATTGTACTGTTTCATTGTCAAGATAAAGATTCAAGTCTTCATCACATATGATTTTAATAAAGGAGACAGACTCCTGCGAGCTATAAGAACTGTTTATGTCTCCTGTAAATAAACACTGATTGACCACATTGTATGGGTCAATCAAATTAGACTAATAAATAGAAAGTAACATCTGGTAAAGTGGTTTTCTACTTGGTTGCTTTCTGGAATCCTGCCACCAATAACTATTCTAATTTTAAAGCAAATCTCTTTTCTTATTATCGTTTTATTTTGTATATCTTTTCATCAATGACAATAGTTGATGGCATAAGACTCCATTTTTGTTTTTTCTGAAAAGCAGCTAAAACCTGTGGAGATGTGATATCTAGTCCTCATCATGATCAGTTCTATGACAAAATAGATTGCAAGATGCATAACAGACCAGCACCCTCCATATGTCTCAGTTGCATGCCAATGTCTGAGTTTCTGTTAATGATCTCCCAGGCCATGCAGAGACATTGTCAGCCCATTTTTTCATCTATCTACTTCTTCTTTTGTATAAGGTGGTAACTTGCAGGATGACAGTGGAAAGAATATTGACAATTTTTTTTTCTTGACAGTGGATATGAGGTCTTTGAACTGGCCCTTTTTCTTGTATGACCATGTTCTCCTCTGTTTGCCTCATCTTTTTTCTAATGGCAGTACCTTGTAGGACTGTAATGAAAAGATTGGTGACACTTATGACATGTCCATACCATTATAAATTCTTTTCTTGACAGTGGATATGAGGTCTTTGAACTGGCCTTTTTCTTGTATGACCATGTTGTCCTCTGCTTGCCTCTTCTGTTGCCTAATGTGGTACCTTGTAGGATGGCAGCAGAGAAGATTCTTGACTTACATGGCATGTTCATACCATCTTAACTTTCTCTACTTGGCGGTGGATATGAAGTTTTCCAATAGGCCTCTTTCTTGTATCAGCATTTTCTCCTCTGTTTGCCTCTTCTTTTCCTAGAGTGGTACCTTGTAGGATGGCAGTGAAAAGATTGTCAACTTTTATGACATGTTTATACCATTTCTACCTGTTTTTTGCCTGATAGTGTCTGGCCTTTTTCTTTGGAAATTTCTATAGTAAATTTCAACTAGCTATTGCACATGGGACTGAACTACTAGCAGGATAATGATGATACAGCATTGCTGGGAAAAGGGTTTCATAGACTGAAGTCAACAGCCAGGACAATGTATCACCTCAGTATAATCACCAGCCACATATTCATGACCAAGGTGATGCTCTAAGTAGCACAATATTGGATTTCGTCTGATATGGAGAGGGATGGGCTCCACTAGATCTGCTTTGTTGAAGACATGCTATGCATTAATCTTATCTAGTAGACATCACAGATTACAATAAATTTTATAATACTGTATTATTCAATATAAATGAATGTTATGAAATATGGTTATTTTAAAAATTAAAATTCTTTAATTTTGAAGGCTTATAATACTATATAAACACAAACCTTCACTTTAATCTGTAATGATCTGACAATGCAGGAGAAATTAAAAAAAATTAATTCCCATGATTCCATTGCAAGAAGAGCATATGGAATTGTGTAGCTGCAGAAATGAAGACCACAGATATGTCAACTCAACCAAATATCACTTTCTCAGGTTTAATATTGACTTTTACTGATAGACTTATCACTTCGAAATAATTTATTCATTAACCAACACAAACCGGAAGCATTTTAACAACCACATTACAAGAATTTTCATATATCTACCAAATTTTTAGAAGAAAATCCTTCTGGTAATAAGTCCTTCTGATTATCTATATATTTATAAATGTCTCAGCTAGTTGTGGGGATGAATATGTGTTATATTTTACTCACCAAAAACAGGAATCAAAAAAGACGCATCATAACAAATCCTGTCATTTAATTAAGTTCTCAAGGCTTATAATGCCATATAAACATAAACCTTAACTTTAATGCTTTATCTTTTGTGAACTAATTAAGTTAGCATTATCCTCAAGTGAACATAATTTCAATAGAAAAAAAAATCTTAATCAAAAAAGTCCCAATATTTCTGATCAGTTAATTCTAGAATCAAATAATCATAATGAATGTTTTTTTTTTAATGTAAAGGAATAATTATAGAGGATATATGTTGTAGTGTAATAGATATTAGCTTGAAGTGAGAACTCAGAGAACCAAGTTCGAATTCCAATCAAGTTGATTATATTCACTTATGCACAAATACCTGTGGGAAAGGTATGAATCCATCTCTTCTCCCTCCAGCTATGGGTTGAATAGCAGGACAGACTCGGTTTTTTTAGCTTTGTTGGCAACCAGTCTACCCTAGAAAGTGATGGCAACCTACTGCAGGAAATACATGATCACCCAAAAGTGTATCACATGTGGCACTTAACTAACTGACTGAAAGGAATTATTAAACTAAATTAGTTAACTGAGATCAAAAAGGTTTTATCTGCAATTCTTTTATTTTTTACATATAGCCTATGTCCTCTCTGCAGCAACCACATGACCACTTCATTTTTGTATAAAAATCTTCATTTAATCCTTAGAAAATTTTTCTGTTATTTTATGAAAAAATTATGAGGTCAAAGATCTCAAAACTGGAAAAAATTCAGTTAAAACCTTTTTATTTTTGGGAAGTATTTTAACTTCTGGAGATCAGAATTTTTGCATTCTGAAAAAAAGAAATAGTTTATTTCAGCTTCTCATTTAACTGTGCGGATTCTTTGTTTTTGCTTGTCCTTAAATATGGGAATAGATTTTTTTCAATTTATTTATCTTGGAGACATTCCTTTCTACCTAAGAGATGACTCACTCATGGTGACAGCAACATTATCTGCACTCCATCATTTGCAAAAAGCCCAGAGTCACCTGATCTCAAGATATGGTTAAGTAACTGTATCCAAGGGACAACAGACAACAATCTTTCCATGTTCCTTAATGATAATGGGCAAATCAGCCATGTTAACAACCTGACAGCCATTTCTTTCACATATAGCTGTTTATTAATCAACAGCTTTACAAAGAGCAAGTAAAGGTTTGAGAAAATGGGGTTTGAAGCTGTCTCATATTTCTTCTTTAGCACCTCCATTTTTTTCTTTCTCATTTGTTGCTAGTTCAATTTCTGCTACCTTTCGCAAAGATTAAATTCACAGTTACTATGTCACTAAACTCACAAACCAACAGTTTAATCTGAAAACTAATTAAAAAAACATTATCCTCAAGTGTACACTGTCATTTTTATTTGCTTATATGTAATTTTAATAGAAAAAATCAATATTTTAATAAAAAAGTAAAAATATTTCTGCTCAGTCAATTTTAGAATTAAGCAATCTTATTTTAAAGTCAAATGTTATTTTTGCATTTAAGGAAATTATTAAACTAATGGAGATCAGAACTCTTTGCAATCTGAAAAATAAATAGATCTAATTTTGTTTATTATTTAGTTATGCGATTTGTGTTTTTCATATCCTTAAATATGGGAATAGATTTTCAATTTATATTTTTTTAGAGACATAACCTTCTGCCTAAGAGATCACCATCATGAGTCCCATAACACATTTGGTTTCATAGGGGCACCACTTTTACTGCAGCCACAGGGGTTTGAATTTAGAGTTTTCCTTCTCTTAGACTAAACGCCAACCAAGGCTATAGGACTCAGTCTGTCCTATTTACCCATTGCTGAGGCTGAGGGTATTAGCATATAAGTGAATGTAATGGAATTCAAACTTGCCTGACCGATTCAACAATCTGAGCCACTATCCATTGCTGCAGCATCCCTGAGAGAAGTGAGAAAATTAACTCACTTATTCTCACATTAAAATATCATTAATGCATATGTAAGATTCAAAGTGGTGTTGGAAGTTGTTTTGCACAGATCATGAACATGGGGTACCCAGTGAGGATTAAACTCACCACATAGTTATAACATTCAAGCAGATAGGCATATTAACCATTAACTTATGCAAATATACCCAGTTATTGACTATACTTAACTTAGTTTCAACACTGTCAGAAGTATGGGGAGATCATTCAGGAGAAAGTTCAATTTTTATTAGCAATTTTCAACAATACCAGCTTGTTAACCATTACTGGATAACAAGGCACTATAAATATTTTTCTCTAATTTAATCTTCAGTACTAGAATTACATTTATGGAAAAAGAAAATAATTTTTACAGTTGGATGGTTCAAATGAAATAATCTAAAGACTGAGACAAATGAACATCTGTGAATCCTAAATGTGCAGGGAGAACTAAAAGTAGTGAATATAGCAGATCTGGAAGAACTAAATGTGATGAATATAGCAGATCTGGAAGAACTAAATGTGATGAATATAGCAGATCTGGAAGAACTAAATTTGATGAATATTGAAGGTCTGGAAGAAATGAATGTGGTGAATATAGAGGATTTTGAAGAGCCTCACATCCTAACAAACTTATTTTTTTGACAGCTGGGTTTGTTTTGTAGATTGTACCATTGCACAGTCATATTGGAGAATAACTCTATTTGCCAAAGCATTGCATTTTTGACACAATACATTGTTTACCTGATCAAGATGCTTGATTCATTTTAATGAATGTCTGCAGTGATGGTCCTTCCATGTTCCAGCAGCTCATGGTGGACAACATATTTCATAATCCAACAGACATCAAGCAAGTATCTCTGCACAGATTTCTGATTCTTTGTTGACACTATTTTCTAATTTTGTGATAACTTTTTCTCTTTTCTGTTGACATGCAAAACTCATTTTTCATCACCTGTAACAATGAAATGAAAAAATGTAAGATTGGCATTTCTGGTTAAAATAATACTCCAGATGGTGAAAGGTTGTATTTGGGTTCAATTTAAAGCACATGAGGAATAACAATTCTGTCTTTGCAACATTTCTCAATTCACTTAAAATGTTCATGGAGAGTTGAGCATAATGCATTCAGCTTTTGCATCAAATTTTGAATTTTCTAATTATTATTATTATTTTTATTTTGGAGACATATATTTATGATAGTTTAAACATACTTGTATCTCAGAAACTCACTATGCAAATAACATCACTCTACTTACCACAAGCTGACATAACCGCTACTATAAAACAATTACACATATCCATTCCTCAGGTCAGCCCATTTCATTGTGAACATTTTGATCTAGTATATACTTATGAATTAGTTATAGGAAATTCTCTAGAAAAGTTTTTGTTTGACCAATCCAAAATGAGGTCGCATTTTCAATTTTGTCTTGAAAATAATACATTTATTTGCTTCCCAAAAACTAAAATTCATCAAATCCCGACATATAGAAATGACATAACTAAATGCTTACCACTTACTCAAAAATGTATCACTAAATGTGTCACTCCTAAAAGACTGGCTAAATATTCTCAATAATTAAAACAGAAACTGCCACAAGAAATTCTGACATGAAACAAGTTCCAAGTGCTCAGTGAAGAATATCAAAATGCTCCGAAGCTTCACACACCATCATTTTACAAAAGTACAATTCCAATACTAATACTTCCTCAAAAAATCAAACACACTGGAAAAATAAAGCTGTAATAAATTTATTAAATTTAAAAAATTCTCCAGATGAGATTTCTATTTTAGAGCTTCAATTTTTACCCAAGTACAAGAAATATTAATAAAAATATATTAGCTCATGGTGTTTTTACTTTTGTCCATTGTCATAAACTGAAGGAGTGTTTTTTTTGAAAAAAAAATGGTGGTGAATATTCTACGACAAATACAACCGAGGACAATATATGTATTGTTGTAGAATATTCACCACCATTTTTTTTTAAAAAAAAAAAACATTCCTTCAGTTTATGACAATGGACAAAATGAAAAACACCATGAGCTAATATATTTTTATTAATATTTCTTGTACCCGGGTATCACTGTGATAGAACCTAGCATAAATGGGTTAAGAAATATCCATCCTGGTATTCAGAGGTAATGTGAGAGGGATGCTCACAGCACGGTCTTTAATATAATTTTTTGAAATCTGTCTGGTATAAGGAAAAACGTAAAATCAAACCAGAACAAAACCTGAAAAAAACCTTTCAACTTTGCAATGTAATGTTCTTCTTCATCGTCTCACTCATGAAGATTCAATTCTCATAAAAGTGGCAAACAAAGGAGGCTCTATAGTTATTATGAAAAAGGAAGTCTATATTTCATTTTGTGAAGAAGTGTTAAGGAATAAATGTTTTTATGAAGAAATAAAAATAGATCGAAACCCATATTACAAAAAGAAGCTAAACAAAACAATTTCTCACTACATTATTTGGACTATTGTCCTCATCGTTGTCGCCATATTAATTACAACATTTCAGCCATTGTATGCTCTGGCCTTCTACAGGTGGTTGGAATGTCAAACTGAACCCTTTATTTCGCTCACTGGGGTAGACTGTTCTAGTTCCACGTGCCATGTTTAGTGGATATCAGTTATCAGTTATCTCCTGTTAATTCCCCTTAGTTCTCCACTGCCTTAACCGTGTATTGAACTCACACTCTTTGGGTCCTTTGGATAAAGTGACATTACCCAAATGATGAGGACAATAGTCCAAATAATGTGAATAGTGTACATAATACGTCATCTCAGAAATATAGACAGATACAAAACAATTTCTGTAATGAAAGGAAATAGTTATGTCAATGAAACTGAGTCTAATATATTATGAGAACACCAATGTTTTATGGCCTTCCAAAAATACATAAAAAATTTGATAAATTTCCTCCATTACACCTGCTAGTGGATATGAATGTTGTATGTAAAAAATCTCTGAGTGTCACTTTCTATCTTCTATAGCAAAACGGTCTTCGACTTATGTCTGGGACACATTTGATCTTATTTCTAAAATAAATAAATTTTAAGAAAGCAAATATGATTTTCACAATTGTTTTTTGGTCACTATAGACGTCTTGTCTCTTTATCCAAACATTGATCATGGTGAAGGGATGCAACAAAACTTTTGAGAAATGCAAATCCATTCCATCAAACTTTCTCTGTGGACTTATATGTTGTTTCATCTTCGAAAGTAACATGATGAAGTTTAGTAAAAAGTTTTTCCATCAAATCAAAGGATGTGCAATGTGGATCCCCATGGCTGTTAACTTTGCAAATGTTTTTATGACAAATTTTGAAAAAAAATTACTTGAAGCTTTCAAATCACAGCATGGCCATAAACCAGAATTTTAGATGATTCATTGAAGATATTTTCTTCATTTGGGAAGGTATGTACAAAAGTTTGTTAAACTTTCTACAATTTTGTAATATTTTTGCACAAAAGAATAATTTTATATCACAAATAAAATTTGCATCTAGTTTCTCCAAAGCTAGTGTTGAATTTTTAGACACTAATATTCTCAAGGAATCATCTGATAACTGAATTATTTTGCAAACTTACATCATCACACATTTACCTACACCACCATTCTGATCATCCTTGTACAATAAAAACAAACCCAAAGTACTAATTTTTATGCATAAGGTGAATTTACACAAATATAAAAGATTATTGGAAGCATGCTAATAGGTTGGTGCAAAAATAATGATGTAATAATGTCGTTTTTTGACGTATTTTTAACGTCAAAAAACGACATTATTACATCATTATTTTTGCACCAACCTAATAATTTCATTCATTATGTTAAGTGTGGCTATCAAGAATTGCAACTGAAACAATTTTGAATGAAATAGCATTCATAAAATGATGATGAGGATAGTTTTACCAGAAAAAAAAACCCAGAAAAACACAATAAAAACTCTGACAGAATCCGATTGGCACCAAAATTTTTCTGGGATTCTCGAAAATATTACTTGAGGACATTGTGCAAAAATATCCACATTGTAAAGATATTTTTCCCAATCCACCAGTATTTTCTTTCAAAAGAAATAAAAACATCAGACAAATTTTAACAAATGTAAGCGTCCACACTGAATAACATTGGAGCTTTGGATTGTTGTGCTCCTGAAAACACTCGTAGAAGAAGAAAACCCTGTGTGTTGTGCAACAACATAAAGTTAATTTTGTCACAAATTCAAAGAGAAACGTCATGATTTCTACAGAGGATTGTAATTGCACTGATCCCCATCTAATATATGCATCCCAATGTACCAAATATGACTTAATTTATGTGGGTTGCACAACTGAAAAATAAAGTAAAAGATTCAATGGACACAGGTATGATATCAGGCACAATAATGTGACATCAACGGAGATTGCGAAACATTTTATTCCTAAAGACTATAATTTCAACAAACATCTTAAGGTACACATTCTGAAAAACTATTTAGCATCTACCAACCTGTTGACCCTTAAAACTCACAAGAATAGTTATGTCAGCAAATTATTAACTTCCCATAAGCTGTTTGATTAATTCCTGTTAGTAATTAATCAACTAATGGAAAATTTCACGATGAACAAGATCACCATGCTATTAAGCAAATTTCAGTTGTATGCCTTCATGTCAGTGACTGAGCAAGAGGCGATATAGTTGGCCAGAAGTATTCTAACAGCAAAAACAGTCCATTTCCAGACCGAATATATAGGAATCTGAAAGATGAATACATGGACTGCCCATGAATATCAGTGAGAACCAGATGGGGGCTTTTTTGCCCAATATGGACAAGTAGAGGAAGTCTGCCATAATTAGTAAAGTGCTTCAAGTGACAATAACCAACAGGAACTTTGCAGAGATACCCAACATATTGATGTGATGGGTGAAAAAGATGCTGGTGATGATGGAAGGCTGCCAACCCTACTGCTGGTTGTATGGGGCCTTGTAGCACATGTTGAAGGCATGCTTCAGTAAGAACATGATGCCACAACTCCACCCGACAAAAGCAACAGTGGAAGCAGTGTCTGGCAAGGCCCCCTGACAGTTTCTGGAAGGAGGTGGTAAGGAAGGGACAAAAGCTGGCAAGAGGTTTGCTCTCCACACAGCAGGACTGGTTGCCACCACCACCACAACAACTGCAGAAGCGGCTGCAACAACAAAAGCATCAAAAACAAGAAAAGCAACAGAAGCAGCAACAAAAACAACAACAAATACAGAAAGAGCAACAAAAACATCAACAACAACAGAAACAATAGCCAAAAAAGCAGCAACAACCTGATTCAGAGATGGAGGCAGAGGCCATGCTTCCACCTCGGTCCTGCTCTTTGAAGAGGGTGAGACAAGAGGAAGAGGAGGTGGAACCAACCAAGTAGGGTGGAGAGGGACATGAACAGAGTCAGGCCCCAGTGTGTTGCCAGCAAAAATTATGGACACTGTCCCCAAATCAAAGAACCTCTGCACTTCACCCACTTGGGCTCTGTCTCCATCCACAACTTTCACACCTCCCCACCTGCTCACTTCCACCCCACTTTATCCAACCAGGGAAAAGGAAAAAAGAACAAAAAGAAACAGTTCCCCAATGCAGAGGAAATCTGTAAAGTGGACAGACATGAAGCAGAAAGGAGCCTTTCCACACAGAAGAGGGTCCTCCTGAGTCCTCTATTTGAGATTGCTTCCATCGATAGAAAGTCAGGGGATAAACCCACTATTTCCCCAAAGTCCCAGGTGTGATAACCTGTGTAAGGGACATGGGAGGTTACCTGAAAATGTGGTCCCACATGTTCGAGGTGATCAACGCTTTCCCATATCTACACATGGCCTAGAACTCTTGAGATTTTGTGCAGTAAGAGTCCTGGTAATGCTCCATTCCTCTCTATATAAGGTTTTAAAATGGACGTTGGCAGTTTTGTCAAGATGAATGGATGGCATCAGAGATGGGTACTTGAAGCTTAGGCCAATCTGTCTGTGATCTTACCCCTGTAGATTTCTACCCAGTATGTGAATAGGGCGTTTTCTGTTTTTCTCTTTTTCAAACTTAAATCATGTCTAGCAAGATAGTCAGTTTGAACATGAATGGTCTGAAAGATCAATGTAAGGTGACCTGCCTGCTTTTTGACCTCCGTCGTTTGGTTTGGATGTCACCGGGATCCAGGAGATGCAATTTGTTTGCAATGTCAATGCTTGTGTGTTGTCAAACAACTTTGTCGTCTATTCAGCATATGGCCACCAACTGGTCACATGTGTCTCTTTGCTGGTGAAGTGTACCCTGAATGCACGGGTCAGTTGATTGTGTCCAATATTGCTGTGGTTCATTCTGTATGGTTGAGGTTTATGCACCTAATGACTAGGAGGAGTATGTCTCGTTTTTTAGTCAGCTTGGATTGTTCCAGATGGATTTGTTGCATCTAGTCTTAGTTAGGGACTGGAATGCTATCCAAGTTGGACAGTGGGCAGGAAGCTACTGGGAGGTTGGGTGATCACAGCTTGGTTTATCTGATCAGCAAATTTGGTCTCATTGATAGATACAGGGGGATATGTGGACATGGGCATGTATTTGGCCATCTACCCAGGTATCCACCTACTTGGAGAGAATGTTAGTGATGAAGTGATGAAGGCCAATGTAGATCTGTTAGACTGTCCCTCTTTCCACTGGTCAAACCACTGACTCACTTGTGCTTTGATGCTATTAGATACTAGACCTAGAATGACTGGCTACTGGAAGTTTAATCTGTTGTTACTGGACAGGTGGGTTTTACACCAACAGCTGATTAGTGTCATGCAGTGGGTGCTAGTTGGGATGGTTTTCAGGAAAAGGTATTTGGAGAAACTTAAGGATAGGATTAGGTCCTTCACCACCAAATTTAGCCAGCAGCTCACACTAGATAAGGTTAAGGTGGCTGGGATGGATCTTCTAGAGCGAGACCTAGCTAGGGAGGCCCTGCAGCATGCAGCTAGTGATCACTATTAGGGTCAGGTAGTTATGCATAAGTTAAACAAGATGTCTGAAGAATCCATGACTATGGGTGCTGAACTGCACAAAGAGATCATTTGAGGTTTTGATCATTATATTTGGAACATTCATACCCCAGACGGGCATACTCTGAGAGTCAACATTCCAAGGCCTTTTTTTAGATGGATGAGCTCATCAATATTCTGAGAGTGTGGTTCAGGCCCAGACTCCAGCTAGCAAAAAAGCTGGTCTGAAGTACAGACAAAGGTCAGCGTGTTGGTCAATTTTTGGTGCCAAAGGCAGTTGTCCTTGAAGTGGCGGGCTAAGGCATGTACCACTTACATCTTTCCTCCCATCCTTAACCAGTTGGCTATACTTCATCTCTGTAAGGAATGTAAGGAGGTAATCCAGCATATGCTCTCTTGTGGAGTCATTGCAAACATCACATTGATATTTCCAAGCAAAGCATACAGCCTTATCAGCTGAGGAATTTAGGACTTTGAAATGATTAAACAGAGGAAGGATTGAAGATTTGCTGTAGTTCAGCATGCTCTTGCGGAGCTGCCAATCATCTTTAGAACTGAACCTGTGAGATGTAATACATTGTTTCATCCTATCAGTAAACAGTAACTTTGCTTCATCGAGGACATGCTTGCACTCATTATAAGCAGAGACAAAGAGATGTCTGTTGCAATCAGACATGTCGCTCCAGTACAAATGGAAGTGATTCCTAAGGTCTATAGTGGCAGAGCAAGCAGGTGAGAACCAAGGAGATGAGCGTGATTTAACCTCGGTGCCAGCTTTTACCCAGGAGAAGATTTCAGATGCACATTTTTGTAAAGCTTGATTAAAAATCAAATTCCAAGGGACGTTGCAAAGGAAATCATGGAACAAGTGCCAGTTTGCATATTGATAACAAAGATATTCTTTAGTAGGAGATTCATGGCTAGAGGGGTAGTGGTAGTTAACAGACACCACCACGTGATCAGAGTTGCCAAAAGGGCAGAGCTGTATAGTGCAAAAAGAATCAGGGATGGAGGTATAACAGAGATTGAGAAGGGAAGTGTTACTGTCTGGATTTCTCAGGAAACATGTAGGAAAGTCAACCACTTGCATGAGGGATTGAGTGATTGAAAAGCTTAATGTTTGGATATCAGAGAGGTCATTTAGAGACTGTTTAAGCCACATGGTATTGTGGCCATTAAAGTCACCAAATACAAATATGTTTGCAAACAGATTTAGAGAGATATGGCCTTGTCTATATTATCAGAGATGCTGTTGAGTACATGATAGTCTTGAGAGGAAAACGAACAGTAGAGAAAGAAGAGATAGCTTGCTGAATTGAAGAGAGATAGATGTGAGGCACATATATGAATGGTCTGGAGATTTCAAACAGAGTTCTCTAGCCAACAGGAGATGATCACGGACATAAACTCCCAGGCCATGCACGTTGATTTTAGAGTCATTTCTAAGGAGCGGAAGGCAGCCAGGAATTGAGAAATCACAGGAAGGAAGTGATGAGTTGTTAGTATCACAGAGAGCTAGTATATCAAGATATATCAAAGATGCATGCTTCCACACTGCAGAAGTTGGTATGAATACCAGGGATGTTGGAAAAGGAAATGTTAAGAGTTTAGTTGATATGTTTTTTGAGCTGGTTTAGGATTATAATTTTGGTTGCTTATAGTGATGTTGAGTTACATTAGTAAAGAATGGCCTAAAGTAATAGAAGCAGTTTGTCATCAAATGTGCCATGAACAGAAAGGACTAGCAAGGACTGCAACATAATGTGGCCTCAGGATTGCACACTAGAGGTGTATGCAAGGACACCCATCCATGCACAACATGGCATTGAAAGAACCCCAATATCATGCAACTGTTGATCAGAGCAACTTCTCATGATGCTACACAAGAGTTCAGGCTCCCAACGACTGGTCGGGAACAGCAACCAGAAAACTACCAACATGGTACCCTCAGTATGAGGAGACATTGCCACAAATTGCACACATCACAAGAGATTCACAATATCACTACTGCTAAGGCAAGAGAAAAGGAAAGGAACTGGGAACCACTTCCTAAACAGGAAACAAGGGATGAGTCTCTACTTCTGTTTAAAAGAAGTGGAAGGAGTATTACCTGGGCAATATTTCTTATTAAAAAAACAAAAGAAACATACAAAAACAAACGAACAAACAAAAATGAAGACAACAACAACAATGGGTACATAAATGTAACTGGATAGTTTGTTCTAGTTCCACATGCCATGCCTCTTCTGGATGTCTCAGTATCAGTTATCTCCCTTTAACACAACTCTCCAAGGTTTTTGTTTACCTCAGCTGTTGCCAACTCACAACTCTTTGGGTCAAGTCACTGGATTCAACCAATATATGTGCAATATCATTGCCTGGACTGTGTAATTTTATTTATTATTCATTTTTTTTTTTTATATTTTCCCTCGATAGGAGATGATAGATTCACACTCCTCCCTGGTCCTTTAAATGAGAGTAGAAATTTATTCATTGTTCCCTCTTTAGCATTTGTTTCCCAGTTCCTTCAAATTTTTTTCATTCTTGATCACTCCTAGTAACTCCTTATGTTTTAGTGGCATTATCGCCTTGCTTGAGGTGAATTGATTAAAAATAAAATCTCTGGTGATTTGATGAGGATGAAATTCAATTATTTCTTTGAATAGTTCTAATAAATCATTGTATAGTTAATGGGTATATAATTAATGGGTGTATAATTAATGGGTATATAATTAATGGGTGTATAATTAATGGGTATATAATTTCCATTTTTAGTCATTACTGCTGTCAATATGTTTCATATTTAGAAGGATATACTTTTTTATGAAAAGACCACAAAGACGATTGTTTCTATCATTTAGTATAAATTATACTAAATGCTAGAAACAATTTCAAACATTACTGAGTTCACCAGTAACTTAAGTTTCCTCAGATGAAAAAAGTAACTTCTCAGGAAATGCATTAAGTGTGTAATGATTGTCAAAATCAAAGTTTGAAGCCACATTTAAAATGAGAAAAAACCTTCTTTAACACCTTCCTCCATGTAGAGATGTATATACGTTTTTACTGAAAGTATCATTTTCAGACATAGATAAAGAAACACATCCAAAACATAACATTCAAAATCCAGTTACAGACATGTTTATACATCAATCTTGATTCTTTTTATGCCCTTCTGGGTTTGAAACAAGACTGATTGTCAAATCATACATGTAGTAAAGGTGTTAGCCACCACTCAGGTACTTGAAGTTTCTTAGTTACTATATTAAAAATAAATAAATAATTTGTCTGAAAAATGAAATGTTTTTCCCAAAATAATTAGAGGAAAGGGGTTAAAGAGTACAAAAAATTATTGGCTCATTTCCAGAACAGTAACTACATTTCAAAAGCCAAAGATTCTATGTATTGACATTTGAAAGAATAATGGTGGGAAAAAGCACCAACTTATGTTCTTGAATACTAGATGGATATTGTGGAAATAACAAAAGGGAACCATTATGAAATGGGAAAAATGTTTGATGTTCGTCCCTCCTCCCAACTTTTCATAGTGAAAATGTTTCATGGATATGCGAGTGATGCTGAAAAGGTCTCCAGCAAAATCACATTAAAAAAATTCAAAGCAGATAATGAAAGATTACTATTTATTCTGGAAGAACTTCTTGATTATCTGAATGTATTTTTAACATCCATTTGTATTTTTAGTGTTGCAAATTGTTTGTAAAATCTCTATCTATAAAAAGGATGTGTGTGTGTGTGTGTAACAAATGCACAACCACAATTTTCGATGGATCTGCACCAAAATTTACATACACATGCTCCAAGTTAGCGGGAAGGCTAAGACTGACTTTGTATTTCCCAACTCCCATCGATAGTGGAAATAATCAATTTTTCATGCTTCTACGGCAGTTTTCATGTAGTTTGTGACCATTTTCAACTGGCCAGAATGAGAGCCTATAGCTGGCTGCCACGAATAGGCAGGAAGATTCTATTGGCCAGCATGAGAGCCAACAGCTGACTGATACGAATGTTAACTAGCATTCAAAAGAATCGATAGCTATATTCGTCACAAGTGGGAAAAATTTAAATCTGCACTTTACTCCAATTGGCTCATTTGCTTGCTTAAACTCAACGTTGATTCTGATTCCACAGAACTGGGTTGGGTGTGAAAAAGTATCTGTTGTTAACATCCTTTTTTCATTCGGTTTTTCCAGTTACGAGTCCTTTTTAAAGCTGATCGTTTTTTGTTCATTTTGTTTAGTTCTTTTTTCGTAACAGATTTAGTATAGAGCTTAGAAAAAATTTGCAGTGTGAGATAGGCAAGAGGTAAGGCATGTAGCAACATCAGCATGGCAAAGTGCACTCCTTTAAAGGCAAGGAAGGGCAAAAATATTTTAAGTCAAGTGATAGCGTTTGCTGTATGAGTTGTACGATTTTTGAATCAAGCACGGGCAATGTCGGGTCATGCTGCTAGTAATAGTTAATTTTATTATCATTTGAATCATGTTGAAATATCTACTCAATATATCTCTTGTCTACATGCATATTTTTTGTAGGATTAACTATTGTTATATAGAGTTATGATGTTTTTTTTTTACAGATAATATTTTGTATATTTACTGACTCCATGCATACAAAGAAATCTGAAGAATTAACTTTTGTTCTCTTGGCCACCATATTTCTTATACTGTCTGTAACATTAATCAAGTGTGATATGAAAAGTACCACTTTAGAACATACATTATGACTTTGGTTTCTAAAGTTCTGGATTGTGGAGATGTGAGTTCTGGAGATGTGAGTTCTGATAGAGTTGCAAGAGTTAATAGAAGAGAATCCTCAGCAAATCATTTGAGAAATGACTTCAGAATTAAAGCTTTTAATTTCAACAATATGAAGCAAATTGAAAAGAAACTTGACATGTGCATACTGCATGAACACATTGAAAACTGGAAGCTTTCCCTTAATTTCATGCTTTTTTGGGGGGAATAAAAAGTAAATCATTTCTTGATTGAAAAGATACTCTATTATAATGAGATCGGAATGGGAATTTGCAGTTGAGCCCTAAAATGAGTTTCTCCTGATGTCAAATAACTTGCTTAATGTAAGATGGCTACATGTAAATGAACTGACTGAAATTATGTATTCTTGACCACCTTTTGTTGTTTCCAAGGAAAGAATGTAGAAATGGTAATGTTAATGGTAATATTAATCATTTCCTTATAAGGAAACATTTGACATTTGTTGACTGAGCCATGATAGGTTTAGCAAATCAACTTTTATTTATTTTTCCAGTATTGATGAGGGCTTTCTTTCCAACATTTTCTTTAAGCTAGTGTAGAATGTCAACATCCTGATTATGTTATTTTTTTTTTTTTTGAGTTACATGTGTTAATTATTTTAGTTGTTGCTGCCATTAAAAGTCCTCAAGTCGTGTGGTTTCTGTTATTTGGTACAATTCTTTGTTTGTAATTCTGTAGCACCAATGCATGAGGTTTAAAGAAGGATGGTCTTCACTAAGACCAATAGGCTTCATTAACTCAAAGCCATTTTCAACCATTGATCTGAGAAGATGTTTATATACAGTTGATAGTTTAGATATTTATAAATGAGTTTAGCATCATGCCTGACATCCATTTGATAGTCTCTATCTGATGAAGGTATGTAAGAATATTACTCAATAAAGGTACAGAAAATAGGAAGCTGTGAAGAGCCATAATGCCCATATTCTGAAGGGAGATGGCACATAATTGTACAAGAATATTTTCTGGTCTTTTCACTAAATCTTCAGAACAATTTTAATCTTTGATTTTCTAAAAATGCAGCTTCTTGGAAATGATGGGGAGTGGTTTCCCGTTACTTTCTTCACAGAACAGACCAACATACCAATTAAAAATTGGAGATACCAAAAGCAAGCATGTACAACAATTTAAATATTTTGGAAGTGTTTTAACAGAGAATGGAAAGAGCAATATGGAAATCTGAAAGTGCAAAGTGATAATGAAAATTGCCTTCCAAAAGCTAAGCAAAGTATTAAGAAACAGGAAAGTATCAATAGAAACAAAGTAAAGGGTACTAAACCGTTATGTAATATCAATCCTCCTATATGGCAGTGAATGATGACCAATCTCCTTAAAGATGAAAAAAAATAACTTGCTGCAACAAAATATGGTTCTACAGAAGGATGCTGAGAAGAAAATTTTGAGAAAATGGAAACAAAAAGGACACTTATAGTTAACACCAGAAAGAGACTATTACAATTTCTAGGACACATAATGAAGAAAGAGAGCTTAGAAAATTTGACACTAACAGGATATATTGTAGAGTGATAGAAAAAAACAGTGCATAACATACCTAATTAGTTACTTAATTGATGGCAGAACAGGGTTTATGAGAAGTAGTAAAAAGATAAAATTTATTAAGAGCTACAAAGTATGAGAAATTGTGGAGAGCCATGATCGTTAATGTCATGAAGGAGCATGACACATAGAAGAAAACTCTGTAAAGAAAAGAGGAAATGAGGAAATCTATTGTTCAGTATTAAAAATTATCTTTGGTTGAATTGGGAATTTCAAGGAATGAGTATCAATGGCTTATTTCAAAAACTATGAAGCATTGAAACAACAGCATCCAATGATTTTCTTGACTATTTTCTTTATTTTTGCCAGTTAATTTTATTTTATTTCATGGTTACCAGACAGCCATTGAGTTTACCTACCAATTTAAATCACATCAATAGAAAATGCTGTCATTGTCTAATTGATTTAGCTCAATACAACAATTGCTTTTTTATTTTGTTTTTCACTCATGATATAAAAAAATTCTTTCTTCTGGAAATAGATAATTGAAAACCAATAGTAAAAATGGGATGTTGACAACTTTTTCCCCTTTTTTTTTTAGGAGAACCACTTTGTTTTGATATCATCAGATTTGGCAACCTTTCTGATTGAATAAATTTATTTCACTTGAGAAAGCTGTGTAAAGGTAAATCAAACAATTTTCCTTCATGAAAGATTAATGGTTTAAAAATATGAATCAACATCCGTAGAAAGTAAAATGTTAGCTCCAGCATGATGCATTTCTCCTTTAAAATTTATTGACATTGAACAGAAGCAAGTTTGCTATTATCTGTTGTAGAAATTCCTTATATTCTCATTCCTATTTAACTCTATTGATAGTGTTTCTTCCTTAGTTTATATTCATAAATTTGGGTTTTTTGTGGGGGATAAGAAGAAACGTGAATATATGATCTATTGCTAAAGAGGCTAGAAAAAAAAAGTCAGCTTGTTTCATCAACCAAGGAAGTACCTGATTTGTACCACCCCAGAAAGTACCTGACTTCTGCCATGCTTTATCTATACAAAAGTCAGAATAGACCAAAAATGGAATTTTTCTGTAATATCTTCTTTTTTATTTAATCTATGAGGATGACAAGTCTCCTTATCTTTGTTGTTGTTATCAAAATTCTTTGGTCTTTTGTACTCACCTGCTTTCTTCAGGTGTCCAACTCTCCAAGTAAATGTCAGGGAACTGAACAGAATACTTTATTTAATCTATGGGGATGAATTTTGTTTGTTATGCTGCCCATGTCTTGTTCATATTTAGTACTGCTCATTCTGTTTCCACAGTCCGACCCAGAGATTGAACTCACAATTACTGTCATCAAATTCACAAGCTAAGGCTGTAATCCACAAGGTTATTTTTTGTAAATCATTTTGTAAAGATAAAGCATTTTTGTGTAAGTGAATATAACAAACCCAACTAGAATTGGAATTCAGCTCTCTGATTAACAATTCTGAGGCATTATTGATTACACCACCTGCATATCCAAGCTTACAGCACCTAAAATTCTGAAGCAGTCACCCATCTAGATACTGACCAGACTCAATGTTGCTTAATTTCAGTGGTTGTAGGGGAACCGGTGTTCCAATGTGAAGTGGCCATAAGACACAGTCATCTGGTAGGGAAGAAACTTGGAAATAATAAGATGTGGAAAGCCAGCATTTTGTAATAATAAATCAGCAGGAAAGACTAGAAGAAAAGGTTTTGATGTAAAAACTCATTTTTTTTTCTCTTTTCTATTGTTCAGTTCTAGAGTTATGAAATCTCACTGCTTTCATTGCCTCTAATCATAGAAAATTACTTTGTTTAAATCACTACTATCATCCTTGAACAGGCGCTTAAATGTTTTCTGTTCTGTGTTTTTTCACCTTTCTCTTGTTTATCTTCATCAAACATTTGAAGTTATAAAAAGAAAATAATTATCCACAGCCATATCCAAAAAGAAAAAAGAAAAAAGCATTCATAAATGTCCTAAAAAATGAAACAATTTGGATTTCATCAGCCGAACACTCAGCCAAAATAAAATGCAAACTGAGATGGCCTGGGAAAGCAAAACATTAATGGCTGGCTGCTCATATCTGAGTATGCTAGGGGGGGTAAGTCAATCACTGTTGCAGACACCTGATCAGACACATTAGTGTTTGTTCACCACCCTCACAGCCAACCTGTAATTTATACTACAACTAGTCACAATTATGCATCATCTGGCATAATCAACAGTTAGAACAAGGTCAGTACATTCAAAAACTCAGTCATAATGACTTGCTATTTCATGTTAGCACAACCATTGGTGAACAAGTCCGTTTATTCAGTTTCATTAACAAGGCTTGAGTCAACCCATTGTACAGTTTTTCAGGCACTTTCCAAGGTTTTTAAAAAGTTACTTACATAGAAATATCCATTAAATATATGAATGAATATAACTATTTACATAATCTACATTGTTCAGACTGTTGTCCTAATCTTTATTGCCATATTCATTATGTTTTGACTGTTGTATGCTCTGGCCTTCTTCAGGTGATTAGAAATTTCGAACTGATCCCTTTATTTCATCCACCAGGATCAATTGTTCTAGTTCTACATGCCATGCCTCTTCTGCATGTCTCCGTTATCACCCTTTAACTCAACTCTCCAAGTTTTTGTTCATCACTACAGTAACCAGGTATTGAACTCACAACTCTTTGGGTCAAGTTACTAGATCCAACAAATGCTTTTTTAAACTGGGCTATGTGTCCTTGAGTGGATAAAAGTGTTGGTTGGATTCAGTGACTTGACCCGTGTTCAATATCTGGCTACTGCAGTGGATATAATGAAGACACCCAGAAAAGTCATGGCACATAAAACTAGAACAATCTACCCCAGTGGATGAAATTAAGGTTTCAAAATCAAAATTTCAATCACCTGAAGAAGGTTGGAGTGTACAACGGCTGAAACATTGTGAATATAACAATAAAGATGAGGACAACAGTCCGAACAATGTAAATAATTACTATACCCTCATGTCAGAAATATAGACAGATAATGAATGAATAAAACATTGCAAAATGCTTTACGAATAGAATAACACAGAATGTTTATGTTCTCTTTTTGAATTTCTTTCTTTCTATTTTTTTGTCTAATTTCTATCTCTTTTTTTCAATTATTTGAATTTTTTTTACTCTATTCAAAAATATTCTGCATTTCAAATTAAACATCCATTAATAATATCTGACCCGTGCTTTTTAAACAAAATTACTTCCCTTGTGGCAATAATGAGCATTACTATATTTATCGACTACTTTCTGCTATGCATTCAATGAACTGCTAGATTATTTATCGAGCTCAACACCTCCAGAAATCAAATTTAAAATTTTACAATCACTGTCTATCAAGTGGGAGAAACTCAGAAGACATTTTATCAAATAACTGTCTTCGTGTTTTCCTTTTATTTTTAGATTACACTATTTTCGTTTTCTTTACAAAGGCTATAATCAAATCCTGCATGTTCTAGACTAGCCTGAATCAATTTTCTTGCTACACTCAAATTTCGCTATTTACTTTTAACAGGAATTTGGGCTTTTTGTTTGTTTCTTGCATTAGGCTGACCATAATTAGGAGGTTTGTTCCAGGATAATTTGTATACCTCTTGGGCAAAGTACTTGGACAATATTTATGAACTGCCGTTTCCAAAAATATCTCATCATAAAATGAATGATCCTTTTGTTCACTATAACCATCCAAAATATTTTGAATAGAATTTTTAATTTGTGTTTGCATGAAGTTTATCTCTTTTGATTCATGTCATATTGCCTATATATAATCATATTGCAAATTCTTTTTCCATCAGGATATGAAAAGCTAATGGTAATGGTGAAATTAGCCATGTGTCTGCAGACATCAGGGGAAGACTTATATATCCAATCTATTACTAAAGGTGCTAGGATAATATACTGGGTGTAACAGCACAATTGTCAAAATTCTGTAACAGCATGGGATAATTGGCCATCCAACAAAATGTTTAATTTCTAAAAAAATTACTAAACAAATTGAATTGCTTTTTCTCTAGTTTTCAGATAAGACATTTAGCCATCTTGACACCATTGTTCATAAGAATCACTGAAAAATCCCTTGAGTTATTCAGTTAGAAAGAGAACAAGCTAAAATTGTTTTGTGTGAGAAACACTGTCTTCCCAACTGAGCAATGGTGAGAGAAAAAAGATCATTCACTCCTTCACTAATGCTACTAACATTCATATCCTGGCTTCCATCTTCAAAATCTATTCAAGAACCATCAATGAACAGTGAATAAGTTTAAAAAAGAGAGAACAGTAGAGACGAAAATCGGATCAAGATGTCAGAATGGGAAAAGGGATCATCATTTAAACTTAGAGCTAAATACATTTTTATAGTTCAAAATAGAGTCCAATAGTGTTATAAAAACCTTGGAGAATTCCAGTAAGATATCTTTATTCATTTCTAAGATACAATGGTTTAAAGCTTAATCTAACAATTGGACAAGTTTGCTGTTACACCTGGTATAGGAGGCATATTACATATCAATTCAACACTCTTTTCTTTGTTTAATGATTTCTTTCTGCTTCTTAACACAGAATTACTAAATAAAAAATTTATGAAGAACAACACAGAAGACATTTTACTTAAATTAAATGAAAAACAAAATTTTCATTTAAAGGTTAATGTATGATTCTTTGTAATTATCTGAGAAATTTTATTCAAAAATTTCTTTATATATTTTACAATTATTTAATTGAGTTTTGCTGTGTTAAGAAATAATACTGAGATTAGCAATTTGCACACAGGAAACAATCAGCATTCGTTTTTCCATATCCATAGTGGGAAACGATTCAAATATGTGTTGCCTATCTTTTTCTCGAAGTTCCTCCTACCCAAAGGAGAGTTAACCCCTCCTTCTCCCAAGACAGAAGTAACCAAAATATCAACATTGCAGTATCCCTTTGATAAAGTTGAAAAATAATTAATTTATCTATTTCTCATTTTTGAGGTTCCAACTACTTCTGACAATTTCAATGTAGAAGCACATCTCTTTGACAAAGAATCTGCCAAATGTAGTTTACCATTCATCCAAAGCACTTTCTCATCTGATATCATCTCTCTTAATCTTGCTATATCTACTGATAATCTTTTGTCAATAACAATGCTTAAATTTTATAAAGTGATGCATTGTCTGTATATTACTAAACTAATGGTAATCTGTTCAGTCCAAAATATCTTGTACCAAAGAAGGGATTAAAAATCCAGTGATTCTTGTCTCACTGAATGCAATACAGTTTCCAATGCCAATGAACTTTGATTACCTTGTTCAATCTTTTATATTGTCAACTGACTACTGTCACTTTCTTCTGACCTTGAATAAAATATAATCATACCAGAGAAGATCTGTCTTCCAGACTGGCATATATAGCATCAGAATATGTAAGAACTTTCATCTGGCATCTTATCTACAGTCACTTTCTCACAGATGTGTCATCGCTTCCCTCTGTCTTTTCTACAAATACTTTCACGGTAACTGCTCCGATGAGCAACTTTCGCTAGTTCCCAAACTACATGAATTTAAGCATGCTACTAGGCTCACATCTCAGTCCCACCCTTTCACTGTCAAAACTGTTAAATATAGCCATCACTTCTACTTCAATAGCTTCATGTCTTGCGCTTCCTGTTTGTAGAACTCCCTCTTACTTGCTTCCCTGATAGCTATAACCTTCAATTATTCAAATGCAATGTAAATCGACATCTTCAGGTGCCTTGATTTAATCCCCAATTCTTCTCTTCATCCTTTCTGCTATCATGCCTCTTTACTCTTGCTCCCACTCTATGTAACCCCTTGCATGCTAGTGGCGCTCCCACCTTGCTTGGGGTGAAATGCTTAAAAAAAAAATAAAAAAATAAAATAAAGAAATCTGTGAGGTGTTTTCTTGGATTTCAATTGTATCAAGGCTTTGCTTGCTTCACTTGACATTTTCAATGTTGGGTGTTTACCTGTATTGCTCATAGCACATGTTTCATATATAATTCATATACATGTGAAATTATATATATATATAATATATTTCATATATTATAGCCCATATCATTTGTCTATTTAAATGCTTCAACTCAACTGTTACTTCTGTAGACAATTCATCCTTTTTCTAGGCCATGCATCTTTGAGTTATATTAATTAGAGTTATTGTTGAACTATATAAGTCTTGATTAGTCTGACTAACCCAAATTCTTAGAAATGATCCACACTAGTCATCTCACAAGAACATGGCACTATCGTATGCAATAACCTTGTCCCTCAAGTGAAATAATCAGCATTTAGTATATAAATATACTTTTTAAAGTACCAAACTTTACAGATATATCACAAATGAAGATGTAGGAATACTTCTAAGGAACTTCCTTGCAGAAATTCTACTGTTATATTGGTAGTTTTCCCCCAAAACCATGATACCAATCTTCCTTTATTTTTTTTTTCACCACCTTTATATTTTTCAGAGATAACCTAAAAAATGATAATGTTACTTGATTTTCGCAAGCAACTGCTTCAAATGCATCAATACTAATCAAACTCTTCAGTTCCCTCTCCTTACCATCTAACACATCTTGAACCTTTTTTCTATCAGTTGTTAACAGTACAGAATTTTCTGGATAGGATGGTTCATTTCATTTTTTTAACACAATCACAATTAACACATACTGGTTCTTCTATAACATGCATAACAGTTATAAAAAAACAACTACTTCAAACATATGGATACTAATCAAGTTCCCTCTCCTTAACATCTGGCGCATCTTGAGACATTTCTCATTCAGTTATTAACAGTACAGAATTTTCTGGATAGAACAGTCCATTCCACTCTTTAGTGCAATCACAATTAATGCATAATGATTCTTTTGCTTTTACAACATCAACATTCACCAAGTTCTTATATTTTTCAGTTTCTTTTAGTTTCATATTTATTATTTTAGCTTCCATCCATGCATCACTATCCTTTATCGTATATCTGATAAAGGAATGTCTTGTTGGTTTTGTCAATATTCTGAGCAGAATTTTTATATCTTGCTCCAGTAGTGTCTTCACTGATGGTATCACTTTCAAGTGATATGGAACTTACAAGTTGTCTTTTAAAGGTGGTTCCTGATTCATGGCATTTTATTTTCTGTTTTATTTGTTTGTCGATTTTTAGTCTGCCAAGTATTAGTACTATCTCATAGTTTTATCAATTGACATGGATGAACATGACAGTAAGCACCTGCATATCCATCTTTTACAAGTACAACTTTGTCCTGGGTATGACAACAAACTACATCTGGCAGCAACGATTCTGATTAGGAGATTGGATATTTTGAGGAAGGTAGAGCAATTGCTGTTACCCCCTGGTCCACCCTGACTCAAGGTGGTAGCACCTGTTAAGATACCAGTTATAGGCAAATAGTGAACCCCCCAAACAAAAACAAAATACTATGAAAGTATAAAATGTATATTTTTATAGCAAAAATACCATATTTTTATATAAAAAAATGACCAACAATACATATAATAAAATTATGAAATGATTTGAAAACTTTCAAGAATATTAAATTTCAGCATTAAATGACCCATAGGGAATTGATGTGCCGCTAAACAAACAAATCGATCATTAAACCAAGTAGAACTGCAGGACCTTTCTGTCCTTTAAAATTTTGTCTCCAATAATAAACTTTATCACCATTGGTATATACTATGTCAGCATGTGCATACATTATGCCTGAGGGCTATCCTGATCTTGACTCTGTAGCAATATAATTTTTTCTGTCACTGTATAGAGAATTTGTATTATGATGATATTAGAAGATGAAACCTCCATAGCAGGTAGTTCGTTATCTATAACTGATGGAAAATTAGGGCTATACTTAAATATCAACTGGTTTGGCCTAAATCCACTGTTCTTTTGCGACAAGTTTTTAGCACTTACTACCCAAGCAAGTTTGACTTTGTGTTCACAACTGGCATCTGATAAAGTTTTATAGAATGCCTCTGCTAACTTTTGGTTGTTGCTAATGTTTTAATATTTAATTTTTCATTCATCTCCCTGTATTTGTCGACAGCATATTTACCCTTATTGCTACTTAAGAACTAAAACAGGCTATCCCCATTAGGTAAATGCTTTGAGAATGAGCAACAGCAGCAACAACTAAAATGGACAGCATGTGTAACTTGAAGAAAAATAATGCCATAATCAAGATGTTGACATTCCACACAACTTCAAATAAAATTTTAGGAAGGAAACTTGCATCAATACTGGAAAGAACAATAACACTTCCTGGACTTGAAAAATGTATTTTCCTATGTATTTTTTAAGAGAAAAATTTTGTAAATTTCAACCAAAATCAGTACTGGTTGTTCAGTCAATGAATTCCAAATATTTCCTTTAAGACAATGGCTAATACTATAATTAGCATTACCATTTATGACTTATTAATGTTCATGTTATTTGTAAAATGACTTCAGACACTTGTATATTATGTTATATATTATATTAGTTATGTTATATATTATATAAGTATTATGTGCAATTAAATTTCTCCTGTTGCTTCATTAATATTATTAAAGAAAAGTGAAATTATTATTTCTCATTAAAAAATAACATTGTCCAGAACAATTTTTGGTTGGCAGGAAACTCAAGCTAAGAACTATAATTTAAGTTACAGGTTTCGTTTGATTTATTTTGTTTTACGGCATATCAACCTTAATGGGTTATTTAATTCCAACAACATTTTTAAGATAGATTCGTATGAATAGAATATGTATTCTTTGGTTTATTTTGTTTTACAGCATATCAACCTCAATGGGATTCTAATGTTGACAAAATTTTTTCTTGCTGGTAATATTTTGTTTTATCAAAAATCTTTTTCTGGTAATATCTTTCCTTCAAAATTGTATGTAAAATTGCTGGTAATATTTTTAAAAAAAAAGTATTGCTGGTAATAGTTAACTATTTGCCCATAGCTAGGACCCTAACAGGTGCTACCACTCTGGGTCAGAGTAGACCTGGGAATACCAGCAATTAAGAGGTGTTTCCACACTCCTCAAAACCTCCTGATCAGAGGTTTTGTCGCAGGACATAGTTTATCGTCTTGCCCAGGACACAGATGTAGTTTAACATCTTACCCAGGACGGTTAAGTTACAGGTTTTGTTTTTTGTTTAGCTATAATTCACTTGAAGACTTTAGTACTTATTGGACCTCAAGTTACATGGACATTGAACATTTTATTATCTATTAATGTATGTGTGAGGACATGTAATTTTATGAGAGTTTCTTTACTACAAGTTTGATTAAAAGCCACAGGAAAGAAATCATTTATTTTGCTTATGTTTCCTAAATGTAGGTCAGTGGATAATGTTTTATTTTAGATATCTTTTTTTAATCATTTTAGAGAATCTATTTTGCCTTCAATTTGTATGTCAGATACTAACCTCCAGGAGACGAACTCGTTGTGTCTTCTTGGTCAATCCTTTTCTACTATCATTAATTGGAATGATCATATTGAATTAATTGCTAGGTCCTCAACTGACAGTAGCATTAGTTTTTTGGTCAGTAAATATCAAATGTTTCTTGATAGAGAAATAGCTAATGACACAATTACCATTTGGCCATGATAGATACAGCTTAACTAATAGTGACTAAGATGCAGCTTAGTTAACTATTGTAAGGAGTGACTTGTTAATTTGAACACCTCCAAAATGAAACTGAACTCTTTTTATAATCTAAGAGAACCCTTTTTGTTTTTTGCTACCTTTAGAAGATTGACTCATTGTGCCTTTTGTTGACAGGAATGGAAAAATTTTACTGTATCCATTGCTTGGTCTGCCACTAGGAAACTTGGTTCCTTGTGTCATGTTAAACAAACTTTCTAATCAAAATCTATCTTGGATCTTTATAAGCCTA
>OZ010586.1:76944086-77085302 GCA_963932145.1 Acanthosepion lycidas
GAGGACAATAGTCTTCATCTAAATAATGTAAATAATAACTTTTTGTCCAAGAAATTCAGACATAAGTAATTTTGTAATTGATTGTACAGACTTAGAAGAAAAGGTGCCCATGCACTTTTTAATGCAATTAAAATAAACATGCTTAGAAAGAACAAAAGGAAAATTTTTTCTTCAGAATGTTGGCAATTATGGTTCTCTAGAATTTCCTTTCCTTTTTGGATCTTAATAAATTTTGTCTTGTTATCACTCCTAAACCCTGTTCTGCCATCCATTTACTCAAGCTCACTTGGTATATGCTTTCATTTCCGCTATTCTCTCTTACCTTTAATCTGTCCTGTGAGTATCAAATTTTCCAAGCCCTATATGACCTAGAAATTTCAATTGCCTCTTCTTTAGGTTAATTTTAAGTTTCCTTTGTGTTTCCATTTTCACCAAATCCTTGTTGTTGCTCATATGTTTGACCCATGGTATCATCAGCATCCTTTTGCAGAACTACATTTCTGTTGCTTCAAGTTTCCTCTTCATGAGTGAGGACATTGTCCTGCATTCACTGCCATAAAAAAGGACTGATATTACAAAAGAATTCAGTACTTTTTTCTCTGTTTCTAATGAAATCTTTTCCTTTCATAATACTATGCTTAGCTTTTGGAAGGCATCTTTCATTATCCCAATGTACTGTAAGATTTCAGTGTCACACTTTATATCCTTTGTTAAAACATTTCCCAGATATTTAAATTGTTGGACTTGCTTGATTATCGTATCCCAAACTTGTAATTTTCAAGTTGGGTTGCTCCTTTTGCTAACAATCATGCATTAATCTCAACTACTGTATATGGAAAGCTGAAAAGAAAGGTGTCAAGAGAAAAAAAAACAAAAATACTATATAATGAGCTAACCGGTTATCGCTCACAACTTATAAGAACTCAGCTGAGGAGATTAAAGCATTGTGAACATGGACTAAAAAAGGTGAACATGAAGAAGGAAATATGCATATATCAAAAATATATTGACACAAATATATCTATACACAGATCACACTAATAATCAATGCTTTTGTTTGGATAAAGATGGTTGTCTTGATTTTATTTTTTTTAAGTTTTCCTCTTGTCCCTTTTAATTGTATCTGTTTTAATTTCATTGATTTTTTTTTTACCTTTTCTCACTGCTCTTAGTTTTATGATACTATTTTCTGACTTGATTATCTGAAAATTTTTTCTTGATTGATTTAGCCAAAGATCTTTTATGGATTGGTTTATTTGACGTTCCTTTCTGAACAGATTTTGCTGAAGATCATTTACAGATTAATTTGTCTGAAGATCATTCAAGGATTGATTGGCTATTTTAGGTTGATGGATTTAACGACATTCCAAGCATTTCTCAGTCAATCAGTGTCAAAGTCTAGTACTTCTTTTTATCTTTTACCTTCATTTTTTTTTTTTTACTTTCTTTAATTTTTTTCTTATTTTTTTGTGATCCAGAACCAAAGATCCAAATGAATGAAAATTTTTAATGTTAGTCCTTCTACATTCATTTTTAATCTTTTTCACCCAAAGTAAGACAATAATGCCACTAGGACACAAGAGGTTACTGGAAGTGAAAGAGAATAAGAAAACTTTAGTGAAGAGAAAGGATGATAAACGAACAGGTTTAAGGAAGACAGAAGATGGCACTGTTTTGAAGATTGTGGGTGGCAGGGAAACAAGAAACCAGAAAGCAGTTTCACAGGTGAGAAGCATAAAACAAATATTTTTGGAAGAGAACAAACAGTTGCATCTATCTAGTTCAACAGTAAAATAATGCCAATATAGTAGCACACTTAAATTCATGCATTCAAGGCACCAAGTAGGAAAGCTTATCAAAACAATTGCCATCAAAATATCTGTAGCAAAGACAGAGGGTTGCCATGTCATGTCAGTGAGAAAGTGACTGAAGTCGAGATGCCAGGTCAGGATCAATTACATTATTGACCCTTCTTTGCATTTTGACAGAAGGACCTCCAAATCAAATATGGAAGAAATATTTAATGCATGAATGAATTAGTAGCTTTATAAACATGCTAGATTCTAACAAGAAAAAAACTGTCTGTCATGACACAATGAAACAACATTCCTACCAGGAGACCTATCAATTGATTCAATATAATCTTTAAACTTCATGAGCCCAAGAAGGTGCAAAGAGTTGCTCCTAGAGTTTAACATCAACCATGCTGATGGCAGATAGAAAACATTATCTATGGTGATTAAATGAAAGTGGTTGTTTTTTTGGAGGTAGTAAAATGTACTTACCCCAGTTAACCACTGATTGGCGGTCCTCTTTGAGAGCAGTTGCCATTTCCCTTGCAATCAAGAACTGTTTTTTTGAGATCATTTATGGACTGATTTCTTTGAAAGTCATTTATAGATTGATTTTTTTAAAGGCCATTATGGATCAATACATCTGAAGGTCATTTATAGATTGATTTGTTTAATTTGTTTGAACATCATTTATGGATTGATTTTGTTGAAGGACATTTATGGATGAATTTATTTGAAGGTTATTTATAGATTGAATTATTTGAAAGTCATTTTTCAATTAATTTTTTTGAGGCTCATTTATGGAATGATTTATATAATCGTTTTAGCTAATAGGTAATTAGCATAAACAGAGCTATAATTATAGCTCATGGGGAACTTTGAGTCTGTGTATGTAGAATATCTACTGCTACTAAGTTGTGTCCTGAAACTGCGACATTAAAAAATATAAAGTGAGCCTTATATTAAACAAAAAAATCAATCCCTCATATCTTGAAAGCCGTAGGTTTCCCATTCATATAAAGCCAATGGTAGTTGATAAGCTGCAAAAAATGGTGGAAGAAGGCATTCTTCAATATGTAGAATCTGGATGCAGTAAATGGGCATCACCTATGGTGTAAATTATAAGATTTGTTCAGATTCCTACTCTATTCCAAACATAGAAAACTTACCACATTCTCTGGCAGGAATGAAATATTTTTATGAAAATTGATTTAAAAAATGCATACCATGAAACTGAAAGAGATGACGAATTTAAGGAAATCACAACAATAAACTCTCCCATAGGCTTACTTAGATGGTCCCGCTTACTACTCAGAATTAAGACACTCAGCTTGATTTTTCAAGTAGAAAATATGATAATTTATCAGGACGCTGAAGAAGAACTGGAACAAGAAATTAAATTTGTAATGGATAAGTTGAGGAAGGTAGAAATGATGATAAACAAAGATAAGTGTATATTTAATTGCAAAAAATTAACATTCTTGGGTTACCAAATTTCAGAAAACAGTACTTTGTCGGAGCCAAAGTTAATACAAAAATATTAAATGTCTCTTCTCCAGCTAATAAAAAAAAGAATTGGAATCATTTGGATTAGACAATTTTTATAGAAAATTCTTGTCAAAATATTTTGAAATAATTGAAACATTTTCTGAGTGACAAAAGAAGAATAATGAATTTGATTCGTACACACCAAACTGCCTTCATTAAATTAAAAGAAGCTCCATCTAAACACCCCGTCGTCAAGATTTTTTACACTAAAAAGGACATTACATTAATCACAGATGTGAGTGGCCAGTCTACATCAGCAATTTTGTCCCAGGAAGGATACCTGATGATGTATCTTTCCAGGACATTGACAATAGCTGAATTGAACTACACTAACATTGGAAAGGAAACACTTGAAATTGTATAGAGTATGACCAGAGCAAAACAATTTTTATTAGGAAAGAGTTTTTGTTGAGATCCAATCATAAGTGCTTAGAATTTATATTCCATCCTAGGAAGGAAATGCTGAAAGTTACATCACCCAGATTATTAAAATGAGCTGTGAAGTTAATGGCTTTTGATTATGATATAGAATACATAAAGGGAAACATGATATCACAGGTAGACACATTGTCCTGAATACAATTTGTAAAAGAACAAATTAAAAAAAAACATAAAAAAGTTGGGGATGAATTTTTGCATTGGGTGGAAATGGATGTGTTGCCCATGAATAGACTAGTCATGGAGATATTATGAGATCCAGTCTTATTTCAAATTTTATCTAGAATAACAAACAATAAATGAAGTAATTTTTCAAAAGCAGAAAGACCATACAAAGAAACCAGAGAGAAACTATCAATAGAAAATGGTCTAATTTGTAGTGGGAATTTAGTCATACCACCAGAAAAATGAACAAAAGCGGTAATTAAGGGTGTCCATGATAATGTGCATTGTGAAATAACCGCTAAAAAAAAAAAAAAAGGTTAAAACTAGAAGTGTGGTGGCAAATGTCCTAAATGTGACAAATTAAAAAAGAAAATTGTCAAAATAAGAAAACAGAATCATGGTCTAGAGATCATATGGATCAAACACAAGTTAACAGGGTAGGTTCATGTCTAATACTGGTTGATGCTTTTTCTGCCTGGCCTGAAGTTTTCCAAGTTCAGGATAAAAAAATCTGTAAAACAAATATTACACATAATATTTACTGGAAATGGAGTACCAAAAACATTAATAACTGATAATACACCCAAATTCTATGATGAAAATCTATGCTCATAGTTAAGGAAGATTGACTGTCCCATATAAAACACCTACTTACCACCTTCAATCAAATCGAATTGCTGAACGAATGGTCCAAACAATAAAGATGGGATTGAAAGCATTTTTTCTTTCAGCAATAAAAGATTGAAACTTTCCTACCAAGATTATTGTTGAGTTACAGAACGATACCACATGCTGACAAATTAGAGGCCCGTCTGCATTAATGGGCAGACAGAGCCCCATTAACCATGTCTTACTCTATTAATGAAAACATATGGTACAAAAGAAATAAAGAAAATGAGCCGGAAAAGGCAAATTTCATAATCCCAAAAGGATACAACATGGCATTGCAAGAATAGTAAAAATTTGTTGCCTATGCAGACCAGTTAACAGCAAACCAAAATTCCAAGGAAGTACAAAGTAAAGCTAGTTTGAATGGCTATGTAGATGAACAAGAAAGCAGGACAAAGGAATCAATGGATGATCAAAGTGCTTTGGAAGACAGTACAAAACATGGGACACTGAGAATAAAAGAACTTGATCAAGGTCCCCTAGAATGAAAAATATTAGTGAAATCTGTGAGATGGCGAGGGAATGTAGGAGAAGCCATAGATCCATGCAGGGTATGAAACCCAAGAGATTCAGGGAGATGTAATGAGAATGATTTAGCTAATAGGTAATTAGCATAAAGAGAGCTATATGTATAGCTCACAGACAACTTTGAGTCAGTGTACGTAGAATATCTACGGCTACTAAGTTTGATCATCATAACAATTTTTTTGAAAGTCATTTATGGATTGATTTGTTTGAATGTCATTTGTTACTTGATTTTGTTGAAGGATATAAATTACTAGCATGTTACTATGTTACTAAGCTTAAATATGTCTTGAAGCTATAAATGAGCATACAGTGAGGATTGAACTCACTACAGTGGTAATGGTTTATGTGACTGGCCTGCTAACCCTTGCTCCATAATAAGTAGTCCTGTTTTTGTTGCTTAATAATTTTTCCTATGATAACATCAACAGAAAAAAAGTAATCATCAAATTGTCAGGAGTTTATTACTTCCTGACAATTTGGTTTCATTGAAATTTTTCTATTCATTTTGGATATGTTTGCCAGTATGATTTTTTTTTTTTAATTTACAGCTGTAGATTTTTATTAATTTATTATTGCTCATTTTTACGTTCTTTATATACTAAAGGTAAGAAATTGTGAATACCAGAGAGGAGAAAAAAATTGCTTTCAGCTGAACTGTATTTGCAAAGAAAGTTAAATTCTGAAGAATAACAATGTCTGGGGATTGGTTCTAGTAAAATAGGAAAAATGCTTATTGAAATTTATTAGACAGAAAAGCATACGTAAGTGTAAGGAAATGGTTTTAAACAGAGAATATCTTGTGTATTGATTTCTCAAAGTTTATTAAATAAAGCAACAAAAAAGTATTTTTTTTATTATTAGGGAAGAGAAAGATTGAACCTGGCAGAGTAAAGATTTTTTTTTAGTAGTTTGATGCTTGTTTTAGCAAAATTATTACTTGCTATTTTTTGATGCTTCCTACCAAGAATAGGTAACTATTCTAAATTGTACCAAGAGGAAAAGAAAAAAAAGTAACGGAATTCTGACTAAGAATAAAAATGATGATACCTCTTTGTTTTTCACTTTTGTTTTTATTTTATTATCAATGCTTTGTTGATGTTTTTTCTCTTATGCAATTCTTGTGCAAATCCCGATTATTTTTTTTTTCTCATTGCACATTTAGATAGATGTATCTTCCCACTTATGGGAAGACTAGCAGCATGGCCCAGCGTTGCCCGTGCTTGATTCAAAAATTGTATGACTCATACAGCAATTGCTTTCACTTGACTTAAAATATTTTTGCCCTTCCTTGCCTTTAAAGGAGTGCCCTTTGCCATACTGATGTTGCTACATGCCTTACTTCTTGCTTATTTCACACTGCAAATTTTTTCTAAGCTCTATACTAAACATTAAATCTGTTACGAAAAAAAGAACTAAACAAAATGAACGCAAAATGATCAGCTTTAAAAAAGGACTTGTAACTGGAAAAACCGAATGAAAAAAAGAATTTTAACAACAAATACTTTTTCACACCCAATCCAGTTCTGCAGAATCAGAATCAATGTTGAATTTAAGCAAGCAAATTAACCAGTTGGAGTAAAGTGCCATGCAGATTTAAATTTTTCACACTTGTGACGAATGCAGCTATCGATTTTTTTTGCATGCTAGTATGCTAGTTAACATTCGTGTCAGTTAGCTGTTGGCTCTCACACTGGCCAATAGAATCTTCCTGCCTATTCGTGGCAGCCAGCTATAGGTTCTCACTCTGGCCAGTAGAAAATGACTGCAAACTACATGAAAACTGCCATAGAAGCATGAAAAATCGATTATTTCCACTATCGATGGGAGTTGGGAAATGCAAAATCAGTCTTGGCCTTCCCACTAACTTGGAGCATGTGCATGTAAATTGTGGCCAGGCATTCGTTACATACACACACACATCCTGCCTTTTATAGATAGAGATTTATTTTTTTTATTCTCATTTTTTTTAGTTAGATTCACATCACTGTTATTTTAAGTCAGAGTATTTCTTTTTTGAAGCACAGTTGGATTTAGCTGTGAAGTCTTGACAATGAAATTGTAACTATGATATTTTATCACCAGTGAAAGGATTTTGTGAGTTGTCCTCTGCTTAAAATATTTTATTCTGCTTCAAAGTTCAAAATTATTCTTTTATGTACCATATCTATGCAGGATGTGGACGATCATGGCTTTTCCAAACTTCTTCCCCCCACTTTATAGCCCTTACTAAAGTTTAAGTTTTTGCCATATCTCCTAATCCCTGTTCTGCTAACTATTTACAAAATTGTGTTAGATTAAATGCTGCTTTCCCATGTCACTCTTGCCTTAGCAATTTTCACCCACAGGGTTTTGGAATTTGAAAGATATGCCTAAAAATTCTGGGAATTTGAGAAGTACTTGTAAACCAAACTTTCTACAGTATAGTGATTTTCTAAGCCCAGCTTAGAGGTGGCACAAGGCCTAAAATGGGGCACCCAGTGAGGGTCGAACTCACTACTCAGTCATAATTGATCTAGCAAGACAAGCTTTCTAACCATTACACGGCGCTGAGGTGTCCAAATTTTCTACAGTATATTACTATTATCATTTGCAATAAATAATTATGTGTGGACTATCATCCTCATCATTGATTACAATGTTTTGACCCTTTTTCCCTCATCAAGTGCTTCTTGATTCATGTAATCTTCATGGACTTTTATTTAATTTATAGGGGTAGATTTTTTCATTCCACTGACCATGTTGATTTGTGAGTGTCAAATTTTCAAAGCCCACTTTCCTCATTATGTGCTCTAGAAATCTCAACTACCTTTTTCTGATTCTGCATATAAGTCTCATTTTTGTTTTCATTTTCTCTAAAACTTTATATACTTGCTCATGTGTTCAGCCTGTGGAATTCTCAGAATCCTTCTGAAGAACTACGTTTCGGTTGCTGAAAGTCTCTTCTCCATCTGTAATGCCATGATGCAATGTTTACTGCCATATAGGATGACCTGTATTACATAACTTTTCAGTAATCTTTTTGTTGTTTTCAATTAACTTTTCTTGTTTCTTAATACTTTGCTTAACATTTGGAAAGCATCTTTTGTTATGTGCCTTCGGATTTCAGGGTTGTATTTTCCATCAACTGTTAAAATGTTTCCTAGTTATTTAAATTTTTGCATTTGTTTAATTTTGTAATCTCTAATTTTTAATTCCTTTCTATATTTTTGGTAATTTGTTTTTGTTGAGGTGATCGACAACTTTCTTGTTAATATAAGACAAACTATTTGCTGATGACACTAAGAAGATTGAAAGGTTGATGTTTTGATATGCTCCCATATATTCCTGAAAACAAAGAGTACAGCTGCCACCTTCCATAGATTTGAGAATCATTTTTACATTATGCAATAGTTTAATAATTTAAAAAAAGACTTGTGAGAGCTCTGGGCTAATGTCATTTAGAACAATCGCCAGGATTCAATCCGGACAGATATCATTCTTTGAGTTGACAGGAAACCTTCTTAGAGTCTAAAGTGTTTCTATGCCCATGCTAATGTTGTATTGTAGATGGCAAGAGAAAAAATATTCTGGGGAAAGTGATGAATTCACTTCTTCTCCTTCAACTATGGGTTAATTAGTATAACATGTGCCTCTAATATATTACAATCTAAAAATATTTTCTGGCTTTAAATAAACTGCAAAAGGTTGATAAGCTATAAAAAATCAAATCAGTCAATCAATCAGATTATAGAACACCTTTTTTTATTTCAACATATAAAATGCTAATGTTTGTTACAGAATATGTAGGGTGGCCAAAAATGGTAAAGTACAACACACATCTCTCATGAACTGAACTGGCTGGGGGTAGTTTAAACCCCATGGCCATGGAATTTTGACTTTGATCTATATTCTTTGTTTAAGGTTTGACCAAAAAAGGTATGAAGATAGAGAGGATAGCTGCAAGAATTTGAAGAGTCAAGAGATCTTGCTGAAACCAAATTCCTTAGTGAGACAAGCCAGCATCATCTACCTTTCTTCTAGATATGATGCTCCAACTATTGTTCCCACTTTAATTATTAAGTGTCCCAGAAATTTCGACTGTCTCTTTCTGATATTTTGATATCAATTTAAAAAACAAAAACAAAAAAACAACAGCCCTGTCGGCTGGGGCTTTAGAATACGCCGACTGCACCTCTGTAGAGGGGTAAGACCGCCCCAGTGAGGCGTCCTGGGCATGACGTTAAATTGCATCCAACAGCAAGGACTCTGATCTGGAGGTTTTGAGGAGCGTGGAACCACCTCTTAATTGCTGGTGTTCCCAGGTCCACCTTGACCCGGGGTGGTAGCACCTGTTAGGGTCCCAGCTATGGGTAAATAGTGAATTGCTAGTTTTCCAGGTTTTGCTCATGTCCTGGGTATGACGGTAAACTACATCCGCGTCCTGGGTATGACGCTAAACTACATCCGCGTACTGGGTATGGCGATAAACTGCATCCAACAGCAAGGTCTCAGATAATGTTTTCAGAAAAATAATGTTGCCAGCTCTACGTTTTTTTTTTAAAAAATAATGTTGCCAGCTCTATGTTATTTTTTGAAACAATAATGTTGCCAGCTATACGTTTTTTATTCTATACAAAATAGGAATTTAAAATTCATATAAACTGGATTTGGCATTAAATAACCCACAGTGGTTGATATACCATAAAACCCAACAAGCAATAAACATTACAGGACACTATCATAGTGGATTAAACCTTTGGTTCATGAATTTGGTGACATAGTGATTGCGAGTTCAATCCCTTGACTTGAACTCAGTGAAAACAGGTGAACAATAACTGAACAGTACTAAAAATAATAACTAGACATTTTCCCTAGACATTACCCCTGGAACAAGATCAGTCTACTCCATAGATTAAATTGAGTGTTTAGTTCAGAATTCCCTCAAAATCTGTCTATATCTCTGAGATGAGTTATTGTAACTATTTCCTATATTGACATTGTCAGACTGTTGTTCGCATCTTTATTGTCATATTCACAATGTTTTAAAATTCCAACATATATCATCTGAAGAAGGCCGGAGCATACAAGGGCCAAAACATCATGAATAGGACAATAAAGATGAGGACAACAGTCTGAACAATGTAAATAATGTAAATCAAAATTTCCTGTAGATCAATATATGCCTGAGGAACCTTATTTACATTATTCGGACTAGTGTCCTCATCTTTTTTGCCATATTTATTACAACGTTTCAGCCGTTGTATGATCCAGCCTTCTTCAGGTGGTTAGAATGACGAACTGAATCCTTTGTTCCCTCACTGGGGTAGACTGTTCTAGTTCCACGTGGCATGTTTGATGGATGTCAGTTATCAGTTATCTCCTGTTAATTTCCCTCTGAAAGTTCTCCACTGCCTTAACCGGGTATTGAACTCGCACTCTTTGGCTCCTGTCACTGGATCTAAATAATGTACATAAATAGATCTAAATAATGTACGTAATACCTCATCTCAGAAATATAGACACACATGCCTGAGGAAGTCTGGAGTTCACAACGGCTGCAATGTTGGGAAAACAACAAATATTAGGACAATTGTAAATTATGTAAATAATAACTCTCCATCTCATGAATTTAGACAGAAAAAAACATTAGAACATAAAAATTAATGGTTATTTACTCTAAATATTTAAAAAGCAATCTCAAATGATTATGTCCAAACTGCAATGTCTCTAGCCTAATAAATGCTTCTAATGCTATCTAAAGAAATCAGAACAAAACTTTCTTACTCAGTTCAATAATAAAAGCATAATTCAGAGTAGATTACAATGACACAATAAGCAACATGTGTTAAGGTGACAGTAATGAAGTGATCTTATCTATCATTGGCTTGCTATTGACTTCATTAGACCATTTGTTGATATTATCTCTCATGACAGTTCATAGCCTGCAGCCAGGCTTGTTAATTCATTGTATCATTTGAAATCAGAAGTTTTGAAAATTAAGCAGAGACCTAATCAACTTTATTAATTCTGTTTTTTTTTTTTCTATTGGAGTAATCTGAAGAGATCACAGTTATCAATAAAGTGGAATATTTTTAACAATGGCATTGTATTCATTTGCTTTCTTTATAAACAGTAATTTTATTGACTACTTTCAAATCCTGAAACAAATAACTTATCTGAAACCTTGGTCATCCTTGCGAATCTGCCGAGAAAGAATGTTGTCTTTCATGTTTTAATTGATAAGTCTCTAGTCTTTCAGACTTGATATTTTATTGGAGATTTTTTTCTTTGAAGTAGAAAAGTTTCACAATGGCTCTTTTGAGAAGTTTATATCTCTATGATATTGACAAATTTGGATGAATTTATAGTGTAGCAGTTATCAATGTTGCAATTGGGATTGATGTGCCAAGTTCAAATTCAACTCAAGGCCACTGAATTTGCTTACACAAAAATACCCTGTAGGTATGAATTCATCTCTTATCTCCACTCCAGCTATGGCTCAATAGCATAGCAGACTGAACTGGCTACCAGTCTAATGTAAGAAGAACTCTTAATTGGAAAGCACTTGGCAACTAGGTTAGCTACTCCACCCAGTAAAATACATATTTCTGTAGAATCACCAACATCACCTAAGCTGTGGGCCTATATTCCATGGGAGAATGTACAGGATTAACATACATATTGGATAATTATTATTTATTAAAATATTATTTTGGACAATAGAAGTAAAAACAAATCTATAGAGAACATTTAAAAATAAATAATTTCACCCCAAGCAAGGCAACAAAGTCACTAAGACAAAAGAGTCTGAGTGTGGAAGAATATAAGAAAAAAAAAAGAACAGGAATTAAGAAGACAGAATATAATGATAGATATTGCATTTAAATTTTTGAAGATCAAATTTAACTAAAGAGCAAGAAGCCAGAAGAGAGTTCCACAAGCAAGAAATATTAGAAAAGAAACAGTTGGCATATAATTTACGGTTACATCTAGCCATTACAACTGTAAAATGATGAGATATTGCCGCCAATCTAGTGCTGCAAAAGAAAAGACAAGATGAAAACATTTATGCCAATGTGTTACATTCCCTGAGGAATTTTATCAAAGAAATATATATATATATATATATATATATATATTAATAAATTCACCCTAAGCACGGTGATAATTCCACTAAGACACAAGTATTAGGTTGGTGCAAAAATAATGACGGTTTTGACGTATTTTTTAACGTCAAAAACCGTCATTATTTTTTAACCAACCTAACAGCTACTGAGAGTTAAAGATAATGAGAAGACTTTAGAAGGAACAGGAATCCCTATCCTAAAGATGAACTCCTGTTCAAAAGACCTTGGTGGTCTGTGAACTGGATGATAGGTGAACCTATAGTAGCCTCGTCACTTAGGGGTTAAAATGATTAAATTATTTACCCATGCCAAAAAGATTAATGAATGATGATAATGATGAGGGAACACATGGATAATTTTAACTAAACAAAATAGGAAATTTATTCACAAATTCAAATTTCTTGGCTAACTATGAAGGCAAAGCTTTCATTGGTCCAAAAACAATTTCACATATGATTGCAAATTATTTTCTTTCTTCTTCTCAGTTCACTGGTCAATTTCTTTGAAGGTAAGGTTTTCATTGGTCCAAAGAAAATTTCACATAGGCTCATGAATACCTTTCCTTCTACTTCCTCAATCCTCTGAATTCTAAGAGAGTTATTATTTCATACTCATTACAAACTTATCTACTCTAATATTTTTAATATACATATATATATACAGGGACTATTACTGCAATACTTTCCCAAATGATTGAGTTCTCTGGCATGTTCATGAAAAACTAAATCTGCAAAGGTTCATTATTCTCTCTGATGGGTGCCAATGGCTTAGGGGTTAGAATCTTTGACTGATGCCAAATTGGTCGGGTTTCGGCCTCAGCTTGATGTCTAGTTGTGCTGATGAGCTATGATACAGCAAAACAATCTCTGTAGATAACGATATATATATTGTTTTATTAAGATTATTTGTCATTCATACTTTTATTTTTATAAATTTGAATAGCTTTCAATTTAACATTAAATATGAAATAATTCATATATTGGAAGAACTTAAAAGCATTTTCAATGGATTTCTTCCTATCATGTAAATATTGAGAGCTACAAATTCTAAGTGCTCTTAAATAAAATTCAATAATTAATCTAGATTTTATTATGTTGCTATGAGATTAATATAATAGAAATTTATAATGTCATTTTTATTAGTAGATTTATGATATACACTTAATTTTAGGTCATTATTAGAATGGTTATATATGGTATCAAAGAAATGTGATGTATTATGTGCTTCTGTTTCATAAGAAAATTTTATTGCATGTTTCACATTTAGTTTATTTACAAAATCAGTTTTTTAGAGATCCAAGTATTTCAGAACAAATTCATAAGAAAACTCCTTGGCATTTTCTATTGGGAACAAAAAACAATGATTTTGTGTGAAAAAGGGTTGAAAATTTTGTGAGACACCATGAACCTCTTATCACCAGTGTCAAACGGAGGAAAATGGCATGGTTTGGACACATTACAAGGCACGACAGCCTGTGCAAGACCATCATGCAATGCACCATTGAAGTTGGACATCATTTTACAGTTGTAATGGCTAGATGTAACCATAAATTCTATGTCAGTAGTTTCTTTTCTAATATTTCTTGCTTGTGGAACTCTCTTCTGGCTTCTTGCTCTGTAGTTAAATTTGATCTTCAAAAGTTTAAATGCAATATCAATCATTATATTCAGTCTTCTTAATTCCTGTTCTTTTTTTTCTTATATTCTTCCACATTCAGACCCCTGTGTCTTAGTGACTTTGTTGCCTTGCTTGGGATGAAATTATTTTTTTTAAATGTTTTCTATAGATTTTTTTTTTACTTCTATTGTCCAAAATAATATTTTAATAAATAATAATTATCCAATATGTATGTTTCCAATACAAAAAACTGGTTGGAGAATTTCAAACAAGGGACTGGTATGATTGTACCAGAATTTCTAATGGCTGCTGTTGATAGACCATTATGGAAAAGAATTAGCGTAGCTTCTACATCCAGATCTGCCCTATGATTTTAAAAGTCAAGGGGAATATGATGATGATGATTTAAAAAAAACTTGTTCTTCTTCTATGTGCTTCCTCAGGATGTGGACAATCATAGTCTCCAAAATTTCCTGTCCTTTGTTGTTCAAAGTAATTTTTCTCTTTTTGTTAACTCTCCTAAATCCTGTTTTGCTATCCATTCACACAAGCTCATCAGGTAGGTTATTTGTTACTTTCATCCCTGCCCCACTTGTATTCTATATGCCCTGCCAGTGACAAATTCTTCAAACCCTCTTTCCTCATAATGCACCCTAGAAATTTCAAGTCTTTCATTCTGATGCTAAATATAAGCTACTTTTTTGTTTCCATTTTCCCTAAAACTTCATTATTTGCATCTTCAGTTCATAGTATTTTCAGCAACCTTTTATAGAACCACATCTCTGTTACCTCAGGTCTATTCTTCATCTATGATGAGATTGTCCAGCATTCACTGCTATATAAGAAGACCGATACTGCATAGCAATTCAGTACTCATTTGTTTGCTTCTAATGAAATTTTCCTGTTTCTTAATACTTTGTTTAGTTTTTGGAAGAACCTTTCACTACAGCTTTTGATTTTGGTGTTGCACTCTCTTTCCTCTATTAAGACATACATAGATATTTCTGTTCATGTAATTGTTTGCTTTTGGTGGTAGGTATATGAGGTGGTGTAATGGTTAATGGCTCAGAAATAGAAATTAGAAAGCTGAGGTTGAATTCCAATTGAGTTTATAGAAATACCCTTGCGAAAGGTATGAATTCATTTCTTCTACCCCCAGTTATGAATAAATAGCAGAGACCAATAGCTTTGGTTGGCAACCAGTCTAGGAAAATTGTTTAATGATTTATGTTATATTAGGTTGTCCCAAAAGTTCGTAAGCACTTGCAAAAAATTGAAATTTTACTCGCCAAGTAATAACAAAAACAACAAAAATTATTCCTCAAAATAAAGACCATCATTTTCCAAGACTTTCTGCCATCGATCTGCAAGCTTTCGGATCTGGTGAAAGTACCATTAAGCCGGCTTCGAATCAAAGAATTCTTGACATGCTTCCTTGACTACATCAAACGAGTCGAATTGGCGGCCCTTCAGAAAGTGTTGCATTGAGCGGAAAGGCCGTAATCTGATGGAGCACAGTCAGGACTGTAGGCTGGATGTGGCAGAACCTCAACGCCGTCCAGCTCTTCAAACTTGTCTTTGGTCTTCCTGGTGGTGTGTGGCTTGGCATTGTCCTGCTGCATCAAAGCGCACTTTCAGTTGATCAGAGCCGGGTACTTTTGCTTCAACTATTCGTAGACCCGCTCCAGTTGCTGACAGTAAAGTTCATCACTAATGTCACAACCATTCAGAACCAACTCAAAATGCATGATTCCTTCAAAGTTCCACCAAACGCACAACATGACTTTCTTGCCGAATCGATCTTGTTTTGGAACCGACAGTGTCTCTTGCCCTTTCTGAACCCATCGCTTGTCTCAATTGTGCTGGATTGTGTTGCATAAAAATTCAGTTTTTCGCAAGTGTTTACGAACTTTTGGGACAACCTAATACAACTTATCAACTTTTTTCAGGTTATTTAAAGTCAGAATTATTTTTAAATTGTAAGAATTTTTTGAGATATTAATGGTTTAATGATGCAAGTCTTACTAATTAACACATAACTGGAAGGAGAAGGGGTGGATTCATACCTTTTCCAAAGCTATTTTTGTGTAAGTGAATATAATGAACTGGAAAATGGAACTAGGCTTTCTGATTAAAAATTCTGAGCCATTTTCAAATACAGAACCTACACATCCATACTAAGTGTACCTGGTATTTCAAAGTGGTCACTAATCTGGTTACTGACCAGGCTTAACCTCTATGATTGTATGGGAACTAATGTTTCAACATGATTTGTCCGTAAGCTGAATCTAGGGAAAAAAATATTGAATTCAAACTAGTCTGGAGAGGGTTGGGCTCCATCATGCTATCTTTCTCAAGGCACACCCCAGCTGATACAGCTGAAGTACATGTGGAACCCCTATGACACTAAAAGGCTACAAAATTCATGTTCATGATCAGGATGAGGATTTTAGTGTCTACAATTCATAGTTTGCATCTTGGGCTGTTTTGCTGAACATCATATCATCAACATTTTTTAAATATGTTGAATGTTTAGGAAAAATATTTTATCAGGGACCAGATTCAATAAATTCTAAGAACAGACAAGCTAACATTCTTCAAATATGTAGAATTTTCTATATCATATTCTCCCATAAGTATGTATTTCAAATACCCTTGTGATATGCCTTGAAGGTTCATCACTAAGATTTATTTCTGGTGTCATTGGGGGCTCTGGGCTTCTAAAAGCACCAACTCAACCTTCTCCCAGGTGACTCAACTAGGAGTGATCACAAATGAATGCTGGCCTTCATATTGGTTTGATTAGGCAATGAAAATTGCTTTTACAGTTACTGTGGTCTCTGTTTAATGATTCAATGTTGTTGAATTTTCCTCACCAAATTTTTCTTAACTAGAAGAGAAAATCACTTAGCCTAACATTGATTTACCTTCAAAGTATATACATTATATAGTTTACTTCTCTCAGACAGCATTAAATTGAAACTTTTAAAGAAACTGACAATGATTAATTTAGTTTATGTACAATGTTACACAAAAGTAAATGAACCCCGAAGATAATATTTTAAAGAATTGTGTCTTTCTTCTAGATGATGAACAAATCTTAATTAAACAATGTATTCATCATGAAAAACCTTTATTAAATCAATTACAACCACTTTCAAAGATTTTTATCAAGCTGGAATAAAAGTATCAATTAAAAATTAAGATGTGCAAAAGTAAGTGAACACTTACATTTTATATTTGTTGACTGCTCCTTTTGAGGTTACAATTTCCACCAGCCTTTTTCGATAATTTTAAAAAAGTTTCTGGCAGTAGTGTGTACCAATCTTTGACCATTCTTCTCCCACAATTGCTTGATTTTCATTCTTTTGCGGATTTGCTTTGATGCCTCAGATCATTGTCCTGTTGGAAGTTCCAGTCTTAACCTAAACCCAAGTTTTGAAATGAGGACAAGACACTTTCATTCAAAATTACTTGGTATCTTGTAGAGTCTATTGTTCATCAATGCATACTATTTTGCCTGTTCCAGTTGCAGCTGAGCACCACCAAATCATAATGCCATTACTGCCATGTTTAATGGTTGGTAACAAATTCTTCTCTTCAAAAACTGTATTAGGAGTGCACATGTCAAATATAGCACCTATTGTTCCTCTCAAAAAGGTCTCTTTAGGTTTCATCTGATCATAAAATCTTCTGCCAGAATGTTCCTACCTTATTTATATAAGCTTTGGCATTGTTGAGGTGAACATGTTTGTGCTATTTCATAAGCAGTGGCTTTTACTATGCATTCTGCAATGAAGATTGGCATTGTTCAGATTTCGTCACACTGTAGATGAATGCACATTGATTTCAACATTAGCCAGTATGCATTAGAAATCTGAAAAGGTTATAGTAGGATTTGCTTAGGCTTTCCAAACTAGAGGTCTACTTGCTCTTGCAAATATTACAACCCCTTTCAAGAATTTGTATTAAGCTGAAATAAAAATATTAATTAAAAATCAAGATGTGCAAAAGTAAGTGAACCCTTACATTTTATATTTGGTGACTACATCTTTTGCAGTTGTGATGTCAACCAGTATTTTTCTATAATTTTTAAGAGGTTTTTGGCAGTACTCAATGCTGATTTTTGACCAATCCTCTTGACAAAATTCCAACAATCGCTTGGTATTACCTGGATTTCATGAATGCCCTGCCTTTTTTCACTTGAAGCACAGATTTTCAGGATTTGATTAGGCCATTACATGGCTTGAAATTTCTTTTTACAAACCCATTCTTTTGTGGATTTGCTTTGATGCTTCAGATCATTGTCTTGTATTAAGTTCCAGACCTGGCCTAAACAAAACTTTTGAACTGAAGACAAGACACTTTCATTTAAAATTGCTTGGTATCTTGCAGAGTCCATTGTGCCATCAATGCATACTATTTTGTCTGTTCCAGCTGCAGCAAAGCACCACCAAATCATAATGCTGTCACTGCTATGTTTAATGGCTGGTATCAAATTCTCTTCAAAAGCCATACTAGGAGTTTGCTAGATATAGCACCTAATGTTCCACCCAAAAAGCTATAGTTTGGTCTCATCCCAGCATAAAAACTCTTGTTATTATTTTTCGTGGACAGCCACTTCTTGAGTGTGATGCTGTCATACCAAGGCTCTTCTATTTCACTTACTTTTACACATATTGATTGTTAATTTTTAAATAATATTTTTTTATTTCAGCTTGATAAAATTTTTGAAAGTGGTTGTAATTGATTTAATGAATATATAGTTTAATTAATATTTGTTGAGCATCTGGAAAAAAGAGACAGTTTTTTTAAAATATTATTTTAGCGGTTCACTTAACTTTGCCCAGCACTGTAGATAATGAATATAATGAGATTTTTATTGACAGATAAGGAACAGAATGATATATAGATGGATAATGAACAGAATGAGATAGATAGATAGATAGATAGATAGATAGATAGATAGATAGATAGATAGATAGATAGATAGATAATGAACAGGCTCATATTTGATAATGAACAGAATGAGATAGATAGATAGATAGATAGATAATGAACAGGCTCATATTTGATAATGAACAGAATGAGATAGATAGATAGATAGATAGATAGATAGATAGATAGATAGATAGATAGATAGATAGATAATGAACAGGCTCATATTTGATAATGAACAGAATGAGATAGATAGATAGATAGATAGATAGATAGATAATGAACAGGATCATATTTGATAATGAACAGAATGAGATAGATAGATAGATAGATAGATAGATAGATAGATAGATAGATAGATAGATAGATAGATAATGAACAGGCTCATATCTGATAATGAACAGAATGAGATAGATAGATAGATAGATAGATAATGAACAGGATCATATTTGATAATGAACAGAATGAGATAGATAGATATATAATGAACAGGATGATGCATAGATTGATAATGAATAGAATGAGATAGATAGATAGATAGATAGATAGATAGATAGATGATGGCTGTCAACTTGATAAACAAGTTTAACTAATGTTTTTAGTTCTCATGAGAAAGTTAATGGCTCTTGAAGCCATCAAGGGACTTGCAGTGCTTATTGTAGATGTGGTAGACCAAGTTGTTTTGTACAGGGCCTGGAATGTTTTGTAAAGTCTGCTCAGTTCGCTCATAGGATTTCATGTGATTGTATGTTATTTCTAGCATGGTACTGATAAAAATATAGATACCGACATACATGGTGGAAGTTGACTTGTGACTGAGGAAGAGCAACTCTAAGACTCATAACTCATAAATTAACATAATTAGATGATTTCCATGTCATTCTGATGTCTTAAATGTCTTATAAAACATTCAAGTAACTTATACTATATTGTGTACAGGTGGATGTTCCAGCAACAACCTGATTATCCTGATGTTTCCTTTTATGATGCCAAGTGAGTCTACTGGCTGACTTACACACTTTATCACAAATGCTGTATGAAAAATATACATATATACATGCATACATATATTCATAAATTGACACTGATTTAGATAAATAGGTATAGACAGATATTGATAATTAGATATGAGGAGATTGAGATAGATAGATAGATAGATAGATAGATAGATAGATAAATAGATAGATAGATAGATAAATAGATAGATAGATAGATAGATAGATAGATAGATAGATAGATAGATAGATAATGAACTGTATGAGATAGATAATGAACAGAATGATAGAAGAAAAATGGACAGAATGAGATAGATAGATAGATAGATAGATAGATAATGAACTGTATGAGATAGATAATGAACAGAATGATAGAAGAATAATGAACAGAATGAGATAGATAGATAGATAGATAGATAGATAGATAGATAGATAGATAGATATTGTAAATCTAACCTCAGGCAAAACTAAATGAAACCACAATCTCAACAATTTTTTCTTCAATACTGAATATCTCCAACCTTTCTTTGCATTTTCACTCATTGTCAAGAAGAATCATGATCAGATAAACCATTAAACAAAACAGAAAACGGGAACAGACCTCAGGTGTCAAACTTTGTTATAATTAATAGAAACGATGAGATGTTGACAAGATTCTAATTGCTTTTGGTTCTTCAAACTCAGACATTAAAGGATATTTTAGAATTTTCCCAGACATTCATTCAGTGCTGGCTGTTACACAAATATATTACACAAATAATTGTTTCATTTGATCAAATGAAATTTCTCTTGAAGTGAAAAAGAATCAAAAATATAAATAAAATGTAGATTTCTATAAATAAATATATTGGGTCAGAACAAAAGTTTGTATTGTTTTTTAATAGGTGATATTTTCACAAATGATTTAATTTCATATATATACAGTTGGAGACAAAATTATTCACCTCCACTTTCATAATTACAAATAAAGCTGTAGTATCTCAAATTTTCATGGAAACTTCATATGGATTTTTTCACAAATGATGAAATAATGGATCTGAAAGAATGTGCAGTGATATCCACAACAAAACAAAATTCTTAATGTTAAATAATAATGCAAAAAAACCTCCAAGAACATATAGCATAGGTTAAAATTCTTGCCTCAATAATCAATTTGTTTAATAACCTTTATTCCTTATTATTACCTTTAATCATTTTTGATAATTCCTTACAAGATCACTATACACACTGTTAGGTATTTTGTTCAATTCTTCCATGGAAATAGCTTCTAGTTCCTCCAAATTCAAAGGACTTCTTTCTCTTACTATTGTTTTCAAATAAATTTTCAATGTGCTTTAGATCAGGACTTTGTGCAGGGTACACCAGTACCTTAATTTAGCTGTTATCTAAGTATTTTGTAACAATTTATGCTGTACGCTTCGAGTCATTTTCATGTTGGACCATCCAGTGATCCCCCCCCAAACAGCTTTTGTGCACTTTGTTTTATAATATCTTAAAGAATAGTCAACATATATCTACAGTGCAACAAAAAAGCCACTGCTTAAGAAATTCCTTCTGTAGACGTAATGCATGCTTTAGGAGTTTTACTATTTTATCATTTGATTACACACATGCATGCATCTACACACACACACACACACACACACACACACACACACACACACATATATATATATATATATATATATATATATATATATATATATATATATAATGAGTTGTGGATTGAATTATTCAACCCCTACTTTCATAATTATAAATACAGCTGTAATACCTCAAATGCTCACGACAATATTTTTCTTTTAATGTCAAACAATAATACAAAAAGAAAATACCTCCAAAATTTAACATATGACAAAATTCTTGGCCCCCTTGGCTCAATAATTATTTTGCTTAACCTTTATTCTTGATTATTACTTTTAATCATTTTTGATCATTCCTTACAAGATCACTATACACATTGTTAGGTATTTTGCCGCATTCTTCCTTGGAAATAGCTTCTAGTTCCTTCAAATTAAAAGGACTTCTTTCTCTTACTCTTTTCTTCAAATATTTTTAATGGAGTTTAGATCAAAACTTTGTTCAAAGCTTCTTGTCAAGTTCAGCTGTCTTCACCATGGTTACAGAATGAATGAATTATTGTGGTATGTGGCACTTAGCTATTGTTTTCTTCATTACTGCTTAGAATGTTATAGAATCAAGTCAATACTATTTCATTTTCATTAAATGTCAAATTAAGAAAAAAAATACATTGCATTTGCCACATGTTATATCATAATTTCCATAAGGGGAGGGTGAGTAATTTTGGACTGCACCAATTTTTAGAAAAATCCATAACTATCAATATACTAGATAGAAACTTCTAAAACTTTCACAAATTATTCAAAACTAAATAAGGAATCAACTATTTATGGTAAATTCAGTAAGTACTTGCAAACATTTCCATTTCATTAGAAAATATGCAAATATTCATTGGGGGCAAATAATTATCTCCAGACTGTATATTAAAAGTGGTATCACAAGGAGATTACCTGAGAGATTGAAAGTGACTCTGTAGTGCTTAATGTGCATAATGCACGAATCCATCGGATTCATATTTGGATTGTCAATTTTAAATGTTTTTTTTTTATGTTAAAATTGAAAATGAAGGCAAATGGGATTCATTTTTCTCATTTGATGCCTATTTTATTTCTGGAAAGGAAAACAAATACTGTACAAACAGCAAAAAAGATATATCCCATTTATAAAGATGGTGCCATAGATCAGAGCATTGTTTGTAAATGGTTTCTATGCTCAGAAGTGGAAATTTGGATCTGGAAGACCAAGAAAATTCTGGCAGGCCTGATTAAAATAATCCATGTTACACAATATGGGGTATTGTCAAGATACTTCCTCTATCACATATGAGCATTGTAAGGCATTTGAAAACATAGGTGTATAAATCAGTAAGATGTTTGGTTACCTCATGATTTAAATTTAATAGACTTCATTTCCATCTGCAATTCTCTGCTCAAATACTAAAAAAATGATACAATTCTTTACAAAAATGTGGAGGGAAAAATATTCTGTGGAAAATGAAATGAGCAATTATTAAACTCTCCCAAACCAGATTTGCATCCAATGAAGTTGATGCTGTGTATGGGATTTGAAAGGTATTTTTTATCATGAGTTCCTTCAGCAAAATCAAACAAGTACTTTTCCCAGTTGGACCAATCAAAATCAGCAATCAAGGAAAAGAATACAGAACTGGCCAATCAAAAAGATGTTGTTTTCAATCAGGACAATACAAGACTGCACCTCTGCACACCTGACAAAAAATTGGTACAGTTTGGCTGTGATGTCCAACTACATCAACCATACTCATTTGAATCTTTAGATTACCATTTTTTCATTTCTCAGGAAAACTGTAAAAGCAAAATTCAGGGCAAACGGAATCATGAAACTGGCTCAGAAATAGCAAAGGTTAGTGGAAATGGTACACAAGTGATTGACTATGGTTCAATTTAATATTATATGTGCATTTTAAAGTTATTCTTGCAAAAATATTCAGAATATACCATCATGCCAGGTCAAACTAAAATTTGATATAAAGTGCATTTCATTTATTCATACAAATCACATTCACAGCTCCTTGCAACAATGTCATATTTCCTATAATTCAATGTTTAATTTAATCTTTCTTTTGCATTTATGTCATAGCAAACAAATTTTTTAAAAAATGGGCAAATAGCACTACCCTCTCAAAACACATATGGAATCTGAAAAACAGAAACCAAAACACAACAAAAATACCAAGGAAAATAAGAAAAACAGCACCACCTAAGATCAACACCACTAAATAAGGTAACTATTCCTTTGATCTTAAACCAGCTTATTTCCAAATATACCCATAAAGCAAATTCCTTTAAAACTTTCTATAATCACATCATGACTGAATAAAACTAAATGACCTTCCATAACCGAGACCAAATAAAACTTATTTCAATTAGTAAAATTAAAAATTAGGAAAATAGACGAATCAAATATATGATTAAGTGAAATATACAAACAAATAAAATAATGAATTTTAAATGCTAAACTAACAAGTAAATAAATAAAATAAGAAAACTAAATGGCATGTCTATAAATAACATAATGCTTTAAATACCTCCTTTCTCTACTTCCCTAAATCTTTCATCAAAAGAATAGTAACATGCGGTCTGAAGTTGAGATATGAAACTGACAGTCACTACGCAGTACTGATTTCTATGTTCACTCTGATTCTTTCTACAATACAATACTGAACAAATTTCAAACAATATATATATATATATATATATATATATATATATATATATATATATATATATATATACATATATACACACACACATATATATATATATATATATGTGTTAATATATATATATATATATATATATATATATATATATATATATTTAAACATATAGTATTGAATATAACAGACAATGAATGTTTATTATGTCTGATCATGTGCTGTTCTAAACTTCATGTGCTTGCTTTAATTCCAGGTGAAAATAAAGACAAAAATTGTCCAACATTTGGATATATTTTTTTATTAAGCTGGTTCTTGATCAAAGCTTTCAGCTCACATGAGTCATCTTCAGAGTGGTTAGATGGACAGTTAAACAAGGATATTCACCATCAAAGATGATATTCTGTCATGTTGACATAGAAGATTATTATGTGACAATAATGGTTTCAAGAATAGCAGATGCAGGTCATAAATTTATAATGCGGGTTTTATGACGTGATACCATGTGAGAAACCAAAATATTAAAAAAAACATGTCTAGATCCAATGTAATGTATTTTGGCTAGTTTGAAATGTAATGATCTACTAACCCAATGCACTATATATATATATATATATATATATATATACAAATCTCTATCGACATTTATCTGAAATATTCTTTTTGTTTTATCAATCTAACTATTTATATATATATATAGATAGATAGATAGATAGATAGATAGATAGATAGATATTTGTATTATTTTAAATGTTATTATTGCTTTAGAGATAGATAGATAGATAGATAGATAGATAGATAGATAGATAGATAGATAGATAGATAGATAGAATCTATGTGTGTGTATGGACATGTCCAAACGGTCAGTATGTAATAAATATATTCTTGAATAAAAAACTAAAAAATAATTTTTTTTTCTGTCTTTGACAAATGTTTGTTTTGTCTTATACTCTTATCCTTAGTTTGTCAAAGTTTTGTTCCTTGTATTAGTAACAGTCCATCTTTAAAAGTGATTTATTTGAGAACGGAAAACAATAGTCAAACAAAGATCTGGGGGAAACACTAAAAACTGGTGCAAATACTGTTAAATGTCAAAACAGTAGAAAAGTTAATAAAATTAATAAATGAAGTTTATAGATTGCTAAGGTGTTCATATCAATATGTAAATTGATAAAATAATTTATTTACATATATGTCAATCAAGTATGTTTCTGTGTTTTTAAATTTTTATTTAGGAATGTACATTTATATTGCACACAAGTGCATGTGTAATTTTGTCTTCAAAACTAAACTGTTCTCTTTTAATTGTCTTAGAGAATATTTTTTGCTTTTCCTCTGTATGGCTGATGCTAACCTCCAGGGAAGTAACTTCTTGGGTTTAAATATTTTTCAAATCAAATTGTCTTAGAGAACCTTTTGGCATTGCTAAAACCTTTTGGCTGATGCTAACCTCTAAAAGAGTGACTCATTGCACTTTCTTAGGATAAAATTTTTCACTGACATGAAGTGGAAAGATTATTGAGCCAGTTGCTAGGTCTATTGCCAGGAAAGTTGGTTCACCGTGTGATCTTAGACCAGTTTTCTTGCCAGAATATATCATACACATTTATAAGTCAACCATCCGTACATATATTGAATATTTCTACTACATATGGCCTGTGTGTTCCTCCTATGAATTTAGATTAGAGATTCTCTTTAAAATTCAAAGAAGAATCTGCAGTGTTATTGGCCCTGACCTGGCACCTCAGGTTCAGTCACATTCCCTCTGCTGTAATATACTTCCCTGTGCCTTTTCTGTAAATATCTTCATGGTCATTTTTCTGATGAGCTTTCCGCTTTGATATTTTGATATTACAATTTTAAGTTCAGTACTAGATTGGCAGCTAGGTCCCATCATTTTACAGCTGAAATTGCTAGATGTAATTGTAAATTCTATGCTAACAGTTTTTGATCTCACACTTCTTGCTTGTAGAACTCTCTTCTGGCTCGTTGCTTTTCAGTTGAATTCGATCTTCAAAAATTTAAATGAAATGCTGTTCATTATCTTCTTAATTTCTGTTCTTTTACTGTTCTCTCCTCTTAATAATATTTTTCACTTTCTCATATTCTTTCACACTCAGTAATAACTTGTATCTTAGTCACTTTATTGATTTGCTTAGGGTGAAATGATTTTAAAAAAATAATAAAACCTGACACTTCAAAACAAGCTGTTATCAATATTTAAAATAAGCATAGACATTATAAGATGAAAATCCTATAATACATTGTACATCATACTTATTATAAAACCCAGGTTGTGTGTGTATCTGTTTCGTTTATATATTGGATCGGATTTCCTACATTTTTCAACCGATTTCAACAAAACTTTACAGGACTACGTAAAATTACCTTGCGGTGATTCTGACAGCACCAAAAATTGGAAAAACAGAATTGTTTTTGCACAAAATCAATTTGAAAACACGATTAAAAGGTGTCGCTGTTGAGAATGAAAGGGGGACAACTCATATCGAGTTATACTTATTATAAAACCCAGGTTGCTTGTGAGTGTGTGTCTGTGTTCGTTTATATATGGGATCAGATTTCCTACATTTTTCAACCGATTTCAACAAAACTTCACCTTTTTTTTGGCAGGTAGTGTTTCTTATTGTCTTGTACACTTTTTTCTTTATTTTTACATTCAGAATGCTTTAAAAATTCCATTTACAAGACAATTGTTTATAATAAAATTCTATTCAATCGGTAGACTCATAACAATTGAAAACAATGTTTTTGTTTGAGTTTGGGTTTGACCAATTCGTAAAAAAAACAAAAAAAAAAACAATTAAAACATGCGTGTCCGTCAACCTTAAACAATAATCTTTGTAAATTTTATTTTTCAGTCTTTATGATGGTCGATACTTGATCTATCTCTTACTGTTACATCCCTGGGCAACGCCGCGCTCTACTGCTAGTATGAATATATTTTGAAAAACTTAACAATACTGATTGGTTAATGGTAAAATTATTGTTAAAACACCGGCTTGCATTATTGTTGTAATGTGTCTATTACTTAAATGAGTTCAGTCACTCTTAGTGTAAGTCCAACTGCAGATTACTACTATATTTTCTCAAACAACCACTAAATACGGATTTTGTTGTCTCCTCCAGTCCCACATTTTGTTTTAACCTTTATGCAAGTATGGACAGGTCTACCTTGTCACTCAGGGTATAAAAATGATAAAATCTGATATAGTGTAAAATACAACTAATGATGTATAGGCTATGAGAATACTATATCAAATAAGTCTTAGAATAGCTCTGAAAATACTAAATTCAATAAATCTTTAAGGTATTGACTTTGAAAATATTATATAAGTCTTTGAAGCATTTATTTGTTCAGACTATGAACCTTTTAGAACACCCTACCCTCAGAGTTGGAAAACACAATATTTTTCATCTTTCCACTACAAAAGTCTCTTTTATTTTACATATTAGTTTGACTGAAAAAGTAAATGATGCTATTAAAAAAAAACAGATAAACTATCATTTATCCAGCTGAATTTTCAAAAGAATTACATCTTGTACCTTGAAGGCAAGACATTTATTTAATAGTAAAAAAAAAAAACAGGAAACTTTTTTTTCCATACTGATTGATTTAATTTTTTTCCTTTCTGAGAAATACACTTTAAAACTTCAAGCCAACTGTGTTGAGGTCATTTCAGTGCAGAACAATTATATATTTCCGAATTTAGAAATGTTGACATATCTGATAATTTGATAGTAAAAATGTTACTTTTTATCTATTTTCTTTTTTTTCTGTTTTGTTCAAATTTTATTTTCAGACAAGGAGTGGGAGAAATAATTTTCTTATTTGTTTTTTATTGAACCATAGGTATTTCTGGCATAAACAAGTTTTAACAAATGAATGGGTTGGTCATAGTTCCTTCTGTATTTATTGTTAGACAGTGTCAGACGCATTTCTTTTTAACTGACTTCTTTCAAAAAGATTGCTTTTCATTATACTAGAACAGCTATCATATCAGCATGCATTTTTATTGGATTGATTAAAACATTTGTTCCTTTATGTTGCTAGATGAGCAATAAGATCATTAAGAGTGTAGACCATCCCCAGATCATGGGTAGGAATGCTTCCTTACCCTACCACACTCACACAGTGTGTGTTACTTGGGGTGGGTATGATATGCTTGCTCCATTGTATCAGTTTTCAATTCATGATCACTATAGTGTTTAAGTGAATACAACAAACCCAACTGGAACTGAAACTTGGCTCACCAATTTCTAATTTCAAGCTGGCATGCATTATGCCACCTGCATATTACACATCCAATTTTACAGCACCTGGTATTCCAAAGCAGTCACCCATCTATGTACTAACTAGGCTTGACATTGCTTAACTTTGGTGATCTGATAAGAACAGGTGTGTGGCTGTAAGTGCATTAAGAGATTCTAGGTTTGACTAATTTTCTTCATAAAGAATAATAGTATTCTAATAATATTTTTGGCAAGGGAGTTAATTCTGTTGCTGCCAAAATATGACACTGGGTCATAATAGTTTTGACTATTTTAATTCATAATGAATGCTTTAGTTTGCATTGTTGGTGAAAGAAATAGTTTTGTTGTCAGTAGATGGCATTTACAGTAGAGATTGCATAGCAATTCAGCAATCTTTTGTTTGTTTCTAATGATATTATCCTGTCACTTAATACTTTGTTTCAGATTTTGGTATTACTATATTAATTCATAATGAATGTCAATTAAAAATTGGAGAATACCAAAACTGAACAAGGATATAAATTTAAACATCTAAGAAGTCTTTTAAAAGAAAACAGATATATATATATAAAATTCATATGATATATATATATATATATATATATATATATATATATATATATATATATATAGTACAGGTAATCAATCCATTGATATATAATCTGGGTGGATACTAGTAATAATAATTATTAAAAGTGATCCACAGAGAGTTCATTGTATATATTATAACACAGCATAAATATTTTTTGCAGCAAAAAACAAAAGTTACCACATCATGGGATAGTCTGTTTAGTGGGCGTCTTGTTTGTCATTCTTTTAGTCTTGGGTGCTTTGGTATTATCCACAATCTATAAATCTATAATTCACCTAATTTACATTAATCTTAATGGGTTTAAGTTTAAATACCCCATCACTTATTAATAACACTGGATCCCAGAAAAACACACTTCCGTCTTGTATAAGAACCACCACATAGTAAAAACTGATATTAAACTACAAATAACAAAGGGTTCTAGCCATAAATAAACTTCACTCCCAGATGGTTTTCCACAGAAGAAGATATTTTATACCCCCCACCAGTCACTAACACAAGCCCATTCTCATTAACAAGATGTCTACCAGAGGAGGACTGACATTGAAAATAAATTTAAACCAATGCTCTGAGACAGACACTTAGGGGCTGATGATAGACGTGTACAGGATGGCTTGAAATAGACTATCCCATGTTGAGGTAATTTTTATTTTTTTGCTGTAAAATATATATATATATATATATATATATATATATATATATATATATATATACTGAGTGTAACAGCAAAATTGTCCAAATCATGTTACAGCATAATTGTCCATCCCACAAAATATTTAATATCTAATAAGCCACTGAACTAATCAAATTTCTTTTCCCAAGGTATTCAATTAGCCATCTTGATACCATTTGTCATAAGAATCACTGAAAAACCCTTTGAGAAATTCAGCTAGAAAATGAACAGATTAAAATCATTTTCTGTTAGCCCTACTGTCTTCTCAATTTAGCAATGGTGAGATGAAAAAGATCATTCAGGCCTTCAGTATTGGTACCAATATTCATACACTGGCTTCCAACTGCAAAGTCCATTCAAGAACCATCAAGAGAATGGTGAATAAGTTTAAAAAAGAGGGAACAGTAGAGAGGATATTAAAACAACAAGAGGGATCATCATTTCAACTTAGAGTTCAAGAGATCAATTAGAAAAGATCAAACACAATTCATAAGACATTTGGCATGGGAGAGAGCAGTTTCAGTTATAACAGTCCAAAGAGCAGTGGAAAAAGACTTGAAGATGAAATCGTGCATGAAAACTCTGAGGCAACTTGTTACTCCAGGGTAGAAAGTTAGAAGGCTAGAGAGGGTGAATTTCATTTGGATAAGCTGGAAAATGAGCCTGGAATAATATATATATATATATATATATATATATATATATATATATATATATTTGAACTTTATGTCAGTCTTTCGTGAGCTTCCTGTCCTTAGCTATGATTCATTTATGATATTGTTTCATCATAATTCTTCTGATAATCTTGGAGAGTAATTATACATTTGTATTGCCCAATAGTGTTATAAAAGTTTCAAAGTTTTCCAGTCAGACATCTTTAAGCATTTCTAAGATACAATGCTGCAAAGCTTAATCTAACAATTGGACAATTTTGCTTTGCTGTTACACCCGATATATTTGGTGTATATATATATTAGGTTGGTGCAAAAATAATGACATAATGATGTCATTTTTTGATGTTAGAAAATACGTCAAAAAACAACATTATTACATCATTATTTTTGCACCAACCTAATATATATATATATATATATATATATATATATATATATATATATACTACCTGAGATACCCACCATGGCCTTGGTGTACATGGCTGCAATTGTATGACTGTAAGCCCCTTTGTATACCTTCACCACCTGTTTAGAAATGTCTACCTGCACTAAGCTACTCCCTCACCCTCATCTTTTTTACAGTATGTCCTTTGCAAGTGTTTGATTGTTCTTAAAGGAACTCTATCTATAAAACTTTCTTATGTGGTTGTTGCTTGGGGCTAAATTGTTTCAATGTTTTAGATATTCTGTAAATTTCCTATGGCCATAATAACTTTCAGATAGTATGGAATTGTTCACAAATCTAATCAAACAAAAACAAGGATGAAGTGTCAGAGCTTGATTCAACTGCAAGTGCAAATGCATTAATGCCCCTTTCCTTCTTCACACGTTTACTGTAAAACTGGGGTTAATAAGATGTTCTTTGGGAATTTTGAACACTTCCGTAATCCTTCCCAAACAATCTTTGCATCAAATGTTGTTTGAATGCCAATGGATGATGGAGTCATATGAAGAAACTACTGGCTAAATAGTATGAGCCGATTTTGGACCTAGTTTGTCACAGATTTTGTCCACTTAACTGAAATAATCTAAACCAAACATTCATGCAAGACAATTTGTGTGTCATATGTAATTTACATGGCAAATGTGGAAAGCATCAAATGAAAAACCATGGAATTATGACCAAAAAATGGGCTTTTTGAATAGTTTTCATGGCTTTTCCTTATACATGGGGAAGTGAGCATGACTAAAACCAAACTACCTTATTTCTTGCATGATGACAAATTTTTGAAGAAAATCAGATAAAAATGAGGAAGTTATTCAAGTTTTTAATTTAAGTTGTAAAAACAGCCTGAATTTTTCACAGTATTTTAAAATTTTTTGTATGAAGCAAATGTTGCAGGAAAACTATCGGCACTCTAAATAAACCTCGTAACATGAGCTGATGTTTTGCATTAAGTGCAAAGAACATCAGCTCATCCAGTAAAAACTTTGTTTGCATGTAACTTTACCTTGGATTTTTCAGTCATACTCAACTTCAGTTTTAGCAATTTTTCTGCCAAATTTTGGATATTGAAAAGTTGGTTTTGACCTATATTGTTAAATGTGCAACACGTGTGTAAAATTTCATCAAAATCACTCAAGAAACATGGATAAGCATAAACAACATGTACACATACGGACACAAGGACAGGTACACATGCACAGATATCTACTGTTTTATAGATAGAGATGATAAAAATATAGTTTGAAGGTATGCTATATTTATTTGTAAAAGTTCTCAATATCAGGACTGGACAATGTACTAATGTAAATATAAAAGTGGACACTGGGGTTAACACCAAGTGGTGACAGTCTGTCTCATCGCCTAAAGTTTGCATACTGACTGCTCAGTGTTGCCCTCAGTGTCTACTTTTTCATATATTTTCATATATATATTTTCATATATATATTTTCATATATATATATATATATATATATATACAAACATATATGCACTAATGTGTAAATCAATGTGTAGCAATGTTCATACATGTGTGTTTGTGCATGTGTGTGCATTTACATGTGACCATCTGCAAAACTTTGAGAGGAAAACATTTTTAAAAAGATTAAAATTTTCTTTATTTTGTTGATGGCTCATTAACAGCAAAGAAAAAAAATTATTTCTGCCTGTTTGGATTCAAATGTTTTCTTTTTTCACTTTACTGAAATAGAATCCAATACGTAATTTGTTGCTGATAGGCCAGACAGAGAGAAGAGTTAGGAGAGTAAAAATGAAAGAGCAATAATAAAATCCATAAGAAATTTCTTTAAGCATAATAAACAACTATATTTAACATTTACATCCATAGCCTTGCTGTAGAGCATGGAATAATTGATACTTTCTAAAAGGCATGAGGCATCTATCTATCTATCTATCTATCTATCTATCTATCTATCTCCTTTTGTTCATTATCTATTGATAAATCATTCTATCTCTCTATCTTTCTGTCTGTCTATCTATCTATCTATCTATCTATCAATCCTGTTCATTATCTATCTATCTATCTATCTATCTATCTATCTATCTATCTATCTATCTATCTAGTGATGTAAGCTGACTCTTTGAATCTCTGTATATATCAAATTGCATCAATCAGATTACAGGTGTCAAACTTGATATGTGCTGGGTACTTATAAAATCATTTTGGTGCAATTTATACTTATAAAATTATTGATTTACACCGAGTGATTAAAAATCATTTCATATGAACTGAGTAATCAAAGATCATTGTTATGCACCGAATATTTGTAAAATGCTTTCACTGCACTAAGTACTTATGAAATAATTTCATCATTATTTACTAATAGGCTTTGTACCTGAAGAAGGTTGTCGAATGTATCAGTCAAAAGAATAAAAAATCTCTTTGTGACTACTTTGTCTCACACTGTCCGCTGACCTGAGATGGAACAATTATATTGAGTCAATAGCATTATCTACTGCAAGGAAAGTTGGTTCTCTGTGTTGTGCCAGAAAGTTTTTCTCACCCAAGTCCATCTATAAATCAACCATTTGCCCTTGCATAGAATATTGCTGTCATATATGGTCTGGAGTCCCTGCTGTTCATCTTAGGGTCCTCGACAAAATCCAGAGATGGTTATGCAATGTGGTTGGCCCTGATCTGGCATCTTGTTTACAGTTGCTCTCTCACAGATGTGCTGACACCTCCCATTGTCTTTTCTACAAATACTTTCAAGGTAACTGCTTCGATGAGCTATTTTTGCTAGTTCCTAAACTGCATAAATTTAAGCATGCCAGTAGGTCGGCAGCTCAGTCCCACCCTTTCACTGGCAAAATGGTTAAATGTAGCCGTCTTTTCTACTCCAATAGCTTCATGTCTTCTCATCTGTGGAACTCCCTTCCTCTTACTTCCTTCCATGATAGCTCTAATCTCCAACTATTCAAATGCAATGTCAATTGACATCTCCAGATGCCTTGATCCTGTCCTTTTCTTCATCCTTTCCTCTTTCCGGCCTTTTTACTCTTGCTCCCACTTTCTGTAAGCCCTTGTGTGCTAGTGGCACTCCAGCCTTGCTTTGGATGAAAGGCTTAAAAAAAATGTTAACTATACTGACTCTTCTGGTCCTACCAAGAATTGAACTCACCATCCTTGGTTAACAAATTTCTGAAGATATTAGACTCCTAAACCTCAGTTTAATGGATATGTTCTAAGCAGTGGCAGTAGCTTGTCTCCTTTCCTGCCAAAGTGGCTTTTCTCTCTTCCTTTAGACATTATTTTAAAAAGCAATTGGTTGCTGTTAACTATACTGACACTTGTGATCCTACCTAGAATTGAACTCACCATCCTTGGTTAACAAATTTCTGAAGATATTAGACTTCTGCTTCTCTGCTTAATCGGTGTGTTCTAAGCAGTGGTAGTAGCAGGCTTGCCTCCCTTCCTGTCAAAGTGAATTTATCCTTTAGGCATTAATTAAGTTTATTGAAATTTCTTCTTAGTGGATGTTTTTCTATTTGTCTGGTGCAGTATTGTCACTCAGTTGATTGAACAAGATCCTGTTTTAACAGTATGAGTTCAACAGTCTGAACAACTCAATTAAGAGTAGAAAGTTTAAATCAAACTCCTGAAGATTCATATGGTTGTTCATTTAGTTGAATATTTACTACTGGTATTATTGGTCAGTGTTTAATACAAAGGAAAAGCCAGTATCATGAATGCTAATTTTCCAGGCATGTTGGCACATCCTACTTAGAAAATTGTTGGAATATAATCTTTCTAACCTTCTTTCCTGTATCTAGTCTTGTGCTATCATAAACTTGTAAATCTGATAAAAGTATTTCTTTATTCAAGTAGCTGTGTTCTGATATGATAGCCATCAACAGAATATTTAACAACTTGCAGGATATTTGTCAAAGTTTAATATTCATACTAAAATGTGTTTTTAATTTTTTGGGGGGACAAACTAGATTTTGTGGGTACAAACGAGATTGTATGAATACAAAACATATTTCATGGGTGCAAAAACTGAAGAAAAAATAGTACATGAATACATACAGTTTCATATATTTGGCTTTTGTAAAAATTATAAAAATAGCTTTTTAAAACAATAATATTTGTTACAGCAGTACACAGTTATAACTGTATCAAGAGTAAAACCATTCTTCTGATAAAATTTTAAACTTTTCTGGATATTTTATGGCAGGAGTTCAACTATATATGTCAGTTCTCAAAATTTAATTACTGGTTTAGTATCTTCATTAATTCATACCACATCAATATAAAAGCAGAATTCAAAATTTTCCTAATGACTTTGACATTTAAAATCGAACTTTATTTATCAGCACCAAGATTTCTTTGCTCTAACCATTGATCCAGTGGCACACGTATAGGTAACACTTGTCTAAATTGAAAAAAAAAAAAAGAAGAGTGTTAAATCAATTTTGATGAGGCTTCTTGTTGCTGAGCTGGAGCCAATCTAAAAGTTAAATTCCTTTTATAATTCAGATTGGAATATTACCAAAGTAGAAATTACTTGAGTGAAATAACAAATTAAAAATGAACAATAAGAGTTTATGGGGTGGAAGTTCTTTTCTAGTTCATGATATACATACACCCCCACCCCGCCCACATGCCATGAATCATCCTCTCACTTATGATCAAATCATTGAAAACACCAGTTCTTATTCAATCACTGAAGTTAAGAAGTGTTGAGCCTAGCCAGTACTTAGATGCAGGCCTGCTTAGGAACAATGGCTACTGTATCCAGAACACCAGGTCCTGTAAGTGACCACCTACAATCCAAAATATTTTTTGGATTTAAATAATCCAAAAAGGTTTTATAAGTCATTGGTTCTTAAAGGCCTTTCAACCTTTTGTGGGTTATTTAAAGCCAGAAAATGTTTTTAAATTGAAATAATTCTTTTTGAGATAATAATGATCTACTGATACACGTATTACTAATTAAGCGATAGCTGGGGGAGAAGAGATGGATTCATACCTTTTCTAAGGGTATTTGCATGTAAGTGAATACACCAAACCTGACAGGAGTTGAAACCTTGTGCTCTGATTTCCAATTCCAAGCTGCTATCCTTTACATCACCTGCACATCCAAGCTTAAAGCAACTGATATTCCCAATCAGTCACCCATCTAGGAAAATGACCAGGCTTGATGTTACTTAACTGATGTTTCAATGTGTAATGGCTGTAAGATTTGATAAAAAACAATCAAGTGAATCATCCTTGAATAAAAATTATGTTGAATAGTTGGATACAGTAATTATAATGTTCTTTCACTTATTTTACAAGTGAACTTTGTACAATTAGTGTTCACTGTTGTGTTATCTTACAGTCTATAACATAGTAGTATTTGTCTCCATGTGTAAACTGATGACTGTCTTATTTGTAGTCATTTGAGTTTATTTAAAATAGTCCGTTTTGCATATCTCACTACAGTCACAACTTTTACAATATCCCATTTTTAGAGAGAGTACCTCTTTGCCATTGACGTTACTCTTTTTAAGCAAATGTAAGTTATGTAATGAAAATGACATAATGTTGATTGTCCGATGACTTATTGTTTGCATTTAGCTTCGTAGCTAGTGTTATGAAAATGGATTTACTTAGATCTTTTGGTATATCAACAGAGTGTAATATATTTCTGTTCTATTTTCTATATTTCTATTATGTCTATAATGTTGTCAATGACAAAATCATGTAAGGTTGTCAGTATCTCTTTTACAATTCTGTCTGGTCCTGCTGCTTTATTTCTGTTCAATTTGGCCAATGCTAATTCCACTTCAGATTTTAAAAGTTCTGGTCCATCAATATTTCTGTATATTGCTGATTGTTCTCTTACTTCATGGAAGAGTTCTCTAATGTATCTATTCAATCTGGAAGTATTTTTCTTTCTCTATTATCAGTGTTCCATTCTTGGATTTTATGCATGTCTTTTGCTCTTTTGGTTCTCTTTTTGATTTATATCTGCTTTATCTGTGATGTTCATTCCTTCTATTTCTGCAGATTTTTTGTTGAGCCATTCCTCTTTACCCTGCTTGAATTTATACCTAATTTATTTGTGCAGAGTCCTATGTTCAGTGTCATATCTTGGCATTGGTTTTTGTTTCCTTTTTATCATGATGCAAATTTCATCTCTCAACCATTCCATTTTTCTTCATCTGTTTTTCTTTGGGATAATCTTGATTGCTGATGTTACTAAACCTTCTCTTAATGTGTCCTACTTTGAGTTTCCATTCACTTTTTGTCCAGTGCATCTGCTTTTAACACTGTCTATATTCTCCAGTGCATTTGGGTAATTCGAGAGTTTGTTGTATTGTGGTTTGTGTGCTGCCTTTTCACTCCAAGGTTACATATTACTGGAACGTGTTGGCTCCTGCAGTCAGCACTTGGATGTGTTTTACAGTGTAAAACTGCATTTCTGAATCTATTATTGATAGTTGTATAGTTTATTTGTTTTTTTGTTTTTTTTTGCTTCTCTCACTGGGCTTCTCCATATCCATATATGTTTGGGTGTTCTTAAAAAAAGGTGTTGTCTACTACCAGACCATTAGCTGTGTATTATTGGACCTGTTTTTTCCACTTTCATTACAAGATCCTGGTCCAAATTAACCCTCTCTCTTCTTGCCTACTTTGGCATTCAGTTTTCCCATGACTCTTGTAATTTCTTGTGATTTTCATTGAACCTCAGCATTGCCTAGCATACAGTAAATCTTTTCAGTTTCTTTTTCTGCACTTTGCGCTGTTGAGTTATGAACAACTATGATTGATATGTTGAAAGGCTTTCCTTTCAGTTTAGTGATAATAATTCTTTCAGATAGTTGACAGTATCCCAGAAACCATTTTTTCATGTCTTCATCTAATATGTCATACTTCTCTTTCATTTTTCTCTATGCATGCATATATGATTCTGTGCTGGTCACTCCATTGATTGCCTAAAATATTAACATTTAACCAGTTCAATTCCTACTTTATGTTTTCTAACTGGCCTCATTGATTTTGTGTTTTGATATTCAATGTACAAAGAATTAATTTTTGTTTGATGCAAACAGTTACTGCATGATGGTCTGGTGACACCTATCACTGACCTCTTCCCTTACTGGGCATCGGGATCAATTCCAAGGAGTTTAACACCCTTTATGCTGTTCTTTTTTTTTTTCTAACAGTCGCTGGATGACAGACAGGTAACATGTGTGGCACATGTAGCTCCTTACTGGCAATAAGTTAATTTCAAAAGACTTAAACCCCTCCAGGCTGTTGTCTTTTATGATTTGATTGTTAAAAGCCATGAGTTTTCTTAGGATTGATACTGGGGTGATTTTCTATTGCTTTCTTCAGTGATTTATTGAGACACCACCTCTAGTTGGCTGGCTGTTAACTCATCAAGCTTTCTTCTTTGATAGGTCATATTTTTCATCCTATAGGGTTGCTAGCAATCTGCCTCACAATAAATTGGCATGGGGTATCAGTTTAGTCGCTGACAATCTAACAATAACATACCTACACATACAAACAGATGCAAAGACATATTATACATTAAAACTTATATATATATATATATATATATGCATATATATATATATATATATATATATATATATATATTTGAAACAACAATTGGAAAAAAGATCTTAGATTTTGCCGATGCGTTTCGTCTTCCGACTTTTTCAAGGCAAAAATGAAATTGAAATGTTCTTGTTGTTATAGTTACATTAAAAAAAATCCAAATTAAAATTAAAGGTAATTTACATTAACCAGAAAAAAAAGGCTTAGACAGAAGCGTCTATCTTTTTAAATTTGGATTTTTTAATGTAACTATAACAAGAACATTTCGATTTCATTTTTGCCTTGAAAAAGTCGGAAGACGAAACACGTTGGCAAAATCTAAGATCTTTTTTCCAATTGTCGTTTTATACCAATCTGTCTTGTCCACAGAATTGATCTGGGAATTTAACTATATATATATATATATATATATATATATATATATATATATATATTTGAATAAAAACAGACCACTTTAAGGTTCCATGTAATAAATTGTTTCACCACAGCCCTTTTAAAGGACTCTGGATCATCAGACTTTACTTCCAAAGGTTGAATCTTTGTGGTGAAATAATTTATTACATGGAACCTTAAAGTGGTCTGTTTTTATTCAAATTTATTTGCTCTGAATTTACATTGAGCTCTTTGGATATCATCCTTCTTGGGTCTACCCATACGGATTACCTAGTTTTGCCTAAACTAAATATACATATATATATATATATATATATATATATATATATATATATTCTCATTCTTTATTACTCATTCTTACTGTTTCTTATTTTTTTCTTTCTTATTCAGCAATAATTTGTTATTCTCATTCTTTCATACTCATTGTTATTCTTTCTTATTCTTATTTAATTTTGTATTCTTTTAACCCGTTCTTTTTTACACTTTCTTATTCTCTATATTACTCATTCCTACACTTTAATATTCTCATTCTACTTATTATTTTTATACCCTATTCATTCTTACTAATTCTTGTTTTATTCTATGTTATCATTATTTCTTTTACTTTCTTATTTTATTATTATCATTTTTTATTCCTATAATTTTTATATTCTTTCTTAGAAATAACATCATTTCTACTTTCTCTTTGAGTAACTGAAATTTATATAAGAAAATATTGATGATGGGTTTCAATTATTTCCCAAAATGGATTCTTTTACAGCTTCTATAGACTTCACTGAAAATAAGTAAAGATGCCAAACACATTGTTGCGTCCATTTGATCAGAATCAAACCAACATTATAACAAAAGATTCTATGATTTTATAATTCGTAAATTATCAAGAGAAACACAAAGAACACTGTCAAAGTCAGAAAAAGATTTTGTTGGAATATTCTTATAGTTTTCTAAATTTAACGATTTCATTGTTGTATAGAAATTAATGAAAATTGAAAACTAAAACAAAATTATCATTTATTATTTATGATTTCCAGACTGAAAATATTTTTGCATCTATGTGAAATTAATTTACATTCTCTTCTGTGTGTCTTGTCCTTTCAGGACGTGGGTGATCATGGATCTCCACAACTTCCTCTTATTTGTATTGCTTAGTAATGTTTGACTTTTTTGCTATCCCTTCCAAACCCCTGTTCTGCGAACATTTTACCCAAGCTCATTACGTAAGTTATTTGCTGATTTCCTACATTCCTTTTGCCTTGTGAGTGTCAAATTCTCTAAGCACTCATTATGTTACCTTGATTTTTCAACTGTGTTTTTGATTACAAGTATAAGTATCCTTGTTGATTTACTTCCCTTAAAACTTCATCATGACTTTCAGAAAAAAGCTATATCCCTTGAGAACAAAGTGATCATGGCTATTTCTTTATTATATCTGAATTTCCATGCTTTTTTTAGGAAGTTAATGGGGTGGTTTTCTTTTGCCTGCTCCACGGTTTTGAATTCCTTGTTTTCCTTAATTTCTATTTGCTGGCATCCAACAATAGAGACCTCAAATTACCCAATTTTAACCCATATATGGGGGAAGAAGAGGTGGATTCATTTCCGAGAGGCCTTAGTGCGAAAATGAACAGATCAGACTAGCTCAGAATTTGAACTCAGTCTGCTGGCTCCATTTTCTGCCCCAGTAAACATTACACTAACTGCATAACGTACATGCCATTAAACCATTGTAGTTAACATTATACATTTCACTAAGGTGTCTGCTGTAGAGAAACAGTTAGGCAACTAAATTTGAAAACCATTCACAAGCACATTTACTTTATATATTATTCAGACTAGTATCTTTATTGTTGCTGTTTTTATCACAATAATAATAATTTTCAACATTTCTGGCGTGTATGCAGGGCCAGTGAGTCTTATACACAAAACCCCAACTGAGGCACCTTTTTTTTCAGCACTGTTTTATGGCCATCCACTATTTTTTTCATTATTTTTAAACTTATGTTAAATTCTCAGTCATCAACTAATATTATGTATCATGTATCTGTATGGCTAGTGCTGTGCGCACTACGCAGGAACCCCCGACAAGGTTGGAGCCCCAAAAGGGCAAGTTTCAACATTTTGTACCTTTTACTTTATTTTACCTAAATTATATTGTCAATCATGTGATAGGGCTGGTGCTTACTACCCTGAATCTCTCAACTGTGTGTGTGTTGGGGGTGGGGGCACTGTCAGAAGTGCTAATTTTAGTAGTGCTTATTTTTTAAATTGTAATTTTTTTTCTGAACAGTTCTTTTAAATCAATTAAGAAGGTAATATATCTTGGTAAAATCACTTTTATTTTTTCCATTTCTATAAAGATAAAACTGAGAAAATGATCCCTTAAAAAATAAAAATATTTAAAGATTTCAGCACATGAAAAATTTTCCTGAAAACTGAAATACTGTTTTTAAAACAAATTTTTAAGACAATCCCATTTGTGTTGTGTTGGAAATTTTTTTGCAATGGAGGTGCATCAGTGACTAATCTTTATGGAAATGGAAATATTTGTGATTTAAACATTTTTTCAAGTTAAATTTAGTCATGAAAATATTGTTGGTTATTACAAAAATAATAACATTTTCTCAGAATTCTTAAAATAAAAATCATATTCATTATAAAAATAAATTATTAATGAATATGTACTGACATTTTCATTAATTTGGATAATTCCCTGAGTTTTGGTAATTTAAAAAACCAATGCCCTTCCCACATATTTTCCTTCAAGGGTTTGTGTCTCACAGGTTGGGAATTTTTAAAAAATCACAATTTAGTAGAGAGAGAGAGGCCCATATCAAAATTTTGGGGTTGGAGGCTGAGACCCTTGTGTCGGTCATGGGTGTGTGTTGAATTTTGAATTATATGGATACTTTACATGGGCCTTTTTAGACTTCCCAAAATTTATTGTAAAGTGAAAAGTGAAGAATGAAAACAAGATTTTATAAAACATAACATTTTTTTAAAATTATAGCCCATTCATCAGAGGAATGCTAATAATTTGAGCAATGTTGAGCTGATTTATGCAATAAAAGTGGATCTAATTTCAAATTATTCTTAATGTTTGATTGCTGTCAAAGTAAATAAAGGGCACAGTATTATCTTTTGAATCCAGCTCATGGATGAGCACCTAATATGTTTGCTTTATACTATTAGGGATGTTAGGTTAGAAAGAATATTCTTAGTTACCCCATTATGGGTATTATTATCTCTGTAATACATTAAAACATGAACAGAACAGAATAGTCATAAGAAAGGAATGACAAATGTGCATGGTTCTCAAAAAGAGGTTATTTATGCTGATGTATAGGATGCATGGTGGAGTAATGGATAGCAGCTCGGATTGAGGAATTGGAGAGCCGAGTTCAAATTCCAGCTGAATCCATTACATTCACTTACAGTGGGGAAAATAAGTATTTCATCACCCGCTGATTTTCTGAGTTTGCCACCTTACAAAAATGGGAATGGTCTATAATTTTCAGGGTAGGTTCATCTTGAAAGTGAGAGACAGAATATAAAAGAAAATTCTAGAAAATTACATTATGTTAATTTTTGAACTATTATTTCTTTTTTATTGAAAAAATAAATACTTCAACCCTCTACCAACTAGCAATAATTCGGGCCCCACATTCTGGTTATGTGACCAGGAGACATATAGACTAGTCCTATTACTCAATTATTACCCCTAATCAAGTACTCATTATCTGTATAAAAGACACTTGTTCAAAGAAACCTTCAATGAATCAGAATCTAATCTTTCCCCAATGGGCACGATGAAAGAATTGTCTAAGGAAATTCTACCCTGAAAATTATAGACCGTTCCCATTTTTGTAATGTGGCAAACTCAGAAAATCAGCAGGCGATGAAATACTTATTTTCCCTACTGTACATGCTAATACCCTTGCGAAAGGTATGAATCATCTTCTTCTCCTCCAAGCTATGGGTAAGTAACAGGACAGACCAGGTTCTATAGCCTTGGGTGGCAACTGGTCTACTGCAGAAAGTAATGTCAACCTAAAAATCTGCCTCATGCATAAAAAGATCTGCCTCGTCAGTCATGTATCAAAAGATACATGATCACCTAAGTGTGTATCACACATGGCACATAACTTATACATACTTGTCACTAATTTGTCCCACACAGAGCAATTATAACATAGAGTGCTGTACAACAGTATGTGAACACCAAAATGAACACCAAATATTTAAAATAATTGTTTTTTTTTTTCAGAGGAACAAGAAATTTCAATTAAACTGTATATTCACTAAGAAAAACCTTTATTAAATGAATTGCTACCACTTTCAAAGATCCTTATCAAGCCGTAATAAAAATATTAATTAGAAATTAAAAATTAAGTTGTGAATTGCATATATATATATATATATATATATATATATATATATATATATATATAATATATATATATGTATTATATACAGTGCTATGCAAAAGTAAGTGAACCCCTATGATAATATTTAATATCATTCTCTTTCTTTTCCAGATGAGCAAGAAATCTTAATTAAACTATATATTCACTAAGAAAAACTGTTATTAAATGAATTACAACCACTTTCAAAGATTCTTATCAAGCTTGAATAAAAATATTATTTAAAAATTAAAATTAAGATGCACAGTATATATATATATATATATATATATATATATATATATATATATATATATATATATATATACATATATATACATACAAATATAGATAACTATACTCGTTTCGAAAAACCCTCGAATTTTTGATTTGCCAATAATCAAATCAATCTTGAGGGAAAATAAGGTTTTAAAAAAAGAAAGAGCTACAAACATGAAATTCTGTCGAAAAAAAATCGCACAGATGCAGGTTTGAAGCCCCAAGAAAAAACCCCGATACGAGTAAACAACTAACTAAAAAAAAGAGCTTAATACAACCGTAAATCTGGCCTACCCTGATGATCCATTTAGGTGAAACCTAGGTAGGTTTGTCTGGCTCACTAGGTGTATATATATATATATATATATATATATATATATATATATATATATATACACAGTGGGAAAGTGCAAAAGTAAGTGAACTCCAAAGATAATATTTAAAAGAATTTTCTCATATTTCCAGATGATCAATGAATCTTAATTAAACTATATATTCATTAAGAAAAACCTGTATTAAATCAATTACAACCACATTTAAAAATTTTGATGAAGCTGGAATAACAATATTAATTAAAAATTAAGATGTACAAAAGTAAGTGAATCCTTACATTTACACTCTATTTTTGTTTTACATGGTTGCCAGTACAAATCATTTTTGTGCACATGTAAAATTCAAAATGATGTGTTCATTTTTTTGGTAAGCTGTGTATACTGCAGTCAAACAATATAATCCTTTGTGTATGCAAAAGTTTGCAGTTAGAGACTAAATTTAAAAAAATATATATGCAAGGATCAAAAGAATTTCCTGAATTTTTAAAAAATGTCATAGTTGAAACCTATAATGATGGAGAAGGTTACAGAAAGCCATCAAAATGATTTGGAGGGCACTTATCCACCATGCAACAAATTATTTATAAATGGAAGGCCTTTGGCATAACAGCAACATAATCAAGAAGTGGCTAGCCATGAAAAATAATGGCAAGAGCAAGTAGACAAGTTGTTTGGCAAGCCAAGGCAAATCCTCTTATGACCTTTGTTGTTCTCCAATGCTCACTGGCTAATGTTGGAATCAATGAGCATACATCTACAGTTCAACAAAATCTAAACAATGCCAATCTTCACAGCAGAATTTCTAGAAAAAAGTACTGCTTACAAAATAGCACAAACATGTCCACCTCAACTATGTCAAAGCTCATATAAGCTATAAACATTCTGGCAGAAGGTTTTATGGTCAGATGAAACCAAACTAGTGTTTTGGGGAGGAACAATTTGTGGTGTATCTGGTAAGCTCCTAATAATATGGCTTTTGAAAAGAAGAATTTGATACCAACCATTAAACATGGCAGTGATAGTATTATGATTTGGGAGGTGCTTTACTATAACTGGAACAGGCAAAATAGTACACATTGATGGCACTATGGACTCTGCAAGATACCAAGTAATTTTAAATGAAAGTATTTTGTCCTCAGTTCAAAATGTGGGTTTAGGTCAAGGCTGAAACTTTCAACAGGGCAATGATCTAAAGTATCAAAGCAAATCCACAAAATTTGTAAAAAGAAATTTCAAGCCTTGGAATGGCCTAATCAAAGTCCTGATCTAAACTCAATTTGTGATTCAAGTGAAAGAAGGCAGAGCATGTAAGAAAGCCAGGTAATACCAAACAATTGTGAGAGTTTTGCCAAGAAGGATGGTCAAAAATCGGTGATCACTACTCCCAGAAACTTCTTAAAAATTATAGAAAATGACTGGTTGACATAGTAACCTCAAAAGGAGCAGTCACCAAATATTAAATGTAAGGGTTCACTTACTTTACATATTTTAATTTTAAATTTTGCTTTAACATTTTCATTCTAACTTGGTAAAAATTTTTGGAAGTGGTTTTAATTGTTTTAATAAAGGTTTTTCTTAATGAATATATAGTTTAATTAAGATTTGTTGAGACAATGATTTTAAAAATTATCTTAGGGGTTCACTTACTTTTGTGCAGCACTCTATGTATACAACAAGCAGTATGAAGTGGGTGAAAAGAGAATGGTCTTACTTGTAATATTTCTGAAAGGGAAAACAGGCTGGCCATTATCTTGTGAAACTATATGGTTTTCTTTGCTCTCTTAATTGCTGTGGGCATTCGTGTCTTGTTTCTCTGCTGCCTACATAGCAACTAACATGGACAGATGCGTCTTGCCTCTTGGCATGATAAATAGCAACTGGATGTAATGCTCTATCGACTGACATCACTCACTGACTGTCACGTGTTCCTTATGAGTTCATTTCCGCCAAAAGAATATAATTGTCCTTTGCAATATCTACAATATCTACAATACCTTTTTTTTTTTAATTCTCCATTAATTTTGTAGATAGACCAAAAATTCCTTATTTATGCTTAGATATATATTACTCTAAGTGATCAGCTCAATTTTTAGGTTTGTAACCACATTACAAATTATGATTTTTTGAAAAAACTTTAAAACTTAAAAGTTTTATTTGTCCAATACTCTTGAATATGACTGCATAAACTCTATGTATAAGACTAATTGGGATAAGTGGGTAACAAATTTTCCTTTTGCCCATTCAATTTATTGCAGGAAGTATAAAAGTATTACCAATGCAACAAGATCAGAGGGCTATAGCCTTACACTGGGGCCTGATAGGAGAGATTTGACCTGCAAAAACTCTTGTATATTTTGACCTCAATCCAATGTGATCCTATTTTTGATTTAGTTCTTTCAATTCAGATTTTGTGATCTGTAGAGAACATCACTTTTTTCTATTATATATATTCTTAACCCAGTTGCATGTTATCTATGCAACATTGGTCATGATCTTCCATAAAGGAAAAACTTTACTGGAAAAGCGCCAGGTATTGCATCCTCAGGAATATGGCAAAAATGATAAATGCAAAATATTTATAGAATTTTTGCTAAGTGAAAAATACCCATATGTATATTTGAAAAATAAATATATAAGCAACATGAGTGTATACAACTCCTGGGTAAAATTATGGAATAAGGATTCTTAAAGGATGTTCACTTTATGTAGAAGTAAAAAAAAAGATGATTACTGATAAGGCACAAAGCAGATTTTGTTTAATAACTGAACAATCTGGCCTTGTTTTGTTTTTAATCAATTCTCCCCAGACAAGGTGATAGTGCCACTAGAATGCAGTGAGTTACAGGGAGTAAAAGAGAATGAGAAGACATTAGTGAGGAAAAGGTCAATAAAAGAAAAGGATTCAGGAAAATAGAAGATGTTGCATTTAAACTTTTGAAGATCGCAGGTGGCAGAGAAGCAAGAAATTGGACAAGAGTGCCACAGGTGATAAGTTTGAATAAAGAAACTACTAGAATAGAACACATGATTGGATTTAGCTAATTTAACAGTAAAGTCTAGTAGCATACTTTCATGTAGTTGAAGCACTAAGGGGAAAAGCTCACCAAAACAATTACCAATTGTAGAAAAGACAGAGGGAAGCCCTGTTATGTTAGTAAGAAAGTGAATGAAGTTGAGATGCCAGGTCATGATTAATTATATTACAAACCCTTCTTTGTGTAAATTATATATTAAACAAACCATATTAAGTTATTCAAATCAATGGCATAACTTTTTCAAGCCATGTTAAGGAAAATATTATGGAACAGCCCAATGTTGAGGAATAAATTATGAAATGGTCTTGTAATTTGCATTCCTTAAATAAATATCAGCAGAAGCCTTGATATGTTAATTGGTCTAGAATTAAAAGCGAGTTCTTGCAGACCTACCCAAGCAGATGGGCATAGGTAAGTGAAAGGAAACATGGTCCCAACAAAAGAACTGTCAAATGTAACAATGGAAATGATCATAAAATTCATTCAAGAAAGCAATCCATAGTGGAATGTGATTAAAGATATTGGTTGTTCCTAGTCAGCTGTGTTTCTAAAATTTGGTGCAAATATAAAAGAAATGGGATGGTTAAAAAGGTAGGCCAAAAAAGGAAAACCAAAAAAGGTAGACCAAAAATGATAACAAACCAGTAAAAGAAAAATCATTTGAAAATGTGTAGCAAGACAAATGAAAAAGAAATGGGTCGACACAGGAATCAGTGTTAAAATGAATCAGGAATCACTATAAAAAATTGCTAAATGAAATGGAATTTACTTACATATAAAAAGAAAACTATCATTAACACACAAACAAAAAAACTGTGGTTAAAGTGTGCTAAACAGAAACAATCATAGTGAACAACGATTGGATGAAAATGATATTCAGGTATGAATCAAGAATCTGCATTAGCCAAGACAATGATGCTAGAATTTTTGTCTGGTGCTATTCAAATGAAACATAAAGGGTGACAACATATAATTGACAATGAAACATAAAGGTGACAGCATGTAAATTTCTCAAGTCATTCATAATATGTCATTTAAATTACTATTGGCGATGGTAATCATTACCTCAACAATCAATCTACATTGAAATTCTGGATAATTCTAGAAATATAAAATTGATTTAGTGATGATGAAGTCATTTTTCAGGACAATAATGCTTCTTGATACAGAGCATTTTGTTAAAGCTTTTCTTCAGAAAATAATAGTGACTGGTTGCAAATTCACACTTTTCTCCCCATTTTTTGGAAGCTAATATTGTCATCCACAGACAGACTGTTTCGCTGTTACACAGCTCATCAATGTTGCTAGACATCTGATCACTCCAAGCTGGGACTAAAACCCGACCGATATTTCCAACTCTTAACTCTCTCTCTTTCTTCTCTCTCTCTCTCTCTCTCTCTCTCTCTATATATATATATATATATATATATATATATATATATATATATATTATAAATTAATTGATTTAAAATATGGTTTTTCCGTTACACAGTCCTAACCATGTTTCAAAAATGGAATGTCCGAATTTAATTTTGTAATTAAATTAAAGACATTAGTTCCATTTCATCCTCAAGCGAATTTTGGAGTAACTTTTAAAATTATTGGGTTTTAAAGACAGCAAAAATCATAATTCACGTTTCCAAGGATACAGAGAAATTCATTTCAACCAGAGGCTTGTTTGAATGTTCATTATGTCTGTATTTTGATGTATCAGTTATTAGTTACATTTTGGTAGGGGGTATTTTTGGTAGGGATGTATTCTTCAATGAAATCTGGCATCCATTAAATGCATGTCGTCTGGATTTAAAAAAAATTTTCATTGTTAACGGGAAAAATTCTTACAGCATTTTTTCTGTTTGTATATTTAAAGATTTTTGGGGGGTGTTTAGGTTAGAATACATTTTATTTAACTACGATTTGAAAATATTTTCACTTTTAATTTTTAATATACTATATTTCTTTTAAGAACAAGTAAATGTATTAGAATCCCTTACAGTATATATATATATATATATATATATATATATATATATATATATATATATATATATATATATATATATAAAGTTATTCCTTTAAGTTGTTTCCTGTTTTAAAATTGGTAAACTTTTGGGAATTTGAGTACATTTGACTGTTATTACAATCATTATGAATAATTGTATGCTTAGTCTGTTTATGAAAATGTGTTTGGGGAAATTTGGCATTCCTTAGTTTGTGAAACCAATTTCAAGTCACTTGAAGGTGATGTCATTTAAAATCCAATTGAAAATTTATGGTCAAAATTAAAAAAAGACTATAGTTTTGGCTATAGTTATCTGTATATAAAATTTAGTGCAAATATAAAAGAAATGAAGTGGTTAAGAAAGGAACACACTATTCATCAAATATGACAGCAAATGTCACAGGATCAATAGTCTAAAATAAATGATGACAATATTTTGAAAAACATATGGGATAATGAAAACACATCATTCAAAAATTTTAGAAAAAAATATTATTTTGATGCTTAAGTTTGTGGATGCTTGCCAAAAGTAATGCCAAATATTTTATGAATTATTCTGATTCAACATAAGATTTTGGTATCAGCTCCTTGGTGTATATTTAAAGATAATTTGAAACTTTTATGCAAAGTGATTCAAAGAAATCTAGAAGGACATCAGGATCAAATTTAAATAAATAAAATAATAAAAAAGGGGACTGCACTTCACATACACTGTTTCAATTTGATGTATACTGTAAAAAAATCAATTCTTTTGTAATCTTGTGCTATGAATTTAAAAACGATCTTAACCCTTAATAAATGCTATTCTAAAAAATTACTCTAGCTTAGTTCTTATATCAGTGTAGTGATACAGAAGGTGATTATCTCTGTTTATTGGAGAGAAGTCAAATGGTTCACATGATAGCTGCTTAGTGACGTCACTCAATAGAATGATGGAAGTAGCATTCAATTTCAGTTTGTTTATAGCAGCCAAGCTTAAAGGTTCTTTAGCCTGTGCCCCCCATAGCCTGAGCAGAGGCTAAATCAGCCTCCCCAACAGCTTACAAGTGCATAGTGCCATTTCACTTTTGGAATATATCTTTCCCAGTTATAGAAAGAAACTCCAGTTCACAGTCCTCAATTTGGGAACACCCAAGGCTTGGTGTTTAATGGATTATGTCCTCAACTGGGACAGAGATGAATCTGGCCTGTTTGCATCTGGAGTTCTACACATGGCTTCTCCTGACACAGGAGTATCTCCATATTATATGTAAACACTTCCTTTTTGTTTCTCCTTACACTCTGCTTTACTGCGTAGATATATGTCATATATTATTCTTTGTATGTGACATGTTTATATATGTATATATAGTTTTCTGTATGTCTTAGTAGTATAAAAGTTTCTTTGATAAACAAAGCATGTTTGTCATTCCATTTCATTTCAGCCATGGTGCAGAGTCATGGGGTATTTCACTCTCTCAACCCAGGGTGGCACTACCTCCTCAAGTCACTTGACGTAGGCCTCTGTGTTGAGTCTGAGACCCTGTAGGAAGATGAATGGAAGCATAATTTTGCCATCACTAGTGATCCATTCAAACACCATGATATTCACTGGATATTTTGTTTTCATCTCTCTCAGTATATCTTCTGGGAACACAACATCCTCAGTACTGTCCTCAGATTGAGACTCAAACACACTGAAATGTTCATATTGGAGTTTCTGGCATGAATGCCAAGCAGTACGGTATGCCGTTTCCAAAGTGAATTGTGTCATGCTGCCCTTTTTCTCGCAGACAGTGCCAAAATGTCCCTACTATACTGTACAGGTAACAAAATTGAAAGCAAATAACACACGTGCATGAAATTAAAAATATGAAATGGTGTTACACAGAAATTACCATGTTTCAAAAACAGAAGCTAAAAATTTCAAATTCAATTATAGAATTAAATTAAATTCCCTAGTTCTGTTTCATTTTCAAGTGAATTTTGGAATAACTTATTTTAAAATGTACTGAGTTATATAAGCACATACATTCATAATATTAGTTTCTATGGATATGGATAAATCCAATTATTTTAACAAGGGGTGGTAGGGTATTCTTTTTCTTGACAACTATTGTATCAAAATATTAGTTACTTTCGAAAAGAGATACCAGTTGAACAAATGAAATGTAAATGGACACCCTGGCCTATACAAAGCTTGAAAAATGAAAAAACCTCTTGTATAACACTTACAATCCTGAGGAGCTACAGTCAAAAACATACTGAGTGGTTCTGAACATTTATTGAGTCATGGACCCCTTGTGCTACAGACTCCTATAAGAACTAAACCTTCATAGGCAAATAGACAGACAAGCAGATACTCACAGTCCTATTAGGTCTTCACAATACTTGTACATGATTTCTTCATACTGTGCCATCATGCACACTGCACACACATCACTCTTCAGCTAGCCACGCATAAAAGAAATATTGGGGTCAATTAATCCTCAACAATACATGAGAAAATAATTAAGCCATGGTAAACCATGAAAAATGTGAATTATCACTTGCTCTTATGGAGTGGTAAAAGATGGCGATTTTGCAGAGAATGATGACATGTTTACCTAGTAAACATAGACCCAACAGGAAAACAACAGGTGTATAATGATTGACTCTGTAAGTAGTGGCTGGATGGATTTTATTTTATTTTTTTCAATGTGAAACTGTTGATTTGGACAAGGACTGTATAGTTAATATAATTCATCCATCCATATATATATATTTTATATGCTTACCTGTGTATACAAGCCTGCACGCATGTATATGGTTGCTTATATTTAGTTATTTCATTTCCCTAAACCTACACACACACACACATATATATATATATATATATATATATATATATATATATATATAGTCATCCAGAGACAGACTGTTTTGCTGTTTTATTGCTCATCAGTGTGTCTCGACATCCAATCACTTGAAGCTGGGACTGAAACCTGAACAATATCAGTCAAAGATTCTAACCCATAGGCTATCGACACCCAGCAGGAAGAAAGGGGAACTTTTGTGTATTTATCTTTTCATAAACATGATATTGACCTAGAGAACTCAGTCCATTTTAGAGAGTCTTGCATTATCAGTGGTAATAGTGACTGTTTGCAAATTCACACTTTTCTACCCACAGTGCTCAACCAAAGTAATATATTTTTTGGAAGCTAATATTGTCATCCACAGTCAGACTGTTTCGCTGTTTCACAGCTCATCAGTGTTGCTATACATCTGATCACTTCAATATTACTATATACTTATATATATATAAAGTTATTTCATTAAGTTGTTTCCTGTTTTAAAATTGGTAAACTTTTGGGAATTTGAGTACTTTTGACTGTTATTACAATCATTATGAATAATTGTATGCTTAGTCTGTTTATGAAAATGTGTTTGGGGAAATTTGGCATTCCTTAGTTTGTGAAACCAATTTCAAGTCACTTGAAGGTGATGTCATTGTGAAACTGAATTATTACATGGTGTTTTTTCAATATACAATTGCATATAGAGAAAGTTACCATATTTAATATTGGCTACTTCCCTCCTATTAAAATGGCTTCCAGAATTTTAAGTCTTTCTTTGTATTACATATTATATAATACTTTGGTGTTTTTTATTCTGACTTATGTTAATATTATTTTGGTTATTTGTGATATGTTGATCTATATGTGAATGAATTGCACTAAGTTTATATTATTAAATATATATTACATATGTAATGGAAGCATTAATAATAATGAAAAATTAGCCACCACTTTATAATATCAACTATGAACATGGCCACAATATGCTGACCATGTTCAGAATATAAGAAACATTCATATAACTATATACACATATATATAACAGTCTACATGTACAGATAAAAATGAAAAAATCCTTGACTAATAGAACAGCTGAAATCTCTATAGGACATTTAGACTGTTTTTACACACTTTTGTCCACAAAAGAAAACACATATATGAATACAAGAAAAATTGAATAAAAAGCTTAATTGCAGTATGTTGTCAGTTGTCTTTAATGAAACATGTATAAAAGAGGGATTGCTGCCCAAATGTACAATTACATATATATATATATATATATATATATATATATATATATTAATCACTGTTACATTAGAACATGTACATAGCCACTACAGAACTGTACATCTTGTTTCAACATTAAAAATTATGTTTCTTCAGGTGGGAAATCACAATGGTATTAATTAATTTTTATTCCAAGATGCAATTAATGAACCACACCTTGTACTTCCATTTTTGTATATACAGTGTAACCCGGATATAAGAAACCCGGATATAGGAGAAACCCGGATATAAGAGAGATTTTCTCTGGTCCCAAATTAGACCCATACTTACCTAAACCAAATAGACCAAACCCGGATATAAGAGAAACCCGGATACAAGAGACTTCTTCTCCGGTCCTGACAACTCTCTTTTATCCGGGTTACACTGTATATCCATTCAACTATATATATATATATATATAGTTGAATGGATATGAGTTTGTGACCATCAGTTTCATGCTTATGCGATTCCCAGAAAAATTAAAATTTGACACTATTTATGTCAGTTTTGCATAAGTGTGAATCCGACAGTCACAAACTCATATCCATTCGACTAAATATGTTAGTTCTATTATTGATATTGGGCACTTTCCAATAAACACCACACATATATAAAATATATAGAGAATTTATTTATATATATATATATATACATATAAAACATACATATATATATATATATATATATATATATATATATACCTATATATATATATTCATATACATATACACACACACACACACACATATATATATATATATATATATGTATATATAATATCTTGAACAAACCCCCTTACCTGAATAGTTTTAATAACTCTACACTTAAATCAGATAATGTTAGGGAAAAATTATGCGATTATAGTAACCCGGTAGACTGCCCATTAGAAAATAAGTGCTGCATCAAATCTGTGGTATACCAATGCACTATATCATCCAGGGAGAACCCTAACAATAATATGATATACATTGGGTCCACGAAAAATGCCTTTAAAACCAGATGGAGGCAGCATAAATGCTCCTTCAACAACATAAACTTTAGACATCAGACCTCTCTATCTAAATATTTTTGGCACCTGAAAGAAAAAAATAGGACACCTAAAGTAAAATGGAAAATCATTAATAGGACTAGAACTTGCAAAACTTGGGATGACCCATGCCCTTTGTGCCTCCATGAGAAACTACACATTATTAATCTTCTAAACAATAAGAACCTATTAAGCAACCGGCAAGAATTAACGGTTTTCTGCCGACACAACCGAACTTACGCTCTGAATAACTAGCTAAAAACACGCATACAAAAAAATAAATTTTAAAATCCATAGCCCATATACATAGTTTTAATAACCTACAAAAATTGATAACCCTTTATGAAGTCGTCAAATAACAAACGTTACAGCCTTTTCATATACACAAATCCCTTTCATAAAGAGATATAATAAAAGAATAAAATAAAAATAAATAAATAAATCTCCGTAGACGCTCAAGCCAGACTATGCGAAAACTTCCTCCATCGTAAATTTACCCACCCCCACCTTACCGTGACCCGGCATCTATGAAAGTAACTCTATACTGATACAAATTATTAACACCCCACCCCTGCCAATTCTAAACAATCCACCCTTGATGTTACCATGGAAATTTTTGATTTCAATTCTGACCATACTATTAAAACTTGTAAATTTCAGAAATAAGTCATTCCCAAAAAATTTTGCTTGAAGATGGAACAGAGCCTACTTTAACTCAAGTTAATTCAAATATTATTTCGAAGTTTTCGGCTCTTGTTTTGAAACATGAGACCTCTTATGTAGCGAGTTGGAATCATATTTTTAAATAAATAATTATATTTATGCTCTACTTTTGTATCGAGCACTATTTTTTAAAAATAATAACAAAAATAATAAGGAACTTTGGATTATTTACCAAACCAGTTTCTTTCCTATTTTCTACAATATTTTCACACACACATATATATATATATATATATATATATATATATATATATATATATGCATGTATGTATGTATGCATGTAAGTGCGTTTATGTGTGTGCGTGCATGCATTCCTAAAAACACAATACTCTTCTATGGTTACTTTTTCCTGTCATGCTCAATGTAAGGAAATATGTTACACAAAAAAACTGGGATTCTTTCAATATCATCCATGCAAGTCTCTGAGTGGGATCAGTATGTCAATTTTGAGGAAGCGCTGTCCGGATAAGCAAAACAGCACAGAGGAAACCAATCTGAAAGTGCCTGGAAATGTCAAGCGTGCTGTTTGGATTAAATAGCTCCGAGCTAATGATGATAGATAAAAGATGAAACACTGTCATTTGTTCTCCATCATAGCCTGAAAAAATGTTCAAGTAAAATGTTTCTCTTTCAATGAGATCATGCATGCTGGATACCCCGGCCATTTTGTAGCAGAAGAAACAACAAAGACCAAAGTAATGGCAGAAAATAAAAGATAGAGAAATGGAAGCTGCAAGTGCAGCATAGACTTTTAAAAAAATCCCTTAAGTTTTGTTTGATGGACAAAAAGTACACCTGGAAGAATTAGCAAAATGATAAAAACTAGTCACTAATTTAAGGACTGAAAAGGACAGGGAAATGTCACCTGGAATAAGGGACGGAAAGAAAGGCTTTCAAAAGAAGGCCATATCCTCTGCTAAACTATTATATGAAGGAGTAAATGTGGTACACTTGGAATAAAGAAAAAGCATTTGGAAAATAAAAAAAAAACATTTAACTTACATCAACTTCATATTGGATGCTTTTAGGTTTACATTAGTGAAAAAGAATTCACATATTCTGACAAATGGGTCTTCTCCAAAGGAGGCTTCTTATTGGGACTCAAGCTCTCCTCTGACCTCATATATCCAATCTCTTGTTAAAGATATTGGGAAAATGGTTGCTTCATTGTACCACTCCAGTAAATATCTGACCCTCCATACTGTATCTTTACAAGAGCCAGATGAAACTAGAAATAGAGTATTGCTATCATATCCGTGCTGGAGTTGTTTAGTCCACACTTAGTGTTGAAGTGCCATTAAGTACAAAAAATCTAAACCCAGTATTTGCCAATCATGGCAGATATTGAAGAATGGATAAAACTTTACAAGCCTATCAGTAATCTGTTGCTATTTCTATGAAAAATGTGTTATATATATATAGTTCTGCCAATTCAGCCATTTACAGCAAGGATTTGCTTCATGATGAACTATTTTCATTCCCTTTGTATTCCAAGAATAATAATTGGGAAAAAAATTCTTAGTTCTTGCCAACGTGTTTCGTCTTCCAACTTTATCAAGGCAAACAATGAAAGCAAAATGTTTTGTAGCCATAGTTACATCAAATCCAAAATTTCAAAAAGAGATGCTCCTGCATAAGCCTCTTTCTGGATATTGGTATTGGTAACTTCCTTTTTCACTAAGAGTTTGTTTTTTGTTTTCCATGTCGACAATATAGTTAAATTTTCCAGAATAATTCTAAAAATAAGACAAACTGGTTTAAAAATGAAAATTGAAAAAGAAGAAGAAGAAAAGAAAAAGAAGAAAAAGAAGAAGAAGAAGAAGATATTCTGCATGTAGATGTAATAGAAATATCCATTTCTGTTTTTATGCCTTAAAAGATAAATAGTCATTTGCTCTTGGACTGTGTCTTTGTTTATAATATTGCTTATTTACACTGCCAAACTTGTTACATTTTTTTGCTTTAGATGAACATGTCTGTGATGTAAATTTTTGTGTCTCAAAATATAATAAATTCTTATTTTCCATCAATTTGAAATAAATAGAACAAAATTGATATGATAACTTTATCTACTAAAAGTTCTAAAAAAACAGTCAGTGTGTATTATACATTAGAGTTTTTTCTAGAATTTTGTAGCCCAAAGTTTGCTGAGCATATTGATGCGGAAAGATTACTTGGATCACTGTTTGAATAAAAAAAAAATCAGAGAAAATATTGCTGCGTGTTTAAATAAAATGATATTTATTTAAATGTAGGATACACAAATTTTAACTGTAATTACTTATCATGAAAGTTAGAAACTTCTTCACTTTGACTGTAAGGAAATGAAAATGAATAGTCTTTCAGTGAGGAAAAGAGAAAGTGGAATTGGTAGACAAGATCAAAGAGAAGTCTGCTGTTGATGAGAAAGACAAGATGCCAAGGTTGACTTGTGTCTCTTTATTCCTGACAGTCCTTTTGCAGAGATGAATGAATGTTTGGTTTTTCTAGTCTTGTGTAGGTTCAAAAGGCCTGTCTTTATTTACTGGCAGGAGAATGATTTTATTGGCTATTTTTTTTATTAAATTGAAAATTTGAAGTATATTTGAAACCTGGAAGGCTGTGCAGAGCCTCTTCTGCAGTGTCCTTAATTTCCTCATTTGATTTGATGTTGTTCCTTTCCGTCTTCTCTACAATATTATATAGTAATGTATACCAGAGACAAATTATTACAGTAATATATTTTCTCTCCAAGTATATGTTATAGATTTGTTGTTCTTTTATCTGTGGATCGGAATCCGACACAAGGATAACATAATGAATAAGTAAAATGTATGCAGTTATTCTCATGTTTTTTTTATAGATGTGTAATTATAGTGTGTAATGAGTATCCGGAAAACTTTGTTGGAAAAATACAAGAAGTGTCTGGAGTTTTCTTACTTTGAATTATTGTTAAGTACTAAAAGATAAATGTTACTATTATGGCCTGAAAAAGGAAAAAGAAATGAAATTTTTGCTTATGCATGTGTTAACGACCTGTCTGTGGTCATAGCATGTCCGATAGTGAAAATGTTACATGTTTGTGCAGGGATAGAAGAAAAGTTGTGTTGAATTAATGATAATTATTATAATTATTTTATTGTAATTATTTTTGACACTATAATTAATTTTTATTTATTTTTTATGGGCACAACAAAAGTCATATTATTCCATAAACTAATAACAAAAATGAAAGGAAATACATTCCCCAAATTCCAGAACTGCTGAAAATGTATTCAGTTGTTTAAAACAAATTAAAATTAACCTCACAAAGTTTAGTGGTATGAAAAAAATGCTTATAATTAATTTTTGATTTGATCAAGGTCTTCATCTGAAACTAAAATAGTTTAGGATTTTTAGCTTTTCAAGCTTCTGCCTTTTGAATCTTATTTTTAAAACTGGTTTTAACTCCTTTTTTTAACATTTCACCCCAAGCAAGAAAATAAATCTATTAAGACACAAGGAGTTATTGAGTGTAAAAGAGAAAAAACAATAAAAGAACAGGAATTAAGAAGACAGAACATGACTATTGATATTGCATTTAAATTTTTGAAGATCTAACTTGAATTGAAAGCAGGAAGCCAGAAGAGAATTCTGTTCTTTGTAGCTATTAATAAATTTTGTCTTTATCTCTGCTGGCCAGTTCAAATATAAAATGATGAGACCTTGCTGCTAACTGAGTATAGCACTTATATTCATAAAGTCTAGGAACCAAAGATGAAAAGTCATTAAACAATTACCACAAAATTATTTATAGAAAAGGCACAGGGAGGCTATAATATGTCAGAGCCATTTTTTTCCATCACTGCAATAGCTAGGTATTAAACTCACAAGTCTTTGGGTCAAGTTAATGGATCCAACCAACAATTTTATCCACTGGGACATTTTGAGTTCAATACAAGGCTACAGCAGTGGTGAACAAAAACTTGGAGAGCTGAGTTAAAGGGAGATAACTGAGATATCCAGAAGAGCTGTGGCACGTGGAACTGAAACAATCTATCCTGGTGGACAAAATAAAGGATTCAGTTTGAAATTCCAGTCACCTGAAGAAGGCCAGAGCATACAACAGTCGAAACGAAATATTGTGAATATGGCAATAAAGATGAGGAAATCAGTTCAAACAATGTAAATAGTTTAAATAAAATTTAGTTTTACAATGCAAAACATGCATCATTTGCTTTTTAATAACTCTAACTAATTGAGGAGGCATAGTGGAGTATAGTGGTCTGGATTGAGGAATCGGAGAGACAAGTTTGAATTCCAGATGAGTTCAATACATTCACTTATGTGCTAATACCTTTGGGAAAGGTATGAATCCATCTCTTCTCCCAGCAGCTATGGGTTAATAGCAGTTCAGACTGTGTCATATAGCCTTGGGTTACAACCAGTCTAGGAGAAGGAAAAACTCTGAATTCAAAATCAGCATGTAGAATGTTGGACTCCATCAGGCTATCTTGCCCAGGAAACACCACTGCAACTACTGTGGAAGTGTGTGTGGTACCTCTATGAACCTAGCAGCAGTCTAAGACTGAAAGTCATCTTCTTATCCAGATGAAGGAGATAAAATTACAATAAACTTTTCATCAGTGGATTTTTGACACCCAGAATGTTTCCACTCCAACACTCATAGCATATCTATCCTCTTGTATAGTGACAAGTGTTCAGCAATTTCCATACAAATGAAAATCATATGTGAATCTACAAACGGATCCTGTGGACACTCATGAACAGTGAGGTTGTTGAAAAGATGATGGGAACTGTAAAGACACTCATATTTAAAATCAGATAGAGACAACTGAAATTTATAGGCCACATCATGTGCAAAGATGGATTGGAAAAACGTTATACTCACAGGAAGGTGAGGCATAGGAAGAAAAACTAGTTCCAAAAGTAATAATATATAAATTATATAACTAGAATTGCTTTTGAAAACCATAACATCACACTAGCCAGTACCAGAACACCTAATTTCTCTATTGTAATCTTTAGCATGCAGTAAGAAAAAATTTTGACGCCTCTGACAGAAAGTGTTACCCCATGGTTATCCACTGAAGAGTAATCGTTTCAAAATCTTATACTTTATTTTCTATATCTTGAATTTGTATTTTTTCCAGAGGAAGACAATTTCTATATTGCTTGTTTACTAACACAACAGTATCGTTAAAAATTATAAGATATGAACTAACTTTGACTCTTTTTTTTTAAATGTTGCTATTAGAAATTATGATGTCACCATGAGCCATTAAAAATTATAAAATATGAACTAAATTATAAGATATGAACTAAATTATAAGATATGAACTAACTTTGACTCTTTTTTTTTAAATGTTGCTATTAGAAATTATGATGTCACCATGAGCCATTAAAAATTATAAAATATGAACTAAATTATAAGATATGAACTAAATTATAAGATATGAACTAACTTTGACTCTTCTTTTTTAAATGTTGCTATTGGAAATTATGTCACCATGACCCATTAAAAAAACATGCAACATCAAATTTTCCTCTCTTCATCTCCAGAATGTAGTAAGTAAAATCTTGATCTGTCTATATTTCTGAGATGAGGTATTATGTAAACATAGTAAGATGAGGACAATAGTCCAAATAATGTAAATAGTGATGCTCTAGATATTTTCTTCATGGCCCTTCATCAGAGGTCAATCATTTCAAATTCTTTTTGTTGAATATCATGCATTTTTATTTTGTTTATCAGAAAATAATCTTTACATTGTTTAAGAAACAAACTTTCTGAAGAGGATAGAGTGCCAAATACATCCAAATTGAACATTATTCAAATTCTTCCTACCTGAGAGCATATGGTTTGAACTCATTCTACAATGAAATGATTAGAATCCTTTCAACAAATAATGGATATGCATTTCTACTTATATCAGTAAATTTATATCTATCAGTATCTTGAAACTGTTGAGATACATCCATACAAAATTTTATTTTATCCAAAATATTACCGCAAAAGGTCAGAGAAATTTTGAAACAGTGAGATAATGCAAGTTTTAATTTTCAAATGAAAGATGAGAGATCCATGTTTTCTTTTTCCAAATCTTTTTTGTATATATTATTTTATAGTAAACTCACTATAATCACCAGTCACACTTTTTCTAACTTTATAATAACAAGGACAAGAAGATTCAAATTGTTTTTTCCTCATAATTTTTGCCAAATACAAGAAATAATTTTTGAATGAATGATCCTGAACAGCATGTAACTTTTTGCAGCAAGCAGTTTTTTGTGATCTATTGTGATCTTTATAAAGTTGTAAGGATGCAAATGGCAATTATATTACTTTCAATGAGATGAAATTATAAGGGTTATGTGACAGCCACTGACTGACATCAGTGGTCAGTCATTTAGTTAGCTGCCTGGAATCAACATGAGCAGTTTGCATTTTTACCATGGACAAAGGCTAAACTGGCAAGCTTGGGCCATCAAACCCATAACACCATTTTCCTATTTGGAAATATGTCCTCACTTGCCTGCTCACATTCCTGTTGAGAAATATAAATTTGGCTTCACCACATAGCGTCATCATTATTTCCTGTTGTGAAAAATATGGCTTCTTCAGAAACATAGAAGAACACCCTGACTTCTTGAATTCCTATTGAGAATTATTACAAGTAAAACTCTGTCTCTTCAGCATTTTGACACTGCTTGTTGTTGTATATATGTGTTATAATTTCTCTGTGTGAAACAAGTTTAAATATTTGTATATAGTTTTATTTATGACATAGCAGTATAAAATTTGCTTTGATAACAAAGCATGTTTATCATTCTGTTCCTTTCAATTATTTTGTTCCGTCTGTGTATTAAGGTGTTATTATATCATGGATAGTATAAGGCCTATAATGGGGAAGAATGCAAAACAGGGCATATACCTTTCATGTACTCACCAGTTCCTGCCACAGAATTGAACTAGAGGGAAAATGATATTTGGGGTTGTAAACTTTGACTGCTTTCTTTATTTCACTGAAATGTAATATTATTTTTATGTTTTCTTTTTTTCTTGACTTGCTTATACTTCTTCTTCAGATTCTAGCAATCACAATGCTTGCACATGCTTGGTACTCCAAAACCAATGTAAGAATGAAGATAAAAAATCAAACACCACTCGCCATCACCTTACATGAACATTTATTACCTGCAGTACTTTGGTCCTTGTCCATGAAATTCTCTCCTCATTTCCTCAGTTTCTTTGATGATGTTCAACTAAGTGACACTTCTTCCTGTATCTATTTATTCAAACCACAATTCTTCACTAAAGTATTTGTCATTTCTTAAGTAATCAGTATAATTGCAAACAGAAATTTTATCAAATGTTTGATTGTATTTTTTATTGTTTTGCACTTGTGTTATACTCTTACATTTTAATTTTATTGCAGATAAATGTTATCACTAAATTTAGAAAGGTAAGAAAAAAAGGAAAGACAGCTCGGAAAATTTGATACTTACTGCATACATTGAATGCAAAAGGGACAGAGGAAACAACACATAATCTACCTAGTGAGCTTAAATAAATGGATGGTGGAACAAGGTTCAGGAAAGACAACAAAACAGCAAAATTTATTAAGGGCAACTGTCATGGATCCTTACCTATAACTACAGAATTAACTCTTCCTGACACTATGTATACTACACCTCTCAAGAGAGAGAGAGAGACAAATCGAGTTGAGTCAATAGTAGTTCACTCCAAACCAAACCAAACTGACAGTCATACTAACACCTTCCACATCTTGTATTATTATTTCGTGTAATATACCTTCGTTATTTCTACTCTTGTGTTCGTGTTGTTTTTCCTTGGTCCTAACCTGGACCATAACAGTGACAATAGACAGAAAATTGTGGAGAGGCATGATCACTTATGTGCTAAAAGGACATAGCATATATAAGAAGAAATCTTAAATCTTTTTTTAGATCCACAAGTTTCAATAAAAGATGGTGTGGTTTCCTTTGCTAGAATCCATTTTTAATCCTTGATCTAAGAAAGTGGTTGTATACAGCTGGCAGTTTATATACAGAAGATAAATTCACAGAAACACTTCAAACTTATAAATATATATCTAGAAAAATAACATGTAAAATATTATTTCTCTATTTAGATAAGATTGCTGCAAAAAATCTTCCACAAAACTATAGTATCTTCTTAATTTATATTTGATGTATTTCATTAATTGGACATATTACCTTAGTCTTAATTAATTTTAGTTTCAGATGATTACAAAAATTGTATAGCCTGACACTGGAAAATTACATTAGTCTAGGCTTTTGAAAATTAATAATTCTGTTCACTGACTTGACTGATGTAATTCAATGAGGCATGCTGGGAACTTTGCCCCAACTGAGTTTATGTTCATTCCTATTAAACATTTATTGAGTGTTGCAGACACTTGAATTTTGATTTATTGTTCAAATTTATTTCCTATTCAGCAGCTTATTAAATGACCTTACACTGGCCTTTCTGTGCCTCTGAGTAGACATGGTGTAAAGTTTCAGCAAAGAGAGTGAAAGCTATAATCTGATCATTTTGAAGATTCACAAATCACGATATTCAATCTGTTGTATTGAAATTATTGCCCATTGTCATAGAGTCTTGTGTATTTCACTTTTACAAGTAAAATACTGTCTCTGCGCCTGCTACAAAGCTCCTTATAAATTATTATATATTATTGCATTCTACACACTTCTACTTAATATAATTTCTGTCAACCTTTCACAATAGAATTAAATATTAATCCTCTTCCAAGCACGTTGAGGTATCAACAAATATTCTTAGTATTTTCTTCATGAGCAATTGAGCGTTTATGTAACATGATGGAGGAGTTTATTCTCATGCAAATTCCTGCATCACAAGAAGCTGTGTTTAACTGTTGCTAGAGCATAGTTCAATTTCTCTTTGCCAAATTTTTTGACCATGAATCGAATTGATGCCATGTTGAATTGCAGTCTTCTTTATATGACGTGTGCGCTCACAATGTAGGTGATCATGGCTCTCCCCAACTTCCTATCTTTTTGTAGCTCTTAATAAATTTTGTCTTTTTGTTATTTCTCCTAAACCTTGTTCCCCATCATACATTTACTTAAGCTCACTAATTATGTTATGCATTGTTTTCCTCTTGCCTTCAATCTGTCCTGTGAGCATCAGATTTTCCAAGAATAGATTCCTCTCATTATGTGTTCTAGATATTCCAACTATCTCTTCCTGATATTAGGTATTAGTTTCCATTTTGTTTCCATTTTTTCTAAAATTTCATTGTTGCTCAGATAATCAGTCCATAATATTCTTGGTATCAATCTTTTTTTAATATTGTTCTGTTTTTCATTTGCTTTTGGAATTTTCAGACAGGGAAGCTAACCTATCCTGTGTGTGATGAAACAATACCATCTCCCGCCTTTCTCAAAAGTATCAGAAGAATTGAGGAGAATGGACAACTTATACATTAAATAAAACTTATATAGATTTTTCAGGGTGGTAAATTCTAAACTGTAAAATGTCAAATTTAAGGTAAAATTCAAAGTGAAATCCAAAATACAATTCAGAGTATAATTACTGTGTACATATTCCATGACTTTTGGCACACCAGTGTATTGTATATATGGTGCTTTCTACAACAAAAGGGGATGCAAGTTCAAATCATGCCAGAGAGCACATTTTCTATTTAAGTCTCTCTAATTATGCAGACTGATAGATATAATTCCCACTGTTTAATAAAACAAGGTATCTACCCAAATATGTGTACTGTCAAAATAATGTGAGAAGTAGTAGGAAATATACTTAACACTACACTGAGCTCAATTTTATGGAGCAAAACTAAGCTATATTTTTGTTTTAATCATTTTGCACTTAGCAGGGCAACAATGCCACAAGAATGAAAGGGGGTTACAAGGAGTAAAAGATAGAGGAAAGCACAAAAAAATGAATAGGGTTCAAGAAGACATACTTTACATTTGGATTGTTGAAGATTTTTGTTATCAGAGAAGCAAAAAATTGAAAGACTGTTGTACAAGAAGTGTGCAAAAAGAACCTGTTAGAGTAGAAGTAGTGGATGTATCTAGCTAGTCCAACAGTAAAATGGTGAGACCTTGTTTCCAAGCATGCTTAAATTCATGTCATTGAGGTACCAGGGAAAAAAGCTCATCAGAACAGTTATCATGAAAATACTTGTAGAAAACACAAAGGGAAACCACATCACATTGGTGAGAAAGTGACTAAACTCAAGATGGCTGGTCAGGATCAATTGCATTGCATATCCTTGTAGTTTAAATAAGTCTGTATTGCTGCAATGTCACTTGTACAAATCGAAATATCACTGGTTCAATTCACCGTCCTTGATTTCTGAACATGTGACTACATATAGCCGTTGTTTCTCCCTGTTTTCACTGCTCCAGCCCTCTTTTATCAGGCCAACACCATGGTTTACCAACCAGTCAGCATTCTTCACTTTTATTCTCAGTTACACAGCCAAATTGCCTCCTCCAGTTCGACCAGTCAGCACTCAACTTGCTATTGGTGGAACCATGCCAAACTGTACAAAAAAACCCTCATCACTGCACATACTGCTAGAATGGCTGGACAGGAGAGTAATGCTATTTTCCCGGAGCAAACTTGCTGATGTCACGTGCTGCACATTAAGGTAAGACCCTTATTTTCCTATACACCAGATGCAAGCCACTCTGGCTTACTTGCTTCTACGGGGCTGTTCACCACAATCCTTCTTTGGATTTTGTCAAGAATCTCTAGATGTGCAGCAGGAGCACCAGACCAGATATGGCACCAGTATTCAATGCATAGACAAATAGTGAAGTCTAATACTTATCAAGGTCATCTCTAAGGAAATAAGAGGGAAGGAGTTCTCCTGTTGGTAAGTGCAAGAGAAAAAGCTATTGGAGTAGAAGAGGCAGTTATTTTTAACTGTTTTAATAGCAGAAGAATGGGACTGAGATGCCAACCTAGTAGCATGCTTAAGTTCATGTAGTCAGGGAAAATAGCTCATCAGAGCAGATGCCATGAAAATATTTGTAGAAAAGACAAAGGGAAGCCACATTATGTTAGTGAGAAAGTGAATGAAGTCAAGATGCCTGGTCATGACCGGTCACATTACTTCTTTGGATTTTGCCAAAACCTTGAGATGTACAGAAGGGCCACCAGAGCAGATATAGCAACAGTATTCAATACACAGACAAATGGTAGATATATAATGGTTGAAGAAGGATTCTGTTGATCAATTTTCCTCTTGAACCACCTGAGCATTGTGAGACACCCATAAAATAAACTGGGAGTACACATAAAAATTTTATTTGTGGAAAGGTAGTAATATTTGCGGATAGTTTTTTAATATTTCTCATATTGAATCTCTATATCTTTTTTATATTTTACATTTATATTTTACTTTCTCTTATTTATTTTCCTTATTGATTATCATCTTTTTGTTTGTGCCATCACCTTTCAGGAAATTTCCTGTTCTTTGTAGGTATTAATAAGTTTTCTCTTTTTTGTTACCTCTCCTAAGCATTGTTCCACCATTAACATACTGAAGCTTGCTTGGTAGATAATGAATTTTTTTCCTCTGTCATAATTACTCACATGTTTAGTCCATAGTATTCTTAGCATCCTTCTGTAGATCTACATTTCAGTTGCTTCAAGTGTCGTCTTCATTTGTGAAAAGATTGTCTAGCATTCACTGCTATATAAGAAGATTGATATTACATAACAGTTCAGTCCTCTTTTTTTGTTTCAAATGAAATTTTCCTGTTCCTTAATATTTTGCTTTGTTTTTGAATGGCATCTTTCACTAACCCAAAGGGCCTTCAGATTTCTGTCCTCTGTTAATGCACATCACAGATATTTAAATTTTTGTACTTGTTTGATATTTACAATTTATAATTTGCATGTTGGGCTTTATCTTTTGCTAAAAATATGCATTCTATCTTCTTGTAAGTGATATTTAATTGTTTCTTCTCACTTCATATTATAAAATACATACAACCTTGTGCAAATTAATTGAAACAACAGTTTCTTTTACCATACGATCAATTTTAGACCCAATGGTGTGACAGTCAGATCATTTGCAATGGTGTGCAGTAATATGAATCTATTTTTTGGGTTTATTTTGAAATTTATTTGGCCTTGAAAAATATTGCGTCACCTGTGATTGCATCAGATTTTTATCACACCCAGACACTATTGTCTCGACTGTTGATTAGTTGTTCTATGTCCATTGTCTGCAATGGACATTACTCCAAGGAAGCATACAGAAATTTTAATGCTGCATGAACACACTACCAAGGCTTACCAGTGAGTAAATCAAAGTACTATAGACTGGCCCAGAAACTTTCCTGATTTAAATTCAATCAAGTATCTGTGGTCAATCTCCAAGGAATGACTTTGTGGAATGAACATACAAAGTACTAATGTGTGCACTGGATCATGTTTCATTAGAAAAATATGAAAAAAAGTAAATAATTATTCATTTTGTTTCGATTAATTTGCACAAGGGTGTATATATATATATATATATATATATATATATATATATATATATATAATTATATATATGTGTGTATATGTGTGTGTTTTTATACATATATATATATTTATATGTGTGTGTGTGTCGCTGTGTGTGTCTGTGTGTGTATCAAATATATGAACTTCAAGCTAAGGTTTGCTCAGCACAGTTGAAATATAAACCAAAGATTGGCTGTGTGGGTGTTGCGAGTGCATCTGTGACATGGATTAGCTAGATGCCTTAGCAGATGGAACTGAGTAGCAAAAGCACTAAATTAATGCTTTCTAAGACTGTCACTTGCCAAAAGAACTAAAGTAATGTAAATTAGTTTCATGGCTTTAAAATTATAACCTGGAAATAAAATGTGGCAAACTTGTTGTTACTGTTGGAAATAGTTTGATTTTAAAATTAGTCAGGCTTATGGCTACATCACATGGAAATATTGGTTCCCATACAGTTACCAAAGTTAAGCAATGTTGAGCTTGGTCAGTACCTACATGTGTGAGTGCTTGAAAATACCAGATGCTGTAATCTTAGATGTGCAGTTTGTATAATGGATAATGTATTGGAATTGTTATTAGGAGAGGTGAGTTTCAATTCCAGTTGGGTTTGTTATATTCAATTACATGCAAATACTCTTAAAAAAGGTAGAAATTGGCCTCTTCTACCCCCAGCTATCTATTAATTAGTAAAATTTGTATCATATCTATCACTAAAGATGCAGGTAAGTACCTGACACCTCATGCTATCCTTGACTTTTATAAGAGCAAGCTTAGCCTGAAAATGGAATATTGTTGTCATACTTGAGCGGGGACTGCCAAATCCTCACTTTCCAGTCTTGATATAATTCAAAATTGTCTCCAAGTCCTTGTGAAGGAATAATTATTTTTCATCTTCCAACCTCTTTCTGTGGCAAGTCACTTGCTTCTCTATTGTAACTTCCATGGAAAATGCTTGGATGAACTATATCCATTGATACCACCAGGTCTGACCTTCATGGCTAGGACTCACCATGCCACTTGCATATTATCAAACCACCCACATACCCTTGGTATTCTATTGGCATGAAGCAAGTTCCACACAAACAGTTTCTTTCCATGAACTACTACTTTGGGGAACAGACTCCCAACATGATATTTCCCTAATCACTACAATCTTAATCTGTTCAAGCCTAGAGTTAACTATTATCTTCAATTCCTATCCATATAAACTACCGGGCTTTTTACAGGGTCAGCCTTACTGTAAAAAAACAAAAAAAAACTCATTATTATCTCCAGAAAAAAAAGCTTACAAAGAATTTATTTTTCAGCATCAAATAATGCATAGCGGTAGATATGCCACTAAACAAAAATAACCAACCAACCAACCAACTAAATTAGTCATTAATATAATGTAAAAGATAAATTTATCATTTTGAAATTGATAACCATAAAAATATAGATATATATAAAAAAAAAACAACCTAGTGGTGGATAAAATGTAATTACAAAAATATTTTATTTCTTAAGTCGATTTTTATTATATTGCTGAACAAAAATATACACCAAAATAAAAAAAATGACAAATATAAAGCAAATCAATGTAATTAGAATAATGTTTGGTGTTTTAAATCAATTTTTATTACATTTATCATTTTTATGACTAATATATATATATATATATATATATATATATATATATATATATATATATATATATATATATATATATATATAAATGTCATCAGTAAGCAAAAGTAATGTAATTGGACTAATATTTGATGTCTTAATTAGGTTTGTATTAGAATGCTAACCAAAATATATACTCAAAATGTTAAAGGTAAACATAATTAATATTAATATATTTATAATATATATATTTGATATCTTAATTAATTTTTGAAATATATGCACATAATATTAGGTTGGTGCAAAAATAATGACGGTTTTTGACGTATTTTTTTAACGTCAAAAACCGTCATTATTTTTGCACCAACCTAATAGTAGAAGTATATTAGTGGCTGACCGGAATTGGTGATAACTGAATTATTTAGCATAGATTTTCCAAGCTAGCTTGCATATTTTTCACCAAAAATGGTCAAACACTTGTAATTGTGCAAAATATTGTTTTAACTTAGCAATCATGTATGAAAAATGAGAGAGAAGAGATATTTGGAAACCAAATGACCTACAGTCCATTGTTAACTGGAGTAAAATATGGCTTGTTAATTTTAATGCCTCTAAAACTAAATTGCTCTCTGTTAATCATCTGAGAGACACTTTTCTGCTTATCGCCCGGAGAGTGGCCTGTTGCACCTTTTTGGAATGACATTCTCAGCTGATAGAAAGTTGAAAAACTACATTGAGTCCATTGCTAGGTCAGCTCCAGAATCTATCTTACATATATATAAGTTTACCCTTTGTTCATGCTAAGGATATTTTTGCTACATATGGTAACATGTTTAGCTGCTCCTGCTGTTTATCTAGAGCTCCTTGATAAAATCCAAAGAAGAATTAGCAATATTATTGGTACTTACCTGGTATCTCAGTTTCAGTTACTTTCCCATCAGCTAAAGTTGCTTTCAAGTGCTTTTTCCATAAATAAATATGTAACTAGACTTTATTAATTTAAGTGCAGTACAAAAGTGGCAACAAGGTCTCATTGATATAAAGTTGAATTGGCTAGATGTAACTGTAAGTTCTATGCTAACAGTTTCTTATCTCACACTTCTTGCTTGTGGAACTCTCTTCCAGCTCCATTCTTTCCAGTCAATGTTGAACTTCAAAAATTTAAATGCAATGTCAATCACTATCTATTGTCTTCCTGATTACTCTTCTATTTTTATTGCTACTTCATAATGTTTTCTGTTTTCTAATTCTTTCACACCCAGAAACCCCTTGTGTCTTAGTGGCTTTACTGCCTTGCTTGGGGTAAATTTGATAAAAAGAAAATTAACTAATGATAGAGGAAAAAAGAAGAAAAAATATATAAGATGGGTTGGGCAGAGGGATTTGGACAAAGCATCTTAGGATCTGAAGAAAAAAATGAGTAATCTGGAGAGTTTCAATAGAAGAGAAACAGGAAAGTTTTCTAATATTTGTTTTCTTTGTTTCGTCTGAATTTTTTTATTTTGTTGTTTTTTTTTTTACATATCTTATTTTATTTAAGTATTTGACAGCATATAAGACACATGGGTGTATAAGACGCACCCCAATTTCAGCAGGGAAAATCAAAAAAATATTAGTAATTAACAAAATTAGTAAAATTATTAGTAAATGGTACAGCCTATGCTATATATATATATATATATATATATATATATATATATATATATATATGAGGTGTTATTTTGGTTAAACAAGCCATGATTACTATTACACAAAAAATAATAAGAAAAAAAGAATACTTGCATATAAAAGGTAAGAAAAAAAAAATAAAGATCAAGCAATTATTACAATTGAACAAAACAGTACAGTTACCATTAAAATTTTATTCATCTTCAAATCCATAGAATTCGTCGTCTGCGTTATCAAAACTCTGATACTCATTTTCAGTACTACTATCATCATTGTTAAATAATGCATCAGCATCCATTCCATTGAGAGCATTGCTAATGCCACACTTTTTAAAAGATTTCACAACAGTTTCTGGTCTAATATTATCCCAAGCTTGCTTCACCCATTTGCAGACTTGTGCAATGCTGGGACTTTTATTCTTCCTGTAAGTGTAAGGTCAAGATCAGGCATTGCAATCCATGTGTTCCATTGCTCCTTCATGTTTAAGTCTAAGCTAATAAGAGTTGCCTAGTAGCTAACCTCGGCCAACTATTGTAAATTTTAAATATGGCATATAAGATGCAGGGGAATTTTAAAAGATATTTTTAGTAAAAAAAGTATGCCTTATATGCCATCAAATACTGTAAGTATTTTTGTCTTGTTATCAACTTTTGCTTATATAAATAATCGCTGACCAAATTGATCAGTGAATTATTTAGTGTATATTTTCTCAAGTATCTTCTGTATTAAACACCAAATATCTTTCAATACTTGTCATCAGGCAAAAGATTGCTTTAATTTAGCAGTTGTGTATGGGAAGTGAGAGAAAAAGTTATTTGAAACTTGTTGCAAAACAAAAAAGAGCATTAGTTAGGTCAGTTAAATTTCCAGTCATTTTTACCCTGATGGGAGATATTGTAGCATATACTAAATTAAAAAATTAATAGAATATAGTCTACTGGCCATACATTTTTGTCCCTGTCAAAAACATGCCCTTGATTCAACCCTACACATAGAACCCCATTTTTTTCCTTCTGATTTTATTTAACTTAATATTATTATTATTACTATTATACAGAGTGTTTCAAAAGTCTGTGTCACCTTATGACACTGCGTATCTTGATAACTATTGAGGATATCAAAACAATTTATATTTCCTGAAAGCTAATATTTTCCCGTTTCCATACAAGTTTTTACAAGTGTTCAATGTGAGCACCACAGGTTACACAACACATCCAAATGATAATGCAATTCTTGCTAAACGTGATCAATCGAGGCTTCAATTATTTGCATTTTCGGATCATCCATGTCTCTGGGAAGGTGAAGTATGTACACAAGGCCTTTCACATACCCCCAGAGGAAGAAGTTACATGGGATGAGGTTGGGAGACCTAGGTGGCCATTGCCAGAACATGTGATTAGTCTGTCTGGAACATCTGGCCTATCTGACGAGCAGAATGGTGTTAAAAATTAATTTTAATTAGTTAAATTAAAAATTAGCAAAAAGAATTGACACTTTTAGCTTTTAAATGGTACCAATTCAATCCTGCTACCATTTGTAGTTCATGATATAAGATTTCTTAGAATGTTATATAGACTTTTGAAACACGCTGTATATTGGCAATATGGATTTGGGTGAAGAGAGAAAAAAGTAAATGAAAAGAGGAAAATTTTTATTTTAAGTAGTAGCAGTATGAATGCAGGACAGACTCAGCACAGATGGAAAACTACCTGATTTACATTCCTCCCTGGTCATTTGAACAAAAGTTGAGGCTTTTCACTTGTTTTTTGTTTAGGATTTGATTTCCAGTTCTTTATAAATTTTTCTTCAACTCTATACTTCTAATGTTGCCACCTAAACTCTGAAATTTTTACTATTTCTTTGTTTATTTTTTTCATCATCAAAGCAGATTCACCTGTCATTTGGTTCACACTCTTCAAAAACAGGAGTAGAGGTTTTTCCATTGTTTCCTATTAAGGTTTCGGCTTCCAGTTTCATCTAAATTCTACTCTATATTTCTAACATCTCTGCCTAAACTCTGAAATTTTTGTTATTTTTTTTTCTCAACACTAGGTGGTTCATTTGGTTCACACTTCTCTTAAATGTTTTTAACAGGAGTAAAGGATTATTACTTGATTTCTATTTAGAATTTGGTTAAATGTCTCTGCTAGACTGTGAAATTTATCTTGGGCTTCTGGTTCCTTCTAAAGTCTTTTCCTCATCCAGTAGCCCCTCTTGTATCTCAGTGGCATCATTGCCTTGCTTGGAGTGAATTTATTAAAATGAAATTGACAGTTATTTGCAGAGATGAAGATCTATGTATTATTTGTGTATGAATAAAGTTCTGCTCCCTCTATAACATTTGTAGGATAGTTTCATGCGTTTATTAAAAGGCAAAAAAAAAACAAAAAAACAACAATAATTTTTCAGAATATGCTTGCAAATAAGGAACTGTTTTTTACAAGGAATTATATTTTTTTAAAAATATGTTTGTAGTTGATTATAAAATTTTTCATCTCCAGGAATAAAATTTATAAAACTGCTTGTTATTTACTCATCATTTGCAAATATGTGTAGTTTTTTGTGCTATGACCCTTGACGTGGACAATCATGGCTCTCCATGACTTCCAGTCCTTTACAAGTTTTGTGTTTTTGCTATCCCTACTAATCCCTATCCTGCCAACCATGAGGAACTGAGAATTTTACAACAATGGTAAAAGAAATTTGGAATATAACATTGGATTTATTTTTAGAAATAACTTTTATTCAAAAGAATGGCTTTGCTAATATTTGCAACCACTTCCATTTTGGATAGAAAATTTGTTCTTTATTTACTCAAGTATGTTACCTCTCAAGACACAAAAACTGTCCAAGAAAAATTGTGTTTGTGTGTTTGTGTGAGTGTGTGTGCGTGCACATGTGTGTGTGTGTGTGTGTTTAACAAAAATTTGGTATTTATTCCATTTGCTATAGTGTTCCTGTTTCACTTGTTTATTGTTAGTGCAGTTATTTAGTCCTACTGGCAAAAGTGAGTAATGAAAAAACATCAGTACAAACTGGGGTGATACTGGGTTTGGTGTTACCAAGTACAGAAATACAAGTAGACACTGGGAAATGTCACCATACACTAGCTGTCCTCAACACTTTTAGGAATACTTCACAGATTCCAGGCCCTGCTGTCAAACAGAGATACAACACAGACAGAAATTTATTTATTATTGAACACCAAGAAAAGTTGAATATTCCAATATGCTGTACTAAAGTTTTTAAAAGTTTGTAAGAAATTATAAATCAGGCCTAATAAAAAATCTTTCCATTTGGTGAGCTTCTCTAAGATTCATATGAAGAGCAAAACTGAACAATAACAGTCAGAGGTCACCATTGTACTGATACTGGATTATCTTAAGGAAACTACGGCTTACATCACATTGAAACAATACTTCCCATACAATCATTGAAGTTAAGCAATGCTGATCTTGGTCATTACCTAGCTGGATGGCCACTTGGGAATAACTGGTGCTGTAAGCTTGGATGTGTGGGTGGTGTAAAGGATAATGAGTTGTAACTGTTAATTGGAAAGTCAAGTTCTAGTTACATTTGGTTCATTATATTCACTTACACACAGTTACCCTTGGGAAAGGTTTGAATTCCCACCCACTCTGGACTGAAGTTTCATATAATAATGGACCACAATCTACTTCTTGGTATTGTTAAAAAAACAGAGGCCAGTCACATTCTGTATAGAGTGGTGAAGACTTCCACTCATGCCATATGAGCACAATCCACCCTGGAGGAGGTGACACAAATCCAGCAGACTATATCAGTCGGTACCTATTCAGGCCACCAGAGGGAGACAATGCAGCTGAAACATACATGCAATAAGTGGTGGAATATGTGGTCCCAAATGCCTTGACACCGGAACAGGTCAGGACCACAACACAGCAGGACGTCCTACTTCAAGAGCTCATACGAACAATCCAGTCCACCAATTGGCAAGACTCGGACTTATCCAGTTTTTTTCACTTTGGGGATGAGCAATCTGTCTCAGATGGGATTATTCTTCATGACCATCACCTGCTAGCCCCATCATCACTCCACACTCATACAGGGTTGTCAAGATGAAACAGCCAATCCAAGAGAAGGTATGGTTCCAGGCATTGACAAAATGGTAGAAGGAACTGTTCTTGCCTGCATTTCATGTCAAGCATCAACCCCTATGCCAACATGATATGTACCTCTTTGTCTGACATCATTAACCCCTTCCCCATGGACAGTAATTGCTATGTATTTCTTGGAGCCTTTCAGTTTGGGTGAATATATATTGGTAGCAACTGACATATATAGTTGTTTTTCTGATGTTTTCAATATCAGCAAAAGCAGTTATCCTTGATCCCATATTTGCCTGACATGCTGATAGTCAAAACAATCACTAGGCCTCCTTTTTAAGGACAGTTATTCAAGGACTTTACCATCTGGTTGGGTTTTCACCATGGAAAAACTATGCTCCTTTGATCCGAAGCAAATGAAAGCAGAAATAGAAGACACAGCTACCACACTATCTGCGAGTATAGAGCAATGTAGCCTTATTGCCTTTTGAGGCCTTCATTTGAAAGAAGATGAACATAGACATGCTGAATATTCCTCATCTCCAAACTTCACTTCCTGTCCATTTCTGATAGACTGCAAATAACACCAGTAGCAAAACTAAGATAAAGACTTACACAGATTAAAGATACCATGCTCAACATTTCTTTGTTGCTTTCTGGTGACAGTATAACCAAGTACAACAAACTGTCCTTGACTTGTGATCTACAACCATACAAGGTAATTTCAGACAAAGGGCACTATGGTGACTGTAAAGCATGGCAGTCACTGAATCACAGAAAAATAATCATTCTTCAAGCAGGTGCAAGCTGGATTGACAGGAGAGTCAGCTGATGTGAGACCCATGCCAGTGGAGGCCTCCAACAGAAGGAATATAACTGATAAAATACAAAGAAACAGCAGAGAGCAATAAAGCTAAACAGAGCAACCACTAACTGTTCCATAAGTTAGGCACAAACCACAACTCTGTTAACAATCACCAAAGAGTTTTGATAATTATGTGTTGGATTGAGTATATGAGGTCTGTGTCTTTCCCCACCATTTTTTTTTCCCTTTTAAGTGGGAGGTATTAAGACATGCATCTTTTTTCAAAGGAGAGGAGAGGTGTGATATCATGACATCACCATCATCTCCAGAAGCAGATATGAGGATAACACATGCACAGAGATATGAAACAGGAGATTAAATATAAGCCACATGATTATGATTATACTTGTTTCCAAGTGTCATTATTTACCCATCTTTCACAAGCCGTTAGACACTATGCCAATGAGAATATTTGTCTCAAATGTCTATTGTGACTCACTCCAAACCTCAAATGGAACTCATATATATGTACTATTGTTAAAGATGTTCAAAGAATGGTTAGTTCATTGTACTGCACCATAAATTACCTAACTCCTGCCATTCTCTATCTATGCAAGAGTCAGATTATTGCTGCTATATCTTGGCTATTGCTGTCAATCCTCTTTGTTCTCTCTTAACTGAGTTCAAAAGCAATTATGCATCCTTGTGGGTGATGAATTATTTTCCACCTTGTAACCTCTTTCCCCTATGTTTCCTCAAAAAAGGGTAATGATTTAGAAAATAATATTTCATGTGACATTGTTTATCATGTGAAACCCCAACTTTCAAATTGAGTGCGATACTACAGTTCTAAAATAGACCTATCCTATTGAGCAAACAGTTAGTGTTATTGTTGGTTGAAATTTTTTAAAAATCTATCTTGTATTTCTCATTAAATAATGCAACTTGGTTTGATATGTTGTTAAATTAACTAACCAAGTATCATATATAGATGCATTTTTGTATGTGTTCTTGCTTGTGTGACCAATTACTAAATGATTTCATGGATTCGGCTTTTATTCCTTTGAGAAATCATATTGCATGAGTATCTCTTGAAGGAACTTTATCTCTTGTTATAACTTATCAGAAATCATGAACTTGATTGGTCAGACTCTTAAGTTACAATTATCTTGCAAACGTTAGCAAATATTTTGCGACAATATACTTTATCTTGTGTTGACAAGCAATGCACTCACATACTCTCTGTCTGCCACGTAAACCAATTTTCAACCCTAAGGTAGGTTTACATGTTGAATTTATCTGTACTTACTGTTCTATCATGTCAGAGGAATCCTTCAGAGATTAATAATTATAATTAAATTCAGTAGATTCTGAAAGAAATATTTTTGTTCTTGAGAATGTAAATTGCCTTCTCAAAATCATCTTCTCTCCATTACACTAAAGAATGCATGTTACGAGCATAAATCAATAAGTTGGTGTCTTTATTAATAACTGAATTTTGATCTGAAATTTTCACTGTATAATGTAGATTGGCTTCTCAAAATTTTCACTGTATAATATTTAATCAGGCATATTAAAGAACATTCCTGGTCTTTAATATATTTCATTTTTTGTTTTCTTTCCTTAATAATGTTTTTCATTTTCTCATATTAATTAACACTGAGTAACCCCTTGCATCTTAGTGTCTTTATTGCCTTGCTTAGGGGTGAAATGAAAAATGTAATGTTTAGTGTAACTTATTGGAAAGTGAATTTAGTGTACTGGGTTGAATTCCTGCTTAATACTGCTTTGTGTTAATGCCCTTGGAAAAGGCATGAATCTATTTCCTCCAGCTAAGGGTTAAAAAGCAGTATAGACTCTGCTCTCTTGAATTGGGTGGAACCACATTTCTGCTGCCACTAGTTTCTTCCACATTCATTTGGAAATTATTCAACATTAACTGCCATGTAAGAGGATGGATATCATATAGAATCCAGTGCTCTTTCATTGATTCTAATGAAATTTTTCTATTTCTCAGAACCTTGCTTAGCTCTTGGAATGATAAATTTGCTAATCCAATGTGTGTTCAGTTCTTAGTGTCACATCATGCATTATAGTCGGCCTTCAGCTTTTCAAATGCATTTCATTGAATGAAATTACAAGGGAGATAGCTCAAATGTGGTTTATTTTACATTTTAATCAGTTTATCATTTATCATAAAAATAATGTTACTTTTGCAGACTACATCAAATTTTGAAGTATTTTACTTATGCTATGGTGAAAGTACAGATAATTTTTGACTAACCCTCGTATAATGGAATAAAATCTATAATAGAAATTAAAAACTGTCATTTTCCAGGCTTAAAAATTATGGTAAGCTTATACATATAAGATTTGTATACTTTCTTTATTAGCACCACTCCAATTTTTTATTGATATCCATGGTACATAGGTGCACCTCCAATATTCTAGATGATCAGAGTCTGGCAGCTGATCTCTCCTCTGACTGAGTTCTAACAGCTCAATGGGGAAAAAAAACTGGCTGATCACATTCAGAGTCTCAAAAACCAAATTGGTAATGTTCTATCATCTCTAAGTGGACACTGAATTTGCATCTATCACAATGAATGGGTGTTCTCACAAATAGGCCATGTGTCTTGAGCATCTATTGGGACTTAAGCTCACCCCAGATCTCATTTGGAATGCTTACATATGATGCATCAGTAAAGATACTGGAAAAGGGGCCAGTGCCCCGTACTGCTCCAGAAAATACCTGATTCTTCCTGCTATTCTCAAGCTTTACAAGAACTAGATCAGGCTGAAAATGGAGTACTGCTGCCATATATGGGCAGGAGCTGGCCAGTCTTCACTTTCCAACCTTCAAAAGTGGTTATGGAGTCTTGTAAGGGATGAATTATTTTCCACCTTACTACCTCTTTCCCACAGACAATATGTTGTGAGCCTCTCACTGCTTTATTGCTATTTCCATGGGAAGTGTTCAGATAATCTACATTCCTTAGTTCTACCAATTCTAACCAACATGGCTAAGACCTGCCATGCCTCATTCATTGTAACAAACAACTGACTATACCTTCATAAATAAGTAACAAACTTGTTTCATCTGTTTAATGATATGTGGCCTATTAATTTTGTAAATATGCTACAAGGAAAAGCTTTACATTTTTACCCACTTTTAGACAGGGTGTCAAAAGGATGTTTTTTTGTGACACTGGTTTTACTGATTATTTCGTTAGTAATTCTTGTAAAAAGTTATGTTTAAATGTTCAAGTGTATGAAACTGAATTTATGCCTTCTATTTTTTTCTTGAAAATTAAGAAAATAAATTAATCTGTTTATTTAATTAGACTGATTATTTATAAGAACAATTCTATATTCAAATGTTTATAAAAATATGTAAACCAACTACAATATTTATCATCTACTATATTATAAAGAAACAATTATGAAAATAATTTTGTTTTCAGAAATTTATAAAAAATGTCTGTGAACATGTAGATTTAAATAAATACATAACAGTAATTATAAATTTTGAAAAAATACATTTTCTGGGCATTTAGGTCTGCTGCTCAGAAAGTTAGTTCTCTGTGTTGTACAACACAATTTTTCTTCCCAGAATCTATCTTACATATGTATAAATCTAACTGTTAATTCTGGCTTTGAATATTGCTGTTACATCTGGTCTGGTGCTTCTGCTATATATTTAGAAATTTTTTTAAAAATCCCAAAAAGAATTTGTAATTTGGTCCTAACCTGGTACCTTAGCTTCAATCACTTTCATTTTGGTGTAAAAATTGCTTCTCTGTGACTTTTCTATACATAAATAAATACTTTCATGGTAATTGTTCAGATGAGATCTTCGCTATAGTTTCATTGGAGTTTAGATTTTAAATTGTTATATTCCCTTCCCACTTTTCTTTTTATGTGCCTTGCCATTTCAGGTTATAGGCAATCATGGCTCTCCACCTCCCTCTATCCCTTGCAGCTCTCGGCAAGTTCCTTCCCTCTGCTTCCTTCCCCAGACCACGTTCTGTCATCCACCTGCTCAAGCTCACCAGGAATGTCATGTGCTGCTTTCCCTTGTCTCTCTTTCCCTCTATTTGAGCTGTGAGTATCAGATTAGAAGGTGCTCCTTCCTCATTATGTGTCCAAGAAACTTCAGCTGCCTCTTCCTGATGTTATGCATGAGCCTCCTCCTTGTCTTCATCCTCTCCAAGAGCTCATCATTGCTCACACACTTGGTCCACAGAATCCTCAGCATCCTTCCATAGAACCACATCTCCATCATCTAGAGTCTCTTCTTCGTCCTTGAGGAAATCATCCAGCATTCGCTGTTGTAAAGAAGGACAGATGTCATATAACAGCTCAGTATCCTTTTCTTTGTTGCCAAAATCCTCCTGTCTCACAATAATCTGCCCAGCTTTTGGAATGTGTCCTTGGCCATCCCAATACAACTACAGATCTCAGTGTCACACTTACCATCCTCTGTCAAAATGCTTTCCAGATATTTAAACTTCTGTGTCTGCTTGATTCTAGTGTTCTCAATCTGCAAATTGCATTTCAGCCTCATCCTCTTACTGATGACCATGCTTTCTTGTAGTTTATGCTTAGTCCCTTCATCTTACTCTCCATCACTCTCCATGTCTTTTGTAGGAGATTTTGTAGTTTCTTTTCCATGCCTGCTATCAGTACTGTGTCATCTGTGTATCTGATGTTGTTGTGGTTGTGGCTGCCAACTCTAACAAGCATTTTCAACTCTCTCAGAATTGCCTTGCTGTACAGGTTGAACAGGCCAGGTGAGAAGGAGCATCCTTGCCTTACACCTCTTTCTATTTTTGTATATTCACTGAACTTGTTCCCTATGTGCATGCATGCTGTTTACTGCCAGTGAAGGTTTTCAATTATTTTGATATCTTTCCCAAATATGCCAAGGTAGCTAAGCACTTTCAGCAGATCCTCATGACGTACTTTGTCAAAAGCCATTGTGTAGTCTATGAAACATAGGTATATGTCCTTCTGCATTTGCATAGGTCTTTCTGATAACAATCTGAGCATGAATATTGAGTTCCTTATTCTGTTATTTTTAACAAACATGCACTGTTCTTGTCCTATCTCTGGCCCAATTCTGCTGCGCACTTTATTCATCAGTATATGGATGATGAGTTTTGTCATGTGGCTCATTAGGGCCCCTACCCTACAGAAAAGAATTGTACATATGAGAACTAGTTATCACTTCATAGAGACATTGGGGTATTATGATATCTGTGGTAAGAATAGCATATAAGTGTTTTGGTGTAAGGAATATTGTAGTATATTTGGGTCAGTGATTGTGGCTAGTTTAATGTTAAGACAGAAGAAAATCAACCTTTTTTTCTCATTCCCCATTTTGGCCTTGTTACACATTTTGTATTTTTTGTATAATTAAGTATCGCTCTTCACTATAGTACCTAGATTTTATGAATTTAATTGTAGTACTTGATTAGTGGTAAGGTCTCATCCTTTTTACAGTTGAATTGGTTAGATGTGACTGTAAGTTCTAGGCTAAGAGTTTCTTCTCTCACACTTGTCTTGTGGAACATTCTTCCAGCTTCTTGCACTCCAGTGTTGTTATTCTTGCATGATAGTGACTTTATTGCCTTTCTTGGGTGAAATGATTGAAAAACATATTTTATTTGCTCTTGCCACATAAATTGACTAAAATAGTTTGCAAGGATTTGAATTTCTCTATTTTTCTTGAGAAATAACAATTTTATTGTTTATTTATTTTTAATTACAAGGGTAGTGTTTAATAATTTTGTTGTCAGTTCTCAAGAAGAAAGAGAATGCATAAATACAGTTTTGTATGTTTGGGCGTCGTTCAAAATTGACTGAAACGTCTACACAAAAAACAATACTCTCTTTGGTGGCAAAAGCTGCTAGTGGCACCAAAGGTGGCAGTAACACCTTAGACACTGAAACTGTATTACCTCCGATGGCAGGCTATCACACGTGCTTTCACATGTTGTATGTAGAAAAAAAAAGAATAAAAGCTTTTTAAAGCAATAAAAATTACAGAGAGAGTATAAGTAATAGCAATGTGAAGAGAGAAACTGTCCTTTTTGTCCCTTTTTTTGCAGATATGTTAAACTATGTCTAGTTTTGAATTATAACTCTATCTTATTATATATATGGTATTTACAATTGATTATAGTCAATATGCTTGTCAATGTAGAAATAAATAAATCTTGAAGCATGAAAAGATAAAATATAATAGAATACAATAATGAAATAAACATTCTTTATATTTCCTTGAGTGCCATTTTGTAAATACATTTAATCAAAATGTCAGTTTCATTTTTCTTTTAAAGAAAAAACAAAGCAATGCATGAAAAGGGGAAAGGTGAAGCAATATCAGTAAAGTGGAATTAAAGAAATTATCATTAAGACAAGAAAGCGATGTGAAGACAATCCAAAAGTTGAAAAACATTTTGAAGATCAAGTCAGATAAGAAATGAAAACTGAAACCATGTAAATGATTCAGAACAAAAATTTGGTTGGTATTGAAGTGGCAAAAATATAATTTACAAAAAAGAAAAGTTAAGAAAAAAAAAAAAAAAAACACTTAATTTCACTTTCTCTCTTTTTTTTTTTTTTTTTTTTTTTTTTTTTGGTTTTGCTTTTTTGAAGCTTCAAGTGCGAAAGTATTTGTATGTAGGGAAATAAAATTGAAGAACGATTAATTGATTAATGAGAAATTAATGGAATAGACTTTTCTTTTAGCAACAACAAGGAAAAAACAACCTGAACAAATTGAGATATTTGATATGATCAAATGAAGGGAAAAGTAAAAATCTAAGAGTGACTTTAGAAAAAAAAAAATAATCGAGAAAGTGTAAATGTCTTGAAGAAAAAGGCAGAAGAAACAAAATGTCCTTTAATCAGCGAGAGGAACTAGAAAAAGCACAAGTAAATATCTTAGCAGATCTTACTTCCTGAAATTCTTTTTTTAATAAAAAAAAACAAACTGGCTAACATGTCTTTAATGTACACAAATATATATAAGTACATGCACCGGTTTGTATATACTGACACATAAAAATCACATGCCCACAAACAAACACACACATGCATATATTATATATATATATATACATATATACATACATATATATATATATATATATATATATATATATATATATATATATATATATGTATATATATATAGTATTACTTATGTATCTATACTTAAGCGCAATACGCTTGATGCATAGCATCATATCAGTTCACAAATTTAATTATGCAAAACCATGTCTGGCTATATATTTTAATCTGAACTTGTCTACAAAAATGATAATTATAGATTTTCACTCTCAAGGTAAAGTGATTGCATATATATTGGCAATATAAGATCAAGGAAAAAACTGGCTTGAAGAATCTCTTGTGAATGTATGAGTGGTGTAATAGATTGTAACACAGAATTAGGAATCAGAGAGCTAAGTTTGAATTCTAGACATATTCTTTAAAATCACATTTTTTTAAATCATTTCAAGGAAATTAAGCTACTATGGAATTACTCAGTCTTAGAGAATATGGATTGCAACTCAGAATTAGGAATCCGAGAGCCAAGTTCAAATTCTAGTCATGCTCATTAAAATCACATTTTTTTTTTGCAAGGTAATTCAGATTTGTGTGCATTTGTGATCTGCTTTCCATGTTCTTTCAATTACATTTCAATTGTGATTTTTGCCCATGGCTCTGAAGAAAAGTCCCAGTCCAAGTGCTAATGCTAAGTGTAAGAATATGTCATGGAGACATAAGGTGGAAATTAATTATTTTATTCAGAATACTGTATGTACAGATTGTAAATACTGTAATAGTCAATTGAGGGTCCTTATTTGTAGTTTAAAGTGTGCTTATTTCAACTCAAGTTATTTTTCGACCTAAGTCATGACCTCTGGAACCTATTAACAATGTAGGATGAGGTATGCCTGTACAAGGAGTCATAAGCTTGGATATGAGGGGGTGTAATGGATAATATCTCAGAATTGTTAATTCCAGTTGGGTTCTTTATATTCACTTACATGTAAATGCCCTTAAGAAAAGTATTAATCAACCTTTTCTTATCTCGGCTATGGGTCAATTAGTAAGTCCTCTATCATTAAATCATTATTATCTCCAATAAAAAAATTCATACAACCTAAAAATAGTATTTTCTGGCTTTAAATAACCTGCAAGGGGTTTATAAGCCATGAAAAACAAATTGATCAATCAATCAAAATACAATAAAAAAAAAACATATATTGTGGCTTGAATAACCTGTAAAGGGTGATAAGTAGTAAAATCAGATCAATCAATGTGAGAAATGTATCAAAAAAGGGATTTGTAATAAAGGATAATAAGTCAGAAAGGTAGATCACTGAGCAAAAAACTATTTGAAGTTACTAATTTAAAATGAGAATATTATGAATGCTGACTGAAGGAAACATAGGCACTAAACTACACCCATAAATTAAACATCCAAAGAGATGTAAGTTGGTACAAGAGGTATAAAACAACTGAAATATGAAAATTTCATTAGAATCAAGGAAAACAGTACTGAACTAATAAGTATTTCATTCGATACTGATTTTCTGAGTTTGCTACATTACAAAAATGGAAATGGTCTATAATTTTCAGGGTGGGTCCGTCTTGAAAGTGAGAGATACAATATAAAAATAAATCACTAAACTCTAGAAAATCACATTTTATTAATTTTTGAATATTTATTTCTTTTTTATTGAAAAAATAAATATTTCATTCCATACCAACTAGAAATGTTTCAGGCCCCACAGACTGGTTATGTGACTAGGTGGCATATAGACTAGTCCTATTCCTCAATTATTACTCCTAATCAAGTACTCATTACCTGTATAAAAGACACTAGTTCACAGAATCCTTTAGTGAATCAGAATCTAATCTCTCCACAATGGGCAAGATGAAAGAATTGTCTGAGGACATCCGGGAGAAAATTGTATACCTGCACAAGACTGGAATGGGCTACAAAATCATTGGCAAGCAGCTAGGTGAGAAGGAGTCAACTGTTGATGTGATAAGAAGAAAATGGAGGAAATACCATTTGACCATCAATCTCCCGCAGTCTGGAGCTCCACGCAAGATTTCCGAACATGGAGTGAACCTGATGATGAGAAATATGAGGAAACAACCCAGAACTAAGTGGCAAAATTTTGTTGATGATCTCAAGGCAGCTGGGACCACAGTCACTGAGATGGCCATTAGTAACACACTACATAGTAGTGGACTGAAATCATGTAGTGCCTGCAAGGCCCCACCTCCCATGTACAGGCCAATCAGAAGTTTGCAAATGAGCACTTGGATGATTCAGAGGAGGGCTGGGACAAAGTGCTGTGGTCAGACGAGACTTAAATTGACCTTTTAGGCACCAACTCGACTCACTGTGTGTAGAGAAAAAAAAGCTGACTTGGACCCAAAGAACACCATTCCAACCATTAAGCATGGTGGTGGAAACATTATGCTTTGGGGCTGTTTCTCTGCTAAGGGGACAGGACGACTACACTGTGTCGAGAGAAAGATGGATGGGTCCAAGTAGAGGGAAATCTTGAGTGAAAACCTCTTTGCCTCAGCCAGGACACTGAAGATGGGTCATGTATAGGTGTTCTAGCATGACCCAAAACATATGGCTACGGTAACAAAGGAATGGCTCAAGAAGAAGCACAGTAAGGTAATGGAATGACCTAGTCAGACTCTGGACCTTAATCCTTTAGAGGATATGTGGAGAGAGCTGAAGTTTTGAGTTGACCAACAACAATCTGCAAACCTTAAGGATTTGGAGAGGATCTGCAAAGAGGAATGGGCCATAATCCCTCCTGAGATCTGTAAAAATCAGCAGTGGATGAAATACTTATTTTCCCCACTGTATATATCAATCTTTGCATATTATTTCAGTCTATAAACATTTATTTGGTTCAGAGATAGTTAAATATTGGTCATTTATATCTGAGTCTATAAGCATTTACTTAGTACAGGGATAGATACATATTGGTCAGTTAAATTTGAATCTATAAACATTTATTTGTTTCAGGGATAAGTAAATAATAGATGATTCATATTTGAGTCTATAAGCATTTACTTTGTTTGGGAATAGGTAAATAAGTGTTATAGAAAAAAGTGCTGAAGTGTTATCTAATATCAATGGTCTTGTATGGCAGTGAATGCTGAACACACTGCTTACAGATGAAGAGAAAACTGGAGACAACAGAAACATGGTTCTATAGAGCGATGCTCAAAATTTGATGAGATGAACATGTGTGCAATAAGGAAGTTTTAAGGAAAATGGGAATAAAACAGACAGAAAGTACACATAATGAGGTAAGAGGTTTCAGAAAAGTTGATATAGTACATACTAAAGGCAAGAAGTGCAGAGGGAAACAGTGAATAAAATTTGTGTAAATAGATGGCAGAAAAGGGACAAACATTGCTTAGAGTTACAAGGAACAGGAATGTGTGCCATTGTACATAATAATAATAATAACAATAATAATATAGTTGGGCCATGAATAGACTTTGAATATTTAAAACATTGCTTACACTGAAGAAATCCTGTTGATGCATGTGTCTCTTTCCATTTTGGTATTCATTTACCCACCATAATTCTGATATTTTCTATCCTTAGTATTGCAAAATATTATATATTGTGATTAAGAAGAGGAGACTTGAAAGAATAGGACTGTGGTTCTACAGAGCGATACTTCGAATACAATGGACCAAAGTAAATGGTTGGTGGAACAAGGTTTAAGAGATAATAAAAAGACAAAATTTATTAAGAGTTACAAAGGACAGGAAATTGTGGAGAGCCATAATCACCAACATCCTGAAGAGAGAGAGCACATAGAAGTAGAGCAAAAGAATATTTATTTATATTAACTCACCTTATGCAGTATTAATGCAGATGCTGAAACTATGCACTTTCTATACATTTTTGGCTTAATGAAAAACCCTTCCAATGATTCCATAACTGGAGTGTTTGTGTAGCAAAACTTTGTGCCATACCTTGTTAAAGGCCTTTGAGATATGTAATGCTATGGACCTTGCAGTGTGTGTTGTCAAGGGCCTCACTAATTCTGTATGTAATGGTAGTTATGATGTTAGTAGTGGACTGGGCTTATCGAAACACGTACTGCTTATTGTACAAGAGGTTGTTCTTATTCCAGTCCTTGATGACCTTCTTGTTGATTAAGGCTTCAAAAAGTTTAATGATAACACTGAGGAGACTAATGGGTCTATATAGGATATTGGGAGGAGGAAGATCAATTGCCTGCATTCTTTAAGAACAGGCATACACTTGCCACCTTCCACATGCTTGTGAAAGATTTTTCCTTCAAGTTGTGGTTAAATAACCTTGCTAGAATCGGAGATAATTCTGTCATTGATATTCTTAAGGATGACTACTGGAATTTTGTCTGGGTCAATAGCTTTTTGGGAGAGGTCAAAGCTTTTGAGAAGTCTAGAGACTTCTCTTGCTGAAATGAGTATACTACTGAGATTGTGCTCATAAGACATGAGAAATTGGAGAACAGATAGTCTTTGTCATCTAACATTTCGTTTGAAGAAAAGATTGAGGTGAAGGGCTTTGCTTTGTCTGTCAAGGATGATACGACCTCAGAGCATTTTTAAAAGTGGTCACAGCAACTTTGCCTTTGGTTATAATTTGGTTGGTGATGTTCCAGAATTCATAAGATCCAATTAATTTATTTTCAACTTTGCTCTAGACAGATTGTGTGTAGCTGCACATTGCATTTTCCAGGACTCTCTTACAGTGATTGCAGGCAGTCCTGAAAGAAGTAAGGGCCAGACTACACCACTTTTTGTGATAGATTTTGAAGTAGCATTTAGCAGTGAACCAGGGCTAACTGTTTGTTTTTGCTGGAATTTTTTTCATGTATAAAACACTCCATTCCAGAAAAGATCCATTTGAAGATATGGACAGTAGTTTTGTTTGAAGAAGGTTGGAAGAGGAGCTTCAATCATGTAGGACTGCAAGCAGCACCAGTCTGCATCTGCATAGTGAAAAACCATTCTATGGAATGGTAAATCAAGGGATAACATTGGTTTGGAGTCAATCTAAACACTGACTAGGGAATAATCTGATGTACAAATGGGGTATAAAACTTTTGGTAAGCATTTGTAAGGGCAGGATGTTAGAAAAAAGTTGAGAAGGTTTACCTACTGTCCCATTGCATCCAGGAATTGGGTGGGTTCTTCAATAATGTGGTTTAGTTCATATGTGATGGAGAAGTCTGTACGATATTTGTCTTCCTCATCAGTTCTGTTAGAGTGGACTAACCACTCGTTGTGTTGAATATTGAAGTCACCGCACATATGAAAGTTGGCCAAGGGAAATTTGATGAGGAAATTGTCACAGACACGGGGCAGAAATTGACAGTTGTTCTGAGAATTCATTTGAATTGGCTGGTCAAGGGGGCAGGGAAAGATTAAGGATGAGCATGATAGCTGTAAAGTTTTATACTTAGTCACAAGATCCCCTCCTTGAAAAGTGTACATATTTGCTCATGTGCCATTTTACCACGTAAGAAAAACTTCCATTAAATATAAAGTGATCAACAATTTACATTAAATTAATGCGCAGGTAAACTTTGCAGATGTCTATAAATATATATATATATATATATATATATATATATATATATATATATATGTTAATACATATTTCATTAAATAATATAGACAAGCTTTGTCTATTTATTTTAAGTAAGTTGATATTGTCTGATAAGCTTAATCGCTTTATCGTTGAAAGACGAAAGAAAAACACCATATTGATACATGTTTAAATCCAATCTAAGCTTTCAGCTTACAGAAACCATTATCAAAGATGACAATTTCAATAAATCAACAAGACACGGATGAAACAACAATGATAGTCCGCCCTTGTGACAAGAAAATTTCCAAGTAACAACAAACTCGTATATACGAGATGCAGAAGCGAGAATCACGTCGCAGCTTATGATGTCACACATGACCATGCGAGAGTAAGATAGGCAAAGCATTTCTTGGGAGGATTCATGACCAAAAGTGTGGCTGATACAGAATAGCCAAGGTACTTTCATAGGATGGAATGGGAGGGCATATCTCTAACTGAGACAATGAACTATCCTACTTGTATAGGCATGGGGTAGGAATCACTTTTTTTATTTTGGCCATTTTACATTTTTTCTTTTTTTTTTTTGTGAATTTTCCTGTAAATAGGCCTACCTCTCTTTGAGAAGTGTATAATATTTGCTCATGAACCAGTTTACCACACCAGAAAAACTTACATTAAATATAATAAAACGTTGTACTCACAGCTAAAATTTTTTATCTTCGTAATGTGTGAGCTGTAGATGTGAGTACAAAAATCAAGATCACACACATTTTATCTATTAAAATGTGTGTGATCTTAATTTTTTTTTTGTTTTTTTTTTTGTCAAGAATGATCAGTGCAAAATATCAGGCAGCCATTTCTGTCCTTTGGTCCGTGGTTGGGACCCAGAAGGAAATTTGTATACCACAGGAATCCAAGGAAATAATAATAATAATAATATTGTTGGAGCATAGATAGTCTTTAGATGTTTAGATAAGGTATGCTTTGGAGGAAAGGGCTGTAAAAGTTTTAAATACTGTTTAAATATCCTAATATATAATTGTAATAATATAGTAAAATCATAGATATGTAGATGTGTACAGGAAATCAACTTTGGAATAAAGAATCATAAAAGATTAAAATGCTTTTCACAACCTGTAATATATGATTATTATTATTATTATTATCATTATCATTATTATTATTATTATTGGCAGCATTGGCGACGGCATTGTTGTTGCTGCTGCTGCTGAAGAAGAAGAAGAAGAATCTTCAGATGTGTAGATGAAATAAGCTTTGGAGAAAGTTGTGTAAAAAATGAAAATATTTTTGATACACCCTAATACAAAACATGCTTATTCTAATAAGCAAAAATCTGTTTGTTTTTTGTTTTTTCTTTTAATAAAATTTTAATAAAAGCTGCAAGATTCCTCATTGAAAAGAGAAAAATCTTATTCTTTTTCTGCAAAGCTCTGCCTTAAACATTTTTAAAAGAAGTATTAATCTATTCTTTAATATTTATATTCTTAGGAATATCCTCTTTTCTTAATATGACACAATAAGAAAAGCTATTTTCACAGTTTTGTCATGGACTAGAGATGAAAATGCAAGCAGCTTATTTCAAAAGTAAACTTTAAAAAAAAAAAGGTATGGCAGGCACTATTCAATAGAAAGTGAATGAAGTGTCTTTTACGTGGCCTTTTAAAGAATCACAAGCCTCTTAGAATTGAAAGCCTGAAACTTTCCTTGAAAAGAATATCTCTTCTTTTTATTTTTAATTTATATTTCCTCTTTGCTTAGTACTTTAAGTTAGCATTTTCTTTTCAAAAATCAATTATTTATAGAATGGTATTGAATTGAATCTTAGTCATTAGAGCTTTGGACGAGAGAATATGAGGTTTATTGTTCACTAGCGAGTGATAGATTGTTTGTGTAAGTTGAAAATTCAATGACGAATACTGAAGTGAGTACACAATGCATAGAAGATGGGAGAAGAGAAAGAGAAGGCAGATATTGATTCAGTAATTTTGACACATGTTATCAATGCATTTTCTATTTAAAAGAAACAAAAATCTAAGAAAATGTTTTTCATACACTTAAGTCCTTATCAACAGGGCATATGCAGAAAACAATAATCAAGTATATACACTATGACCAATTTTATAAGGCAAATCAATGTTTTCACAATCAAAATGACATAACAGAGTACAATCTTCACAATATATTAATATGATTCATATGTTGTATGAATTTCATCTTATACAATAACTTGTATAGAGAGTATCTGTTTATTAGACTGGCTTAGGAAAAACATAGACATAGACATAGTCCTCCTCACCAGCAGCAATGAACTTACAAGTCACAGCAGCCCAATCATCAGTAATGAGGACAATCAGGGCACATTCATTAAACTAGTGTGCATACCCATCAATGACTAGTCACATATACCTCAGTTTAATAGTATACCTCTTTTAATAATATACCTCAATTTAATAATATATATTTTGCAGTCTGTCTTAAGCAGTACAATGGGACCTAAATCCAATATAAATATTTACAAAAGTAAACGTATATTTGATTAACAAAATATCTCTTATACAAGTAAACATTTTTATTTTATTATAAATATTAATATAACCTCCTTTATATTTGTGATTTTTAAAATTTTTCTATTGTTTCGATTTCAAAATTATTTGCATCAGGTTTTATTATTTCTCAGAGAGCTTTGCTTGAATATTGTTCTGTAGTTCTTTTAATAAAATATCTCTTTTAATAATATACCTCAATTTAATAATATACCTCAATTTAAGTTACCTTAATTTAATATACCTCAGTTTAATAGTATACCTCTTTTAATAATATACCTCAATTTAATAATATACCTCTTTTTAATATACCTCAATTTAAGTTACCTTAATTTAATATACCTCAGTTTAATAGTATACCTCTTTTAATGATATACCTCACTTTTTCAACTGGATTAATACCTGAAGAGCCTATACACCTATTTATTAATTTCATGTCTTTTGTCAAGGTGTGCAATATTCAGTTTTATGCACACACACACACACACACACATATATATATATAATTATTGTACATTGTTCTTGAAATCAGATCTTCTCCTGATTCATGCTACACATGGCCAGATGTGAACACTCCAAACACCTGAAATTGAACTGAGATTCCGTCATCTGGGCTCCGTACATACATTTTGTTTTTACTCAAAGAATGAATAAGCAATACAATCCAGAATTTCCACCCAAAAGCACCCACTTCCACCTAAAGAAAAAAAAATGCAGCTGATTTGAGCCTAAGAAAGGATATAAACGCCTATCAAAGGGACATTTTCAGCAGTTGGATGGCATCTTGGCCTGGGTTCACAGACTTTGTTGGAAAGTGACCTCCCATCTCCAAGAGACAACTCACCAAATGCTTTCACCCCAGTCAGTCACAACTATGCTGGTGCCTTTTCCAACTTCAATTATCTCATTTTTTTTCAACAAGAGACATTTACACGGATTTATCATTTGTGATATTTTACATAAATACAATTGTTTATTTCTTTAAACCTTTGTTGTTTCTTTATTGTTCTGTCACCATATGCTTTATATAACAACTAGTGTCAGAAGCATGTGGCTGGAACAAGAAAATAAACTTGAAATCGACAAGTAAACATCAAACCAGAATTGCTGATGAACTTCAAACCAAATGCAGGAAATGCTAACTGCTCTAAACTCTGCCTTCATTGGGATTGCACACACATCCCAGACCTCAACAGACTATGAACTGCTCATTCAACTACATTCCTTATGTGATGCTATGTACAACATAAAGTATTACCATCCAGGTAATGATGTCAATTAGTTCATAACTGATTATAAAAGACATACGCAATCCATGTAAAAACCAAAACTCATACATTATCCAAGGATTGAAACTGAATTTATTAAAGCAACTTCTCAATGAGGGCATATTCCAACAGATGCAGGATTTGCAACAAACCACATACTTGTACAAGAAGTTGAGGACCTACCTGTTAGAACCTACAGAAGTCAAATGATAAACTTTCAGCACCTCAGCTGAGCATGGGACCTGCAATATGACAGGGATAATATCACCAATTTTGCTTTCTGTCATCAGCAGTTAATATAAAGGCAAAGTTTCAGATTGAAAACAGCAACTCTGAAATCAGTGCCATCACCATTTTTTTTTCCCTCATGGGTGCAATGCTCATGAGTAAAAAAATTAAGACTTGTGCTCTAGACATATGCCCCCACCTTGTAAAGACTATGAACAGCCACTACTCAGTGGGTGGCATAACAAGTGACGCCCAATCTAATTATTTAGCATAAAAACAGATGCTATCCCAAATGTACATGCAAAACAGCCACCATATACACTAGCAAATCAAGGTGTTCATCAGGCTCTCACAAACCAGAAGTGTCAAATACAACAAATATACCGTCAGATAAATCATGTAGTAATGCACGTGTAGAACACCTCTATGGGGCTGGAGAATAATGGCATATCCCCAAGATGGAACCAGAAATGCACGCTCACAAACAACGCCAATAACAGAGTCAACCCTGCTGTCTAAAGAAACTACATGAGGGTTCTCACATTTTTCAAGGACCAAAAAAGCCTTTACTTCCTCCCACCTCCTGCTCATGCAGTCGTTGCAACTGTATCCACAAACACATCTACAATTTCCACAGAACAACCTAAAGTAATAGACTTAAACCCACTTCAAGAAACAGATTTTTGGCCTGGATTGGACAAGAAGTGATGGTTCAATCCTTAGTCTGTTCCACCATCACCTGTTCAACTTCTAGTATCACTACTGGCAACTTTACTTTCACTGAGACATGTTTGCTGGACTCAGGTTGCACCATTTGCATCAGACCTATTTTCCACTACCTGAGTAAGAAAGGAAACACATGAAAACATCACACACATAAATGGATGTGGTGGTGATGTTTCCATCATTGGTAAAATGATTGACAATATCACCGTGGTCGATGCCCACTCACCCAGACTTCAGAACGTGAATATACTAGTCACTCATGCCACTATACTATACTAATCCATGTTGGCCAGAATGTTTTGTCATGACATGCTAATGTTGTACACCTTAAACAATGAAGACACCATAGTCGAATTCCACTGAATCTTGTCATCGGGTGAAGCAACTCATACAGCACCTCTGATTTCAGTCACTTACCCAGAAACAGCTCACACACCTGCATATGGAATCCAGCCTATCACAAATCAGCCAATGGTAAAATACCAGGTCAATATCTAGTCCTTAGAGTAAAAACTGGACTGGCTTAGGAAAAACATAGACATAGTCCTCCTCACCTCAGCAGCAATGAACTTTGAAGTCACAGCAGCCCATCTCATCAACTATGCCAATATCATCAGTAATGAGGACAATCAGGGCACATTCATTAAGCTAGTGTGCATACCCATCAATGACTAGTCCCATATCCCAAAACAAAAGCTGATCTCGCAGGTGATAGAAGAGGATGTTGATGTCGAAATTCAATGCAAGGCCACTGAAGGGATCATCAAACTCTGCACTGACCCAAAAGGCTTCAACAACCCTGTCTTTGCCATCTGAAAGAAAAACTGAGACATCCACATAATTGCCAATTTCAAAAGGATTCTCAACAAAGTACTCACAGATTTAGACCCATACCTGATGCCAATGATTGATTCTGTTTTTGACAAGATCGGCAAAGGAAACAAATACTTTTCATCCCTCAATCTCTCCAATGGATTCTAGCAGATTGCCATTTATGAATGGAACCGCTACAAAACTACATTCACCTGGAAGTGTCGATGTTACCAATATATTCATCTAAACTTTGGCCTAATATCTGCGAGTCAAATCTTTTCTCAATGCATAGCTTAGTCATTGACCACCATCACTTCATGGAAAGATATCTCATCATATATTGATGACAACCTTATCCATGCCCAAACCTTTCATGACTACATCACCATGCTGGAACAGCTATTCCTCACTCATCTGACCTGAAAACTCGATCCCAAAAAAGTACCAAATTTCTCAGTCACATTGTTGACAATGAAGGATTCAGACCCAACCCAGAACACATTTGTGCTATTGTCAAGATGAAGCCACCCACTACAAGAAAGCAGTTGCAAAGTCTTATAGGACGTCTTGTCTGGATATGCCAATTTCTGGAGACTCACCTTTGTGAACAAATCAAGATGGTTACATTTTCACACTTGATGACCCATTCACATGACCTCAACAGAAGTCAACAAGCTGTTTGAAAAGGCTTAAGAAAAAATTAAGGGATGCTTATCATCAATAGTCATCACATTTCCAGATTTCAGTCAACCCTTCACACCTACCACAGACTCTAGTGGTATCATATGTGGTGCCATCCTTATGCGGGAAGCTAACAATGGATGGAAAAGATCATAGCTTTTCCCTTCACACACCTTCAGCTCAGTAGAACAGAACTCATCCACTACTGAATGTGAAGCGTTCATAATAAAATGGCTCGTATCCAAATTTGACTACTTTCTGCACAGATGCCCATTCATTATTTCCACTGTTCACTGTTCACTAACATTTTTTCAACCAGCATGAATTCAGTAATGCATAAAATTGACAATGGCAAGAAATATCCAGCTATCACTCACTCAGTCACTCTTCACTCACTCTCTCACAGACGCGACATCACCTCTCTCTGTCTTTTCTACAAATACTTTCATGGTAATTGCTCCGATGAGCTGCTTTCACTGGTTCCCAGACTCCATGAATTCAGGCGCCCTACAAGGCTGGCATCCTGCTCCCACCCTTACACTGTAGAAACTTTTAAATGTAGCCGTCTCTTCTACTCCAATAGCTTCATACCTCGCACCTCTCGCCTGTGGAACACCCTTCCCAATTACTGTTTCTTTGAGAGTTATAATCTCCAACTATTCAAATGTAATGTCAATTGACATCTCCATTTACCTTGATCTATCCATTATCCTTCTTCTCATCCTTTCTTCTATCACTCCTATCTGCTCTTGCTCCAAATCTTCTGCAACCCCCTGCTTCCTAGTGGCTTCACACCTTGCTTGGGGCGTAATGTTTAAAAAAATAAAAAATAAAAAAATAAATTTATCCTAGAATACATGGAGGGTAACTTGAACGTTTGGATTGACATGGTCAGTAGAGGGCACAGCCTAAAGAAGACCAATCTACCAGCCAATATGACCACAGCTTTCAAAGCATTCAGATTTCAGATCTCTGAGCTTCATATCTATATTATGTCATAGTGTCTTGGAGTAATCAAGGGTGCATGATTTCTCCCTGCCAATGCATTTTTTGCCCACCATGCCACCTCAACCATCCCTACAGAGGACGTATCTGACCACATTAACATTACAGCTGAACAAGGTGGCAAGGATTGTCAAAGCTCTACAAGCAGTGGACTCAGGGGAAGCATTTACACTCACCATCATGATTGATCTCAGCTGGCCACCAGGCAGCAACCTATCAAAAGCAACTATGTCAGCTCTGTCTAGAACTGAAGACATCTGTCTTGATGCTAAAAGATTTACGAAATATGCCCAAAGTTGTTGTATCATACAGGCTCTAAGCCCATGATTGCATCAACCACCCTGTTATCACTCAGATATGCACCCATGTATCAAGCTATTAGTGGGTGTTCAAAAACCAAAACATTATGGCATATGTCGAATCATGCAATACCTATGCTGGATGCAAATGGAATTACAGTAAGTATCCAAATTGGCCCAGTGGACATTGCAAACATAGCAAAAGACTTTTACTTCTGAAAGGTAAAGAAAAAAAAAGGAAAAGAGTAGTAATCTTTTTCTTTTTTTTTTTCTTGCTTTTCTTTGGAAAAGACGTTATATCTTGAGTCTTTCTTTCTTGCTCTTTTTCTTTTCTTTCTTATTTTTTCACATGAAAGGTTGCATGTGATTGAAATCCTAATAAATTGTACTAAGTCATTTACTAACACCTGATGAGGTGTGTTGATACACATCGAAACATGAGTGCAATTATGCAGTGTTTTTCTACATGTTTGAATGTAATATACTATAATAAAGAATATTGCTCTACTATTAGTTTATATTGAGCTCTCTTTTAAATTAATGCTACAAACATTGGAATTTATATTGATTACTTCTCATTTCATATGGGTATATATATATATATATATATATATATATATATATATATATTTTAACTTAAATCTTATAAAAAAAATTTCCCTCATTTTTTATTGGTGGTAATTTACTTTATAGAGGATATAGAAAAGTTTTCAACCCAACCAAGAATGGCAATCTGATATATGGTGAAGTTTTGTCAAATGTTTCAGGGTGAAAAATGTTCAGGAATCACTCATCTTATTCTTCTATATGCCATGTTCCTTTCAAGATGTAGGTGATCATGGCTCTCCACAATTCTTTGTAGCTCTTAATAAATTTGGTCTTTTTGTTATCTCTCCTAAACCTTGCTCTATCATCTATTTACTCAGGCTTGCTAGGTAGATTATGGATTGCTTTTCTCTGTCCCTCTTGCCTTCAGTTTGTCCTGTGAGTATCAAATTTTTAAAGCCAACTTTACTCATTATATGCTCTAGAAATTTCAACGGTCTCTTCCTGATGTTAAGTATAAGTGTCCTTTTTGTTTCTCTAGAACTTTATCTTTCCTGGGTATGACAATAAACTACATCCAGCAAGAAAGGGAGGTTTTCAAGAGCATGGAACCAGATTTTAATTACTGTTGTTCCCAGGTTCACACTGACCTGAGGTGGTTGTACTTGTTACAATTCCTGTTATGGGCAAATAGTTAACCCCCAATCTTATAGTAATAATATCAGCAATAGATTTAAAATAAAAAAAAAATACCAACAATACATTTGACTCTCAACAAAAACCTCTTTACAAAAATACATCATTGAAACTTGAAACTGATTTTGCACAAAGAATACACATTCTGTTCATACAAACTTTTCCTAAAAATCCTGTTGGCATTAAATAACCCACTAAGGTGTTAATATGCCGTAAAACAAATTAAACTAAATAAACCAAACTAGAACTTCATTACGGCTCATATGTTCAAGTCTCTACCTCATCTATGAGGAAATTCAGCATTTACTGTCAAATATGGGGACTGATATTTCATAATAGTTAATTACTCTTTTCCTCATTTCTAATGAAATATTTCTATTTCTTAATAATTTGCTTAGCTTTTGGAAGGCACCTTTTTCTAATCCGATGCACCTTCAGATTTCCATCTTACACTGTTAAAACATTCTCTGTTAAAACACTTCCAAGATATTTAGATTTTTGTACTTGTTTGATTTTGGGGACTATAATTTGTAATTTGCATAGGGATGCTGAAAAATTCTTGGTTTAAGCAAAAATATATTTGATTATTTGGGCAAATTTTGGAACGTGGATTGGGTTCAGAACTTCTCAGCACCTCCTCAAGAGCTATCAACCAAATAGTCATTTTTTTTTTTACGATAAACTTTTTAAAAGATATCTACCAAACATGTTTCATGCCAAACCAAACATTTCCAACTTATTTCAGACGTTTATCTTCAAATTTATTTTTTTAATCTGCATCTTTTCTTTCCACCTGTCTGATTCTGCTTGTTCCTGATCTAAAAAAAGAAACTAAAAACAAGTGAAATTTGTGGTCTCTTCTGCTTCCTTCAATCTCCACCCAGGGGTTTTTATTTTGCCATTTGTTCAGTCTGTAGATTAACATTAATTTTCCTGTTGTTCTTTGCATTTTTCTTATATATAAACCTGTTCCCAAGAGCTTACTTTTCTGCTGTCAAAAGATGCAAAAAAAAACCTCTTTAACATTTTCCATTTCCATCTTTTTTGTAGCATCCATTTTGCATGTTATCTTTATTCCTGTTTTTTCATTTTTTTTGCTTTTTTATTAGTTCCTATTTTATTTTTACACTTTTTCAATGTCTACTTGAGTTTTAATTGTTTTTTGTTTTTGCTTTAAGCTGAAAGGCCAATGTAATTTTCAGCTGAACACTAATCCTGTAACTGACCAAGTCTCATAACATCTTTCAACAAAATGAAGAAATATGGTTGAAGATCAATGCACACAGTGAGAAGAAGGGGGGGAAGAGTTACTGCCCATAATAGCAGTAGCAGCAATAATAACACCTACAATTTTGATAATTAATAAAATATATAAAAAGAAAAGGAAAGAGAGAAGAAGAAGTGGAAGAAAAAAGAATAAGTGCAGATGAAGAATTATAAAGATCAATAGAAAAAATTATGAGGAAGAAGAATAATTATGAAGAAGAAAAAAAGGAAGAAGAAAAAATTATATGAAAGAAGAAAAAGAAATAAAAATAAGAAATAAGAATGAGAAAAATGATTTAGGAAGAAGAATTATGTAGAAGAAGAAAATTGAATAATTGAAAAGAGGAAGAATAAAGAAAAGGTGAAGTGAAGAAGGGAAATTATAAGGAAGAGAAGATGCAAAAGAAAAGGCAGAAAAAGAATAAAAAATTCTAAAAATTGAAAAAAGAAGTAAAATAAATGAAAGAAAAGAAAAAAATTATAAAAGAATGAGAGAACATTCATGATAATCAAAAATTCAAAACAAAATGGCTGAACAAAAGACAGTGTTTTCAAAGATTAACAGGAAAAAGAAAGAAACAGAAAAACAAGTTAAAATAAGAAGAATATGAGAAAGGAAGAAAATGAAAAATGAAATCAAAAGATGAAGTGAGTACAGAGAATTCCAAAGCAAAGTAAGAAAAAGAAAGAAAAGAATTAAAGGGAATGATTAGAAGAGAGGTTAAGAAAAAAAAATATTTTACAATAGTTCACCCTGTTCAATTTTCCCAAACCACTCAAAGTAGAGGGTGGAAGAGTAACATGTGAGAGGTAAAGTTTATAAGGATTTGGGGGAAGATAACTGTTAGCTCTCAACTTGAACAGATTAAGGTTTTAGTGATCGGAAAACATCCTCAGTTCCACAAAGTAGTAGTTTGTAGAAAGAAGCTGTACGAGTGCAACTTAGATTGCAGTGAATATTGGTAGGTACATTACAATGAATGAGGCATGGCAGGTTTTAGCCATGTTGGTTAGAATTGGTAGAACTAAGGAATGTAGATTATCTGAACACTTTCCATGGAAATAGTGATAAAGCAGTGAGAGGCTCACAACATATTGTCTGTGGGAAAGAGGTTGTAGGGTGGAAAATAATTCATCCCTTACAAGACTCCATAACCACTTTTGAAGGTTGGAAAGTGAAGACTAGCCAGCTCCTGCCCATATATGGCAGCAGTACTCCATTTTCAGCCTGATCTAGTTCTTGTAAAGCTTGAGAATAGCAGGAAGAATCAGGTATTTTCTGGAGCAGTACAGGGCACTGGCCCCTTTTCCAGTATCTTTACTGATGCATCATATGTAAGCATTCCAACTGAGGTCTGGGTGAGCTTAAGTCCCAATAGATGCTCAAGACACATGGCCTATTTGTGAGAACACCCATTCATTGTGATAGATGCAAATTCAGTGTCCACTTAGAGATGATAGAACATTACTAATTTGGTTTTTGAGGCTCTGAATGTGATCAGCCAGTTTTTTTTTTCCCATTGAGCTATTAGAACTCAGTCAGAGGAGAGATCAGCTGCCAGACTCTGATCATCTAGAATTTTGGAGGTGCACCTATATACCATAGATATCAATAAAAAATTGGAGTTGTGCTAATAAAGAAAGTATACAAAAACTTATATGTATAAGCTTACCATAATTTCCAAGCCTCAAAGCAGTAGAATTTTCAATTTTATTATAAGTTTTATTCCCTTATACAAGTGTATGTCAAAATTATCTGCACTTTTGCTATAAAATATTGTTAGGTTTGTCATACTGCATTCTGCTTATGTGTGCTTATATTTGGTACTATTGTGGTCATGTGACCAAAGTTTGAGCATGATCACATCAGTTTTCTTGCTGCTATTACAGTGTAAACATGGCTGCTCCATTAGCTGTGTCCAACAAGGAAGAACAAAGAGAACATGCTACCTCATTAAAGATAACTTGCTGGTTTGCCATTGGCTTCTATTGAACTTGCTGAATGTTCTTCTCAGTAGTAGAGGCTGATAGTCATTCTGCTCCTTCTTCATGTTTCATGTTTGTCCAGCCACTCTTAAACTTTTTGATCCACTCTTACGCACTTCTACGCAGTAGTGTACTGTTGCCATATTTTGTTAAAAGCTTCCAATGAATTTCAGCCCCTTACACACATTGAAACCAGAGAAATTGGATCCCTGCTCTTTGTTCATCCTAGGTGCACACTAGTGGTGGAATTGCCATGTTTACACCGTAACAGAAGCTAGAAAACTAGCATGAACAAGCTCAAACTTCAATCATCATGTGACCACAATAGTACCAACACACATAAGCAGAATCCCTTCTGACAAACCTAAAGATATCTTATGGCAAAAGTGGGGGTAATTTTTTTACTTATTCTTGTATAATAAAATATTTTCATAGCCTAACATCATTTAAGCTTCAGACCTGATACAAAAAAAAATACTTATGACTTACTTCTCTAGATGGACACTAAGGCAGTCCTGGTCAAATCATAATAGTCCCAGCCAATCTAGTACATATGGTAAACCTATGTCTGTAAATATGCATATGAGAGTTAGTGAAAGAAAGAGAGGAAAATTGAGATAGAGAGACTGGCAAAGTGTAGACAAACAAAAGGAAAATAATAGAAAAAAATGCAGAATGAAAGGTACAAAAGAGGACACAAAGTTTGCTACAAAATTTCTTTTGTGAAAGAAAAAAAAAACAAGAAAAGGAAGCAAAATCTCCTTCCACACAAAAAAATAGAGAGAAAGTTAAAAAAAAGAAATAAAAATCTCAAGATATAGACTACATCAAAATGATCTGCCAAGCACTTCCAATAGAAACTCAACAACATGAACTTTAATGTTGAGACTTGCTTCTCGTTGTTTATTGATGTCCATGAATTCTCCTCTGTTAACCGTCTTGTGATGGCTGTTAACAATCACAGAGAAAAATATAAAATGGAAAGAAATTAAAAGTCAAATAAAATAAGTGTAAAAATCAATAAATGGAGAAAGTTTGGTACCTTTTTCTTTATATTGTTTCATTCTCATCTTAAGCAGATGTTTGCAATGGCTCGTGTTAGTGATGTAACTTCAAAGAAAAAAATGTTATATGGTTCTTGTTTTGTGATTTTCTCCAAAGACATAATTTGACTCACTGGATTCTTCACTGGCATTGGAAATAGTTCTTTAATCTGATAAAAGTGGTTACCAAAAAAAAAAAAAAATTCCTGCTTGTTTTGTTGGTATGCTTGTAGTTTTCTATGTTAACAGGTCAGTCCATGTTAATCTATAGTATAAAGAGATCTTATCTGTTCTTGACCTCTTTTATTCTTAATATATTATTTGCTTTCAGGCATTCAAAACCTGTGTTTCTAACATATTCTTTCTAGTTCATTGATTCTTGTATATTTCAATCTGTCCAATTCATCTTTTTAATTTCTTTTACACTTCTCTTTTATGTCTGGAATTATCTTCCTTGTATTTTAGCTTTTTCATCAAATTTATTATTCTTTCATTTTTTTCTTCTCTTCAGTCTACTCATTCAATGTTATTAAACTTACTCTTACTGATTCTTTTATTTTCAATTGTATTTTATTTTCTTTCATCGATCTTCAGTTTCCTTCCTCTTGCCAGTTATTTTCTCTTTTTTTCATTCTTTTCACTTCTGCCTTTTACTCTATTCCATTACATTTTCCCTCTCTTTCTATCATTCATTCTTTTTCTTTTTTTCATTATCTGGCTTTTGCCAGTTATTTTCTCTTTTTTTCATTCTTTTTCCTTCTGCCTCTTTACTCTATTCCATTACATTTTCCCTCTCTTTCTATCATTCATTCTTTTTCTTTTTTTTCATTATCTGGCTTTTGCCAGTTATTTTCTCTTTTTTTCATTCTTTTCCCTTCTGCCTCTTTACTCTATTCCATTACATTTTCCCTCTCTTTCTATCATTCATTCTTTTTCTTTTTTTTCATTATCTGGCTTTTGCCAGTTATTAACTCTTTTTTTCATTCTTTTCCCTTCTGCCTCTTTACTCTATTCCATTACATTTTCCCTCTCTTTCTATCATTCATTCTTTTTCTTTTTTTCATTATCTGGCTTTTGCCAGTTATTTTCTCTTTTTTTCATTCTTTTCCCTTCTGCCTCTTTACTCTATTCCATTACATTTTCCCTCTCTTTCTATCATTCATTCTTTTTCTTTTTTTCATTATCTGGCTTTTGCCAGTTATTTTCTCTTTTTTTCATTCTTTTCACTTCTGCCTTTTACTCTATTCCATTACATTTTCCCTCTCTTTCTATCATTCATTCTTTTTCTTTTTTTTCATTATCTGGCTTTTGCCAGTTATTTTCTCTTTTTTTCATTCTTTTCCCTTCTGCCTCTTTACTCTATTCCATTACATTTTCCCTCTCTTTCTATCATTCATTCTTTTTCTTTTTTTCATTATCTGGCTTTGGCCAGTTATTTTCTCTTTTTTTCATTCTTTTCCCTTCTGCCTCTTTACTCTATTCCATTACATTTTCCCTCTCTTTCTATCATTCATTCTTTTTCTTTTTCTCATTATCTGGCTTTGGCCAGTTATTTTCTCTTTTTTTCATTCTTTTCCCTTCTGCCTCTTTACTCTATTCCATTACATTTTCCCTCTCTTTCTATCATTCATTCTTTTTCTTTTTCTCATTATCTGGCTTTGGCCAGTTATTTTCTCTTTTTTTCATTCTTTTCCCTTCTGCCTCTTTACTCTATTCCATTACATTTTCCCTCTCTTTCTATCATTCATTCTTTTTCTTTTTTTTCATTATCTGGCTTTTGCCAGTTATTTTCTCTTTTTTTCATTCTTTTCCCTTCTGCCTCTTTACTCTATTCCATTACATTTTCCCTCTCTTTCTATCATTCATTCTTTTTCTTTTTTTTCATTATCTGGCTTTTGCCAGTTATTTTCTCTTTTTTTCATTCTTTTCCCTTCTGCCTCTTTACTCTATTCCATTACATTTTCCCTCTCTTTCTATCATTCATTCTTTTTCTTTTTTTCATTATCTGGATTTTGCCAGTTATTTTCTCTTTTTTTCATTCTTTTCCCTTCTGCCTCTTTACTCTATTCCATTACATTTTCCCTCTCTTTCTATCATTCATTCTTTTTCTTTTTTTCATTATCTGGATTTTGCCAGTTATTTTCTCTTTTTTTCATTCTTTTCCCTTCTGCCTCTTTACTCTATTCCATTACATTTTCCCTCTCTTTCTATCATTCATTCTTTTTCTTTTTTTTCATTATCTGGCTTTTGCCAGTTATTTTCTCTTTTTTTCATTCTTTTCCCTTCTGCCTCTTTACTCTATTCCATTACATTTTCCCTCTCTTTCTATCATTCATTCTTTTTCTTTTTTTTCATTATCTGGCTTTTGCCAGTTATTTTCTCTTTTTTTCATTCTTTTCCCTTCTGCCTCTTTACTCTATTCCATTACATTTTCCCTCTCTTTCTATCATTCATTCTTTTTCTTTTTTTTCATTATCTGGCTTTTGCCAGTTATTTACTCTTTTTTTCATTCTTATCCCTTCTGCCTCTTTACTCTATTCCATTACATTTTCCCTCTCTTTCTATCATTCATTCTTTTTCTTTTTTTTCATTATCTGGCTTTTGCCAGTTATTTTCTCTTTTTTTCATTCTTTTCCCTTCTGCCTCTTTACTCTATTCCATTACATTTTCCCTCTCTTTCTATCATTCATTCTTTTTCTTTTTTTTCATTATCTGGCTTTTGCCAGTTATTTTCTCTTTTTTTCATTCTTTTCCCTTCTGCCTCTTTACTCTATTCCATTACATTTTCCCTCTCTTTCTATCATTCATTCTTTTTCTTTTTTTTCATTATCTGGCTTTTGCCAGTTATTTTCTCTTTTTTTCATTCTTTTCCCTTCTGCCTCTTTACTCTATTCCATTACATTTTCCCTCTCTTTCTATCATTCATTCTTTTTCTTTTTTTTCATTATCTGGCTTTTGCCAGTTATTTTCTCTTTTTTTCATTCTTTTCCCTTCTGCCTCTTTACTCTATTCCATTACATTTTCCCTCTCTTTCTATCATTCATTCTTTTTCTTTTTTTTCATTATCTGGCTTTTGCCAGTTATTTTCTCTTTTTTTCATTCTTTTCCCTTCTGCCTCTTTACTCTATTCCATTACATTTTCCCTCTCTTTCTATCATTCATTCTCTTTCTTTTTTTTCATTATCTGGCTTTTGCCAGTTATTTTCTCTTTTTTTCATTCTTTTCCCTTCTGCCTCTTTACTCTATTCCATTACATTTTCTCTCTCTTTCTATCATTCATTCTTTTTCTTTTTTTTCATTATCTGGCTTTTGCCAGTTATTTTCTCTTTTTTTCATTCTTTTCCCTTCTGCCTCTTTACTCTATTCCATTACATTTTCCCTCTCTTTCTATCATTCATTCTTTTTCTTTTTTTTCATTATCTGGCTTTTGCCAGTTATTTTCTCTTTTTTTCATTCTTTTCCCTTCTGCCTCTTTACTCTATTCCATTACATTTTCCCTCTCTTTCTATCATTCATTCTTTTTCTTTTTTTTCATTATCTGGCTTTTGCCAGTTATTTTCTCTTTTTTTCATTCTTTTCCCTTCTGCCTCTTTACTCTATTCCATTACATTTTCCCTCTCTTTCTATCATTCATTCTTTTTCTTTTTTTCATTATCTGGATTTTGCCAGTTATTTTCTCTTTTTTTCATTCTTTTCCCTTCTGCCTCTTTACTCTATTCCATTACATTTTCCCTCTCTTTCTATCATTCATTCTTTTTCTTTTTTTTCATTATCTGGCTTTTGCCAGTTATTTTCTCTTTTTTTCATTCTTTTCCCTTCTGCCTCTTTATTCCATTACATTTTCCCTCTCTTTCTATCATTCATTCTTTTTCTTTTTTTTCATTATCTGGCTTTTGCCAGTTATTTTCTCTTTTTTTCATTCTTTTCCCTTCTGCCTCTTTACTCTATTCCATTACATTTTCCCTCTCTTTCTATCATTCATTCTTTTTCTTTTTTTTCATTATCTGGCTTTTGCCAGTTATTTTCTCTTTTTTTCATTCTTTTCCCTTCTGCCTCTTTACTCTATTCCATTACATTTTCCCTCTCTTTCTATCATTCATTCTTTTTCTTTTTTTCATTATCTGGATTTTGCCAGTTATTTTCTCTTTTTGTCATTCTTTTCCCTTCTGCCTCTTTACTCTATTCCATTACATTTTCCCTCTCTTTCTATCATTCATTCTTTTTCTTTTTTTTCATTATCTGGCTTTTGCCAGTTATTTTCTCTTTTTTTCATTCTTTTCCCTTCTGCCTCTTTATTCCATTACATTTTCCCTCTCTTTCTATCATTCATTCTTTTTCTTTTTTTTCATTATCTGGCTTTTGCCAGTTATTTTCTCTTTTTTTCATTCTTTTCCCTTCTGCCTCTTTACTCTATTCCATTACATTTTCCCTCTCTTTCTATCATTCATTCTTTTTCTTTTTTTTTCATTATCTGGCTTTTGCCAGTTATTTTCTCTTTTTTTCATTCTTTTCCCTTCTGCCTCTTTACTCTATTCCATTACATTTTCCCTCTCTTTCTATCATTCATTCTTTTTCTTTTTTTTCATTATCTGGCTTTTGCCAGTTATTTTCTCTTTTTTTCATTCTTTTCCCTTCTGCCTCTTTATTCCATTACATTTTCCCTCTCTTTCTATCATTCATTCTTTTTCTTTTTTTTCATTATCTGGCTTTTGCCAGTTATTTTCTCTTTTTTTCATTCTTTTCCCTTCTGCCTCTTTACTCTATTCCATTACATTTTCCCTCTCTTTCTATCATTCATTCTTTTTCTTTTTTTTCATTATCTGGCTTTTGCCAGTTATTTTCTCTTTTTTTCATTCTTTTCCCTTCTGCCTCTTTACTCTATTCCATTACATTTTCCCTCTCTTTCTATCATTCATTCTTTTTCTTTTTTTCATTATCTGGATTTTGCCAGTTATTTTCTCTTTTTTTCATTCTTTTCCCTTCTGCCTCTTTACTCTATTCCATTACATTTTCCCTCTCTTTCTATCATTCATTCTTTTTCTTTTTTTTCATTATCTGGCTTTTGCCAGTTATTTTCTCTTTTTTTCATTCTTTTCCCTTCTGCCTCTTTACTCTATTCCATTACATTTTCCCTCTCTTTCTATCATTCATTCTTTTTCTTTTTTTTCATTATCTGGCTTTTGCCAGTTATTTTCTCTTTTTTTCATTCTTTTCCCTTCTGCCTCTTTACTCTATTCCATTACATTTTCCCTCTCTTTCTATCATTCATTCTCTTTCTTTTTTTTCATTATCTGGCTTTTGCCAGTTATTTTCTCTTTTTTTCATTCTTTTCCCTTCTGCCTCTTTACTCTATTCCATTACATTTTCTCTCTCTTTCTATCATTCATTCTTTTTCTTTTTTTTCATTATCTGGCTTTTGCCAGTTATTTTCTCTTTTTTTCATTCTTTTCCCTTCTGCCTCTTTACTCTATTCCATTACATTTTCCCTCTCTTTCTATCATTCATTCTTTTTCTTTTTTTTCATTATCTGGCTTTTGCCAGTTATTTTCTCTTTTTTTCATTCTTTTCCCTTCTGCCTCTTTACTCTATTCCATTACATTTTCCCTCTCTTTCTATCATTCATTCTTTTTCTTTTTTTTCATTATCTGGCTTTTGCCAGTTATTTTCTCTTTTTTTCATTCTTTTCCCTTCTGCCTCTTTACTCTATTCCATTACATTTTCCCTCTCTTTCTATCATTCATTCTTTTTCTTTTTTTTCATTATCTGGCTTTTGCCAGTTATTTTCTCTTTTTTTCATTCTTTTCCCTTCTGCCTCTTTACTCTATTCCATTACATTTTCCCTCTCTTTCTATCATTCATTCTTTTTCTTTTTTTTCATTATCTGGCTTTTGCCAGTTATTTTCTCTTTTTTTCATTCTTTTCCCTTCTGCCTCTTTACTCTATTCCATTACATTTTCCCTCTCTTTCTATCATTCATTCTTTTTCTTTTTTTTCATTATCTGGCTTTTGCCAGTTATTTTCTCTTTTTTTCATTCTTTTCCCTTCTGCCTCTTTACTCTATTCCATTACATTTTCCCTCTCTTTCTATCATTCATTCTTTTTCTTTTTTTTCATTATCTGGCTTTTGCCAGTTATTTTCTCTTTTTTTCATTCTTTTCCCTTCTGCCTCTTTACTCTATTCCATTACATTTTCCCTCTCTTTCTATTATTCATTCTTTTTCTTTTTTTTCATTATCTGGCTTTTGCCAGTTATTTTCTCTTTTTTTCATTCTTTTCCCTTCTGCCTCTTTACTCTATTCCATTACATTTTCCCTCTCTTTCTATCATTCATTCTTTTTCTTTTTTTTCATTATCTGGCTTTTGCCAGTTATTTTCTCTTTTTTTCATTCTTTTCCCTTCTGCCTCTTTATTCCATTACATTTTCCCTCTCTTTCTATCATTCATTCTTTTTCTTTTTTTTCATTATCTGGCTTTTGCCAGTTTTTTTCTCTTTTTTTCATTCTTTTCCCTTCTGCCTCTTTACTCTATTCCATTACATTTTCCCTCTCTTTCTATCATTCATTCTTTTTCTTTTTTTTCATTATCTGGCTTTTGCCCGTTATTTTCTCTTTTTTTCATTCTTTTCACTTCTGCCTTTTACTCTATTCCATTACATTTTCCCTCTCTTTCTATCATTCATTCTTTTTCTTTTTCTCATTATCTGGCTTTGGCCAGTTATTTTCTCTTTTTTTTATTCTTTTCCCTTCTGCCTCTTTACTCTATTCCATTACATTTTCCCTCTCTTTCTATCATTCATTCTTTTCCTTTTTTTCATTATCTGGCTTTTGCCAGTTATTTTCTCTTTTTTTCATTCTTTTCCCTTCTGCCTCTTTACTCTATTCCATGACATTTTACCTCTCTTTCTATCATTCATTCTTTTTCTTTTTTTTCATTATCTGGCTTTTGCCAGTTATTTTCTCTTTTTTTCATTCTTTTCCCTTCTGCCTCTTTACTCTATTCCATTACATTTTCCCTCTCTTTCTATCATTCATTCTTTTTCTTTTTTTTCATTATCTGGCTTTTGCCAGTTATTTTCTCTTTTTTTCATTCTTTTCCCTTCTGCCTCTTTACTCTATTCCATGACATTTTACCTCTCTTTCTATCATTCATTCTTTTTCTTTTTTTCATTATCTGGCTTTTGCCAGTTATTTTCTCTTTTTTTCGTTCTTTTCCCTTCTGACTCTTTACTCTATTCCATTACATTTTCCCTCTCTTTCTATCATTCATTCTTTTTCTTTTTTTTCATTATCTGGCTTTTGCCAGTTATTTTCTCTTTTTTTCATTCTTTTCCCTTCTGCCTCTTTACTCTATTCCATTACATTTTCCCTCTCTTTCTATCATTCATTCTTTTTCTTTTTTTTCATTATCTGGCTTTTGCCAGTTATTTTCTCTTTTTTTCATTCTTTTCCCTTCTGCCTCTTTACTCTATTCCATTACATTTTCCCTCTCTTTCTATCATTCATTCTTTTTCTTTTTTTCATTATCTGGCTTTTGCCAGTTATTTTCTCTTTTTTTCATTCTTTTCCCTTCTGCCTCTTTACTCTATTCCATTACATTTTCCCTCTCTTTCTATCATTCATTCTTTTCTTTTTTTTCATTATCTGGCTTTTGCCAGTTATTTTCTCTTTTTTCATTCTTTTCCCTTCTGCCTCTTTACTCTATTCCATTACATTTTCCCTCTCTTTCTATCATTCATTCTTTTTCTTTTTTTCATTATCTGGCTTTTGCCAGTTATTTTCTCTTTTTTTCATTCTTTTCCCTTCTGCCTCTTTACTCTATTCCATTACATTTTCCCTCTCTTTCTATCATTCATTCTTTTTCTTTTTTTTCATTATCTGGCTTTTGCCAGTTATTTTCTCTTTTTTTCATTCTTTTCCCTTCTGCCTCTTTACTCTATTCCATTACATTTTCCCTCTCTTTCTATCATTCATTCTTTTTCTTTTTTTTCATTATCTGGCTTTTGCCAGTTATTTTCTCTTTTTTTCATTCTTTTCCCTTCTGCCTCTTTACTCTATTCCATTACATTTTCCCTCTCTTTCTATCATTCATTCTTTTTCTTTTTTTTCATTATCTGGCTTTTGCCAGTTATTTTCTCTTTTTTTCATTCTTTTCCCTTCTGCCTCTTTACTCTATTCCATTACATTTTCCCTCTCTTTCTATTATTCATTCTTTTTCTTTTTTTTCATTATCTGGCTTTTGCCAGTTATTTTCTCTTTTTTTCATTCTTTTCCCTTCTGCCTCTTTACTCTATTCCATTACATTTTCCCTCTCTTTCTATCATTCATTCTTTTTCTTTTTTTTCATTATCTGGCTTTTGCCAGTTATTTTCTCTTTTTTTCATTCTTTTCCCTTCTGCCTCTTTATTCCATTACATTTTCCCTCTCTTTCTATCATTCATTCTTTTTCTTTTTTTTCATTATCTGGCTTTTGCCAGTTATTTTCTCTTTTTTTCATTCTTTTCCCTTCTGCCTCTTTACTCTATTCCATTACATTTTCCCTCTCTTTCTATCATTCATTCTTTTTCTTTTTTTTCATTATCTGGCTTTTGCCAGTTATTTTCTCTTTTTTTCATTCTTTTCCCTTCTGCCTCTTTACTCTATTCCATTACATTTTCCCTCTCTTTCTATCATTCATTCTTTTTCTTTTTTTTCATTATCTGGCTTTTGCCAGTTATTTTCTCTTTTTTTCATTCTTTTCCCTTCTGCCTCTTTACTCTATTCCATTACATTTTCCCTCTCTTTCTATCATTCATTCTTTTTCTTTTTTTTCATTATCTGGCTTTTGCCAGTTATTTTCTCTTTTTTTCATTCTTTTCCCTTCTGCCTCTTTACTCTATTCCATTACATTTTCCCTCTCTTTCTATTATTCATTCTTTTTCTTTTTTTTCATTATCTGGCTTTTGCCAGTTATTTTCTCTTTTTTCATTCTTTTCCCTTCTGCCTCTTTACTCTATTCCATTACATTTTCCCTCTCTTTCTATCATTCATTCTTTTTCTTTTTTTTCATTATCTGGCTTTTGCCAGTTATTTTCTCTTTTTTTCATTCTTTTCCCTTCTGCCTCTTTATTCCATTACATTTTCCCTCTCTTTCTATCATTCATTCTTTTTCTTTTTTTTCATTATCTGGCTTTTGCCAGTTTTTTTCTCTTTTTTTCATTCTTTTCCCTTCTGCCTCTTTACTCTATTCCATTACATTTTCCCTCTCTTTCTATCATTCATTCTTTTCTTTTTTTCATTATCTGGCTTTTGCCCGTTATTTTCTCTTTTTTTCATTCTTTTCACTTCTGCCTTTTACTCTATTCCATTACATTTTCACTCTCTTTCTATCATTCATTCTTTTTCTTTTTTCTCATTATCTGGCTTTGGCCAGTTATTTTCTCTTTTTTTTATTCTTTTCCCTTCTGCCTCTTTACTCTATTCCATTACATTTTCCCTCTCTTTCTATCATTCATTCTTTTCCTTTTTTTCATTATCTGGCTTTTGCCAGTTATTTTCTCTTTTTTTCATTCTTTTCCCTTCTGCCTCTTTACTCTATTCCATGACATTTTACCTCTCTTTCTATCATTCATTCTTTTTCTTTTTTTTCATTATCTGGCTTTTGCCAGTTATTTTCTCTTTTTTTCATTCTTTTCCCTTCTGCCTCTTTACTCTATTCCATTACATTTTCCCTCTCTTTCTATCATTCATTCTTTTTCTTTTTTTCATTATCTGGCTTTTGCCAGTTATTTTCTCTTTTTTTCATTCTTTTCCCTTCTGCCTCTTTACTCTATTCCATTACATTTTACCTCTCTTTCTATCATTCATTCTTTTTCTTTTTTTTCATTATCTGGCTTTTGCCAGTTATTTTCTCTTTTTTTCGTTCTTTTCCCTTCTGACTCTTTACTCTATTCCATTACATTTTCCCTCTCTTTCTATCATTCATTCTTTTTCTTTTTTTTCATTATCTGGCTTTTGCCAGTTATTTTCTCTTTTTTTCATTCTTTTCCCTTCTGCCTCTTTACTCTATTCCATTACATTTTCCCTCTCTTTCTATCATTCATTCTTTTTCTTTTTTTTCATTATCTGGCTTTTGCCAGTTATTTTCTCTTTTTTTCATTCTTTTCCCTTCTGCCTCTTTACTCTATTCCATTACATTTTCCCTCTCTTTCTATCATTCATTCTTTTTCTTTTTTTCATTATCTGGCTTTTGCCAGTTATTTTCTCTTTTTTTCATTCTTTTCCCTTCTGCCTCTTTACTCTATTCCATTACATTTTCCCTCTCTTTCTATCATTCATTCTTTTTCTTTTTTTTCATTATCTGGCTTTTGCCAGTTATTTTCTCTTTTTTTCATTCTTTTCCCTTCTGCCTCTTTACTCTATTCCATTACATTTTCCCTCTCTTTCTATCATTCATTCTTTTTCTTTTTTTTCATTATCTGGCTTTTGCCAGTTATTTTCTCTTTTTTTCATTCTTTTCCCTTCTGCCTCTTTACTCTATTCCATTACATTTTCCCTCTCTTTCTATCATTCATTCTTTTTCTTTTTTTTCATTATCTGGCTTTTGCCAGTTATTTTCTCTTTTTTTCATTCTTTTCCCTTCTGCCTCTTTACTCTATTCCATTACATTTTCCCTCTCTTTCTATCATTCATTCTTTTTCTTTTTTTTCATTATCTGGCTTTTGCCAGTTATTTTCTCTTTTTTTCATTCTTTTCCCTTCTGCCTCTTTACTCTATTCCATTACATTTTCCCTCTCTTTCTATCATTCATTCTTTTTCTTTTTTTTCATTATCTGGCTTTTGCCAGTTATTTTCTCTTTTTTTCATTCTTTTCCCTTCTGCCTCTTTACTCTATTCCATTACATTTTCCCTCTCTTTCTATTATTCATTCTTTTTCTTTTTTTTCATTATCTGGCTTTTGCCAGTTATTTTCTCTTTTTTTCATTCTTTTCCCTTCTGCCTCTTTACTCTATTCCATTACATTTTCCCTCTCTTTCTATCATTCATTCTTTTTCTTTTTTTTCATTATCTGGCTTTTGCCAGTTATTTTCTCTTTTTTTCATTCTTTTCCCTTCTGCCTCTTTATTCCATTACATTTTCCCTCTCTTTCTATCATTCATTCTTTTTCTTTTTTTTCATTATCTGGCTTTTGCCAGTTATTTTCTCTTTTTTTCATTCTTTTCCCTTCTGCCTCTTTACTCTATTCCATTACATTTTCCCTCTCTTTCTATCATTCATTCTTTTTCTTTTTTTTCATTATCTGGCTTTTGCCCGTTATTTTCTCTTTTTTTCATTCTTTTCACTTCTGCCTTTTACTCTATTCCATTACATTTTCCCTCTCTTTCTATCATTCATTCTTTTTCTTTTTCTCATTATCTGGCTTTAGCCAGTTATTTTCTCTTTTTTTTATTCTTTTCCCTTCTGCCTCTTTACTCTATTCCATTACATTTTCCCTCTCTTTCTATCATTCATTCTTTTCCTTTTTTTCATTATCTGGCTTTTGCCAGTTATTTTCTCTTTTTTTCATTCTTTTCCCTTCTGCCTCTTTACTCTATTCCATGACATTTTACCTCTCTTTCTATCATTCATTCTTTTTCTTTTTTTTCATTATCTGGCTTTTGCCAGTTATTTTCTCTTTTTTTCATTCTTTTCCCTTCTGCCTCTTTACTCTATTCCATTACATTTTCCCTCTCTTTCTATCATTCATTCTTTTTCTTTTTTTTCATTATCTGGCTTTTGCCAGTTATTTTCTCTTTTTTTCATTCTTTTCCCTTCTGCCTCTTTACTCTATTCCATGACATTTTACCTCTCTTTCTATCATTCATTCTTTTTCTTTTTTTTCATTATCTGGCTTTTGCCAGTTATTTTCTCTTTTTTTCGTTCTTTTCCCTTCTGACTCTTTACTCTATTCCATTACATTTCCCCTCTCTTTCTATCATTCATTCTTTTTCTTTTTTTCATTATCTGGCTTTTGCCAGTTATTTTCTCTTTTTTTCATTCTTTTCCCTTCTGCCTCTTTACTCTATTCCATTACATTTTCCCTCTCTTTCTATCATTCATTCTTTTTCTTTTTTTTCATTATCTGGCTTTTGCCAGTTATTTTCTCTTTTTTTCATTCTTTTCCCTTCTGCCTCTTTACTCTATTCCATTACATTTTCCCTCTCTTTCTATCATTCATTCTTTTTCTTTTTTTTCATTATCTGGCTTTTGCCAGTTATTTTCTCTTTTTTTCATTCTTTTCCCTTCTGCCTCTTTACTCTATTCCATTACATTTTCCCTCTCTTTCTATCATTCATTCTTTTTCTTTTTTTTCATTATCTGGCTTTTGCCAGTTATTTTCTCTTTTTTTCATTCTTTTCCCTTCTGCCTCTTTACTCTATTCCATTACATTTTCCCTCTCTTTCTATCATTCATTCTTTTTCTTTTTTTTCATTATCTGGCTTTTGCCAGTTATTTTCTCTTTTTTTCATTCTTTTCCCTTCTGCCTCTTTACTCTATTCCATTACATTTTCCCTCTCTTTCTATCATTCATTCTTTTTCTTTTTTTTCATTATCTGGCTTTTGCCAGTTATTTTCTCTTTTTTTCATTCTTTTCCCTTCTGCCTCTTTACTCTATTCCATTACATTTTCCCTCTCTTTCTATTATTCATTCTTTTTCTTTTTTTTCATTATCTGGCTTTTGCCAGTTATTTTCTCTTTTTTTCATTCTTTTCCCTTCTGCCTCTTTACTCTATTCCATTACATTTTCCCTCTCTTTCTATCATTCATTCTTTTTCTTTTTTTTCATTATCTGGCTTTTGCCAGTTATTTTCTCTTTTTTTCATTCTTTTCCCTTCTGCCTCTTTATTCCATTACATTTTCCCTCTCTTTCTATCATTCATTCTTTTTCTTTTTTTTCATTATCTGGCTTTTGCCAGTTATTTTCTCTTTTTTTCATTCTTTTCCCTTCTGCCTCTTTACTCTATTCCATTACATTTTCCCTCTCTTTCTATCATTCATTCTTTTTCTTTTTTTTCATTATCTGGCTTTTGCCCGTTATTTTCTCTTTTTTTCATTCTTTTCACTTCTGCCTTTTACTCTATTCCATTACATTTTCCCTCTCTTTCTATCATTCATTCTTTTTCTTTTTCTCATTATCTGGCTTTAGCCAGTTATTTTCTCTTTTTTTTATTCTTTTCCCTTCTGCCTCTTTACTCTATTCCATTACATTTTCCCTCTCTTTCTATCATTCATTCTTTTCCTTTTTTTCATTATCTGGCTTTTGCCAGTTATTTTCTCTTTTTTTCATTCTTTTCCCTTCTGCCTCTTTACTCTATTCCATGACATTTTACCTCTCTTTCTATCATTCATTCTTTTTCTTTTTTTTCATTATCTGGCTTTTGCCAGTTATTTTCTCTTTTTTTCATTCTTTTCCCTTCTGCCTCTTTACTCTATTCCATTACATTTTCCCTCTCTTTCTATCATTCATTCTTTTTCTTTTTTTTCATTATCTGGCTTTTGCCAGTTATTTTCTCTTTTTTTCATTCTTTTCCCTTCTGCCTCTTTACTCTATTCCATGACATTTTACCTCTCTTTCTATCATTCATTCTTTTTCTTTTTTTTCATTATCTGGCTTTTGCCAGTTATTTTCTCTTTTTTTCGTTCTTTTCCCTTCTGACTCTTTACTCTATTCCATTACATTTCCCCTCTCTTTCTATCATTCATTCTTTTTCTTTTTTTCATTATCTGGCTTTTGCCAGTTATTTTCTCTTTTTTTCATTCTTTTCCCTTCTGCCTCTTTACTCTATTCCATTACATTTTCCCTCTCTTTCTATCATTCATTCTTTTTCTTTTTTTTCATTATCTGGCTTTTGCCAGTTATTTTCTCTTTTTTTCATTCTTTTCCCTTCTGCCTCTTTACTCTATTCCATTAAATTTTCCCTCTCTTTCTATCATTCATTCTTTTTCTTTTTTTCATTATCTGGCTTTTGCCAGTTATTTTCTCTTTTTTTCATTCTTTTCCCTTCTGCCTCTTTACTCTATTCCATTACATTTTCCCTCTCTTTCTATCATTCATTCTTTTTCTTTTTTTTCATTATCTGGCTTTTGCCAGTTATTTTCTCTTTTTTTCATTCTTTTCCCTTCTGCCTCTTTACTCTATTCCATTACATTTTCCCTCTCTTTCTATCATTCATTCTTTTTCTTTTTTTTCATTATCTGGCTTTTGCCAGTTATTTTCTCTTTTTTTCATTCTTTTCCCTTCTGCCTCTTTACTCTATTCCATTACATTTTCCCTCTCTTTCTATCATTCATTCTCTTTCTTTTTTTTTCATTATCTGGCTTTTGCCAGTTATTTTCTCTTTTTTTCATTCTTTTCCCTTCTGCCTCTTTATTCCATTACATTTTCCCTCTCTTTCTATCATTCATTCTTTTTCTTTTTTTTCATTATCTGGCTTTTGCCAGTTATTTTCTCTTTTTTTCATTCTTTTCCCTTCTGCCTCTTTACTCTATTCCATGACATTTTACCTCTCTTTCTATCATTCATTCTTTTTCTTTTTTTTCATTATCTGGCTTTTGCCAGTTATTTTCTCTGTTTTTCGTTCTTTTCCCTTCTGACTCTTTACTCTATTCCATTACATTTCCCCTCTCTTTCTATCATTCATTCTTTTTCTTTTTTTCATTATCTGGCTTTTGCCAGTTATTTTCTCTTTTTTTCATTCTTTTCACTTCTGCCTCTTTACTCTATTCCATTACATTTTCCCTCTCTTTCTATCATTCATTCTTTTTCTTTTTTTTCATTATCTGGCTTTTGCCAGTTATTTTCTCTTTTTTTCATTCTTTTCCCTTCTGCCTCTTTACTCTATTCCATTACATTTTCCCTCTCTTTCTATCATTCATTCTTTTTCTTTTTTTTCATTATCTGGCTTTTGCCAGTTATTTTCTCTTTTTTTCATTCTTTTCCCTTCTGCCTCTTTACTCTATTCCATTACATTTTCCCTCTCTTTCTATCATTCATTCTTTTTCTTTTTTTCATTATCTGGCTTTTGCCAGTTATTTTCTCTTTTTTTCATTCTTTTCCCTTCTGCCTCTTTACTCTATTCCATTACATTTTCCCTCTCTTTCTATCATTCATTCTTTTTCTTTTTTTTCATTATCTGGCTTTTGCCAGTTATTTTCTCTTTTTTTCATTCTTTTCCCTTCTGACTCTTTACTCTATTCCATTACATTTTCCCTCTCTTTTTATCATTCATTCTTTTTCTTTTTTTCATTATCTGGCTTTTGCCAGTTATTTTCTCTTTTTTTCATTCTTTTCCCTTCTGTCTCTTTACACTATTCCATTACATTTTCCCTCTCTTTCTATCATTCATTCTTTTTCTTTTTTTCATTATCTGGCTTTTGCCAGTTATTTTCTCTTTTTTTCATTCTTTTCCCTTCTGTCTCTTTACACTATTCCATTACATTTTCCCTCTCTTTCTATCATTCATTCTTTTTCTTTTTTTTCATTATCTGGCTTTTGCCAGTTATTTTCTCTTTTTTTCATTCTTTTCCCTTCTGCCTCTTTACTCTATTCCATTACATTTTCCCTCACTTTCTATCATTCATTCTTTTTCTTTTTTTTCATTATCTGGCTTTTGCCAGTTATTTTCTCTTTTTTTCATTCTTTTCCCTTCTGCCTCTTTACTCTATTCCATTACATTTTCCCTCTCTTTCTATCATTCATTCTTTTTCTTTTTTTTTCATTATCTGGCTTTTGCCAGTTATTTTCTCTTTTTTTCATTCTTTTCCCTTCTGCCTCTTTACTCTATTCCATTACATTTTCCCTCTCTTTCTATCATTCAATCTTTTTCTTTTTTTTCATTATCTGGCTTTTGCCAGTTATTTTCTCTTTTTTTCATTCTTTTCCCTTCTGTCTCTTTACAATATTCCATTACATTTTCCCTCTCTTTCTATCATTCATTCTTTTTCTTTTTTTTCATTATCTGGCTTTTGCCAGTTATTTTCTCTTTTTTTCATTCTTTTCCCTTCTGCCTCTTTACTCTATTCCATTACATTTTCCCTCACTTTCTATCATTCATTCTTTTTCTTTTTTTTCATTATCTGGCTTTTGCCAGTTATTTTCTCTTTTTTTCATTCTTTTCCCTTCTGCCTCTTTACTCTATTCCATTACATTTTCCCTCTCTTTCTATCATTCATTCTTTTTCTTTTTTTTCATTATCTGGCTTTTGCCAGTTATTTTCTCTTTTTTTCATTCTTTTTCCTTCTGCCTCATTACTCTATTCCATGACATTTTACCTCTCTTTCTATCATTCATTCTTTTTCTTTTTTTTCATTATCTGGCTTTTGCCAGTTATTTTCTCTTTTTTTCATTCTTTTCCCTTCTGACTCTTTACTCTATTCCATTACATTTTCCCTCTCTTTCTATCATTCATTCTTTTTCTTTTTTTTCATTATCTGGCTTTTGCCAGTTATTTTCTCTTTTTTTCATTCTTTTCCCTTCTGCCTCTTTACTCTATTCCATTACATTTTCCCTCTCTTTCTATCATTCATTCTTTTTCTTTTTTTTCATTATCTGGCTTTTGCCAGTTATTTTCTCTTTTTTTCATTCTTTTCCCTTCTGCCTCTTTATTCCATTACATTTTCCCTCTCTTTCTATCATTCATTCTTTTTCTTTTTTTTCATTATCTGGCTTTTGCCAGTTATTTTCTCTTTTTTTCATTCTTTTCCCTTCTGCCTCTTTACTCTATTCCATTACATTTTCCCTCTCTTTCTATCATTCATTCTTTTTCTTTTTTTTCATTATCTGGCTTTTGCCAGTTATTTTCTCTTTTTTTCATTCTTTTCCCTTCTGCCTCTTTACTCTATTCCATTACATTTTCCCTCTCTTTCTATCATTCATTCTTTTTCTTTTTTTTCATTATCTGGCTTTTGCCAGTTATTTTCTCTTTTTTTCATTCTTTTCCCTTCTGCCTCTTTATTCCATTACATTTTCCCTCTCTTTCTATCATTCATTCTTTTTCTTTTTTTTCATTATCTGGCTTTTGCCAGTTATTTTCTCTTTTTTTCATTCTTTTCCCTTCTGCCTCTTTACTCTATTCCATTACATTTTCCCTCTCTTTCTATCATTCATTCTTTTTCTTTTTTTTTCATTATCTGGCTTTTGCCAGTTATTTTCTCTTTTTTTCATTCTTTTCCCTTCTGCCTCTTTACTCTATTCCATTACATTTTCCCTCTCTTTCTATCATTCAATCTTTTTCTTTTTTTTCATTATCTGGCTTTTGCCAGTTATTTTCTCTTTTTTTCATTCTTTTCCCTTCTGTCTCTTTACAATATTCCATTACATTTTCCCTCTCTTTCTATCATTCATTCTTTTTCTTTTTTTTCATTATCTGGCTTTTGCCAGTTATTTTCTCTTTTTTTCATTCTTTTCCCTTCTGCCTCTTTACTCTATTCCATTACATTTTCCCTCACTTTCTATCATTCATTCTTTTTCTTTTTTTTCATTATCTGGCTTTTGCCAGTTATTTTCTCTTTTTTTCATTCTTTTCCCTTCTGCCTCTTTACTCTATTCCATTACATTTTCCCTCTCTTTCTATCATTCATTCTTTTTCTTTTTTTTCATTATCTGGCTTTTGCCAGTTATTTTCTCTTTTTTTCATTCTTTTTCCTTCTGCCTCTTTACTCTATTCCATGACATTTTACCTCTCTTTCTATCATTCATTCTTTTTCTTTTTTTTCATTATCTGGCTTTTGCCAGTTATTTTCTCTTTTTTTCATTCTTTTCCCTTCTGACTCTTTACTCTATTCCATTACATTTTCCCTCTCTTTCTATCATTCATTCTTTTTCTTTTTTTTCATTATCTGGCTTTTGCCAGTTATTTTCTCTTTTTTTCATTCTTTTCCCTTCTGCCTCTTTACTCTATTCCATTACATTTTCCCTCTCTTTCTATCATTCATTCTTTTTCTTTTTTTTCATTATCTGGCTTTTGCCAGTTATTTTCTCTTTTTTTCATTCTTTTCCCTTCTGCCTCTTTATTCCATTACATTTTCCCTCTCTTTCTATCATTCATTCTTTTTCTTTTTTTTCATTATCTGGCTTTTGCCAGTTATTTTCTCTTTTTTTCATTCTTTTCCCTTCTGCCTCTTTATTCCATTACATTTTCCCTCTCTTTCTATCATTCATTCTTTTTCTTTTTTTTCATTATCTGGCTTTTGCCAGTTATTTTCTCTTTTTTTCATTCTTTTCCCTTCTGCCTCTTTACTCTATTCCATTACATTTTCCCTCTCTTTCTATCATTCATTCTTTTTCTTTTTTTTCATTATCTGGCTTTTGCCCGTTATTTTCTCTTTTTTTCATTCTTTTCACTTCTGCCTTTTACTCTATTCCATTACATTTTCCCTCTCTTTCTATCATTCATTCTTTTTCTTTTTCTCATTATCTGGCTTTGGCCAGTTATTTTCTCTTTTTTTTATTCTTTTCCCTTCTGCCTCTTTACTCTATTCCATTACATTTTCCCTCTCTTTCTATCATTCATTCTTTTCCTTTTTTTCATTATCTGGCTTTTGCCAGTTATTTTCTCTTTTTTTCATTCTTTTCCCTTCTGCCTCTTTACTCTATTCCATGACATTTTACCTCTCTTTCTATCATTCATTCTTTTTCTTTTTTTTCATTATCTGGCTTTTGCCAGTTATTTTCTCTTTTTTTCATTCTTTTCCCTTCTGCCTCTTTACTCTATTCCATTACATTTTCCCTCTCTTTCTATCATTCATTCTTTTTCTTTTTTTTCATTATCTGGCTTTTGCCAGTTATTTTCTCTTTTTTTCATTCTTTTCCCTTCTGCCTCTTTACTCTATTCCATGACATTTTACCTCTCTTTCTATCATTCATTCTTTTTCTTTTTTTTCATTATCTGGCTTTTGCCAGTTATTTTCTCTTTTTTTCGTTCTTTTCCCTTCTGACTCTTTACTCTATTCCATTACATTTCCCCTCTCTTTCTATCATTCATTCTTTTTCTTTTTTTCATTATCTGGCTTTTGCCAGTTATTTTCTCTTTTTTTCATTCTTTTCCCTTCTGCCTCTTTACTCTATTCCATTACATTTTCCCTCTCTTTCTATCATTCATTCTTTTTCTTTTTTTTCATTATCTGGCTTTTGCCAGTTATTTTCTCTTTTTTTCATTCTTTTCCCTTCTGCCTCTTTACTCTATTCCATTACATTTTCCCTCTCTTTCTATCATTCATTCTTTTTCTTTTTTTTCATTATCTGGCTTTTGCCAGTTATTTTCTCTTTTTTTCATTCTTTTCCCTTCTGCCTCTTTACTCTATTCCATTACATTTTCCCTCTCTTTCTATCATTCATTCTTTTTCTTTTTTTCATTATCTGGCTTTTGCCAGTTATTTTCTCTTTTTTTCATTCTTTTCCCTTCTGCCTCTTTACTCTATTCCATTACATTTTCCCTCTCTTTCTATCATTCATTCTTTTTCTTTTTTTTCATTATCTGGCTTTTGCCAGTTATTTTCTCTTTTTTTCATTCTTTTCCCTTCTGACTCTTTACTCTATTCCATTACATTTTCCCTCTCTTTTTATCATTCATTCTTTTTCTTTTTTTCATTATCTGGCTTTTGCCAGTTATTTTCTCTTTTTTTCATTCTTTTCCCTTCTGTCTCTTTACACTATTCCATTACATTTTCCCTCTCTTTCTATCATTCATTCTTTTTCTTTTTTTCATTATCTGGCTTTTGCCAGTTATTTTCTCTTTTTTTCATTCTTTTCCCTTCTGTCTCTTTACACTATTCCATTACATTTTCCCTCTCTTTCTATCATTCATTCTTTTTCTTTTTTTTCATTATCTGGCTTTTGCCAGTTATTTTCTCTTTTTTTCATTCTTTTCCCTTCTGCCTCTTTACTCTATTCCATTACATTTTCCCTCACTTTCTATCATTCATTCTTTTTCTTTTTTTTCATTATCTGGCTTTTGCCAGTTATTTTCTCTTTTTTTCATTCTTTTCCCTTCTGCCTCTTTACTCTATTCCATTACATTTTCCCTCTCTTTCTATCATTCATTCTTCTTCTTTTTTTTTCATTATCTGGCTTTTGCCAGTTATTTTCTCTTTTTTTCATTCTTTTCCCTTCTGCCTCTTTACTCTATTCCATTACATTTTCCCTCTCTTTCTATCATTCATTCTTTTTCTTTTTTTTCATTATCTGGCTTTTGCCAGTTATTTTCTCTTTTTTTCATTCTTTTCCCTTCTGCCTCTTTACTCTATTCCATTACATTTTCCCTCACTTTCTATCATTCATTCTTTTTCTTTTTTTTCATTATCTGGCTTTTGCCAGTTATTTTCTCTTTTTTTCATTCTTTTCCCTTCTGCCTCTTTACTCTATTCCATTACATTTTCCCTCTCTTTCTATCATTCATTCTTTTTCTTTTTTTTCATTATCTGGCTTTTGCCAGTTATTTTCTCTTTTTTTCATTCTTTTTCCTTCTGCCTCTTTACTCTATTCCATGACATTTTACCTCTCTTTCTATCATTCATTCTTTTTCTTTTTTTTCATTATCTGGCTTTTGCCAGTTATTTTCTCTTTTTTTCATTCTTTTCCCTTCTGACTCTTTACTCTATTCCATTACATTTTCCCTCTCTTTCTATCATTCATTCTTTTTCTTTTTTTTCATTATCTGGCTTTTGCCAGTTATTTTCTCTTTTTTTCATTCTTTTCCCTTCTGCCTCTTTACTCTATTCCATTACATTTTCCCTCTCTTTCTATCATTCATTCTTTTTCTTTTTTTTCATTATCTGGCTTTTGCCAGTTATTTTCTCTTTTTTTCATTCTTTTCCCTTCTGCCTCTTTACTCTATTCCATGACATTTTACCTCTCTTTCTATCATTCATTCTTTTTCTTTTTTTTCATTATCTGGCTTTTGCCAGTTATTTTCTCTTTTTTTCATTCTTTTCCCTTCTGCCTCTTTACTCTATTCCATTACATTTTCCCTCTCTTTCTATCATTCATTCTTTTTCTTTTTTTTCATTTTCTGGCTTTTGCCAGTTATTTTCTCTTTTTTTCATTCTTTTCCCTTCTGCCTCTTTATTCCATTACATTTTCCCTCTCTTTCTATCATTCATTCTTTTTCTTTTTTTTCATTATCTGGCTTTTGCCAGTTATTTTCTCTTTTTTTCATTCTTTTCCCTTCTGCCTCTTTACTCTATTCCATTACATTTTCCCTCTCTTTCTATCATTCATTCTTTTTCTTTTTTTTCATTATCTGGCTTTTGCCAGTTATTTTCTCTTTTTTTCATTCTTTTTCCTTCTGCCTCTTTACTCTATTCCATGACATTTTACCTCTCTTTCTATCATTCATTCTTTTTCTTTTTTTTCATTATCTGGCTTTTGCCAGTTATTTTCTCTTTTTTTCATTCTTTTCCCTTCTGCCTCTTTACTCTATTCCATTACATTTTCCCTCTCTTTCTATCATTCATTCTTTTTCTTTTTTTTCATTATCTGGCTTTTGCCAGTTATTTTCTCTTTTTTTCATTCTTTTCCCTTCTGCCTCTTTACTCTATTCCATGACATTTTACCTCTCTTTCTATCATTCATTCTTTTTCTTTTTTTTCATTATCTGGCTTTTGCCAGTTATTTTCTCTTTTTTTCGTTCTTTTCCCTTCTGACTCTTTACTCTATTCCATTACATTTCCCCTCTCTTTCTATCATTCATTCTTTTTCTTTTTTTCATTATCTGGCTTTTGCCAGTTATTTTCTCTTTTTTTCATTCTTTTCACTTCTGCCTCTTTACTCTATTCCATTACATTTTCCCTCTCTTTCTATCATTCATTCTTTTTCTTTTTTTTCATTATCTGGCTTTTGCCAGTTATTTTCTCTTTTTTTCATTCTTTTCCCTTCTGCCTCTTTACTCTATTCCATTACATTTTCCCTCTCTTTCTATCATTCATTCTTTTTCTTTTTTTTCATTATCTGGCTTTTGCCAGTTATTTTCTCTTTTTTTCATTCTTTTCCCTTCTGACTCTTTACTCTATTCCATTACATTTTCCCTCTCTTTCTATCATTCATTCTTTTTCTTTTTTTCATTATCTGGCTTTTGCCAGTTATTTTCTCTTTTTTTCATTCTTTTCCCTTCTGCCTCTTTACTCTATTCCATTACATTTTCCCTATCTTTCTATCATTCATTCTTTTTCTTTTTTTTCATTATCTGGCTTTTGCCAGTTATTTTCTCTTTTTTTCATTCTTTTCCCTTCTGACTCTTTACTCTATTCCATTACATTTTCCCTCTCTTTCTATCATTCATTCTTTTTCTTTTTTTTCATTATCTGGCTTTTGCCAGTTATTTTCTCTTTTTTTCATTCTTTTCCCTTCTGACTCTTTACTCTATTCCATTACATTTTCCCTCTCTTTCTATCATTCATTCTTTTTCTTTTTTTTCATTATCTGGCTTTTGCCAGTTATTTTCTCTTTTTTTCATTCTTTTCCCTTCTGCCTCTTTACTCTATTCCATTACATTTTCCCTCTCTTTCTATCATTCATTCTTTTTCTTTTTTTTCATTATCTGGCTTTTGCCAGTTATTTTCTCTTTTTTTCATTCTTTTCCCTTCTGCCTCTTTACTCTATTCCATTACATTTTCCCTCTCTTTCTATCATTCATTCTTTTTCTTTTTTTTCATTATCTTGCTTTTGCCAGTTATTTTCTCTTTTTTTCATTCTTTTCCCATCTGACTCTTTACTCTATTCCATTACATTTTCCCTCTCTTTCTATCATTCATTCTTTTTCTTTTTTTCATTATCTGGCTTTTGCCAGTTATTTTCTCTTTTTTTCATTCTTTTCCCTTCTGCCTCTTTACTCTATTCCATTACATTTTCCCTCTCTTTCTATCATTCATTCTTTTTCTTTTTTTCATTATCTGGCTTTTGCCAGTTATTTTCTCTTTTTTTCATTCTTTTCACTTCTGCCTCTTTACTCTATTCCATTACATTTTCCCTCTCTTTCTATCATTCATTCTTTTTCTTTTTTTTCATTATCTGGCTTTTGCCAGTTATTTTCTCTTTTTTTCATTCTTTTCCCTTCTGACTCTTTACTCTATTCCATTACATTTTCCCTCTCTTTCTATCATTCATTCTTTTTCTTTTTTTCATTATCTGGCTTTTGCCAGTTATTTTCTCTTTTTTTCATTCTTTTCCCTTCTGCCTCTTTACTCTATTCCATTACATTTTCCCTCTCTTTCTATCATTCATTCTTTTTCTTTTTTTCATTATCTGCCTTTTGCCAGTTATTTTCTCTTTTTTTCTTTCTTTTCCCTTCTGCCTCTTTATTCCATTACATTTTCCCTCTCTTTCTATCATTCATTCTTTTTCTTTTTTTTCATTATCTGGCTTTTGCCAGTTATTTTCTCTTTTTTTCATTCTTTTCCCTTCTGACTCTTTACTCTATTCCATTACATTTTCCCTCTCTTTCTATCAATCATTCTTTTTCTTTTTTTTCATTATCTGGCTTTTGCCAGTTATTTTCTCTTTTTTTCATTCTTTTCCCTTCTGACTCTTTACTCTATTCCATTACATTTTCCCTCTCTTTCTATCATTCATTCTTTTTCTTTTTTTCATTATCTGGCTTTTGCCAGTTATTTTCTCTTTTTTTCATTCTTTTCCCTTCTGCCTCTTTATTCCATTACATTTTCCCTCTCTTTCTATCATTCATTCTTTTTCTTTTTTTTCATTATCTGGCTTTTGCCAGTTATTTTCTCTTTTTTTCATTCTTTTCCTTTTTGTGTCTTTATGTTGTTCTATTACTTTTTCTCTCTCTTTCTCTATCATTTAATCTTTCTATTTTTTTTCTTCTATTTTCCTCTTTGCTCATGATTTTTCTGTTCTACCACTTTCTTCATTTTTTACCCTTATTGCTAGAAGGAGTTTTTGGTAAACCATTTGTTGTTGCCATGTGACAGAGCCTGGGTCTCTGCCAACAATATGCAAATTATGTGGCATACCTTGGACATTTTAATCTGGCAGAGCCTATCCCTCTCCAGTTTATACCACAGCTAATGTTTTCCAAGTACATCGTTGTTGTAGTTCATCTGAAAAAATCTTTCACCCTGTTTGGAGATCTACATTGAATAGATCCTTCACCCAGTGGTGTCATGTTAACACAATCCTCTCATGTAAATTTAGCCTGCCAGCTGAAGTGGTTTACCCCGGCATGCCAACTTGGAACCATCACATGTGAGATTTAGGAGATGCTGCAGTATGCCAGACATCAAAGGTACCACTTCTATCCAGAGTCCCCCATGCCTACATCTGCCTCATTACCAAACTTTATTAATCTTTTTCTCTTTCAAACTTTTTCTCTTTCTGGCAAAGATCTTTCTTGTGATGGACAGAATAAAGTTTCCACAGTAATTTCCATAAATATTTCTATCTCTTTTCTTGAAGTTGGTGACGATATCCGCATCCTTCAGATTTGATGGAGCTTTCTCCTTTTCCAAGATCCATAGGAGGTTGAGGGGGAGGAAAATTCTTGTTTTGATAGGTAATCCACCATGCTTGATCAGTTCTAGTGGGATGTTATCAGGCCTTGGGGTGCTAAAGGATCAGGTGGACTTGAGCACAACTTCAAAATCAAGATAGGTAAAGTTGGCAGGCATCCATTGTTGCACTGAGTTCATATGAGACATATCTGAGGAAGTTCGACCAGTGGGTGCTCATTTTCTGCGGTCAACCAAAATCTTTCAATTATCTTTACTCTACCTTGAGTTTTGGTACATGGAACTTTAGAATGCTTCTTGATCTTGAAGATAATGCAATGTTTGAACTGAGGACTGCTCTTGTCTACAAGGAGCTTGCATAATTCAACATCGATGTAGTGGCCTTCAGTCAAACCAGAATATTAGCTGAAGGAAGAAATGATGAAACAGGATCTGGATATTCCATCTTCTGGAAAGGAAAACCAGCTCCAGAATGCTGGATATATAGAATGGGTTCTGAGAATATATATATGAGAATATATTACGAAATGGACAAAGTCCGACAATTTATTTATTAAAGACATTTTTATGTTTAACGTTCATTTTATAGATACAAGTATTTAAGTAAATGCTCTGTTTATAATAAACAGTATTAAATAACATTTACCGGCCTGAATGTCCGAGAAAGCATGTCAGCGTAAATGACGGTTCCGTATAGGATGCAGGTTCGAATCCTGTCCAAGGATGAATATTTTCTATGAAAATTTCTTGGACATTCAGGCCGGTAAATGTTATTTAATACTGTTTATTATAAACAGAGTTTTTACTTAAATACTTGTATCTATAAAAAGAACGTTAAACATAAAAATGTCTTTAATAAATATATGAGAATATATATATATATATATATATATATATATATATATATATATATATATATATATATATGTTGTGTGTGTGTGTGTGCAATGAGTAAATTATGTAAATTATGCAAAAATGAAAATAATACTAACATCTTATTTTAACAGATATATTTACCAAAATTATGCAAAAATATCTTGAAATATTAAAGAGCAAATTTATTCAATAAAATTACCATTCAACTACAGCCTCCAGATGACTTTGGAATCTCCTGCAACTCTTCTGGAGGTTCTCCTTCTTTAAGTTCATGAATACTGCCATAATCATTGCCTTCAGTTCACCATTGGTTTTACAAGGAGTTTTGTTGGTCTCTCACTTAACTGTGCACCACACATAATATTCAACGGGTTGCAGTCTGGGAAGTTAAATAGCCAAATGTAAGAGGTGATGTGGTTACAGAAATTGTCTAACAGTCATGATTGGGTTCTCCTGCTTAGGTGTCATGGTGCAGAGTCCTGTTTCTGTACATAGGGTCTTCCAGCAGCCACCCTCTTGACCAAATTGCAGCACTACCTCCTCAAGACACCTTATGCAGGCCTCCATGTTGAGTCTAAGGCCATGTGGGAAGATGAATGGAGGCATAAAATCACTATCACTTGTGATCACTCCAAACAACATGATATTGACTGGATATATCATCCAACTCTTTTCAAATCCTCTACACTGTTTGCAAATTGACAGCTAAAAACCATTAAATTAGAATTTTGGGACGCATCTATGTCTGTTCTCAAATAGACATATGTTGGACTTATTTGGGGGAAATTTTTTTACCATACAGATCTGATAGCTTTAGTAAAGTTTTTTCCATGATTAGGGAAAATATTTGAATTTATTTTAAAAAAGGTATTTTAACTCAGACTTTCATCATTGTTGGCCTTTAGAAGAAGATGCTAAAAGGATGTATCTTATGTTATCAATACTATAGTCTGGTTAGTTGAAATATGCATTTGCAGCGAGATTGATTTTGTTTTCTTTGATTAGTTTTCTTATAGTTTTTACCAAAGACAGAATTCTGCACCTGTTTCACTGATATAATTTCCTGTTTTGCTTTTGTTGCAAGAAAGTAAATATATTACATTTGAACTGACAAAAGTCAATGGAAGAGGTCAGATTACCCTGTATCAGGTGGCATAAAAATACTATTAATGATAATAATAAACTTGGCATCAGTGTTTATTGCACATTACATTGCCTTGGTAAGTGGGATATTTTTATAGTATAGATGATGTAAGGAGTGAATGTATGTTTGTAGGTTGTTGTCTCAGATTAAATGAGGTTTCACTAAATATCTTATTAATTGTGTGGTCAAGTTTCATGTTATTAGAAATCTTTTAGTTTATGAATATTTTAATGAATATTGAAAACCATAAGAATTCTGCAATTTTTCTCATTTCTTTCATAGATTAGAACAATATGTCTATTGTGTTTATATATATTCTCCTCACTTTATTATTGAAATGAATAGATTTAACTGTAAATTCTATGCTGACAGTTTCTTCTCTCACAAATCTTGCTTGTGGAAACTCTTCTGGCTTCCTGCTTCCCAGCCAACTTTGATCTTCAAAAATTTAAATGCAATGATAATCGTTATCTTCTGTTTTCTTAATTCATTTTCTTTTATTAATAATATTCTCTCCTTAATAATATTTTATTTTTCTCATATATTCTCTCACACACAGTAAACTTATGCATCTTAGAGACTTTATTGCCTTGTTTGCAGTGAAATGATTTAAAAAATGTTAATATATTGTTTAAAATTTACTAAATCAACAACAGGGCATCAAACGATATAAACAGCATGAACATAGACATCAACACTGCAAGGTGACTGATAATTTCACACCTTAAATCATCAGGATGGACAAGCAGTTGAGGTGTGAAACTGGCAGTCACTATAAAGTGTTGTTTCTTTTTGTTTTTTCTCTACACTATTTATAAATATGAAAGGACAAAGAAAACAGAAAAATGAATACTAATAGGTATGTTGTATAATCTGGTGGGGGATGTAAGTATATGCATGTGCTTTCCCAGGCATGTGTGCATATACTTATTTATTTATAGATATACATATATATGCAGGTGTCTATATATATATATATATATATATATGTATATATATATATATATATATATATATATATATATATATATATATGCATGTGTCTAAATATATATATATATATATATATATATATTATATATATATATATATATATATATATATATATATATATATATATATATATGTATGTAAGGGCATATATATGTATGTGCATGGATATGCATTTATGTGTAGTTTTCTAGGAATAAGTTGGTATGTGGCAGATCTTGTGTGTGATTGTCTGAGAGCAATTGGCAAGTAAAGCAGAAAAAAAATGACCAACAGGTTTTACACGAAAATAAACTAATGTAGAAGATAATACGTGTGAGTTAGCCATTGGAAAAGTAAGAGAAGATGATTGATGTGAACAGTTGTGCCTGTGTTTTATCAACTGCTAAGCTATAATTCAGAAAAATTGTGGGGGTGAATGAATTTCCGAGTATTCTCATAAGACTACACTAAAGCCTAAGTAGGTACACTGTTAAGGTATTGCAACTGGCCCAAGTGAATGCTTATTAACTTAAATATATATTTTGGTAGTTTTGTTGACTCTAGTTCAAATCCAGTTATTACCAGTTATTTTGTTTTTACTAAATATTCACCCAACACAAGGCTCAAGAGCCACTCAAGGTAGATATTTACTAAATAATGTTGTTTTATGGATGTAAGATTATGAAATAAGTGCAGATTATGAGGATACATGAGACATACAGTAGCATCCAAAACTAAGGGACAACATTTTAAAACCTAATATTTGTTAGAAATAACAACTGTGAAAAGCTGAAATTTTGACAACTGGTAGTCGTTATCATCCATAAGAACATACTAAAATTTGAATCATTTGCAAAGGATAGAAAAAGAATTATAACAATTATTTATTTATTTTCAAATTTGGAACGTCCAAAAGTAAGGGACAAAATTGAGAAAAACAATGTAAACAGCAAAAAAACAATAAAAATACATGTACAATCAATATTTAGTAAATGAGCCCTTGCTCTCAATGACAGCTGCACATCTTCGAATACAAGAACGAATACAGAGGCTCCATTGATCTGTGAAACATTTTTCCTTCAGACAGCAGTTAAACAACTCTGCTAAGATTGGAGATATCCATAACTCTAATGGTCTAAAGTTCAGATAAAACAAAATATCAACTTTTTGCGTGACCTTCTTCTTTTATGTGCCATATTTCTTCACGATGCTGGCATTATGGCTCTTCAGTGTTTCCTGTCTCTTGTAGCTCTGAAAATTCAAAGGTCAATTTTTATCTATCCTCCTTATTCTCATAATTTCCACATCCTACCCCTTCCTTTCATTCATATTACACATTTCATTCGTTATTACTATGTAAATCCAGCTTGGGTGGCTTTTGAGCCTTTAATTTTGATGAAATTTTGTGAACAAAGCAACGTTTCTGCATTTGCCTTTCCTCTCAGTTTCTATTCTGTAATCCTTTTACACAAACTCGTTATGTAGGTAAATGTTTTTCTTTTACTTTCTTACCTTTAGTATATCATGTTTGTACTAAATTATTCATCCTGTTTCCAATTGTACATATAAGGGTCTTTTTCAGTTCCATTGTCCTTAAAATGGTTTCATTGCCTGTATGTTACCCTCTATGGTATTATTCACAGCACCCTTCTGTAGAGCCACATCTTTGTCAGTTCAGGTCTCATTTTCATCTGTTAGATTCATTGTTAAATTAAATTAAAATTAATTAAAAGATAAATTGTCTGTTAGATTCATCTGATTCTGTCTAATTTGTATCCCTCTAACCTGATGAGTTATTAATTAGTTAGTAGTTAATCATCTTAATCAGCCTGTGAATGTCTTTTGTTAGATGTAGGCCGTCACCAAATATTTCCCTTTGCCACATTGGCCCAATGCATGTTGGCAGGGGCTTATAGCATGTGGTAATTCCAAGTGGTCAACCATCTATTTACTTACAATACTCAACATTGTCTTACTTCAGTGCTAGATCTATAATGAAAGAGTTAATAAAAACAATGAACTGAAATATGCCAGCATTTTTCCCACTACAGACCCCCAGAAAGAATGAAACCAACTATTAATGGTTAGTGTTCTAGGGTTAATAATCAAGTGATTATATTCTGCATCAGTTATCATTGCTGATTTAGCTTACAAAAAAATTAATATGGATTATTTTAAGACATTTTTATATTTATACATTCTTTTTATACAAATAAATATTTAAGTAAATGCTCTGTTTATAATAAACAGTATTAGCAACATTTACTGGCCTGAATGTCTGAGAAATTTTCAAATATTCATCCTCCAACAGGAATTGAACCTGTATCCTATATGGAATCGTCATATAGCCTGATGTGCCTTAACTGATTGGGCCACGGAGGATCGTTTGTTTAGCAAGGTCAATTTTACTGCTTTTAAACTACAATCCTCCATGATTCTCATGTACATTCATATCTATTCAGTGTGTATCCAAATGTAAACAAATGATGACACACATTATGAAATGGACAAAGTCCGACAATTATTTTAAAACATTTTTATGTTTATACATTCTTTTTATAGATAAAATAATTAAGTAAATGCTCTGTTTATAATAAATAGTATTAATGACATTTACTGGCCTGAATGTCCGAGAAATTTTCATATTATAAACAGAGCATTTACTTAAATATTTGTATCTATAAAAAGAATATATAAACATAAAAATGTCTTAAAATAATTGTTGGATGTTGTCAATTTCGTAATATTAGAAACAAAGAAAAGGATACTAGACTGTTATGTAATATTGTTCCTCTTATATAAGAGTGAATGTTGAACAGTCTCCTGATGAATGAAGAAGAGACTAGAGGCAACAGAAATCTGAACCTAAGGAAGAATGCTGAGAATGCCATGGATGAAGGATGTAAATAACAAAGGATTTTTAAGGAAAAAGATGATTATACTTAGAATCAGAAAGAGGTAGTTGAAATTTCTGGTTGAAATAATGAGTAAAGATAAGAAAATAAAAGCATAGAAGAAGTCAGTAACTAAGAGTGAAACATCTTAAGGAAAGAACTACTGACATCAACAAAAGGGATTGTTCTGAGGGAAAAGAGACAAGAAAAAAGAAAGTGAATATATATTTAAACATTAGACCAGAAAAATTGAACTGGAATTTTAATGGATTCTTCATCTTCTCTCCCGAAAACATATGTCAACACTGGCTAAGAAATTCAGTTCAGTTATGTGCCATGTATGATACACGCTTAGGTGATCATATATATTTTGATACATGACTGACGAGGCAGACCAGTTGCCCTCCAATGCTATAGAACCTGGTCTGTCCTGCTATTTACCCATAGTCAATTTCTCATTGACAATAATGTCAATGTTAGAAAGAAGCTAATCTATAGTTCAGAACTTAACCTTGGAAAGATCTAAAGATATAGATAACAGTGAGGAAGTCTTCCTGGCTTTAGCAAATGTGTTGGGGGCCCAGATTGCTATTGAGAATTATTAGAACCTAGTAATGAAATTTATATTCTTTTTCTTTGTATTTCTCATGCATTGCTTCATCTTTCTGAAAGTTCAGATGTTAGACATTTTCATGACGATCGTCTTCGAGTATAGAATCCAGAGGTCAGCAGTGAATATTTTGGAGACAGTAGGAAAGCGTAGTTCAGGTTCGCAGTGGATATCGTAGCAAAGTAGCAGAGCGTAGTTCTTCCTTCTATCATCTTCGCCTGTCAAGTTGGCACTGGTCTTTCTGTAGGGTAAACAAAGATGGCCGCCTTTATACACGACGGATACAATGTTCTGCTGCTTCTGATTGGTTAACCTTCTATTGGTAGACTATAAAGGAAGTTAAGTCATTTGGATTGTCTCACTAGTTATATATATATATATATACCCAAAAAACCGTAACAGAAGCAGTAATGGTTTTGAGTTCTTGGCTTTCTTTATATTATCGTCGAAGTATGAACTGTTTGGAGTATATATATTAGTAAAATTTTATACATTAGTATAATTTATCAATAACAAAATATTATGTTAGTATACACTTACTCACTCTCTCACACACACACACACACACATATATATATATATATATATATATATATATATATATATATATATATATGGGAGAATATAATATATAAATTTCTTTATATCAGAACAATGACAGGTAACATAATGATAAAGAGGAAAAATTCATTGTAATGTATTTTGTACTCAAACAAAATATCATCTGATTAAATTAATGTTGATATTACTAATGACAAAATAATATATATGAAGAAGGAGGAGGGGAATATGTATAAACAATGTTTCTGTTTATATTCATATTCCACTTACATATATATAGATATATATAATTCCATCAGTAACATTATTTTAGTTCAACGGAGTCATTTTAGAGGATAAACACAGAATTTTTCCACTTTGTCAGTCAGTGAACTAATACACACACACACACAGACATATATATATATATATATATATATATATATATATATATATATATATATATATACACAAAATCTATGTTAAATAAGCTGGAAAATTACCATGCCAAGGATGTATATATAAAAAAGTGTTCAATGAAACCTGGCTTGTACAGAAGAGTGAAATAATTTCATCTTTTATAATATATATATATATATATATATATATATATATATATATATATATATATATATATATGTATGTATGTATGTATGTATGTATGTGTGTGTGCATGCATGAGTGTATATACAGGGTGTTTCAAAAAGAATACGCCAAAATCATTACGCTGTTTTTTCAGGTCTATAGCATTGTAGTGGACTGAATCAGTGGTTATTTCATAGAGTACTTATCAAAGTTTGATTGGGTGTCAGTTTCACCGCTTCTGGTGCAGCTGAATTGTGGGAAGATCAATCAAAGTGGCGACTCCTCAGCAGAAGGCATTATGCGTGCTTGAGTTCACGAAACCAAACGCCATTGTCACGGTGCAGCGTGCTTTCAGAACAGAATTCGGCATTGATCCGCCCCATCGTGAGAGCATTCGATGGTGGGTTAAACAGTTTAAAGAGAGTGGTTGCCTGTGCAAAGGAAAGAGTCCTGGTAGACCACGTGTTACAGAGGAGCAAGTGGAGAGGATTCATGATGCATTTGAGAGCAGCCCACGTAAGTCCGTACGTCGAGCAAGTCTTCAGCTTGCCATCCCTCATACCTCTGTCTGGTGTGTGTTAAAGAGATGATTACACATGAAACCATACAAACTAAGCCTCGTCCAAGCACTTACTAATTATGACAAGGTGATGCGGAGGACATTCTGTGAGTCAATGCTGGAGATGGAGGAAGGTGATGAAACTCTCTTTTCACGTTTAGTTTTTAGTGACGAAGCAAATTTCCATTTGAGAGGCACTGTCAATCGTCACAATGTGTGCATTTGGGGAACAGAGCACCCAAAACTGGCTATTCACTTTATTGCAAGCAGATTTGAATGACTTCATTTTTCAGCAAGATGGAGCACCACCCCATTGGCATCTCGGGGTTAGAGCTTATCTGAATGAAAACGTGCCTCAGCGATGGATTGGGAGGAGAGGTGTTAAAGACCTTGCACCCTGTGTTTGTCCTGCCAGATTCCCGGACCTCACTGTGTGTGACTTTTTCTTGTCGGGGTATGTTAAAGACCAAGTTTATGTTCCAGCACTTCCAGCAAGTATCGATGACTTGAAAGATCGAATAACAGCTGCAATCAACACGGTGGACCGTTGCATGCTGAGGCGTGTTTGGGAGGAATTCTCATATCGGCTTGATGTTGTCCACGCTGCCGGTGGTGGCCACATTGAGCACTTATAAAACATGAAATGAAACTTGAATGTATATACAACACATGTGTTCATGTTAGAGGTTTGTAAATTTTTTCATTTTTGACACATCACGTGATGATTTTGGCATATTCTTTTTTAAACACCCTGTATATATATATATATATATACATATATATATATATATATATATATATGCAAAAGTTTGGGCCTCCCCGCATTTCTTTAAAAACACCTTAAAATGAGATATTTTTGTATTTTGTTAAGTAAAAGATAATATTTCAGTAACTACAGTATATTTGCTTTGATTTTAATCAAAACTAAGCCCTTAACTATAAAAGATTATCATACAACAGCATCATATTTGTTTTTATTAATAAAAGCACCATCTGCCTTAATTACTGCTTTACAAATTATAGGCATTCTTTTCAATAGTTTTTGAAAAAAAAAAGGTAGATGGCAGATCTTCACAGGTATTCTTCAAACACTGAAAAAGCTCACACTCACTGTTTGGGTATTCTTTTTTTGAAATTTCCTATCCAGTTGATACCTTATTAATTCAATGGGAGAGATGTCAGGAGACTGAGGCATCCAATCATAATTCTCAAAATTTTCATTCTTTTTTTTTAACTCAAGGCAATGTTGACATAATTTAGAAGAGCGTTTTGTATTGTTGTCTTTTTGAAAGGTGATTTTTTCCATTTATATGTAATCCAGATGGTATAGAATATTTTTGTAAAATTGAACTATATTTTTCTTTTTTAATGATTCCCTTGACCTGAATCAAATATCTAGCCATCACATACCAAACATCTCCATACCATAAAATACCCACCACCATGATTAACTGTTTGAACCACACATTTATTATTCAATTTTCATCTTGGTTTTCTTTTCATATATGCTCTCCTCTTACTACCAGAATTTCAAATTTGTCCTCATCTGTTCATAATGCAATTTGCCACTCGTTCTAATGCTTTTTTGCCCATAACAGTCTTTACTGCATATTCACTTCCCATAACAGGGGTTTCTTGATGACTATAAACCTCCTGAACACTGCTGATGTAAGTCAATTTTTCATAGTTGAGAGTGGCACAGGTTACTGTTGATGAGGAATTAAGTTCAGCTATCAACTCTGGAGCAGTGTTCCTTCTATTTTTTTTGCTCTTAACCATAGAGCACTAGCCATCAATTAAAGTTACCCCACTACTAACCATGGGTATATTATACCCGATTTTGAAAATATCAAAACAAATATTAAATATAAATCTTTATTTGAAATATTTTACATGCAAGCACTTCAAACTTTGTACTTTGAGTTAACATTAATAGGAACTGAAAAACATTATTTAGGTAAGAAAATCAGGTACTGAAAATTGTAATTAAAAATAGGAAAATTTGTACTGCGTACTATATACCCATGGTTAGTGTTCTAGGGTTAATAATCAAGGGATTATATTCTGCATCAGTTATCACTTTTAGTGCTTCAGGTCTTTTTATCTCATCATTTGCATCAGTTTCTAACTGACTTTATAATAAATATTGCATCTCATGTCTAGAAATCTTCAACTTCTTGTCAATCTGTCTTTGAGAGAAGCCTTCTTGGAATAAAATTTCAATTTGTGGTCTCACCTCCATGCTTAGCTACTTTGATTCTGCCATTTTGTGCAAATTACTTCAAAATTAAAAAATAAATTAAAAAAAAACTATTAAAACACTGTTTTCATTAAAACAGAGACATCTCAACATGTTTTACATTTAGAATGTGTATTAATATTTAACTTAGTTGAATATTTTGGTAATCTCAAAATGTCAACTGAGGAGTTAATAGTGAAAACAAAATATAACGTTTCTTGTACAAAATATTCATAATTTAGCAGAATGTATTGTGGACAGATGAATCCAATTTTAACTTTTTGGTAGTAAGAGGAGCTTGGAGAAAGACTGAAAAATAAAATTAAATATAATCTAGCAAATGAAATTTCATCTTTAAAAAATTTAGGTGTATTAAAAATATAATATTAATAGTATTAAATTTTATCTTAAAAAAAATAGCAACATCTCAACCTTTATGGGTTATTTAATGCCAAAAATCTAAATATTTTTAACAATTTTATGGCTTCAACTACAGATAAAATGTGTTGGTGGTCATTTGACTATAAAATTGCTATAAAATGTACTGTTTGTAATTTTGCCTTAAAAATGTATTGTTTGTAATTTTGCCTTAAAAGTGTATTGTTTGTAATTTTGCCTTAAAAATGTATTGTTTGTAATTTTGCCTTAAAATGTAATGTTGGTAATTTTGCTTTAAAAATGTATTGTTTGTAATTTTGCCTTAAAAATGTATTGTTTGTAATTTTGCCTTAAAAGTGTATTGTTGGTAATTTTGCCTTAAAAATGTATTGTTAGTAATTTTGCCTTAAAAATGTATTGTTTGTAATTTTGCCTTAAAATGTAATGTTGGTAATTTTGCTTTAAAAATGTATTGTTTGTAATTTTGCCTTAAAAATGTATTGTTTGTAATTTTGCCTTAAAAGTGTATTGTTTGTAATTTTGCCTTAAAAATGTATTGTTGGTAATTTTGCCTTACAAATGTATTGTTGGTAATTTTACTATAAATATTTATGGTTGGTAATTTTTTATATAAAAATATATTTTACTATAAAAAATATATTTTTGTAGCTTCATAGTGTTTTGTTTATGTGGGGGAGGATCACTATTTGCCCTTAGCTGAGACCCTTTCAGGTTCTACCACCCAGGGTCAGGATAGACCTGTGAACAACAGCAATTAATAGGTGTTTCTATGCTCCTCAAACCTCCAATCTCCCATTCAGAAGCCTTGCCTGCCATACCCAGGACTAGCATTGTGACAGTAACAACAAAGATGAGTATATTACTCTGAATGTAAATAAATTAAATAATGGCATATCCTCAGCCAAGAAATTGAGATAGAAAAGCTTTAACAAGTACAAAGATGTATATTCTATGATCTCACTTCTGATTGACGACTGAAGACATTTTTGTTTTATTGAATACCATATCTGGTAAAAGTAACTGAATCATCAAAATTGTATACCTGGTTTAATGTTTTCAACATACATTACATTACCTAAGATTTCATTTTTTTTAAATTCTTTCCTTTATTCAGTTTTGAATATTTAGTTTTTTGCACATCTTATCTCAAAATCTTCAAGTGTTAATGCATAAATAGAAAAACTCAAAATCTGCTAAAATTTTCTCTTTTTTAGTTTGTCAATTTTTCAAAAATATTTGTCTCTTCTGTTCATAACCAATATCTGTCCAGTATTTTCATAATCTGTTGTTTTTCTTTCTTCTTTCAACTCTTTCTTTTCATCTGTTAATTTTTTTTTACCAATCCGCTTTTTGCTTCATCATCGCATCCAAGTAGTAAGCTTTATTAAAAAAAAATATCTTTGTGATATACAGTTGTCATGGTTAGTTGAACGTTTTTATTCACCTCTGGTTTTCTTTTTTTCTGAATTTCTTTTCTTCTTTTTATTAACTCCTTACTGCTTTCATTTTTCTTTACAGGCTCCATTTTTTTTTTCACTCATTCCAGATAATCCTAAACAAATCCTTCAGTTCTTCCTACAATCTTTCTCTTTCTTTTTATTTCTTTCAGTCCACTCTTTTTCATATTTTGTTTTTATTATCTGTCACTTATTGTCTATTTTTTGATTTTTCTGTCTACTTATATGTCTTCTTCTCTGATATTTTTTTCCAACCCAAATCATTTTTCAATCCACATAATCCCAAATAAATTTCCTTTTGGTTTTTTATCACTTTTTTACTTCATGATTTGTATCTTTGCTAGTTTTTGTTTCATTTCTTAACACTTTGTTTCTCACTAATTTTTGGTAAATCCTTTCCTTTCATTTCGTATGCTTATTCAGTGCAAATGCTATGAAATTTTAGAATCCACTTTTCCATTTTATTCTTTTTCATTGCATTCATTTCTTTCTTTCGCTGGAACTTCTTTTTTATTATTTCTTTATTTTCTGTTTTTGTAACTGTTCATTTCATTTTTGGATCCATTACTTTCTTTCTTTTTATTGTTGTAGCCTTTTTGTTCATTCTTCATTTTCTGTTTTTGGAAATGATGTAATGAATATGCATACACCTGGGTTCCCCCTCACAGTAATATGATTGGCTGGTGTCAGCCATAAATATAGACTAATGTGGATGCCTATGGACTATGCCTATTGTCTTCACTTATTCCCTACGCCTATTGCCTACCACTACGACGAGGACCAGTCCATTACGGTTACCTGCTAGATTGTCCTATCCGGTTAGAGTAGTCAACAGCCACTTTGCTACTTCAACAAATATATACCTTTCCGGGGCATATCAGGAACCTTACCTTTCTTTCTTTCTTTTCTGATGCATATCTTTCTTTCTTTCTTTTTTTCTTTCTTTTTTTTCTTTCTTTCTTTTTTTTACTTGAAAACTTTTTGTTCTTTCTTGACTTTCTGTTTTTGGAAACTTTCCTGTCTTTTTTTTTGTTCATTAATTTCTTTCTTTCATTTCAAACACATATCTTTCTTTCTTTCTTTTCTGATGCATATCTTTCTTTCTTTCTTTCTTTTCTGATGCATATCTTTCTTTCTTTCTTTCTTTCTTTTAGTTGAAAATATTTTGTTCTATCTAGACTTTCTGTTTTTGGAACCTTTCCTTTCTTTCTTTTGGTCCATTAATTTCTTTCTTTCTTTCATTTCCAACACATATCTTTCTTTCTTTCTTTCTTTCTTTCTTTCTTTCTTTTCCAACACGTATATCTTTATTTCTTTCTTTCTTTCAAATTCCTTGATTCTCTTTCTGTCTTATTTCATTTCTTTGCATCCACTTTCTATCTCATTCAATTCTTCCTCTTGTTTTATTTCTTTTCATTTTCCTTATTCCTGCATTGATTACTTTAAACTTAATATAGTGTCCTGCTTTCCTTACAGAAGCAGAATGACTTTTTCTTTTGCAGTTTTTGTCTTTCATTTCTAGTTAATTCCCTATTAAACCTTTTTTTTATTTTTGTTTGTTCTTGCCAAACTTTATACTGTTTTTCCTCTTCTCTACCTGCATTCTACATTTTTTTCTTTTACATGCTGATTCCATCTTCTTGTCATTCTTTATCTTATTATTTCCTTTTTTCCAATCCATCCTTTCTCCTCCAATATCTCTCTTTTTTCTGAGCTTTCCTTTCTCTCTTCCTTATCTTCTCTTTTCCTGATTCTTTCTTCCTCTCCCATTGTCTTATTTTTGTTATACCTCCTTTCTCTCCCATTATGTCTTCTGATGTTTTCTTCCTCCCCTAAGTATTTCCTCTTTTTCTAATCTTTTCATCCTCACTTCATTATGTCCTATTTTACAGACCCTCCTTTCTCTCCTTTAATTATTTCCTTTTGTTATCCTTTCTTCAACTTTACATTATGTTCTATTTTACAGATCCTTCTTTTCTCTCCTCTAATCATTTCCTCTTTTTCTAATCCTTTCTTTCTTCTTTTCATTATGTCCTATTTTACAGATTCTTCCTTCCTTTCTCTCTTTCTTTCCTTTCCTTTCCTTCCTTTCTCTCCCTTAATTATTTCCTTTTTCTGATCCTTTCTTCCTCTTTTTATTATGTCCTATTTTGCAGATCCTTCTTTTCTCTCCTCTAATTATTTCCCTTTTTTCTAATTCTTTCTTCTTTTTTTTTATTATGTACTCTTTTACAGATCCTTCCTTTCTCGCCTTTAATTATTTTTTTTGTTATCCTTTCTTCAACTTTACATAATGTCCTATTTTACAGATCGTTCTTTTCTCTCCCCTAATTATTTCCTCTTTTTCTAATCCTTTCTTCCTCTTTTCATTATGTCCTATTTTACAGATTCTTCCTTTCTCTCTTTCCTTGCTTTCCTGTCCTTCCTTTCTCTCCCTTAATTATTTTCTTTTTTTGATCCTTTCTTCACCTTTTTATTATGTCCTATTTCACAGATCCTTCTTTTCTCTCCCCTAATTATTTCCCCTTTTTCTTATTTATTCTTCTTCTTTTTATTATGTACTCTTTTACAGATCCTTCCTTTCTCTCCCTTAATTATTTTCTTTTTTTGATCCTTTCTTCCACTTTACATTATTTCCTATTTCACAGATCCTTCTTTTCTCAGCCCTAATTATTTCCCCTTTTTCTAATTCTTTCTTCCTCTTTTTATTATGTCCTATTTTCCAGATCCTTTGTTCCTCCCCAAATTATTTTCCCTTTTTTCTGATGCTTTCTTCCTCTCTTCATTATGTACTACTATACAGATCCTTCTTTTCTCTCCCCTAATTATTTCCTCTTTTTCTAATCCTTTCTTCCTCTTTTCATTATGTCCTATTTTACAGATTCTTCCTTTCTCTCTTTCCTTCCTTTCCTGTCCTTCCTTTCTCTGCCTTAATTATTTTCTTTTTTTGATCCTTTCTTCCTCTTTTTATTATGTCCTATTTTGCAAATCCTTCTTTTCTCTCCCCTAATTATTTCCTCTTTTTCTAATTCTTCCTTTCTCCCCTCACTATGTCTTCTGTCTTTCTGATTCTTTCTTCTTTTTTACTTCCTTTTTGTCTAACTTTTTCTCCCATTATTTATATTTTTGCGATTATTTTAATCTACTGTTAATTCTTACTTTAAATTTATCCTTTTTTCATTACTTCCAATTCTTCCTTTCACAAATTATTTCTTTTCATTTCTTTCTACTCAATTCTTTTTTTTAATTTTTCCTTTACTTTCCTTACTGCACTTTCTCTCATTTTTTTCAGCCAGTTAAACCTCTTTTTCTCTTTGTAACATTACATTCACATTTGTTGACTTTTCATCGTTTTCATCTTTCACATTATTTAATCCATTTCTTTTTAAATTGAACCTTTTCTTTCT
>OZ010586.1:77085502-77185502 GCA_963932145.1 Acanthosepion lycidas
TCTGTTCCACTTCTCATTTTCCACCCTTTTCTTCCAGAGATTATTGTCATCTTTTATTCTTTTATAAGCTCAGCTGAGCAGCTTAGACTGAATAGAGCAAATTGCTACTTATCATGGATTTGTCAGCTGTTTTCAAAGCTTAAAAGAGAATAAAGATGCAGAATTGCAGATGGAAATGGTGAGACTCAAGATTAAACAAAATATAACACTACCAAAGTACAATAGTACTTTAACAGTAAATAAATACAAAAATATTTGCACAGCTTCGGTCACTCTAATGTATGAATGGAGAGGTCAGAGAATCTTTTGTCAGGTTTTTGTGGCTTCAACATATGTTTTTCATTATATTTGATGAGACTCGTTTCATGAAGAACTTTTATTAGAATAACAAATGTCTTGTGACAGACTGTACTTTTATATTATATGTTAAAAAACTTAATGTTTTTGTAAAAAGAGACATTTCTGGGGAAAAAAAACAAACACCAAATCATTTTCAAACATTAGAAGCATAACAAGGAGGCAACCGCAATGTACTACAAAACAAAAATATTAACCTCTAGGCATGTTTTTAAATAGTCTCATCATATCTAGAATATCATATAGATATGATGCATAATATCCAACTCATTCAGAAATGTCTAAACTATTATCTATATACAACTGTTTTCTGAGATGTGTCATATCGTTTCAGGACTTAGGCGATCATGGCTCTTCACCACACTCCATCCCTTGCAGCTCTCAGAAAGTTACTTCCCTTTGATTCCTCCCCACAGACCACATTCTGTAATCCACCTGCTCAAGCTCACCAGGTATGTCACACACTGCTTCACCATGTTTCTCTATCCCTCTATTTGACCCGTAAATATCAGATTCTCCAGACCCTCCTTCCTCATTATGTGTCCCCAAAAATTCAGCTGCCTCTTTCCGATGTTAAGTATAAAACTTCTCCTTGTTTGTAACCTCCCTAAGACCTCATCATTGCTCACATACTCAGTCCATGATATCCTTAGTATCCTCCTGTAGAACCACATCTGCTTTATCTCGAGTCTCTTCTTCATCTTTGAGGAAATCATCCAACATTCGCTGCCATAAAAGAGGACAGATGGCATGTAACAGCTAAGTATTCATTTCCATGTTACCAAAGAAATTCTCCTGTCTCACAATACTCTGTCCAGCTTTTGAAATGCATACTTGAATGATTAAAAATGGCTTCAAGTGAGTGAACTCTGTCAGTTGTAACCAAGACATTCTTTCATCAGATTTCATAAACAAGTTCTTCAGAATTACAAGGAACTTTGCCAAATAACAAAAACCACATGACTTGAAAAATTAAGATGTTGACTTTTCACACTGTGTTCAACAAAAGATGAAGACAGAAATTGCCATCAATACTAGAAAGGATGTTAAGATTTACACATGTGAAACCTTGAAGAATTTTATTAAGAGAAAGATTTTAGGAATTGTAACTGACTGTACTTCTAAATGCTTAGTCATTGTATGGTCAATGAACACTTTATGTTTCTTTGTGAGATTTAGTGGATGTCAGAAACCTATTTTATCAAAGAACTTTCAAAGAGAAAGACTTTGGGAATTGCAACTGACTGTACTTATAACTGCTCAGTTATTGGTCAATGAACACTTTATGTTTCCTTGTAAACAAATGGTTAATCTCATTATTATGATTACCATATATTAAGTATTTATAGCACCCAAAAGGGTTATGGGTCTCTTATAATAGTCCCATAAATGGTCGTATCTTTTATGAAAATTGTCTTTTTTATGACATTTTATGGTTCTGAGAGATGCTGATTTATATTTTAATTAAAGTAATGATATTTATTGATGTGCCCATTGGTCTTCTTCAGGAGGTTGTTGATCTTATTTTTTTGCACAGTCATTGTTTACCATATTTCCACTAAGTCAGTACTACACAGCCCAGATATTAAACTCACAATTACGATGCCGCTGTATCCATAAACCAATGCTTTAATATACTGTACTCTGTAGTTCTTTATCATTTTATCAACATTTACTTATTCCTACCTACATTACATTGTCAGTCATCAACTATAATAATATATTGTGCAGGAGAGATAACAAAGGATAGGAAGCTGTTGAGAACCATGATAATCAGAGACATGGCACATAGAAGATGAAGATCTGCTTATATATATTTATATTTTGTCGGTAAATGGTTTGTTAACAAATAATGTAAACTCATCTTCTTCAGCTAATTTGGAAAATTAAAAAATAATATTTTCTAAATATCAGACATTAATAAGGTTTTCAATACTTATGTAATAGAATACAAGGATTCTTTTAAGATGAGCTTTGTGTCAAAATTTTCAAGATAAAATGTATTTTTTGTAACATTTTTATCTTCTGATGACCAATGAACCTTTTTAAAAGGTAAGAACATTTATTTTTAAAATAATTTAATTGAAATTTATGTTTCATTTACCTTTATTTCAAAAATTGATATATGATTATAAAACAGAAATTTTAAATGTTCATACACTTTAAAAATGGGTAAATTAATGTAGATGTTGGTCTTAAACAATTTCTCTTATTTGCTTCTTGTATTTTTATGAATATTCACTAAAACTTTTTTAGAGATTTTAAAAACAATCGACAATCAAAACATTTTTTCAATCAAAAGAGTATGACTTAGTCTAAATGTCAAAATTGACTAATGTAAACAAATATAAAAATATACAATTACCAGTTACAAATGGATAAGAACCAGTTATTTCTTTTTTAGACAGAAATTTAGGATTGTTTCTTTCTAATAAAAAAAAAACAAACTTAAAAAACTTAACAACAATTTTATATTTTTAATTTTTTTTTAATGATTTCACCCCAAGCAAAGCAATGAAGCCACTAAGACACAAGTGGTTACAGAGTGTTAGAGAATATGAGATAAAAACCTTATTAAGGTGAGAGAACATTAAAAGAAAAAGAATTAAGAATATAGTAAATAACGACTGACATTTCATTTCAATTTTTAATCCCCAAAGTTGACTGGGGAGCAAGAAGCTGGAAGAGAGTTCCACAAGTGAGAAGCATGAGAGAATAAACTGTTAGCATATAACTTATGTTTACATCTAGCAGCCATTTCAACTATAAAATGATGAGACCTAGCTGCCAATCTAGTACTGCACTTAAATTCATAAAGTCTAGGTACAATAATGGAAAGTTCATCAGATCAGTTATGATGAAACTATTTATAGAAAAGTCACAGGAAAGCTACATTACAGTGGTGGGACAGTGAGGGAAAGTGAGATGCCATGTCAGGACCAATAACATAGCATATTCTTCTATTGAATTTTATCAAGAATCTCTAGATATATAACAGGAGCACCAGAGCAGATGTTGAAGCAATATTAAAAGCAAGATCAAATTGGAGATTTATAAATATGTAAGATAGACTCTGGTAAGAAAAATGTCTAACATGACAGAGTGAACCAAATTTCCTAGCAGCAGACCTAACAATTGATTCAAGATAACCTTTCCACTTCATGTCAGTGGAAAATATAATCCAAGAAGACAAGTTGTTCTTTCTCCTGAATGTTAGCATCAGCCATGCTGATGGAAGGCAAAAGGGTTCTCTCAAATGATTAAAAGGGGGCAATTTTATTTTGGATATGTTGAAATTAACATGTTTTAGTTTTAAATATCAATCATCGAAAATCATGAAGAAAAAAGTGGATTTTCACTTACCTAATGTTCTGTAAGATTAGTTAATAATATTAGTTTCTAAATAATTATGTTTTTATCTAATTATGTAAAATATACTTTCATTTATTAGTTTAATTTATGGTGTTAAAATAAAATGTAAAAAAATATACTATTAATGTAAATTTTTCATCATTGCTAAAAATAGATAATAGCAATGGTTCCAAAGGAACCATAAAAAATTGTCTTTGGGTTGACACAACAGAAAATTTCTTCAGTTGACCAACATGAGACAAAATGAATGATGAAGTAGTGAACACATTTTCTCATTAGGTATTGAAGAAACATAATGTAAAATTCTCCATTTTTCAGCTATAACATGGAATGCATTAGCAATCTGCAGATACAGTGACCTTGGGCAATACTTGATAAGTTCGGTACTTATGGCATCTTTTCCTGCACTTTTACTGTTTTTTATGAAAGTTGTCGATCCCCAAAACATTGAAGTTAGCCACAAGTTCATTTATCTTGCTGGTTGCCATATAGAAACATTTTGAAAAGAAAAATTGAGTTTTATGAGCAAAGATGTTGGAGTGTCACTTGTTATCGCTGAAGATGAAGTCCTCATGGCAATTTCTTAGAAAAAAAAGACAGGAGTTGGTCCATGACACTAAAACTATCTAAGAGTGGCAAGAACAGTGATGAACAACATATTTTTCTTATTTGTCATAGCTTTTTATAAAGATATTATAAAAGATGTATTTATTTTTGGACTGCTACATTATTCAACATTTATAAGGAAAAATTTCATGTTGACATTGTAAATGACTGCAAAAAATTGTACTAGAATGGAGGCTATCTATCATAGATTGTGGAACATAAGGAGCTAACACCAGCTCAACTGACAGTTGATTTTATATTTTACTAAAAAACACTTCATGAAATGTGAAGTGTAAGCAGTCAAGATATTTAAAATAGATGGATATGTTACATTATTCAAACTATTGTCCTCATCTTTGTCGCCATATTTATTACAATGTTTCAGCCATTGTACACTTGTAATATCGAACTTAATGCTTTATTTCGCTCACCGGTGTAGACTGTTCTAGTTCCACATGCCATGTCTAATGGATGTCAGTTATCAGTTATCTCCTGTTAATTTCCTTCTGGAAGTTCTCTACTGCCTGTATTGAACTCACACTCTTTGGGTCCTGTCACTGGATCTAAGTAACACCTTTATCCACTGTGCCATGTCCTTGTATGGGTATTATAAACATAATGTCTTTAGCAATGTCTTTCTGGGTATTATAAACATAATGTCTTCAGCAATATCTTCATTAAACATGGCATGTGGAACTAGAACAGTCTACCCCAGTGAGCGAAATAAAGGGTTAAGTTTGACATTCCAATCACTTGAAGAAGGTCGGAGCATACAACGGCCGAAACATTGTAATAATTATGGTGACAAAGATGAAGACAATAGTCCGAATAATGTAAATAATTTACATAATACCTCATCTCATAAATATAGACAGATACTGGATATGTTAGTATAGATAATATATAATGTTAATATATATATGTATATATATATATATATATATATATATATATATATATATATATATATATATAGATAGATAGATAGATAGATAGATAGATAGATAGATAGATATATATGTCCAGTTTCAGCTATATGTGAACTTATGTATGAGATTTAGTATGAGATTTCAGTATCAAAGCTCATCTATCTATCTATCTATCTAGCTAGCTAGCTATCTAGCTATCTATTTCACTCTTTCAGTATCTATCTGAGAGATACTGACAGACTGAAATAAATAGATAGATAGATAGATAGATAGATAGATAGATAGATAGATAGATAGATAGATAGATAGATAGATAGATAAGCTTTGATACTGAAATCTCATAGTTTTCAATTACACTTTTAACTTTGAGATAAACCAGTTGCCTGAAGCCAGATTTGGACTCTGAGGAATCCACCAGTCATGGCTGATTTGATATTTTCCTCAAAACTACTTCATGAGATGTGAAGTATAAGCAGTCAAGATATTCAAAATATCTCGATATTTTTGTGATAATCCAAGGAATAGACAAAACTTCATCTGATTCTTGCAGTATTAGTTTACCAATTTCTTTTGGTCATTAGCCCCATGCAGATTACATTTTCAAATATCTTCCAGAAAATGAGTGATTTTCAATATATTTTCAGGCAAATTTGAATTATCAATACCAATCATTAATACCAATTCATTGAATGATCTGCCAAATTGTTCTTCAAATAAATTTCAAGATGAATGCCCAAGTCTCAGTTCAAACTTGGTGCATATTCACTAATCTGCCCACTTAGTCATTGGTATAGCAATTAGTTTACATGCTCATTTAAGGACAACACATTGCTGACTGAGTCGCCCCATGGGAGAGTGTCTCTGATTATATATGCAATGTATGCTTCTCTGGTTTTTTTTTTTTCCAAGATATGCAAGGCAAAGCAATCTGTTCTTGTGATATCCAAAATGGTTAGGAACAACAACTGAAATATTGTTGGGTCAAAGGCTACATAGAGAAATAGGAAAGAGGAAGAGTTGGAAGGCCATGAATACCAAAGTCCCGAAAGAAGAAGAAGAAGAAGAAGAAGAAGAAGAAGGATGATGATGATGATGATGATGATGATGATGATGATGATGATGATGATGCACAAATGTTTGCTTTCCTACATAATAAAGCCTTTTGTGATGCTACATCATGGGAAGAAAGATAAATACATTTTATTTCCTTATGGAGTTTCACAACTGAAGAAGGCTGTAGAATGGATTGTCTAAAATCACCTTACAACATAAGCAATATAAAAAAAAAAAACAACTTATTATCCTTTTAAAAATATCCTGGTTTGATGTTCTTATCTTTTTTTTTTTCAATGAAAATATTTTTCTTCTTATCAAATAACCCAAAACTTCTAGATTACTACATCAGATCTTATTTTCCCAGAGGACTTTTTTTTTTTATTCCATTGTTTTCAAAGAAGTAAGTTTTACAGAAATAAAACAAAATCAATTGCTATTAAGCTTACTTGAAGAGGAATTTTTAAAGCTATAATCGAAAAGAATGAAGAAGATATATAAAACTTATAACTGCAAGATCATCTTTGATTAGGTTCCCTGTCTTGTTTGCCGTATTACAGATCAGGTTTCTTGCCAATTCCCTCTTGCAATAACATTTCACTTCCTATAAAGAACTCTTCTGCGACTGACCTCCAGCAGTCTGCATACAATTGCTATCCATGATATGCCAAAGTCTAACAAATGTCTATTCTTCTTAAGTTTCCATTGATAAAAAAATCAACGTAGTTGCCTGCACAGCCAAAAGACATTTCCTTTTTTTTCATATCCCCCAAATTGCAGACATAGACATATGGATGAAGAAAAAAAAACTGTTTTCTTTTATCAAAGACTAACCAATATGTCATTTTTCTTTGCTAAAGTTGGTATTTCCCTTGATACTAAGTAAATACTTTGAATTGCAATGAAACAAAATGATAGAAAAATCAAGAAACTAAAGGTATTGTATTGTTTTCTTTTTTTATAGATATCAGCTGGGCATTGTTAATTTTGTTGTATCAAGAATTGTTACAGTTACATGAAAGCAAAATAGTCATTTTAATTCTAAAGCATATGGAATGGTAGTTGCCTTAAATAATGAAGCAAGGTTTCAAAATGAGATAGAGATGCTAAGTATTAAACTGAAAAAAAAGCATATTTTGTGTCTAGCTCAGCAGTATATAAAATATAATATAACAAATCAATAACACCTAACAAAATATATAAAATTGCTAGAATTTAGTGCATTTAAAGATGAACACATTTATGCAAATAAAGCAGCCAGTAAGAAAACTAAAGTAAAAATAGTTGACAATTTTTGTCTATGTGCATACAAAAGATGAGTGAAAAATGGAATCCATTCTTGGTTCAAGAAATTGTATATATATTATTGAAGGAGTATCTACGTGGCGTTTAAGTTGCAAAACACTTGTCTTCTGGTATATTTATCTTACAACAATAGTGGGGGACTTGGTATATGAGTCTGGGTAATAAAGGAATAAAGCAATGACAAAACTATATATGACGTCATATATTATGAAATGGACAATGTCCGACAATTTATTTATTAACGGTAAGGCATGTCAGCATAAATGACGGTTCCGTATAGGATGCAGGTTCGAATCCTGTCAAAGAACGAATATTTTCTATGAAAATTTCTCGGACATTCAGGCCGGTAAATGTTATTTAATACTGTTTATTATAAACACAGCATTTACTTAAATACTTGTATCTATAAAAAGAATGTTAAACATAAAAATGTCTTTAATATATAAAACTATATATATAAACAAATAATAAGCATGTATTAACAAAACAAAGGTATACATAGAAAATTGAAGATTGTTGCATGTGAAAAAACAATGAACAAAGAAAACCTTTAAGTGTGTGAAGTTATGTAGAAGTAAGTGTAACAAGCATGTGTGATAGACATGTGTGTAGATATGCTTGTGTGTGAAAGGGTTCAAAAGTCAACAGATGACCCATGGAAGCAAATGCACCTCAGTGGTAGTAGCATTCTTATCTACATCTTGCCATCCCTGAGTAAAATAGGAAAAAGTAGCTGACAGAGAATGTCACTGCCTATTTATAGGCTTAGGAAGTGTACCCTAGTGGCATTTTTTAGGGAAGTAACTGAGGTAACTCCACAATATATACAGTGCTGTGCAAAAGTAAGTGAACCCCTAAGATGATATTTTTTTTATCATTCTGCAAAACTGACTATTGCTTATTTTACCAAAGACAGTTTTCAAAGATGCAAAATTAATGGAATAGTCCGAGCCTTTCCAGTGTTTCAACGAGCTACTTTCACTGGTTCCCTGACTGCAGGAATTTAAGTGCGCTTCCAGGCTTGCATCTCGGTTCCACCCTTTTACTGTCAAAATGATTAAATGCAACTGTCTCTTCTACTCAAACAGCTTCTTCACTCGCACTTTCCATCTGTAGAACTCCATTCCTCTTACTTACCTCCCCGATGACTATAATCTTCAAATATTCAAGTATAATGTCAATCGATATCTGACACCCTGCGCTTGTCCCCAATCCTTCTCTGTATCCTTTCCCCAAACACGCCTCTTTACTCTTGTTCTCAATCCTCTGTAACCCCTTGTGTGCTAGTGGCACTCCCACCTTGCTTGGGGTGAATTGTTTTAAAAAAAAATTACTAATACAATAGAAATCTTGTGGTCCCTCATTGAAAGAAATGTATATGAGAAAGTTATCTGTGTGATCAATACAAAAGAAAAAGCATATGATACAAAAAGACCTACATAAACCGCTAGGCAATCTTTATTTATATTTTTTTAAATGCTGTTTACTTTGTACAATGCCCTTGGGGCACTTGAGGTAGAGGGTTACAGAGTAAGAGACACAAGTTATGTAAATATGTGGTGAAGATAATGGTTAACCCTAGACTTGAACAGATTAAGATTGTAGTGATCAAAGAAGCCACCTCTTGGGAGTCAGTTACACAAGGCAATGGTTCAAAGGAAGAAGATACTTGATTGAAACTTAGGCTCACCAAAGGAATATAAAAAGAATGAAGGTGGTTCACCAAAATGTATATACCATGACAGGTCTTAGCTGGAAAGGTTAGGATTGTTAGAACTATGGAGTGTAGTTAATTGAACACTTCCAATGGAAAAACTGATAGAGCCATGATAAGCTTGTGACGTCTTGTCTGTGAGAAAGGGTTTGTACAGTGGAAATAACTTGTCACCTACAAGGATGCAGAAACATTTTTTGGACTCTACTGAGAGTGGAAACGGAAGACTGGGCATCTCCATTTTTTTGTAAAGGGAAAGGATGGTCGTCAGTGTCAGGTATTTGCTGGAGTGGCACAGGGAACTGGCCATTTTTTCCAGCATCTTTAGCAATGTATTGTATGTATAAGTTCCACTTGAGGTCTTGTCTGAGTTTAAGCTCCAATAGGCACTGAAGGCATTGGGCTGCCTGAGGGGACATCCACTCATTGCGATTGTATATCACTGTATCATCAGTATAGATATTCACAAACGATCAGAAAATACTCTTAGGCAGATCATTTAAGTAAAATAGGAAGTGAGTTGAACTGAGAAGCAGAACTTGGTGGATGCCTGCATTGATCACTTGGGACTCAAAGAACTCTCCATTAACAACTACCCTCAGAGGCTTAAAAAAAGACAAGGGAAAAAAAAGGCCTAAAAAGAGACAAGGGAAAACAATGCATGACATACCTAGCGGGCTTAAGCAAGTGGATGACAGAATGTGGTCTGGGGGAGGTGGCAGAAGGAAGGAACTTGTTGAGAGCTGTAAGGGATAGAGGGAGATGGAGAGCCATGTCAGTCTATGTCTTGAAAGGACATGGTACATAAAGAGAAAGATATGTATATTAATATTTAACGTAAATATGTCTTGAAAATTTTCTCATCATCAGTTGTTATTACGAAAACACTGACCTGCATCATAAAATCTCAAAAATGTAGTAATTCTGGGATGGATCAATTTGTTACTTAATAACAATAGAAAATGATCCCCTACTTTATGTCCATTATAAACATATGAACATTTAATGTTAATCTGTCTTGACAATTTTGTTATCATTGATTGGTTATATAAGAAGTTGATACTAACATGATATATTGACTATATAATCATAATTATATCCTGAAAATGTTATCAATATCAGTTGGTTAATAACAAATTTATTCAGAAAACACTGACTTGCATAATAAAATCAGACATACAGTATTGTTCGGGACAAATCTGACAGAATAGTAAAAATACTGTTTGTACAAGTCCGGAATATTATTTCTCAAACACAAAATGTAGAAAATGACCATAAAACATAGTCAAAACATTGGATTTACTTTTGACTGCAATAAAAATGCTTCAACCTCAAGGAAGAACAATAAAACAGTCTCTACTTAATTTTGAATGTCCCAACAAGATTGCTTTCAAAATGAAAATAAAACTTGTCTGAAATATGTTTGTCAGTCCATGTATAAGTATAAAAGGGCTGCCGTATTAAGTAGGTTAGTCAAAACTTACTTGACTACAGTTTCTAAGACATTGTACAAAACTGTCATTAAAGGCAGAATGTTTCTGAACAAACTATTGCTGAAATAAATAAATAAACATTCTGATAAGACCGGCTTTTTTATAAATATATGTCTAGTGATAACGTTGAATTACATTGGGTGAACCTGCTAACTGGGTTATACTCTATGGAAATAGCTAACTTTCTTTTAAATCACTTCATCCCAAGCAAGGCAATAAAGCTAGTAAGACACATAGGGTTAGTGAGTGTTAGAGAATAAAAAAAAACTATTAAGGAGAGATAACATTAAATGAACAAGAATTAAGAACATTTAAACATTTTTTTGTGATTTTGTATTGCCAGTCTACAATGTTAATAGTAGGATGACCTTTGCCAAGACCATTGACCAAGCAAATGGTTGTATACAGATGACAGTTTTTGGTTGATGTTTTGGTTTTATAGCAATTTTTGGTGTTTGGTGAAACTATCTCTGATGCAGCTTATCCTATGTTCTATTTCCTTATCTTCTATACTAAATTTGTTATAACTGATCCATACACCAAAGTATCTGAAGTATTTAGTATTTACTAATTCCAGATCCTCTATTTTTCTGATAGATTCAGAGTAGGTGCCATCACTACTTTCATTCCAATTCCAGATCATATTGCCTGTTTTGGAAAGGTTTATCTTTAGTCAAATTTCTTGGAATACTTGATAGCAGATGCTGATTTTCTGTTCAAGATCATTCTTATCCCAGCTATGAACACCTATGTCATCAGCATTGCTTCTGTCATTATCAGCACATGGGCCTCAAGATGGAAAGCAAGAGCATTGTTTTCTATTGGTAGAATCATTTGTATATGGGAAAAGCTTAGTCTAGGAAGAGATTAAATAGACTGCAGCTCTCATACTCTATTTCTGTACTGGGGTCCTCACCAGATCTAATATTCTGTACAGTCCCTCTGTTAGTTTTTGATGCATTCACTAGAATCGCAGTTTGGAAGCTGGCTTTTAATTGATGGGAAAAAGAAAACTCTATTGATGTGGTAATATGCTCCTCTAAGTTCAACAAAGCATGCATACAGTCTCGTATTAGAGAACTAAGCAATTACAAGTTGTTTGATGACATATATGCCATCATAGCATCCCTTATCAGAATGAAAACCAAACTGAGTTGTGAGGTGTTGACTTTCATAAAATGATGAGAGCTTAGCTAATATAATGTTCATTAATACTTTCACCATGATGGATCCAATTAAGATACCTCTCTATGTGTGAGTGTCTTAAAGGATACCTTTCTATTTGCATAATGCATTAATGTGTGAATGACCCCACTTTTTTTGGCGCTTTACTGATTCCTGACTTCTTTCATAAAATTGAGAAACTTATTATTGAATTTATAGAGAAATTAAGCTGTTTTCCAAAGTTCAGCTTCAATGCTGAGGTGATGGTAATTATTCTTTAGTTTTTTAATAGCTTTCAAAATTTCCTCATTAATAGATTTATTATTTTTTATCTTTGGTGACAGGCTTTGTAATGACTGGAGGAATATTGGTATATGTTGTATTTCTGCAGGTATCTTATGTTTAATCTGGTCACGGTTGAAATGCGATTCAAAGTGTTTTTTAAAACCAATTTTGATTGTATGATATTATTGTGGTTTTTCAGTTTTCTCCACATTTTAATAATTGTTTATGCTGTTTGACTTCATTAATTTCATTTTCAATTTTCCAAAGATGCTGGTTTCTCAAATAGTTAACTAGTTTTTTTTTTTATTTGCTTTGTTAATTGTTTGGTATTTTCCCTTCTATTTTTTTCCTCTTGTTTCTTTCTTGCATCAATTTTTCAAATCAAGGATTTTGTCCCATGGGTGTATATTTTTTCTTCTAGGTGTTCTTGGGATGGTCTCATGTGCTTCAGCTAACAACACTATCATAACAATATTAAATTGCTTTATGTTTTTATGTAGATTTTCTGACATCAATATGTACCAATTTATTACTAAATTCTAAAATTACCCTTTCACTTTTAAGGGCTTGAATGTTATACCGTGGAGTTTTCCTAGGTTTATGTGAATAGAAACAGGCTATTTTGTTGACTGGTGTTAGTTTAGTTTCAAATAATCTGTGATATGATTCAAAGTAGGACTATATACCATAATATTTATCACAAACTATCACAATAATTTTCTTTTGTTATATTATCTAGTCTATGCCATGTGATGTGGTGCTTCATGGGATGATCAAACCATGTGCTAAGGATGGTGTAACTTTTTGAGTAACAAAAATCTAGTAAGAGTTCTCCATTGTTGTTTGAGGCTTCCATTTCAAAGAGTGATGTCTTCTTGCCATCAAATGAGTAGTGGCATTTAAAAATGATGGAGGTAGCATTAAAATCTCATTAATGGACAGTTTTCTGTTTTTTATTTTCTAATATACAAATTTTACTCAATCCTCTGTAGAATTTCTCTTTTTCTGAGCATTTTCTTTTCCAGTTTTTTATTTGATAGGTGAGGTAGATGACTTGACAGGTGAGGTGACTATCTAGACCTTTCCTTGAGTGGTAGGGTGGCTGACTAGACCTTTCCTTGACAGGTGATGTGGCTGATAGACCTTTCCTTACCTTTTCTTTTCCTTTCCTTGCCAGAAGCAGATTTTTCGACGTTGGCCTTGTGTGTTACTAAGGGACACATCCCTTGGTAATCCATGTTATGAACAATGTGGTATTTCATTATAGTTTAGGTATTTCATGACGTCAAGAGATTTTTTTTTATGTCACAGTTTCCTTCTCCTAGATAGGTGACCATTAAGATGGCTATTTATTTCTATCTGCCCATTTGGATTTATGTGCCTTCACTATGGTTGAGGTTGTTCATCTTACCAACATATAGAGACGTATGTTTTGGAGGTTGATGGTAGAATAGTGTTATAGATAAGCGTATGGTTGCAAGAAAGAAATACGACAACAGCAGAAATAGATTTACGTGGTTTATTTCAACAGGAACATGAGGGTTTGGGACAGCTCCCTTGTGGAAAAGTTCATAAGCCAGCTTCGGATCTAGGTCGATCTCTCATAGTAGTTCACACATGTTGACGCTGACACTCCCCTGCTGTGAACAGGTCTTTTCGGTGGCCACCTGTTGACTGCCCGTTGAACTTCCGTGTGACCCCTTTTATAGTGTTTTTTATGGCTTAACAGGCTCGAAAAATGAAGTGAGTATAATTAGGAGGGAAGCATTTTTATTGGACGAAAAATAGAGCAATTTAAATATTATTTTATTTTTCGACCGGAACTCGAGTGTCGGGAACATTTGTAAACGAAGATAATGTTCATTTTGTGATGGGGCTTTGTCCCGTTCACATCCTGTTCTCATTCTTGAGTATTTGCCTGTAAATCAGCCGAGATATGACTTATTTTATTTTATAACAACATTCCATTGCCTACTCCACAGAGATTTAAGTTAAAAAAGTTACTTGTTTTTATAGTGAGGCAATTCTGAGAGAATTGGAAACTCTACCAGGATTCAGCATTGGTTGTCACAATCTTAACAACATAAGATATGCAGATGGCACAGTGCTGATAGCAGACACAAATAAGAAATTGCAAAAACCTCCTACAGAAGATAGTAAAAGAGAGCGAGAAGAAGGGACTAAGCATAAACTACAAGAAAACAGATTGCATTGTCATCAGTAAAAGGATGAGCCTGAAATGCGATTTTCAGGTCAGGGACACTAAAATCAAGCAGGTGTGGAAGTTTAAATATCTGGGAATTGTTTTGATAGAAGACGGTAAGTGTGATGCTGAGATCCAACGACGTATTGGGATGGCCGAGGATGCATTCCAAAAGATAGGCAGAGTATTGTAAGACGGGAGGATTTCTTTGGTAACAAAGAAAAAGAGTACTGTGCTGCTATGTGACATCTGTCCACCTTTATGGCAGTGAATGTTGGATGGTCTCCTCAAAGATGAAGAAGTGATTCAAGGCAACGGATATATGGTTCTACAGAAGGATGCTAAGGATATTATGGACCGAGCATGTGAGCAACGATGAGGTTTTGGAGAGGATGGGAACAAGAAGGAAGATTATACTTAACATCAGGAAGAGGCAGATGAAATTTCTGGAACATGTAATGTGAAAGGAGGGCCCAGAAAATCTGATACTCACAGGTCAAATAGAGGGAAAGAGAGACAAGAGAAAACAATGCATGACATACCTTGCAGGCTTAAGTAAGTGAATGACAGAACATGATCTGGGGGAGTTGGCAGAGGCATGAAACTTATTGAGAGTCACAAGAGATAGGGGGAAGTGGATAGCCATGATTGCATATGTCCTGTAGGAACATGACACATATAAAGAAAAGACTTGACTTTTGGGCATTGGGGTGGGTTGGCTTCTGAACCTATCAAAATGTCAGGGAACATTTTTTTTTTTATGGCGGATGGCAAAAATATTCAGAAAAAATATCACAATGTTACACATTAAAATAAATACTTTGCAGACCAATTAAGATTAAAAATGCCATATACCTTTGAAAACATCGCATCTTAAAAGGCTGAGTTAAGTATTATCTGAAATGATTATTCCAGGAAAGAACCTATTTCCCCAAAGGAATCTGACATCATTTTGAACAATTATTCTTCTTCAAGTGTTCCTTGTTGTTTCGAATTTACACAGAAACACACACACACACTCGCACAGACACACATCTATATGCATATATACATGTAAAAAAAAAAAAACCTATAAAATATCCATTTCATCTGGGAGCATATGCTTTGTAAATTAGATGGAAAGTTCAATTTATTAGGAACCAGGATTTATTTTTGTTTTCTTTATATATTTTTCCCACTCACATTATTTTTCTCAGTTGACATTACAGTCTGATGTCCGTTGACAAAACCATACTTGTTGATACTGACACTTAAAAAAAATGATGTTTCAATTTTTGTTAATTAAGAGACACTGAATTTCTGCTCAGATTAACTGGAATTATAATTATTTTTGTTTTTTCTTTTTTATTATGAAACTTTGAAGCAACCTTACTTTGCAATACATATTTCCCTATCAGAATAAGGAAAATAGTACTTAAAGTAAGGGAAAATATTTTTTCATACCTGAAATATGAAACCTCATTCAAAATACAAGACAGTCAAAAATAAAACAAAAAATATAATCAAGTCAAAAATTTTGGATGTAAATATCTGAAAATCTGCAGTACATGATCCATTTGTCACAACTTTCTGAGTTTTGTTGTTCTAATTAACTTTTGACTTTTTTCCACCTATCCTTGTCCTCATTCTGACGGTCATATACTCAAACTTGATAAGCACGTCACTCACTGTTTCCTACTGCTTGATTGATTCATTCATTCATTTTTACAGCTTATCAACAATTTTCAGGTTATTTAAAGCCAGGAATATTTTTAGATTGTAAGAATTTTGAGGTGAGGAGATAATGATGATTTAGTGATACAAGTCTTTCTAATTAACCCATAGCTAGACAGAGAGGTGGATTCATACATTTCCAAAGGATATTTGCATCTAAGTGAATATAAAAAAAGACAACGGGAATTGAAATCTGGCTTCCTAATTACCAATTATCACTTACACCAGCTACATATCCAAGCTTGTATCACCTGGTTATTTCCAAGTGGTTACCCATTTAGGTACTGACCAACTTCAATGTTGCTTTATTTCAGTGATTGTACAGAAAACGGTGATTTAAAGTCATGTGCCAGTAAGCCTATCTTTTGATTCAATGTTTCTTTTCTTACAGTGTTTAATCTGTTCAAGTCCCGAGAGCCACTTGGCCCTTAATCCTAGACTTGAACAGGTTAAGATTATAGAGATCAGGGAAGCGTCCTCTTGGGATTTCATTCCACAAAGCAGCATCCATGGGAAGAAGATGTTTGAGTGGAACTTACATCTCACAAATATGAAGGGAATAAGTGTGGTTCACTACAATGTCTGTGGCATGGTGTGCTGAATTATATGCCATATCCTTTCACAGTGTGGATGATTGTGTTTCTCCACAACTTCTCATTTTTTTTTGCTATATGTAATGTTTAACCCTTTACCATACCTCTTTTTTATACTATCAGAATAAAAAAAATGAGAATAACACTTTAGGTAAAATATGATATTTTTCCCACCTTAAAGAAAAAATTTAACTTCAAATCAAAAGTGGTTAAAAAGTAAACGAAGCATGAAAACTAAAAGACTGAAATACAGTAATACAAAGTAGGAGATGTTAATATTTGTTGAGTGACAACTATTCACACTTCTACTATGATGTAACTTTATGATACTACCATTTGGATGATTTCTAAGGCATTTAAATGTTTGGTGACAGGTGAGTTTGTAGTGACATAGGAGTTCAGGGTTAAAGGTACATATAACAGATTAAATTCTCTGATACAAAATAATAATCAAAAATGTTTAAAACAAAGGTAAAATTCTTTCAAGTCCCATGTGCTTGACTATGGCTGATAATATAATTTTTGGGTCATTTGATACTGGCAAGAACTTCAAGTGAACAAAACAAGTGGACAAGTGAACAAAAATGAAACTTTCCACGTGACTTCAGACACCCTTGTTAATTTAATTTTTTTCCTCGTTTTATATCAAGAAGGATTTTACATAAGCTCACTATATTCTTTTCATTCATTTTCTTGGCTCAACAACTAATTTCTGTGAAGGCAAGGTTTTCATTGGTCTAAAGAAAATTTCACATAGGCTTGCATTTTTCTTTCTGTCTTTTTCCTCAGCTAACCTGAATTTGAAGACAGTGGGTAAAGAAAGTTATTACCATTTCTTACTCAATACAAGTTTGATTTGCATTATAGAGCAGTGCTTGATTTTTGAAGAATCAAGTTGATATTTTTATGAAGAAATGTATAAGAAAATCTAGAAAACATATATTGATTATTAATATTAAAATTTAAATAATAGATACAACATATTTGGTTTATTTTAAAGTGTTCAGTAACTAAAATAGAACCACTATTAAGTATAAAATAGGAGACTTTTTAAAAAATGACCCTTAAACCTTCAAAAATCTACAAAATTTCAGTTTTCTCAAGTTTTAACATTGTTAACAGATTCACAATACAAATAATAATGCCCTGAGAAAAGCATGAATTCTTTTTTTCACCTATTAGCTATAGGTTAAATAGTTGGGTAAACTGAACTCTCTAGTATATGTTGCCAGCCAATCTAGAAGAACAACTCTGAATTCAAAAACCACACTAATATCTTTCCCAAGATGCTAATTCACAGATAATAATGATAATGTGTGGAGAGCTAATATGCATTTAGCATTTAAAACCTTAAAACATGGAAGAAAAAAATAAAAGAGGAAGAGGGAGGAGGAAATAGGGAGTGAGAAGAAGCATGGTGAGAGAAAAAAGAAAAAGAAAGAAGAAACAGTACAGGAGAAAGAAAAGGTGAAGGAGAAAAGTTAAATGAAAAGATGAGATTTGAGGATGAGAATATGAATAGTGAAGTAATGAAAAGGAAGAAGGGGAAGAGGAGAAAAAGAGAAAAATAGGGTAGAAGCATGAATAAAAGGAAAAGAAAAGAAAAGAAAAACAATAGAGATAAAATCATGAGAAGAAGAAGAAGAAGAAGAAGAAGAAGAAGAAGAAGAAGAAGAAGAAGAAGAAGAAGAAGAAGAAACAAAGGATTTAGAGGAGAGATAAACGGAGAGGAAGAGTCAGAGCAAAAAAAGAAAAGACTTGAAGGAAGAAGTCTAAACCAAGGGATGAAGAAAAAGAAGTAAAAAATGACAAAGAAGTAGCAATAGAAAGATTGATTAAGAAAAGATCTATCATTAATTTCATAACTAGAGAAATTTTAAAGAATCAGGGTGGAAATGTTGTTAATATGATGACAATAGGGAAAGGGAGTACAAGAGTTCATTCCGTTTAAGCTTCACTGGTTGACTGAATCAAAGCCAGAGATGTTCAAAAGCAAAATTACCATGCACTTGTATCTTTCTTAAGTTGCATTTCATCTGCCGCTGTGTGTGAAATTGAACCAACATGCTTACATTTCCTGCCACGGAAGCTACACCAACAATACAGAAGGAAGATGAATTTCATTTAGCAAACCTTTAACTGCCTTGTATCTAATATTGCCAGTTTGCTCAGTTATTGCTTCCATCCTGTTCTCACAACAAACGTAAAAGATGCAATCTCATTGGAAGTATTGTTGACAGTGACTGGCTGAATTTCCATCATGCTTAGCTTTTCATATACAATAAAGAAAAAGGGAAACAATTTTTGATATTAGAACCTTTTGAGAACAAAGACTTAGATTTTAACTATGGCTAATTAAAATGGCTCATTATTTCTGAGGATAATCTAGTAATGAGCTTTATTTCTCTTTCTTCAGGTTGATATATATATATATATATATATATATATATATATATATATATATATATATATATATAAATAATATAACTTAATTATATATATATATATATATATATATTTAATAACCAAAAACTTTATATTAATGGTATTATTATTTGACTAGCTATTTATATACCATAATACAATGTATAATATTTGTATAAATTTTAATTTATAATTAGGTACATAACTCTTCAGCAATGTTTATTGTTTTAAAAAGTGATGATTAGAATTGTGATAAAACGTAAATATGAAAGTGAATTTATACCTTTTTTTCGTTTTTGCAAATTTAAAATAAAAATATTAAACACTATTTATTAGATTGTTTATTATTAGATTGTTTATTATTACATTGTTTATTATTAGATTTATTATTAGATTGTTTATTTTTACATTGTTTATTATTGGATTGTTTATTATTAGATTGTTTATTATTAGATTTATTATTAGATTATTATTAGATTGTTTATTATTCTTGTAAATAATCAATATAAAAAATAAATCATGTTTATTATTTCTGTTGCCAATTCTCAAAAAGAAAAAATGTATAAATTCACTTTCATGTGTTTAAGTTTTATTTAAATTCTAATGACCACTTTTTAAAACGATAAACATTGCCGAAAAGTGAAGTTTTTTTTAAAAAAATAGCAATGTCAAAAACCATCTTTTTGAAATTCCATTCTTTTGCCAGCACAGAGGTCCAAGATTGCCAAAACTCTTATATTTACTAAGACTACTACTACTAGTATGAGATGTAAGCAATAAACATATGAAAAAAATATTTCAGTCCAACCTCTTTAATCTAGCACTCGGTGATCTAGAAACTTCTATGGTTAAGCACTTTTATGAATCAACTGTCTTTAATTCATTGAGAGTCTATCAGGGCAGCACCACATGTTCTTTTCTTTAGAACTTTATCATATAATAGACAGCAGCAAATGTCTTTTGCTCATTTCTTATATATACTGGCATGGAGTATTGTGAGTATACATTATTTTTTGGTTTTAGTCAGTTTGTAGCTTTTCTATTTCATGAAACAATAAAAATCTTGTTTAGAAACATTAATAATTGTTTCATTTCCTGTTTTAACCTTTGTTCTACCTTTGTTAATAAGACAGTATTGTCACACTAATTCCTGTAGAATCACCAAATTTAAACAACATCAAGCCTGTTCGGTACCTAGATTGGCAGCCATTTAGGAATACCAGGTGCTGTAAGCTTGGATGTGCAGGTGGTGTAATAGATAATGGCTCAGAATTGTTAAAAGAGTTGACTTCCAATTTCATTAGGGTTTGTTATATTCAACTATACATAAATACCCTTCACAAAGGTATGACTCCACTTTTTCCTCCCACCGAGCTTTGTGTAAATTAGTATAACTTGTATCACTAAACCACTATTATCTAAAGAAAAAAATTCTTACAGTCTAAAAATATTTTTAGCTTTAAATAACCTTCCTTTAAAAATGAATCATCAATAAATTAAATTAATAACACAGCAGTATAGAGTGGAATGAGCTGGCAAGACTATGGCTACATAAGGACTTCTGTCATTTGGCATTTTCCATGGTCTGGCATTGGCTTGGTCTCAAGGGTGCTTGATTAAAGTGGTCAGACTGTAGTTAAAAATCCATGAAAATGATTTATATAAGAAATACTATTATATATACTACTACAATCATACAAAAAAAAATAATAATAATATGATGATGAAAACTGGTCAAAAATTAATCATTGAAATTGTCAGTGAAGTAAAGGATAGCAGCTTGGATTGAGGGATTGGAGTGCTGAGTTGGAATTCCAGTTGAATCCATTACATTCACTTACATGCTAATACCCTTAGGAAAGATACGAATCCTTGTCTTCTACCCCAAGCAATGGGTAAACAGCAGGACAGACTAGGTTCTATAACTTTGGTTGGCAAGTGGTCTACGATAGAAAGAAATGGCAACCTACTGTGGGAAAAAAAAATCTATAATACTATATAAAGAATCCCAATATAAGATAAAAGAAAAACTAGTAAATGATTTTATAAAAACAATCTTCATCTAAGAAATTCAAATAAATCCAAATCCTGTTAAAAATGAAAAGTGTACACAATTAGGAATTACATAGTAATGACATTATAGTTGTCGTGGATTGGTAAATAGGATCTTTTTACCTACATGCAGAGAAGGAAGGATAAGTGCTTCAGATCAGGATAATGCAATAGAAGGCAAGCCGATGGGTGATAGCAGGAGTTCCACAGACACAGGAGAAGTTGACTACTGATTCCATGTCAGAGGAGAATAATACAATAAGTCAATTTACATACATTTCTATATATCAGTACTAAAATCAAAAAACAAAAATGGAATAATGAATGACATTGGCTGAGCTGTGTATCTAGATACTTTAGGCACCAGAAATCTTAAAATTTAACATCCCTATATTTTCAGCATTTCCCCTCAGTGTATAATTATAACCAACATTATCATTTCTATTCCCCATCCCATTCTTCTTCTTATTCTTCTATTTCCACATTTCTTCTCAGTGTGTTGACGATTATGGCACTCCACAATTTCTTGTCCTTTGTAACTCTTTTGGTATCTCTTGTAAACCCTCTTCCATCATCCATTTACTCAAGCTTATTGTTTTCATCTGTCCCTCTTGCCTTCAATGTCCTGTGAGTGTCAGATTTTCCAACCCTTCTTTCCTCATTATGTACTGTAGAATTTTCAACTATCTCTTCTTGATGTTAACTATAAATGTCTTTTTGTTTCCATTTTCTCTAAAACTTTGTCATTTCTGAAATATTCAGTCCATGGTATCCTCAGCATCCTTCTGTAGAACCACATTTCTTTTGCTTCAAGTCTCTTCTTTATCTCTGATGAGATTGTACACTGCTATATAGGAAAACTGATATTACATAACAGTTCAGTTCTCTTTTCTTTGTTCTTAATTAAATTTTCCTGTTTCTTAATACTGTGCTTAAATTTTGGAATGCAACTTCTGCTATTCCAATATGCCTTCAGATTTCATTGTCACACTTTCTGTCCTCTGCCGAAACACTTCTCAGATGAGAAATTTTAAAATTTAAAATATAGCATTCTTACATATTCTGCATTTCCCCTCAGTGTATAGCAATTTACTAAGCATTTCTTAGATACGACACAACACCAAAAGTATGGAGCTCCTAGTGAGGTTTGAAATCACTATTCAGTCATAAACGATCTAGCAAGATAAGCTTGTTAACCATTACACCGCACTGACGTGCCTAAAATGATTTTATAAGGATAGCTTAGATGTGGCACTAGGCCAAAAAATGGCGCCAGTGATGATCGAACCTTACTACCCATATGTAATTGATCCTGGAAGAAAAGCTTGCTAACTATCATACCTCACTGAAATATCCCAAATTATTTTTTTAAGAATAGCTGTAGCACAAGGCCGAATATATGGAGCACCCAGTGAGGATTGAACTTACTACTTAGTTGTAACTGATCTAGTGAGACAAGCTTGATAACCATTAGATCACGGTGAAGTGTCCATTTTTCCTCAGTGTATAATTATAACCAATGTTAACATTTATATTCCCCCTCCATATATATAATTCTGTCAATAAGAATATTATTGTAAACTGATGAAGTCCTTTTAGAGGTTGAAACATGGTACATAGCATTTCTTTCCATTTTTTAATTCAATTGTCCCATCACTCTGTTGTATTTATTTTTTTGATCTTTTCTATGGTTAACTCCAGGAAAATATGGCCTTCACTGGTTAGTAGAACCAGTGAAGGCAATATTTAGTTGTTTTATAATTTGAGATAGAAAGAAATAACACTGTTTATGATTATTTCCTGCCTGAATTTGAAGAAGTGACATGCAAAAATAACGATAAAAACATTGCAGATAATAGTCTTAAAACATCATTGAATCTTAACAATATGTCTTCTCGAAAGCTGAGACAAAAATTAGCAGGAATTACTGTGTATTGTTTAGAAACAATTGTTTACCTGAAATGAATGCCAATTGATGGAAAAGTGTGATGAATACAAATGCTTTAAATCATGCAAAGATCTGAGGTTCAGTAGCCCATGTGGTCATCACTTTTTTAAATGCCACTTCTTCATTAAGCCCTTTCAACAATTTTATTCAATCACAAACTAGGAAGGCTAATTATCTGTTATTATTCATTTAATATTACTGACCATCATTTATGCTTCTGTTGTAATTAACCCATTGTACTTGACAACTAATATGTCTAGTAATTGATAGAAAATGAATAACAGGAAAAAACAGAAATGTCTTCAATAGAAGAAAAGTTAACTAATATGAAATCATTCATCAATAGCAGGTTCAAGGCAAGTAATTAAAAGATAAGAATTGAAGTTTAATTAAATCATGTTTAATTAAATCATGTTAAAATTAAGAAATATTTGTAAGTACAAGTGTTCTTTTATTATATTTTTCTTCTATATAATGTTCCCTGTATTCCCTCCAATAACTACCTGACTGCTTGTTCTATCTCTTACTTTTACAAGAACCAGATCAGGCCTAAAATGGAGTATTGCTGCCATATATGAACTGGAGCTACACAGTCTTTACTTCACTTCACATCTCTGCATTCTTGTGGGTAACAAATTATTTTTCACTCTATAACTACTTTGTAAAAGAAAACAGAATGTATGGTCATCAGTAAAAAGATGAGCCTGAAATGTGATTTGCAAGTCGGGAACACTAGAATCAAGCAGATACAGAAGTTCAAATATCTGGGAAGCATTCTGACAGAGTAGAGTAAATGCGACACTGAGATCCACTGACGTATTGGGATGGCCAAGGACCCCTTCCAAAATCTGGGCAGAGTATTGTGAGACAGGATGATTTCTTTTTGTAAAAAAGAAAAGAATACTGAGCTATTACGTGGCATCTGTCCATTTTTTACTGCAGCGAATGTTAGACAATTTCCTCAAAGATGAAGAAAACACTTGAGGCAACAGAGATGTGGTTCTACAGAAGGATGCTAAGGATATCATGGAAAGATCATGTGAGCAATGATGAGAGCATGCACACAAGGACGAAGCTTATACTTAACATCTGGAAGAGGCAGCTGAAGTTCCTGGGACACATAATGAGAAAGGAAGGCCTAGAGAATCTGATACTCACAGGTCAAACAGAGGGAAAGAGAAACAAGGGGAAACAACCCATGACATACCTAATGGGCTTAAGTAAGTGGATGATACAACATGGTTTGGGAGAGGTGGCAGAGGGAAGGAACTTGTTGAGAGCTGCAAGGGATAGAGGGAGGTAGGGAGCCATGATCACCCACATACTGAAAGGATACAGCACATAGAGAGAAAAGAACTACCTTCTCACCGAAAAAATGTTGCAACCCTTTCACTGCTTTATCGCTATTTCCATGGAGAGTGCTCAGACAAAGTATATTCCTTCTATTTCTAACCTTCATGTCTAAGACCTGCCATGTCATGAACATTGTAGCAAACCTGCCCACATTCCCTTCATATTACATTCCTGAGATGTAAGTTCCACTCAAGCAGTTTTGTAGAATCAACTTCCAAGAGGATGTTTTTCAGTCACTATAATTTTAACCTGTTAAAGTCTAGGGTTAATTATTATCTTCCTGGCATATCTATATACACCATGCCTCTTATTCATGAACATTGTAGCAAACCGCCCCCATTCCCTTCATATTACATTCCTGAGATGTAAGTTCCACTCAAGCAGTTTTGTAGAATCAACTTCCAAGAGGATGTTTTTCAGTCACTATAATTTTAACCTGTTCAAGTCTAGGGTTAATTATTATCTTCCTGGCATATCTATATACACCATGCCTCTTATTCATGAACATTGTAGCAAACCGCCAAGGTTGAACATCACTGTAATCTCTCTTTTTGCAAGGTTTCTATTCATCAATGAGGAAATTTTTACAGGCCTGTTCTATGTTTTTCTCTTCTCCTTTCATTATTTGATGTCAATATGTCCTGTGAGTGTAAAATTTTCGAAACTCTCTTTCCTTATTATTTGTCTTAGAAATTTCTTTTTCTGATTCTAAGCATAAGAACCATATCCATTTTCCTTAAAACTTCCTTATTATTTACACGCTTCTTCAATAGTATTCTCAGCATTCTTCTGTAGAACAACATCTGTTTTCTCTGGTCTCTTCTTCATTTTGTGAGCAGACAGTCTAGCATTCACTGATATTATATAATAGTTTGGCATTATTTTTTTGTTTCTAACAAAATTTACTTCTTTCTTAATATTTTGTTTAGTTGCATGTTCAAATGCAATTTTCAAGAATATTTAGCCAGGAAAGGAAAAGAAATATTGGAATGAGCTTCATACACCACGTAAAACCTAGCATTTATCCAATATTCTGAGAAAGAGAAAATATGCAACCAATAAACGAACCTCGATTACAGAAATATGCTGCAAACCAGAATGAATTGCGTTCTGTAGACTTGGTAAAAAGAAGGCAGAATTCTGAGTGAGATATAGAATTAGATTGACAGTAAGAAAATTATAAAAGAGAAAAAAGCATATAAAGATTTATCTATAAGTCAAAGTAAACTTATATAGACAATAGGGATAAACAGTACATGTACAACATATATATATATATATATATATATACATATATATATATATATATATATAGGTAATAGTGATATACATATACACATACAATATATATATATATATATATATATATATATATTGTGCATTTAGGCAGCAATCATTCATTTATGCATGTTTCATTAAAAACAACAAACAAGGTACTACAAGTAAGCTTTTTATTTAATTTTTCTTGTGTTCGAACAAGCATTTTCTTTTTTGGATACAGTGTGTAGAAACTGTCAAAATGTTCTATAATTCTGAGCGCTTTTGGCTATACTTTTATCCATGACCTTGTTGCAGGAACAAAGAATGAGTAACCTGGAAGACAGAACTTGTCGCTTTTGTTGTTTCTGCTGAAGAGGTTAATTTCTTCTTTGCCTCAAGAAATGTAAATTCAAGGAAAAGGAATACATCGTATTTTGGGTAAATAAATATATAATTTATTTTCATATATAAAAAGCTAACATACTACTTGTTGCTTTTGTAAAAGGCGACAGAGTGGGGAAGGAAGAAAGAAAGAGAAAGAATGTTGGTCATGATTGTTGGCTGATATTTTGTGAAGACGGCAGCATCGGAAGATGGAAGTTGAAAAGTATCTTGTTCAGTCTACCTGGCATTCTTGACCAACCTCTGCATGTCAACATCTCAGCTGGGTCTCTCTCTGTCTTCTGCAGCATTGAATCAAGTAATTTATACCTGTCATATTCACTCCAAATCCCAATCTGTGTCTTTTTAGCAGGAGTTATTTCTACTGATCAATATATAAATTTCATTTTATTATTTAATACTAAAAACATATGTCAAGCCATGATGCATGGAGATGCGTTTTTGCATTCTGCCTTGGGTCATCGAGCAGTCAACTTCCGGTTTAGTGTAAGAGACATGACAACTTTTGAACTGAAGAAAAGACACTTTCATTCAAATTGCTTCATATCTTGCAGAGTCCATTGTGCCATCAATGCATAATATTTTGCTTGTTCCAACTGCATCAAAGCACTGCAAATTATAATGCACTTACCACCATCTTTTAATGGTTGGTATCAAATTCACTTCAAAAGCTATATTAGGAGCTTGTCAGACATATCACCTATTGTTCCTCCTAAAAAGCTTTACTTTGGTCTCATCAGACCATAAAATCTTTTGCCAGAATGTTTCTAGCTTAATGAGTTTTGGCATAGTTGAGGAAAGCATGCTTGTGCTATTTCATAAGTAGTATTTTTTTTCAAGGTATTTTCCCATGAACATTGGCATTGTTCAGATTTCATTACATTGTAGATGTATGCTCATTGATTCTGACATTGGCCAGTGATCATTGGAGAACCGCAAGTGTCATAGCAGAAATTTCCTGGGCTTGTCTAAATAAATGTTTTCTTTTCATTATTTTCCACAGACAGCCAATTCTTGATTGTAATGGCATCATATCAAAGGCCCTTCATTTATAAATAATTTATTGCACAGTGGAGAAGTGCACTGCAAATCGTTTTGATGTCTTTTTGTAGCCTTCTCCATTATTATAGGTTTCACCTATGCAGTTTATTTAAAGCTTGAGAAAGTAATTTTGATTTTTGCAATATTTTACAATGTAGTCATTAACTGCACACTTTTGCATACACATTGAGTTATATTGGTTATAAGTAGCTTACCAAAGAATAATGAGCATGTGTCATTTTGATTTTTACATGTGCATGAGGAATTATTTGTACTGGCAACCATGTAAAACAAAAATACAGAGTGTAAATGTAAGGATTCACTTACTTTTGCACATCTTAATTTTTAATTAACATTTTTATTCTAGCTTGATAAAAATCTTTGAAAATAGATGTAATCTATTTAGTAAGATTTTTTCTTAATATATAGTTTAATTAGGATTTGGTAATTATCCAGAAAAATGAGAAAGTATCAAAATGTTATGTACATATATCCATGCACTATTGACTCTTTGATTAACGTTTATAATGCTATTCCAATTATTTGGTGACTTTAAAGATAAGCAATAGTCAATCAACTATGGTTCAGTGATTTATTTTGTTTAGTGGCATATTAACCAATATGGGTTATTTAATGTCAAAATATAAATATTTTGAACAAAGACTTTATGGTTTCAACTAAATATAATTTTAATGTAATTGTATTCTTTCAATTACAGATAAAATGTATTGTTGCTAATTTTTTTTATATAAAATGTACTGCTGGTAATTTTACTATAAAAATGTATTTTTTATACTTTCATAATGTTTAATTTTTGGCGGAGTCCCTATTTACACATAGCTGGGACCCTAAAAGAATATTTTAGTATATTGTTTGATTTAAGAAATTGTAGGGCATTATATGGACTAATGTCATGAAAGTCCTTTCATAGTGATTCTTTAGATGTTTTTGTTTAGTGGCATATCAAAACCTCTATGGGTTATTTAATGCTTAAATCTAAATATTTTATATGTAATTTTATGCTTTCAATTACAGATATTTTGAATATAATTTTATACTTTCAGAGTAAAGGTATGTTTTTTTAGATGTATATATTGTAGATTATAAAAATTATTGTTGGTAATTTTACTATAAAAATATATTTTATATTTTTTAGTGTTGTACCGAGTGTCATTTTGCTATAAAAATGTATTGTTGGTCATTTTATTATAAAAATGTAATTTTGTTTGGGGATTCACTATTTGCTTATAGCTGGGACCATAACAGGTGCTGCCACCACAGCTCAAGGTGGCCCTGGAAACAATAGCAATTAAAAAGTGGTTCCACGATACCCAAAACCTCCAAACTCCCAATCAGAGGCCTTGCTGCTGGATGTAGTTTATCATCAAGCTCAGAACGAAGTCAAATATGTAGAAACTGAATATGAATTGTCTCATGAGTATACATCTTGAAAGTTGACTATTGCCCACTTTGCCAAAGAATATCATGGTATATAATAGCCGTATAAATTATAAATATATTCTGAGTATTTTTCTGACACTTGTTTGTTAATGTTTTATTGGGAAAATATGGGAATTGCAAATTTAAGTTGCAAATACAGTAATGAAAAAAAATATGCACACAAAATGTATTGTATTGATTATAAAGGGTGTTCCAATAACATGTACCGATTTTAAATGTGAATTAATTTTAAGAGTCTAATGATTTTTTTCTTTTTTTCAGATTTAACAACAATTCTTTGGCAATTTCAACCATGGAAAGATTAACAATCAAACAACATGTTAAAGTTTCAAGAAAGCAATTGGAAAAATTGTTTATAAATTCAAACAAACTAGGTCAGTGGCAGATATGAAAACACCGTTGTGTGCATTCAGATAAGAACATTGCTGCAGTGCATAAGAATGTGGCCAAAAATCCCGACACCTTTATTCGTCATTGTGCACAGGAATTTAACCTCTCTACAACAATGTTACATTGTTTTCAATTGCACTCTCGGTTGGTTGATTATGTTGACCAAAAAATCACAAAGTGCATGGAATTCATTTCTGTCTGAATGTCTATTTTTGTAATAGGCTTCGATAACTTTAACACATTGTTTGATTGTTAATCTTTCCATGATTGAAATTGCCAAAGACTGAAGTTGTTAAATCTGAAAGAAAAAGAAAAAAATTATTAGATGCTTAAACTTGATTCACAATTAAAATCGGTCCAAGTTACTGGAACGATTTTTATAAATATCTCAATACTGGTATAATGCTTACTGTATATCTACTTTTGCAACCCCACTGTATTGACTTGCATGATAAAATATGACAGAGTAATATGAGTAAGTAACAGAAAAAGTATTGAGGTAAATGTTTCCATTTTTTTCAAATAATTTGTATTTTTTACTAACAAACATGGATTCATATTCAAAATGTCAAGAGAGTTTGTAATCCACATCTTTCAGAAAAAAAAAATTCTGGTCTAAGTTTTAAGCTCAGAATAATTTTTTTTTAAATTCTTTTTTTTAAATTTCTTTTGATTCACTTGTTTTATACTCTTTTATTTACAAAAAAAATTAAAAATAAGAAAAAAATTCTTAAAAAAAAATGTTTGCTTTTCAATATTGTCATTGTTTAATAAAATAAAGAATATCAGACATTTAAATCTGGTTCTTCTGAATATAATGAAATAAAAAATATGTAGGTTTTATTTACCCAACAAAAAAATAATCTTGTAAAATTCCCGATTTTTTTTTTTTGAAAAATGCTTCAATTCCAGTTAGATCAGTCACAATTACATATTTTGTCTCTCCAAAAGAAAAAGGAGCAAAACAGTTGTGTTTATATAACATAAGCATTTAAAAATCGTATATATCTTTAAAAAAAACAATATATACAGTCCAAAGAAAGCTTAGGATAGTCTGCCATCTACATTTTTTCTCAGATCTATTGGAAAGAATGTCAGGAATTTGCCAAGTCCTAATTGAGGCAAGTTTTTTTTTTCTAATGTTTACCCAATCCAAGACCCAAGGGCCACTCAAATTAGAGGGCTACTCTGTGGATTTGTATTAGCATAAGAATGGGCAAGATAACAAGGAAGACAGACAGCTAATTCCAGACTTGAAGATATCAAAATTTAATTAACAAATAAAATTTCATAAAAGTTCAGATGAATACATTAAGAATACACAGTTGAAGTAGACTTTAGAAGGGACTGGAAACCCAATCCTAAAAATGAAACAAGGGATAAACCTCTACTCCAGTTCAAAAGACCAGGTTGATGAAAACAAAATATTAATGCTTTGTATTAAAATTTTTTATAGCTAATTGCTTATTTTTTGTCAAAATATAAGCAAATACACTGTTGTTACTGAAATTTTACCTTTTACTTTAAAAAAAATATGAAAATATCTCTTTTTAAGGTGTTTTTTAAAGAAATGCTGGGTGTTGAAAACTTAAATAGCTTCGTCCAATCGTGACTTTTGTATGAATACTATGAATGGTATGTAACCAGTTCAGAAATATCTAAACTGTATGCAAGTACTTTCTATGATTACGGATTTTCAGCAGCAGTAACAGCTAAAATGTATAGCACATAAACTCAAAGAGAAAATAATGATATAAATAAGATACTGACTTTCCACACGACTTCAAATAAAAGGTTAGAAAGGAAACCTATATCAATATTGGAAAGAGTAATAAGAGCCTCTGAACTTGAGAAACCTATTTTCCTGACGAGTTGTTTTAAAAGAAAGATTTTAATAACTTTAAACTGAAAGCATTGCTGTCAATTCGGCCACAGATTACCAAATGTTTACTTGTAGAGAAAAGGCTAATACTACCATCATTTTCAACAAGTAAATTGATCCATCCATATATATATATATATATATATATATATATATATATATATATATATATATATAATGTCATCCACAGACAGACTGTTTCGCTGTATCACAGCTCATCAGTGCGGCTAGACATGTGGTTGCCTCTAGCTAGGATCGAAACCCGACTGAATTGGTATCAGGCGGATATTCTACCACTAAGCTGTCGGTGCACGGTTGGGATGAAGGTGGATTTTTGGCGTATTTATTTTAGGAAACACGCCCAGTGACCGACAGTGACTCAATTCGGCTTGCGAAGAGTCTCGCTATATATATATACATATATATATATATATATATATATATATATATATATATATATATATATAATTTAATTTAAAGAAAACAGACAACTTTAAGGGTCCATGGTTATATTAATATATTATATATAATCAAGGGTCCATGATTATAATATATAATATGTTGACCTATTAAGTAGGCCAATGTCTGATCCTTACTCCACTTCCTCACTATTAATTATTGTAATAAAAATAAATTTAAAAGCATTCCTATCTCTCCCTTACCTCTCTGATTTCGACTATGTCTGTCATACTGTCTCTCACCACTTTCTATATCACCTTACATCAATTTAATACTACCCCTCAAAAGTGTAAAAAATTATATGTAAATTTAAATTAATATTTCATCCTTGGAAGTGAGGTTGTATGAGCCAGGGAAAAAGAAACTCCCTGGGCATAACTATGGATCCTTAAAGTTGTCTCTTTTCTTTAAATTAAATTAATCACTCTGATTTAACATTGAGCTCTCTGAATTTCATCCTCTTTGGGATTATCTATATGGATTACCAAGATTTTCATTACTGATATATATATATATATATATATATATATATATATATATATATATATATATATATATATATATATATATACAGAATAAATAAAATAAACTAAGGGTGAATAGAGACAAACCCTAACAATACAGACCCTGCAAAAAAGAAATTAAGAAATCTGAAAATGTGAAACCAAAGAAAGACACAAACCATGGCAGTTCTCTGGTTTGGTAGCATCAAGCACTTGGTTAGTGGGCATGTTGAAATTCCACAGGATCTCAACTTAGTTTTTCATATTGTCTAATTTGGCTTGTGGTGATACCATTTCAAATTCATACTTCCTAATTATGCATCAGTGCAAATGAGTATGCAATTTATCAACATGGCGCTCAGTCTTTCTATGCATTCATGATTATTATTATTGCTTCATGAACAAAGATTTAACTGAGATTTCTATAACTATAGAAAGTACTCTAATGTCTAAGCTGACCCAAACAGGAAAGACAGGTTTTCTACAGTCACTTTAGAAGTTCCAGCAACCAAAGAAAGCTTCATTTTCTTTGCTCTTTTGCTCAATGCCCATTTAGTTTTGGAAAAGAAGGCTATCTAGTAGAATTTATGTCAATATTTCTTCTTGTTAACAGTCTCTTTTATCCACTTGTAACAGTTGATTCTAGAAAAGGTGAGAATCCATTGTAAGGAACCTTTGTATTATCTTCTGTAATAATCTCTTGCTCCACATGCCAGAGACTAGTTGGGATCTTCACATCACAAATGGTTTTTTATAGGGCTTCAGTGATTGTTCAGTGATGAGAAAGGCTTTAAGCCTGCTCACTGCATGTGAGATTTTGCAGTACAGCTTCAGTGCTTGTTTGCTGAATATAGGGGTTTCAGATCTGCCAACCACAAGCGAATTTCAAATCTAAGAATATGACTTTTAACTAAGGAGGAATTTCACATCTAAGTGTAGGAATTTTAGATAGGTAAGAATTGGAGTGGAATTTCAAATCTAATAGCAGTAATTTAATCAAGCTAAGGAAGAATTTCAATCATATGTATGAGGTGCATTCCAGAAGTTTTGGGATTTTTTCAGTAGGGACATTTATTAATTTCAGAAAAGTAGAAACTCTAATCTCCTTCAAAGTAGGATCCTCTGACTTCAATGCACTTTTTGTAGCACTGCAGTCATTTTGTGAATTCTCCATGGAAGTCATCCAGAGTAAAGATGTCAAGGACCCTTGCTATGGCCTCCTTCCTTTTCTCATTGTTCATCTCCTTCAGCTTGGGGAACAAACAAACATCAGAGGGAGTAAGTTCTGGACTGTAGTGTGGGTCAGAGACAGATTTGATGGCCATCACTGTCAACACAAAAACTTTATTGCATAGTGAGTTTCTAAATTGTCTTCACATCCTGACAGTTTTCTCAATTTTCTATATCTCCTTTTCTCTCTGTCACAGCCTCTTTATCTTCAAAACGTATACTCCTGAGGTTCTCCTTCATCATGGAGAACAACCAAAAATCCAGAGGAAGAATGCCTGGACTGTAGGGACGATGCTGCAGATTTTTTATGTCTATCTTTATCTACAGAAAAAGAATAGTGAGCTTCTAAATTGTTTTCATGTCATAACTACATTCTGTCATCTGACAAGCAGTGTTTAGTAAGATGTATTCAATGAGCTGTTATAGCAGTCTCCTTCAGTATGGAATAATAACAATTTTGGTAGGTCAGCTTATTAGACATATAGTAATGATATACTAAAGTTATAAAGTTAAAGTTATAATAATATAGGACGGTTATAACTGTTTCTACTAAAAAAGGAATGCAGCTCATATGTCAAAAGTATAATGTTGAAACAATTACAATATTACAATTCAAAATGGAGTGTATGACTATATTTTAAATCATAAATCTTAAGGAAAAATGTGAACGAAATTCTGTTAATTTCTTTTCGAGAAACTATAATTTCTTGAGTAATATATCCTGAAATAATAGTATGAAATAAGAAAGTAAAACAGTTACAAAATCAATCTTACAAAAAAAAATTATTCTTTAGCAAAATCATATTTATTTTTTTATTTAATTTTCCTTTAAAACTCATAAAAAGTTTCAAAATGAAGTATGAGAATTTATGTTTCCAAATTTGGAGCTGATTTAATCTTTTTTTTTTTTTTATTTCTTACAAAATGATTTCATCGATTCAATAATGAGACAAATCATTCCTTTTAAAGTCCTGTGATAAGGTCATGATTTTCATCATTTATGATTTCAAAGTGAAAAGCAGCAATCTATTTCTTTTCCTGTTTGTGGCCCTACACCGACTTCCCTGGGTCTATTGTCTGTTCTTATAAATGTGTAATGGATGACGGAATGGGACAAAATTGTGTAATGATAAGGCCAAGTGAGAAAATGAGTCTTTTAATTTATTCTTTGTCCCAATATCCACAAATGAAAATCAAATCAATCATTTCTATGTCTATTGCAAAGTAGATAAGTAAAGACGTATTGCCAAATCAGTTCACACACAAACACACACACACACACACATATATATATATATATATATATATATATATATTAAAGACTTTAAATAGTATCAGTTATAGCAAATTTAGTATAGGAGATACGGAAATTGAACATAGACTGAATTTAAGTTAGTTTTTTATCCAATATCTCAAGATGGTACCAAACCAAAATATTAACCTAAGAACATGAACTCTCATCTGACATAGCATTGTCAATCTAAACTGTCATATATACAAGCATTTTCATGGATGAATGATTAAAGATAGATTCAAGCAAAGGAAAACTGTAAGTGTTAAAGTATGCTATCCTTCATCAGATCTCATAGACTTGTGTTACAAAATCAAAGACTAAGAACTTGAACAAATAACAAAAGCCACAAAATGCATAGTACATGTAACTAGAATGGAAAAGAAAGAAATAATAATGATGTTGAGTTAAACAAAAGTTTAAGAAAGAAAGGCCCATCAGTAGTGGAATTGTTAGTGGACTTAAGAAATCTGTTCTCCCGAAAAATTGTTTTAAGAGAAACATTTTATAAAATTTAACTGACTGTAATGCTGTTTGGTCAATGAATGTAAGGAAAGAACAATAATAGAACAGCGTTCAGAAAGATAGAAGATGCCAACTGACATTGCATTTAAACTTTTGAAGATTATAGGGGTCAGGGAAGTAAAAGATTTGAAAGGTGTTTCACGGGTGAGAATTGCAAGAAGAAGTGCTGTAAAAATACAATGCTTTTAATATGAGTAAAAAAAATTAGATGAGAGTCCAAAAGAATAGTAAATATATAAGACAATGTGGGAAACTTTTATTTTGAAATATTTCACTCATGATCTAGCTACTTCAACAGTATGACGATAAGACCAATTAGCCAATTTAGTAGTACGCTAAAATTGACAAAGTGAAGGCACCAAGGAGAAAAGCTTATCAGAACAGTTGCCATGAAAATATTTGTAGAAAAGACAGAGGAGAGTCACATCACATCAGTGAGAAAGAAACTGAAGTTGAGATTCCAGGTCACAACAGATTACATTACAGATCTTTTTTTGGATTTTATCAAGAATCTTGAGATATATTGCTGGAGCACCAGATGAATGGTAGATTTATAAGTGTGCATGATGGATTCTGATGAGAAAATTGTCTAGCATGACACAGTGAACCAATTTCCTTTGCATTTAGATACAGCAATTGATTTAATATAGTCACCCCACTTTAAATCAGTGAAAGGCATATGCCAAAGAAGGTGTTGCTCTCCAGGAGGTTAACATCAGCTATGCTGATGGCAGGCTGAAAATGTTCCCTGTGGTGATTAAATGAAAGCAGTTTCATTTTGGGGACATTAAAATTTACAAGCCATTTCATGACCGAGTTAACCTCTGATTGGAAGTTCTTTTCAAGAGCATTTGCCATTTTTACTTTCTTGAATATGTTGGACTTGTTACTAACCCAGGAGTAAATCATCTCCATAAATTCCTAGTTAGGATCTGATGATATCAGGAATACTGAACTATTACGTGACATCTGTCTTTCTTTATGCTAGCAAATGCTGAATGATTTCCACAAAGATGAAGAAGAGACTCAAGGTGACAGAGATGTGGTTCTACAGAAGGATGCTAAGGATATCATGGACCGAGTGTGCAAACAAAGATGATATCTTAGAGAGGTTGCAAACAAGGAGGAGGCTTATATTTAATATCAGGAAGAGGCAGCTGAAGTTTCTGAGATACAATGAGGAGGGAAAGCCTGGAGAATCTGATACTCACAGGTTAAATAAAGGGAACAAGAGACAAGGTAAAACAGCGTGTGACATACCTAGTGGGCTTTAGCAAGTTGCTGACAGAATGTTGTCTATGGAAGGAAGTAGATGGAAAGGACTTGCTGAGAGCTGCAAGGGATAGAGGGAGGTAGAGAGCCATGATCACCTACGTCCTGAAAGGACATGGCACATAAAATGAAAAGATATCAGGAATGTTGTTGATGAAGATCAGAAACAGCATAGGTGATGACTTCTTGCTATGTGTCTCATCCACTTCGATTTTTGTCAGTTAATCCTTTCTATTTTGATCTTGGTCTCATCTTTGATCCATAATGATCTTTAGATGTACACACACATGATCCCACATGAGAAATAATGCTTCTCCCTTCAATATTGTAAATTTCAAGATCAGTTTCATTGAATGTGTTCCATGTGAACATAGAAAACCATACCACATGAAAAAGAGGAATAATAATAATCCAATCAAATTGCTCTGTCTTAGATTTTAGATTTAGTTGCACTCAGAGTCTCTAAAAGAAAATTAAAGTTAAGTTTACAACCGCAAAAATCAGTCATTTCAGAAGCATCCACTTGTTATAAATGACTTCAAAGATTCGGCTGCTAATCACTTACTCACTTTTGCCAACTAACTGCCATGAAAAGGCACCAGCTGAACATTTAATGTAGGTAAACCTACTCTTATTCAGACATACACATACAGACTGCTCATTGAACTCCAATACAACAAAAGAACTTTTTATTTCATTCAAAACTTTTTCTATTTTAACAGGCTTGAATTTACAAGAACACACTTTGCATTTTTCCCATCTTACTTTTTTTCTTTGCATCATGCATAAAATTATTGTTTTTTATCTTTACCATTCATGTGTTGAATTTACTTGTTTTGAGATTGTTATATATTGACATTTTTTAATCATGGATAATCCAAATGTGTGTCTACATAAATATTAATCGACGGATCTCTCCATTAAACTACAGTGTGTTAGATTAACTTTCTTATCTCTTTCCTAATCTATGCTTACCATACTTGACTGGTTATATGACACTTAAAGGTCAGTGAGTTACATGCCAGTCTGTAAAGAGGAATTTTGAGGTAGATGGCATGAAGAGTTGATGCTTTTCTGTCATGTGGGAAAACACAGCCTTTTACAAAATGAGGTGCTGGAATTTTAACAGACTTTAAATGAAATCACTTTGCTTGTTTTTTTATCTTAATTGTTTCTTTGAATCATGCATAGAATTATTGTTCTTTAATCCATTCTTGTTTTAAATTAATTTTTTCTTTTTGAGAATGTTAAAATTTTTTACTGAATTTTGCTAGGGGACTAAAGTTTAATCTATATAGACCTCCATGTAAATATTAATCTTCTTATCCCTACAGTTACAATAAAAAATGCATTAGATGGACTAAAGAAAAAGTGACTTGAAACAGGAAAAAAATGAAAAAAGACAGTGTTTTCTGATAAGAAGTTTAGATAATCCCATTGGAATGCAATGCTACTGGCACAAACTTTCTATAGAGGAGCCAGTTTCTTTCCTTTTTTTTTTCAACCAACCATCCATTTGGTGGAAGATATGTGGAGCTTTTACCATCAAAGGCAGAGCTAAATTGAAATGCAAGCAAAATACTTGTAGGGTCGAGTGAGTCGGACCATGTAAAAGATAACGAATAGTGATTGAAGGTTGACACTAAGCAAATCTAATGGTGAAAAGCAAACCAACTGCAAGCAAACAAGGAAGACAAGATATTTACAAAGTAAGAACTAAAAATATCACACAGTAAAAGTGACACATAATAGTTATATATTTTATCAGAGAATGTTCCTTTTAAAAATATATTTTATACACTCTTACTTTCTTTGCCAATTTATATTTTGACATTATGTTTATATGTTTAATAAATCAATTAATTTTGTAATACAAATCAGAGGAATATATAAGACAATTTAGAGTAAAGTGCTGTAAAAATACAATGCTTTTAATATGAGTAAAAAAATTAGATGAGAGTCCAAAAGAATAGTAAATATATAAGACAATGTGGGAAACTTTTATTTTGAAATATTTCACTCATGATATGGTTTGGTTTGGTTTGGTTTGTTTTATGGCATATCAACCTCAATGGGTTACTTAATGCCTACAAGATTTTTATTTCTGGAAATTTTTTTTCCAAAAATATATTTCTGGTAATATTTTTTCTTTCAAAAATATATGGCTGGTAATATTTTTTTTCCTTCAAAAATGCATTGCTGGTAATAAGGTATTGCTGGTAATAATTATTTACAAAATTGTATTGCTGGTAATATTTATTTTCTTCAAAAATATATTGCTGGTAATAATTTTTTCCTCAGAATATTTATTAAATTTGGTATTAAAACCTATTTTTACACTTTCATACTGTTTTGACTCCAGTTTAGGAGTTAATTATTTTCCTATAGTTGGGGCCCTAACAGGTGATACCACTCCAGGTCAGGGTGGACCTAGGAACACTAGTAATTAACAGGTAGTTCCACACTCCTCAAAACCTCCTGATTAGAGGCCTTGCAATTAGACATAGCTTATCGTCATACCCAGGACGTGGATGTAGTTTATCATCTTACCCAGGATGCCTCATGAAATGGTTTCATCAGAAGAGAGTAATTTTATTTCAACAAAATGTACATTAGCAAGACAAAAAGGGATATTGTTATGCAAATATACCTTCATCTAAAAATAATAATGTTTCTTTTTGATTCATGATTGCCCAAGGATATTTCTGTATAAGTGAATGTAATGAAGCAAACAGTAATTTGAACTTGGCTCTCTGAAATCGCATTGATATTGCTTGACTTCAGTGCTCATATGAAAAACGATTGTTTCAAGGTGAATTGGCTGTAATTAATTATGTAATATCTTACCAAACAAATTCATGAAAATATTGCTTTAATTACCATATATACTTGTGTAACCCATGGTTTTGTATATTGGGAAATTCCAAAATTTTCATTAATAAAAAATGGTTTTATCATGTATATCATCTATCATGTGATTTCCCCATTTTGAAAGATCAAATTACAATAGAAAAACTTTTTTTCTTATATCTTTTTATCCCAAGTTCTATTGAAATTAGTTAAAAAGTAAAAGAGAATGATAAAAATAGATAAAAAAATACCATTAGTAGCATGATACTCATTGTGTAAACGTGTGCAGCTATAAGTAACCAAACAAAAAACAGCTAAACATGTTATAAACGTAAACAAAGGTAAAGATGCATATTTGCTATGTTTGTATTTTATAATACGATAACTAATATGTGAATATTACATGCATTATTATTGGATACAGTTAAGTAACAATTTTGTTTTCATCAGAATCATGTTTATTTTAGATACAACTTTAGAGCCAGCAGTACATACACTAATTTTATATCTCATGCATGATGTGATTCCCTTAAAATTAGCTTCAAAATTAGGTCTTTGAAGTTGCATGATACCCAAGTATACATGGTACTTATTTCATTATGAAAAATTCAATATGACATGCTTGAAAATCTGGAATGAGGTGTTAACATTATTTTCCTACAGGAAATTCAATTAAAGTAGATTCAAATAATTTTAAAATTATAAAATTAAACTGGATTAAAGGATTGATTCATGAATTTGTTGACATTAAATTTTTCTTGTCAGAATCCATCTTGCAAATTTATAAATCTACCATTCATGAGTTCACTGAATATAACTGCCATGCCTGGTCTGATGCTCCTGATGTATATCTCAAGATTCATGACAAAATTCAAAAAAGTGTCTGTAATGTAATCATTTCTGAACTGGCATCTCAACTTCAGTCACTTTCTCACTGATGTGACATGGCTTCTCTCTGTCTTTTCTAAGAGCCTTATAATCCAGCAATAATTCTGAGATCCTTATGATCTTGCAATAATCCTAAGAGCTTTATAATCCAGCAATAATTCTGAGAGCCATATGATCCAGTAATAATCATAAGAGCTTTATAATCCAGTAAAAATCCTAAAAGCCTAATAATCCAGCAATAATCCAAGGCTTCCTTCTGTCTTTTCTACAAATATTTTCATGGCAACTAATCTGATGAGCTTTTTTTTTCTGGAGCCTCAACTTGTTCTCTGTGAATTTCTGACTTGTTTTCAAGTGATCTTTTTGCTTTCTAGTCTTCACATGTACATCATTATACACTTTTTAAAAGCCTTTTATTAAGGTTCTTCTGATGTTTTTCACTGATATGAAGTGAAGTGATTGTATAGAATCAACTGCTATGTCTACTTCTAGGAAAGTTGCTTCAACATAATGAGCCAGAAAACTTTTCTAGTCAGAATCCATCTTACACATTTATAAATCTGCCATTCCTGAGTACATTGAATATAACTGCCATACCTGTTTTGGTACACCTGTTGTATATTTCAAGATTCTTGACAAAATCCAAGAAAGAGTTTGTATTAGGTTGGTGCAAAAATAATTTCGTTTTCTAACATATGTTACTATGTGAGAAAACGAAATTATTTTTGCACCAACCTAATAATATAATCGAATCTGATCTGGCATCTTGACTTCAGTCTATTTCTCACTGATGTGTCATGGCTTCCCGTTGTCTTTTCTACAAATATTTTCATGGCAACTGTTGTAATGGCCTTTTTCCTTGGTGCCTTGACTACATGAATTTAAGCATGCTACTAGATTGGCAACTAGGTCCCAACATTTTACTGTTGAATGTGCTAGATGCAACTGACTCTTCTATAACAGTTTCTTTTCTTGAACATCTCATCTTTGGAACACGTTTCTGATTCCTTGCTTCACTGCCACCTACAATCTTCAAATGTTTAAATGCAATGTCATTTGACATCTTCTATCATCCCGAATCTTATTCCCTTATTGTCCTTTCCCGCACTTCTCCTCACTAAAGTCTTCTCTTTCTCTTTTACTCTTTATAGGCTTGATGGAAATCAATGATTAAAGAAATAATAAAATAAATATGAGTTCAGTCCCTGAGCCAGGTAGCATAGACTTATTTTTAGTGCAGAGGGAGCAATAACTGAGCAGTACTAAATAAGAACAAGATGAGATATCCCTAAACATGGACAATGAAATGATAGGATAAAGAACAGTGAAATGAGAATAATGTAGCCCTGAATAAGGGATTCATTTTGACATTCCTTGAACGTTACCCTGAAGGACTGACAAGCAGCTGAAGAAGGCCAGGGTGTTCAATAGCCAAAATATTTTGCGATAATAAGAGCAAATATGGAGACATTAATCCAATATAAATAATACAGAAAATAAATAATACTTTATTTCAAAATTGTGAATATGTTTAATAAAATGAGTAATATTAAAATATATCTTCTTAAAATAATGTTATAGCCTAATTTTCTTTTAATCATTTCACCCAAGTAAGGCAATAAAGCCACTAAGATGGATGGGGTTACTGAATATAAAATAATCTGAGAAAAAGAAAACATTATTAAGGAGAGAGAATAATGAAAGAATAGGAAATAAGAAGACAACAACTGATATTGCATTCCAACAATAGATTGCCATTTCTTTCTGCGATAGACCAGTTGCCATCCAAGAACCCGGTCAGTCCTGCCATTTACCCATTGCTGGGGGTAGAAGAAGAGGAAGATTCATACCTTTTCCAAGGGTATTAGCACATAAGTGAAAGTAATGGTTTCAGCTGGAATTCGAACTTGGCTCTCCGATTCCTCAGTCCGATCCTCTATCCATTATTCCACCATGCCTCCCTCTAAATACATATATTATTTATATTTCAAATATTTATAATAATTAAATAAGTAATATCTGTGTATATTTCGGAGATGAGCTATTGTAATTATTTATAATCTTTATATTGTTTGGACTGTAGTCCTCATATTTGTTGCCATATTCATGATGTTTTGTCCGTTATATGCTCTAACTTTCTTCAGATGATTAGAATTTTGAACTGAACCCTTTATTCTGTCCATTATGGTAGACAGTTCTAGTTCCACGTACCATACCTTTTCACAGTGTCTAAGTTATCTCCAAGATTTTGTTCACCACTTCAGTAACTAGGTGTTGAACACACAACACTTTGAGTCAAGTCACTGGATACAACCAAAACTTTCATTTACTGGGCCATATATCCTTGAAGAACGCTGGAGTATACAATGACTGAAATGTTGTGAATATGGCAACAAAGATGAGCACAACAGTCCAAACAATGTAAATACTGTAAATAAATAAATAATATTTTAACAAACTAGTTTATTAACATATTGCTTTAATTATGACAAATTAAGTATGACTTAATCTTCTAAAATATCACTTATTTTGTTCCAACATCACTTATTTTATGAAGATATATTAAATAAATTAAAATATTACTTTTTAGAAACATTAACTATTTTAAATTCAAACACTATTTAGATTTTTTGGACTGTTGTCCCCATTTTTGTTACCATATTCACAATGTTTCAGCCTTCGTATGCTCCGGCCTTTTTCAGGTGATTGGAATTTCAAAAAGAAAATAAAAGTTTGTGATTCTTGCACCTTTAAGAAATATTTTTACACTGAGGTCAAAGTACCAAATGACATTAGTATTCAGTCATTTCAAAACAAGAGTGTTTATATTTATACATCATTAGTAAATTTTTCCCTTGCTAAAAGTACCAAGTAACTTTTGGACTAAATTAATGCTGGTTAGTATTTGTCAGTTGGATTCTGAATACTAAAACATATATCCATTTTAACTAAGTTGCTCTAGGCAACAAAATGAGACAAGTCTGTGAAAATTTTCTGTATATATTACTTGAAGATATTCTTCTGTTATGTGCTATCTCCCTACAGGTTGTGGGTGATCATGACTCTCCACAACCTCTTGTCTTTTGTAACTGCCATTAAAGTATTTTTGTTTGTTTGGTGGGGGGGGGCTATTTCTCACAATCCCTATTCTGCCAACTATTTACACAAATGTGTTAAGTTGATCATGCACTGCATTTTCTCTATCCCTCTTACCTTCTATATGTCCTGTGAGCAACAAATTTTCCAAGTCATCTTTCCTCATGGTGTACCCTAGAAATTTCAAATTTCATTTTCTAATTCTAAGTATGTGTTTTTTTGTTTACATTTTCCCTAAAACTAGTCATTGCTTATATGTTAAGCATTCTTCTGTAGAACCATATTTCTGTTGACACAGGATTCTTCTTCACCTGTGAGAAAATTGTCCAGCATTTGCTGCCATATACAAGGACCTATATAACAGTTCACTATTCTTTTTGTAGTTTCTTTCTAATTAAATATTCCTTTTTCTTAATACTTTGCTTAGCTTTCAGAAAGAATCTTTTGCTATGACAATGTGCCTTCATATTTCAGTGTTCCAGCTTCTGTTCTCTGTTAACACATTTCTGAGATATTTAAATTTTTCTATGTGTATTTCTGAGATGAGGTATTGTAACTATTTACACTATGTACACTGACCAGACTGTTGTCTTCATCTTTCTTGTCATATTAACAACGTTTCGGCAGTTGTATGCTCCGGCCTTCTTCAGGTGATATTAGTTGGAATTTTGAACTGAACACTTTATTTAGTCTGTGTGGGTAGATTGTTCTAATTCCACATGCCATGCCTTAGGATATCTCAGTTTCAGTTAATTCCTCTTGGTAACTCAAATCTCTGAGATTTTTTTTTGTTCCCTCTGTTGTGACCAAGTATTGAACTGTCAACTTGGATCAAGTCACTTTAAGGATCCAACACTTTTATCCTTAGGGAAAATCAGTGAGTGAATTTTTGAAGCGTGAGCTCAATACCTGGCAACAGCAGAGGGAACAAAAATCACTTGGAGAGTTGAGTTACCAATTTGTTGTTCTCATCTTTGGCTGTTCCTTTTACTGACAACCATACATTCTCTCTTCTTACAGCTGTTGTTTAGTCATTTCTTCTCAATTTCTTTTATTACCATCTGTAGAACTTCCTGTACTTTCCTTTCTGTGTCTGCTATCAGCATTGTGTCATTTGCATATTTAATCTAAAGACTGTGGTCACTAACAACAAACCCTTGTAGGAGTTCCAATTCTCTCACAATTGCTTCATGGCATAGGTTGAATGTTCAGTGAGAACACACATATTTGATTTCAAGATGCGAATAATTTATTTTCTTAAATGTTTGCCAACTATATACACTACAGTTCAAAAGATTGATGTCACCAGTGGTAATTTTTAAAATTGACCGATAAAGTAGCTTTTGTGTTCTTTAAATAAGAGACAATTATTATACATGGCTAAAAAAAAGTGAGACATGATTTTTTGTTAGAAATTTTATTATGACAAAAAGAAAAAAAAATTATGACTAAATTTTGCTCTCATCAAAATATCCTCCTTTAGCCTTGATTACTGCAGCTCAATTTTTTTTTGCATTCATTGCTAAAAGTATAAGTTTGATAATTGATTCCATTCTTTTTAAATGACTCTAAGAGTTCTTTTTTATTTTTTCACTCTTCTGTCAAGTTCATCCCATGCCAATTCCAGCGGTGGTTTCAAACTTTTGAACTGTAGTGTATTTCTATTTTTCTTTCTACTGATCCATCTGTATAGCTATCCCTATCTTTTTATGTTTGTCTTTGCTTGAAGTTCTGAGATTAAAATATTATCTTTCTATTCTCATCTGCATTCTTTTGATTGTAAGGTTTTAATCATATCACCCTCAAGACTTCTTCAAGTATATATTGTATCTGCTAATCCTTCAGAAGCTGTGAATTAAATCTTAATCATAATTTGTCTTTGTCATGATAATGTGAAGAAAGGTGATTCTGCTTAAAATTCCTGAATGCTTGTTGGATGTAAAATGCACAGAAGCAAAACCAGAGAACATACCTGCAGAAATAGGGTGACTAAAACAATAAAGATATGATACTATTAACCATTATTTAATTATAAAGAGTATTTCTTTCATCATAATTTTACTTACTTTATTTACAATAGTAATTTATGGCAAGTGGGAGGCATGCTGGAGTAATGGATAGTGGTTCAGAATCAGAGAACCGAGTTAGAATTCCAGTTGAATCCATTACAGTTACTTACGTGCTAATACCCTTGGGAAAAGTATAAATCATTTTCTTCTCCCTGCTCCAGATATGGGTAAAAAGCATGACAGACTGTGTTCTATAGATTTGGATGTCAACTGGTCTACTGCAGAAAGAAATGGCAACCTACTGCAGGAAAAAAATTTGCCTTATCAGTCATGTATCAAATGATACATGATCGCCTAAGCGTGTATCACGCACAGCACATAACTGACTGAATGTATGGCAAGAAAGTGTTGAGGTTGGGAGAAACAATTAACTCCCCCAGCAACTATGGGGGGTAAATAGGTAGAGAGGGGAGAGGGATGAGAGGTAACAAAAATAACAATGTCTCAGAAACCACAGCAACTTGAGGAACAAAATGTCTACAGGGACCGTCTTCACAAGACACTGTGTCTTGCCAACTGCCAACTACTACTTTCCCACAGCTTTTATTGGCATGAGGCATCTTACAAAGACCTGGATCTTGACCAGTTCCAGAGAAGCCCATATCTAGACATGCCAAACTGTTCTGTTGTTTTAATTAAAAGAAGGAAAAAACTTGTAATTCCAATGAATAATTTATTTCTTTATGGAAATATTTCAGCTAGTCTTGGTCATACCTTAATTTGAGAAAAATAGTACAAAGAATTTTTTTTTTTTTTATGCCTCAACTTGCTATTACATTGTAAAAGTCATCAACTCAGTTTGTTTTCCTTGATTTAGATTCTTAAGCGTTTCAAACTTCTTTGTACTGTTTTACTCAAATTAAGGAGTCACCAAGACTGGCAACAGCTAGCCGAAATATTTCCATAAAAATTAAATCATTCATTGGAATTACAAGTTTTTTCTTTCTTTTAATTATGCAACTACCAACAGAGACAAGCATTCTAACTTTGCTCCTTTGTTAAACCTGGATGTAACTGGTGTTGGCATGCAATCCATGGTCTTTTTTGCATCTATACTGATGTACATTCACCACATTTACATTAGTGATATTAGTACTAGTAATATTATCTTGAATTTTTATGTGAGGGCACGGTCTTTTTAGTGTTATATCAAACATTAAACAAATTCAGTCCATCACTGTCTGTATTCCATACCCAGTAAATTCAAACCATTTTCATTCTGGTCAAGTCATCACTGTCATAACCAGTAGTTTGCTATTCTCGGTCAGACTATGCATTCTGTAACATTATATAACATAATTTTTTTTTTTACTATTGAATTTGTTAAGCTTTCTTCTATTTCAAATTTAACATTACTTAAAGAAACATTTATTGCTTCCCTGAAATTTCTTTGCTAGAATATTACTTTCCATTTAGATATACATCTTTTCAATGACAAATTATAAGCTTTTTATTGGATTATTGTCTGAAGATGCTCAGGGTCATTCCCTTAATTTGGTGTGGTTGAAATTTCTTTTTTTTTTTTTTTTTAAAGTATGCAATAGTCAGCTTTGCATAGATATAATTTTTATCTGGAATCTTCTTGGTTGGGATCCACTACACATAAAAGAACTATTTCCTGCATTTAACTTAATTCAACCATCAGTGAATTTGAAATGGCCACTAGAATATTAGTCATATTTATTGATTATTTCCAGAAGAATTCTTTACATGAAGAAGATTGAGAGCTCAAAGAAAGATCCCAAACTACATACCCTTGATTTGGGCAATGTCCGATCTGATAGACTCTAGAAGTGAATAAACAATTAGTTTACCTATGCAAAAGTTAGGTTTGTATTCTTATTAGATGTTATTAATATAATATTGCATACTTAATTACCATATGATGTACAACCACTGATTTGATTAATAAAATCTATCTATAAATATATATATATATATATTTGCATTATTGTCCTCATCTTTGTCACCATATTTATTACAACATTTCGGTCGTTGTACACTCTGGCCTTCTTCAGGTGGTTGGAATGTTGAACTGAACCTTTTATTTCACTCACTCAGGTAGACCATTCTAGTTCCACGTGCCATGTTTAATGGATGTCAGTTATCTGTTATCTCCTGTTAATTCCCCTCTCCAAGTTCTCCACTGCCTTAAACGGGTATTGAACTCACACTCTTTGGGTCCTGTCACTGGATCTAACCAATGCTTTTATCCTTTGTGCCATAGACAGATATATATATTCGATATTCATTTTTATGGGACATCTTTCTGTCCTCTTTATATGGAAGCTATAGGAACCTGAATTAAAGTATAAGAAGTTTTATGATTGTTTTATTTCAATCTAGGCTGACATTTCAGACTCAATGGAACTAATTTAACAATTAACTATCAACTTCCATTAGTCATTAACATTTTTAGGCTTCAGCATTTTGAACTGTCTGATAAATATGTAATTATGATATCTTGTTCTCTGAGAAATGTTTGACAAGAAAGAACTTTATTTATTTAGAAGCATTTAAAATATTCATGTTTTGGATATTATGAGGCTTTCTGTGATTCTAAAGAATTCAAATCAAAGCTGGAAAATGTCGAAAGAAACAATTGTGGTTCGAAATGAAAAGCAAAAGAGAAACATTAAGAAATTAAAATTAAGAAAAAAGAAAGTAAAAAGAAAAAAGAACAAGAAAGACAATTACTTGAAGTAAAAAGAAAACAGAATGGAAAAGAGAGATTAGGAAAAACAGGGAATGAATATTTTAAATTAAAAAGAGAGAGGACAAAAAGTAAAATCAATGAGAAAGATAGATTTGAAAATAGAGGGTGTAAATATTTGAAATTAAAAAAAGAGAGTTTGTTTTATTAGTTTGTTTAATGGCATATCAATTCCTTATGGGCCATTTAAATGTCAAAATTTAATTTTCTTGGGAGCTTTAAAGTAATAAAAATATGTTATTCTGCTTTTATAGTTGAATCCATGGTAGATGATACTCAGCTTTTGTGCATATGTATGTTTGTGTGGACATAATTATTAGGTTGGTGCAAAAATAATGTTGTGTTTTGACGTTCAACTTCAAAAGAAAAACGACATTATTTTGCACCAAACTAATACTAGAGGTGGCGATATGTGTGTTTTGTAGCTTTGTTGAAGTTATATTTTGGAATACAGTTTAGTTTAAAAATTGTAGGGCAAAAATGTATTGCTGGTACATTTCTTTTTACAAAAATGTATTGCTGCTAATTATTACTATGGAAATGTATTCTTATACTTTCATAGAGTTTTGACCACAGTTTTCCTAGAGTTAGGACACTAACAGGTGCTACCACCTTGGGTCAAGATGGACCTGGGAACAATAGTGATTAAGAGGTTGCTCCACACTCCTTAAAACCTCTTGATCAGAGACCTTGCAGCAGGAAGTAGTTTATCATCATACCCAGGCCAAAAAAAGTGTTAAAAAAGAAAGAAGAATGATAAAGACAGTTACTTGAAAAAAAATGAGTAAAAAGAAAACAATGAAAAAGAGAGATTAGGAAAAAAAGGGAATGAATATTTTAAATCAAAAAGAGAGAGGACAAAATAGTAAAAACAATGTGAAAGAGAGATTTGAAAATAGAGGGTGTAAATATTTGAAATTAAGAAAGAGTTCAAAAAGAAAGAAGAATAAGACAGACAATTACTTGAAATAAAAAGGTGGATAAAATCAAAGAGAATGAAAACATTTAAAATTAAAAAAGAGAGAGGACAAAAAATAAAAACAATGAAAAAGCAGGTGTTGTATTAATACAACACATGATTAGTTGTTTTGGGTATGCCATAAGAGAAATTTTCATTATAGCTTCACAGTATGCCAAAGCTAGAAAGACACGAGTTATTTAATTTTCTCCCACTCTTACCAGGTCGTCCTTCAAGTTCTTAGCCCTAGCTGGGGCTGCAAAACATCGGATTCAAGTCTCAACAAATTCTGGTTCATCCAAGCAACTTAAACATTCTTTCAGCAACTCCTTAGAGGGATTTGAAAATGGAGTGTGTAAATATTTAAAATTAAAAAAAGGGAGTTTAAAAATAAAGAAGAATGAGAAAGAGAGTTACTTCAAATAAAAAACGAAGGTAAAAAGAAAACAGAATGTAAAGATGAGATCAGGAAAGAGAGGGAATAGATATTTGAAATTAAAATAGAGAGAGGGCAAAATCATAACAAAAAAATGTGTAAGAGAGATTTGAAAATAGAGGGTGTAAATATTTGAAATTAAGAAAGAGAGTTTAAAAAGAAAGAAGAATGGGAAAGATTGTTACTTGAAATTAAAATTAGAGCAAAAAAAGTGTGCAAATATTTAAAATTAGCAAAAGAGAGAAGGCAAAAAATAAAGAAGGATGAGAATAAAGATTTAGAAGGAGGGAGTGTGAATGCCTGAAGTAAAAAAAAGAGAAGAATGAGAATGAAGAATTAGAAGGAGGGAGTGTGAATGCTTGAAGTAAAAAAAAGAGAAAAAGGAGAATGAAGAATAAGAAGGAGGGAGTGTGAATGACTGAAGTAAAAAAAAAGAGAAGAATGAGAATGAAGAATTAGAATGAGGGAGTGTGAATGCGTGAAATAAAAAAAAGAGAAGAATGAGAATGAAGAATTAGAAGGAGGGAGTGTGAATGCCTGAAGTAAAAGAAAGAGAAGAATGAGAATGAAGAATTAGAAGGAGGGAGTGCGAATGCCTGAAGCAAAAAAAAAAGAAGAATGAGAATGAAGAATTAGAAGGAGGGAGTGTGAATGCCTGAAGTAAAAAAAAGAGAAGAATGAGAATGAAGAATTAGAAGGAGAGAGTGTGAATGCCTGAAGTAAAAAAAAAGAGAAGAACGAGAACGAAGAATTAAAAGGAAGGAGTGTGAATGCCTGAAGTAAAAAGAAGAGAAGAATTAGAATGAAGAATAAGGAGGGAGTGTGAATGCCTAAAGTAAAAAAAAGAGAAGAATGTGAATGAAAAATTAGAAGGAGGGTGTGTGGAAGCGTGAAGTAAAAAAAAAAGAAGAATGAGAATGAAGAATTAGAAGGTGGGAGTCTGAATGCCTGAAGTAAAAAAAAAGCGAAGAATGAGAATAAAGAATTAGAAGGAGGGAGTATGAATGCCTGAATTAAAAAAAAAAAAGAGAATGAGAATAAAGAATTAGAAAAAGGGAGTGTGAATGCCTGAAGTAAAAAAAAGAGAAGAATGAGAATAAAGAATTAGAAGGAGGGTGTGTGAATGCCTGAAGTAAAAGAAAGAGAACAATGGGAATGAAGAATTAGAAGGAGGGAGTGTGAATCCCTGAAGTAAAAAAAAAGCGAAGAATGGAGAATGAAGAATTAGAAGGAGGGAGTGTGAATGCCTTAATTAAAAAAAAAAGAGAATGAGAATAAAGAATTAGAAAAAGGGAGTGTGAATGCCTGAAGTAAAAGAAAGAGAACAATGTGAATGAAGAATTAGAAGGAGGGAGTGTGAATGCCTGAAGTAAAAAAAAAAGAGAAGAATGATAATCAAGAATTAGAAGGAGGGAGTGTGAATGCCTGAAGTAAAAAAAAGAGAAGAATGAGAATGAAGATTTAGAAGGAGGGAGTGCGAATGCCTAAAGAAAAAAAAGAGAACAATGTGAATGAAGAATAAGACGGAGGGAGTGTGAATGTCTGAAGTAAAAAAAAGTGAAGAACGAGAACGAAGAAGAAGACGGAGGGAGTGTAAAGGCCTGAAGTAAAAAAAAGAGAAGAATGATAATGAAGAATTCGAAGGAGGGAATGTGAATGCCTGAAGTAAAAAGAAGAGATGAATTAGAATGATGAATAAGAAGGCGGTAGTGTGAATGCCTGAAGTAAAAGAAAGAGAACAATGTGAATGAAGAATTAGAAGCAGGGAGTGTGAATGCCTGAAGTAAAAAAAAAGTGAACAATGTGAATGAAGAATTAAGAGGAGGGAGTGTGAAATCCTGAGGTAAAAAAATGAGAAGAATGAGAATGAAGAATTAGAAGGAGGGAGTGTGAATGCCTGAAGTAAAAAAAAGAGAAGAATGAGAATGAAGAATTAGAAGCACGGAGTGTGAATGACTGAAGTAAAAGTAAGAGAAGAATGAGAATGAAGAATTAGAAGGAGGGAGTGTGAATGTCTGAAGTAAAAAGAAGAGAAGAATTAGAATGAAGAATAAGGAGGGAGTGTGAATGCCTGGAGTAAAAAAAAGAGAAGAATGTGAATGAAAAATTAGAAGGAGGGGGTGTGGAAGCGTGAAATAAAAAAAAAAGAAGAGAATGATGAATTGGAAGGCGGGAGTGTGAATGCCTGAAGTAAAAGAAAGAGAACAATGTGAATGAAGAATTAGAAGCAGGGAGTGTGAATGCCTGAAGTAAAAAAAAAGTGAACAATGTGAATGAAGAATTAAGAGGAGGGAGTGTGAAATCCTGAGGTAAAAAAATGAGAAGAATGAGAATGAAGAATTAGAAGGAGGGAGTGTGAATGCCTGAAGTAAAAAAAAGAGAAGAATGAGAATGAAGAATTAGAAGCACGGAGTGTGAATGACTGAAGTAAAAAGAAGAGAAAAATGAGAATGAAGAATTAGAAGGAGGGAGTGTGAATGTCTGAAGTAAAAAGAAGAGAAGAATTAGAATGCAGAATAAGGAGGGAGTGTGAATGCCTGGAGTAAAAAAAAGAGAAGAATGTGAATGAAAAATTAGAAGGAAGGGGTGTGGAAGCGTGAAATAAAAAAAAAAGAAGAGAATGATGAATTGGAAGGCGGGAGTGTGAATGCCTGAAGTAAAAAAAAAAGAGAACAATATGAATGAAGAATTAGAAGGTGGGAGTGTGAATGCCTGAAGTAAAAGAAAGAGAACAATGTGAATGAAGAATTGGAAGGAGGGAGTGTGAATGTCTGAAGTAAAAAAAAAGAGAAGAATGAGAACGAAGAATTCGAAGGAGGGAATGTGAATGCCTGAAGTAAAAAAAAGAGAAGAATGACAATGAAGATTTAGAAGGAGGGAGTGCGAATGCCTAAAGAAAAAAAAGAGAACAATCTGAATGAAGAATAAGACGGAGGGAGTGTGAATGCCTGAAGTAAAAAAAAAGAGAAGAATGAGAATGAAGAATAAGACGGAGGGAGTGTGAATGCCTGAAGTAAAAAAAAGAGAAGAATGAGAATGAAGAATTAGAAGGACAGAGTGTGAATGTCTGAAGTAAAAAAAAGAGAAGAACGAGAACGAAGAATTCGAAGGAGGGAGTGTGAATGCCTGAAGTAAAAAAAAGAGAAGAACGAGAACGAAGAATTAGAAGGAGGGAGTGTGAATGCCTGAAGTAAAAAGAAGAGAAGAATGAGAATGAAGAATTAGAAGGACGGAGTGTGAATGTCTGAAGTCAAAAAAAGAGAAGAACGAGAACGAAGAATTCGAAGGAGGGAATGTGAATGCCTGAATAAAAAAGAAGAGAAGTATTAGAATGATGAATAAGAAGGCGGGAGTGTGAATGCCTGAAGTAAAAAAAAGAGAACAATATGAATGAAGAATAAGACGGAGGGAGTGTGAATGCCTGAAGTAAAAAAAAGAGAAGAATGAGAATGAAGAATTAGAAGGACAGAGTGTGAATGTCTGAAGTAAAAAAAAGAGAAGAACGAGAACGAAGAATTCGAAGGAGGGAATGTAAATGCCTGAAGTAAAAAGAAGAGAAGAATGAGAATGAAGAATTAGAAGGACGGAGTGTGAATGCCTGAAGTAAAAAAAAGAGAAGAACGAGAACGAAGAATTAGAAGGAGGGAGTGTGAATGCCTGAAGTAAAAAGAAGAGAAGAATGAGAATGAAGAATTAGAAGGACGGAGTGTGAATGCCTGAAGTAAAAAAAAGAGAAGAACGAGAACGAAGAATTCGAAGGAGGGAGTGTGAATGCCTGAAGCAAAAAAAAAGAGAACAATGTGAATGAAGAATTAGAAGGAGGGAGTGTGAATGCCTGAAGTAAAAAAAAGAGAACAATGTGAATGAAGAATAAGACGGAGGTAGTGTGAATCCCTGAAGTAAAAAAAAAGAGAAGAATGAGAATGAAGAATTAAAAGGACGGAGTGTGAATGACTGAAGTAAAAAGAAGATAAGAATAAGAATGAAGAATAAGAAGGAAAGAGTGTGAATGCCTGAAGTAAAAAAAGAGAAGTATGAGAATAAAGAATTAGAAAGAGGGAGTGTGAATGCCTGAAGTAAAATAAGAGAAGAATGAGAATGAAGAATTAGAAGGTGTGAGTGTGAATGCCTGAAGTAAAAAAAAGAGAAGAATGAGAATGAAGAATTAGATGGACGGAGTGTGAATGACTGAAGTAAAAAGAAGATAAGAATTAGAATGAAGAATAAGAAGGAAAGAGTGTGAATGCCTGAAGTAAAAAAAAGAGAAGTATGAGAATAAAGAATTAGAAAGAGGGAGTGTGAATGCCTGAAGTAAAAAAAAGAGAAGAATGAGAATGAAGAATTAGAAGGACGGAGTGTGAATGACTGAAGTAAAAAGAAGAGAAGAATGAGAATGAAGAATAAGAAGGAAAGAGTGTGAATGCCTGAAGTAAAAAAAAGAGAAGTATGAGAATAAAGAATTAGAAAGAGGGAGTGTGAATGCCTGAAGTAAAAAAAAGAGAAGAATGAGAATGAAGAATTAGAAGGACGGAGTGTGAATGACTGAAGTAAAAAGAAGAGAAGAATGAGAATGAAGAATTAGAAGGACGGAGTGTGAAATTCTGAAGTAAAAAAATGAGAAGAACGAGAACGAAGAATTCGAAGGAGGGAATGTGAATGCCTGAAGTAAAAAGAAGAGAAGAATTAGAATGATGAATAAGAAGGCGGGTGTGTGAATGCCTGAAGTAAAAAAAAGAGAAGAACGAGAACGAAGAATTCGAAGGAGGGAGTGTGAATGCCTGAAGCAAAAAAAAAGAGAACAATGTGAATGAAGAATTAGAAGGAGGGAGTGTGAATGCCTGAAGTAAAAAAAAGAGAACAATGTGAATGAAGAATAAGACGGAGGTAGTGTGAATCCCTGAAGTAAAAAAAGAGAGAAGAATGAGAATGAAGAATTAAAAGGATGGAGTGTGAATGACTGAAGTAAAAAGAAGATAAGAATTAGAATGAAGAATAAGAAGGAAAGAGTGTGAATGCCTGAAGTAAAAAAAAGAGAAGTATGAGAATAAAGAATTAGAAAGAGGGAGTGTGAATGCCTGAAGTAAAATAAGAGAAGAATGAGAATGAAGAATTAGAAGGAGGGAGTGTGAATGCCTGAAGTAAGAAAAAGAGGAGAATGAGAATGAAGAATTAGAAGGACGGAATGTGAATGCCTGGAGTAAAAAAAAGAGAAGAATGAGAATGAAGAATTAGAAGGAGGGAGTGTGAATGCCTGAAGTAAAATAAGAGAAGAATGAAAATGAAAATGAAGAATTAGAAGGAGGGAGTGTGAATGCCTGAAGTAAAAAAAAGAGAAGAATGAGAATGAAGAATTAGATGGATAGAATGTGAATGCCTGGAGTAAAAAAAAGAGAAGAATGAGAATGAAGAATTAGAAGGACGGAGTGTGAATGACTGAAGTAAAAAGAAGAGAAGAATGAGAATGAAGAATTAGCAGGAGGGAGTGTGAATGCCTGAAGTAAAAAGAAGAGAAGAATGAGAATGAAGAATTAGAAGGACGGAGTGTGAATGCCTGAAGTAAAAAAAAGAGAAGAATGAGAATGAAGAATTAGAAGGAGGGAGTGTGAATGCCTGAAGTAAAAAAAAGAGAAGAATGAGAATGAAGAATTAGAAGGACGGAGTGTGAATGACTGAAGTAAAAAGAAGAGAAGAATGAGAATGAAAAATTAGAAGGATGGAGTGTGAATGACTGAAGTAAAAAGAAGAGAAGAATAAGAATCAAGAATTAGAAGGAGGGAGTGTGAATGCCTGAAGTAAAAAGAAGAGAAGAATGAGAATCAAGAATTAGAAGGAGGGAGTGTGAATCCCTGAAGTAAAAAAAAGAGAAGAATTAGAATGAAGAATAAGAAGCAGGGAGTGTGAATGCCTGAAGTAAAAAAAAGATACGAATGAGAATGAAGAATTAGAAGGAGGGAGTGTAAATGCCTGAAGTAAAAAAAGAGAACAATGAGAATGAAGAATTAGAAGGAGGGTGTGTGAATGCCTGAAGTAAAAAAAAGAGAAGAATGAGAATGAAGAATTAGAAGGAGGGTGTGTGAATGCCTGAAGTAAAAAAAAAGAGAAGAATGAGAATAAAGAATTAGAAGGAGGGAAAGTGAATGCCCGAAGTAAAAAAAAAGAGAAGAATGAGAATAAAGAATTAGAAGGAGGGAGTGTGAATGCCTGAAGTAAATAAAAGGGAAGAATGAGAATGAAGAATTAGAAGGAGGCAGAGTGAATGCCTGAAGTAAAAAAAAAGAGAACAATGAGAATGAAGAATTAGAAGCAGGGCGTGTGAATCTCTGAAGTAAAAAAAAGAGAAGAATAGAATGAAGAATTGTGAATGCCTGAAGTAAAAAAAAAAGAGAAGAATGAGAATGAAGAATTAGAAGGAGGGAGGGTGAATGCCTGATGTAAAAAGAAGAGAAGAATAAGAATCAAGAATTAGAAGGAATGAGAGTGAATGCCTGAAGTAAAAAAAAAAGAGAAGAATGAGAATGAAGAATTAGAAGGAGGGAGTGTGAATGCCTGAAGTAAAAAAAAGAGAAGAATGAGAATCAAGAATTAGAAGGAGGTAGTGTGAATGCCTGAAGTAAAAAAAAGAGAAGAATGAGAATCAAGAATAAGAAGGAGGGAGTGTGAATGCCTGAAGTAAAAAAAAGAGAAGAATGAGAATGAAGAATTAGAAGGAGGGTGTGTGGATGCCTGAAGTAAAAAAAAAGAGAAGAATGAGAATGAACAATTAGAAGGAGGGAGTGTGAATGCCTGAAGTAAAAAAAAGAGAAGAATGTGAATAAAGAATTAGAAGGAGGGAGTGCCTGAAGTAAAAAAAAAGAGAAGAATGAGAATGAAGAATTAGAAGGAGGGTGTGTGGATGACTGAAGTAAAAAGAAGAGAAGAATGAGAATGAAGAATTAGAAGGAGGGAGTGTGAATGCCTGAAGTAAAATAAGAGAAGAATGAGAATAAAGAATTAGAAGGAGGGAGTGTGAATGCCTGAAGTAAAAAAAAGAGAAGAATGAGAATGAAGAATTAGAAGGACGGAGTGTGAATGCCTGAAGTAAAAAAAAGAGAAGAATGAGAATGAAGAATTAGAAGGACGGAGTGTGAATGACTGAAGTAAAAAGAAGAGAAGAATGAGAATGAAGAATTAGAAGGAGGGAGTGTGAATGCCTGAAGTAAAAAAAAGAGAAGAATGAGAAATGAGAATTAGAAGGACGGAGTGTGAATGACTGAAGTAAAAAGAAGAGAAGAATGAGAATGAAGAATTAAAAGGAGGGAGTGTGAATGACTGAAGTAAAAAGAAGAGAAGAATAAGAATCAAGAATTAGAAGGAGGGAGTGTGAATGCCTGAAGTAAAAAGAAGAGAAGAATGAGAATCAAGAATTAGAAGGAGGGAGTGTGAATCCCTGAAGTAAAAAAAAGAGAAGAATTAGAATGAAGAATAAGAAGCAGGGAGTGTAAATGCCTGTAGTAAAAAGAAGAGACGAACGAGAATGAAGAATTAGAAGGAGGGAGTGTAAATGCCTGAAGTAAAATAAAGAGAAGAATGTGAATGAAGAATTAGAAGGAGGGTGTGTGAATGCCTGAAGTAAAAAAAATAGAAGAATGAGAATGAAGAATTAGAAGGAGGGTGTGTGAATCCCTGAAGTAAAAAAAAAGAGAAGAATGAGAATAAAGAATTAGAAGGAGGGAAAGTGAATGCCTGAAGTAAAAAAAAAGAGAAGAATGAGAATGAAAAATTAGAAGGAGGGAGTGTGAATGCCTGATGTAAAAAGAAGAGAAGAATGAGAAAGAAGAATTAGAAGGAATGAGAGTGAATGCCTGAAGTAAAAAAAAGAGAAGAATGAGAATGTAGAATTAGAAGGAGGGAGTGTGAATGCCTGAAGTAAAAAAAAGAGAACAATGTGAATGAAGAATTAGAAGGAGGGAGGGTGAATGCCTGAAGTATAAAAAAAGTACAATGACAATGAAGAATTAGAAGGAATGAGAGTGAATGCCTGAAGTAAAAAAAAAGAGAACAATGTGAATGAAGAATTAGAAGGAGGGAGGGTGAATGCCTGAAGTATAAAAAAAGTACAATGACAATGAAGAATTAGAAGGAATGAGAGTGAATGCCTGAAGTAAAAAAAAAGAGAACAATGTGAATGAAGAATGAAGAATTAGAAGGAGGGAGTGTGAATGCCTGAAGTAAAAAAAACAGAAGAATGAGAATGAAGAATTAGAAGGAGGTAGTGTGAATGCCTGAAGTAAAAAAAAGAGAAGAATGAGAATGAAAAATTAGAAGGAGGGTGTGTGAAAGCCTGAAGTGAAAAAAAGAGAAGAATGTGAATGAAGAATTCGAAGGAGGGAGTGTGAATGCCTGAAGTAAAAAAAAGAGAAGAATGAGAATGAAGAATTAGATGGAGGGAGGGTGAATACCTGAATTAAAAAAAGAGAAGAATGAGAATGAAGAATTAGAAGGAGGGTGTGTGAATGCCTGAATTAAAAAAAAAAGAAGAATGACAATGAAGAATTAGAAGGAGTGAGAGTGAATACCTGAATTAAAAAAAGAGAAGAATGAGAATGAAGAATTAGAAGGAGGGAGTGTGAATCTCTGAAGTAAAAAAAAGAGAAGAATAGAATGAAGAATTGTGAATGCCTGAAGTAAAAAAAAAAGAGATGAATGAGAATGAAGAATTAGAAGGAGGGAGGGTGAATGCCTGATGTAAAAAGAAGAGAAGAATGAGAAAGAAGAATTAGAAGGAGGGAGAGTGAATGCCTGAATTTAAAAAGAGAAGAATGAGAATGAAGAATTAGAAGGAGGGAGTGTGACTGCCTGATGTAAAAAAAGAGAAGAATGACAATGAAAAATTAGAAGGAGGGTGTGTGAATTACCTAAAGTAAAAAAAAAAAGAATTAAAAAAACAAGATGCATGTGTATGAGACATATTGAAAAAGATGTTATGAATATGAAAATGAATGATATAAACATATTTGTGCGTAATAAATAGCTAGAAAGTAAAGAAAAAGAAAGAGTAGAAAAAAAGAAGAAGAGGTTGCCCAAAGGAAAATAATAATCTAATAGCTTGAGAATATGTGAAAAACGGACTGAAAAGAAAGGTATAAAAAGAATAAAATGAAAAAAAAAATGGAAAATGTCATAGGAAAGAGAAATATTGAAAGTGAAACAATATACGTAGAATAGATAGAAAGAGATATGTAGATGTAAAGAAAAGAGAGAAAGTATAAAGTCATTGCTTAGTGATTTGTATCTAACGCAATCAACTATAGTTGCTCCTATTGGTTGTAAAATAAAATTTACCGAACTGGAAGATTAATCTGGTCGTGTATGCATATTTCCAGCCCAATGGTCTGCTATGGATTACCATCCCCTTATTGACTGAACTGAGCTTTGGCAGATAGGTAATGTGTCATCATTACCAGTATTTGTCCTTCTTTCATGGTTTATATCATCCATCACGGATGTCATAAATGGTGATCCTAATTTATTTCCCTCTTCAGACTGACACCACACTAACCATTTTGCAAGTTGGCTGCGATACATAGCAATTTTAGTGATGTCAATACATTACACCCACCCCTACTTCTAATAATTAATATTAATATTAATTCCTCCTCCCTGCTTATCATTGTACTTTACTGCATAACTTATCTATAATACATAAAGACTGACACAATTTAGGGGCTGGTAAACTAAGTGAATTAATCTATGCACGCTCCTGTATCAATTTGCTCTCTACTTAACTGACTTTACTTGTGATAATTAAATATAAGTTTCCCTGAATGAGAAATGTTAGAAAATTGAATGTCAAATATGATATTTGTCAATAAGCCAAATGTTCCTCTTATTTCCAATGCTTAAAATGAACCTTTTCTCTTTCAGAAAGTCGAGATCTCTCTTCATTACATATAATTTTACATTCATGAAAGTATGAGAACATATTGGTGCCTTGGGGTAGGGCAATGGTTAATGAACTAGTCTGGTTGACAATTACTAATTAGTAATATGTTCAGTCTGCATTGGGTACCTTATACTTGAGGCTTTGTACTAAACTAAACTCAATTTAGTAAAAAGTAAGAGATATTGTGCAAACATAGTGTTTCAGTATGAACCAGATTTTGAATCCAAATAAAATTTTGATTTAAACCATTGTAATATAGGCACTCTGTCAAGGCTGACAATGGAAGTAACAAATCTTTATAATTATAACTACCTAGTTGATAATTACAAGAAATTGTACACATTATTAAGTGAGTATGTATGAACCAGTTTTTGTATCTAAGTCAAGAGTGTCAGCATAAAACGGCCTGTCACCACTCGGTGTTGACCTTAGTGTCCACTTTTATTGATATTTTTTCAATCAATTCATTTCACCCCAAACAAAGCAATAAAGTTACTCAGATGCATGGGGTTACTCAGTGTGAGATATGAGAAACAGAAATCATTATTAAAGAAAGAGAACAATAAGAGAAGAATAAAAGAACAAGAATTATGAAGGCCGAAGATAACTATTGACATTGCATTTTAATTTTTGAAGATCAAACTTGACTGGAAAGCAAGAAGCTGGAAGAGAGAAGTGCAAGAGAAGAAATTGTTAGCATAGAATTTATGGTTGCTTCTTTCTGTATGTCTTTAAAAAACCTCATTTAGCAACTCTCTACCTTGAGAGACTCTTAGACATTGTATTGGGCAAACAATAGTAAAAAGTAAAAATTGATTGCTAAACACGTAAACTAAGCTCAAATGATTTTAAATTATAAATGGTTGTTCAAGTATTAAAAAGACTTCTATGAAAAAACTTCAAATTTGATCCAGTTAAAATTATTCATATTTTCCTGCATGAAATATGTCGGCCACCTTCTTCTAAGTTTTAAAAGATTCTTTTTGCAAATAAATCCTTTCTTAGAACAAAACTGCAAATAACAAGAATTAATATTTGTCTGCAAAAAGCCCAAAATGAAAGATTTTAAGAAAACAATGTATATTGACTAGAGAAAGACTTAAAAGAACAAAGTTTGAAAAAAAAACAGCAAAAGTCTCAATAGTGTAATTATATTATTCATTGTTTGTGCTAGAATTCTTTTGTTTATTTATTTTGCCTCTCTTCATCCGATTCCAACAAAAAAGTACCTGAACTATGCAAAATACTTTTTCTTGATTTTCTCTTTGCAAACCCACCCGCGTCTTTTTAGATTCAAAATGGAGGAAGTTGGCAGAAGAAGTATGGCTGATCTTATTTCTCTGTCATCAAAGTATCATTGGAAGAAAAGAAAAAAAAATTGTTTTTAGAATAAGGAAATAAAAATGCTTGTTTTTCATCTAATTGTATAAAAACAAGAGGGCAGAATTTTCTTTTATTTATTTCAGTGGTAATTGTATATTTTGAGAAAGGAAACAAGTTTAAATGCCTTTAAAAGAGAGCAAAAGAAGGCAAATAAAATTACCAAATATTGTTTGTCACCAAAAATAGTATTTGCCATGAAAAAAAAAATATAGATATAGAATTTCAATGATATAGATGTTGGATTTGTTTTCCAAGTGGAACAAAAGAAAATAACTAAGTTAGAGTTTCTGTCTAATCAGGCCAATAAATCTATATTTTTAAATGTAAGAATTTTGGAATTCAAAAGATTTACAATATACAGGGTTGCTCACTAGGGCAGGTTGATTTTTCATTTTCTTTAGAAAATCAGCTTTGCATTTAATGTGAAAGCTGGGGTTTGATGTGATAAGTACTTACATCAAAAAAATAGATTCATAGCTTTCACTGATCTGTGAGCATTTAGTTTTAAATGTCAGCTGAAAAATGTACAGAAATACCTAATTTCTGCAGGTCTTTGCTTAGAAACTGACTTAAAAATTTTAATATTTCAAGAATAAATCCAAATAAAGTTGATATTTTTTGCATTAAATACATTGAATGGAAAATATATTCAAACCAGAATTTTAATTATGAATCCCCACAAGCATAATATATAGTTTTTTTTTATCCAATAAGTAAAAACTGTAAAAAAAATTGTCAGAGATAACAAAAAAAACTGTTCAATAGTTAAGATTTTTAGATCATTTTTTAGATTATTTGTTTGATTATAATTAATAATAATAATAAATAGATAAAAGTGTATATAACAACATAATACTACTAGGCAAAAATTATCAGACAAAATGATTTAAATTTGCATATTTTATTGTAAGTCAGACTAAAACTTCTGCACTGTACAACATATTACTTTATATTATAGCTAAATTGTTCAGTATAACTTCCCTTTGAAGTAAATGAAGCTCTTTTTTGATTGCACAATGACTTAGTAATAACATGTTTGTGCCATTCATCTTGTCCTTATACAATTTATAAAGCTTCAGTAAATTATAAATTTTATAAAGCTGTGCTATAAGGCTTTCACTGACCATCAGAATTTCATTCTGATGCTAAAATTTTGAACCTAAAATTAATCTTTAAACTAGTTACCTCAAAAACGGTAAGAATTTAGAAAAAAATATTTTGAGTCATTGTTTACCATGTGAAACCCCAACTTTCTAATTGATTGCAATACCATGGTACCAAAATAGCTCTAACATTTTACTAACTTGTTTAGATAAATAATGAGAAACATCAAGCTAACTCAACAAATGAAAAGGCACATTGTAATCCTTGCCTTAAAGGCAGAGCATTGTAATTTAGAGATTAGGAAATGTAGGAATAGTAAAATGACCAAAAATGTTTAGAGCTATAAATTATAGGAAGTTGTAGAGAGCTATGATCACTACATCCTGAAAAAAGTAGTTGACATATGCAGTCAATAAATTCCTGGATATGTAAGAAATTCTCCAACCACATTGTTCTTAGATTATATCAAAAACTTGCACTGCATGTTCAATATTAATCACTTCCTGAATATTAAACTATTCATCTCAACAGTCCCAAACTTAAACCAGGACTTTGATGAAATATTTAATATATATTAAATTTTTGCAGTCATTACATATTTTATAAGCCATAACAGTATGTTACTAAATAATTTATGATTTAATATTTATGTTTGTGCATTTTGGGTTCCCTTTATAACATATGCAATAGGCTCAGTGCTAGTTTGATCTGACCTTGATGATGATATTGATGAAACAGTTATTATCGCTGAAGAACAAGTGGGCAGTGCTTTGGGACGGACATTAAATCTATCAGGAAAATTTCAAAGCTGCAGAACAATCTTTTAAAAGACCAGGTTCAGGAGATTCTAGTAAAGATCAAAGAACAGAACAATCAGGTGGAATTAGGCTAAAATTCAACATCCCATACCAAAGGCTTCATTCCAACATTGATGGATCAAAGTCTAGCAAACAATCAACATTGGGAAAATTGTATTGACGTAACAAATAAATGCCTCGAAAATCACAAGATGATTGATTGTTTTATGTCAGCTTGCCCTTTCTTGTTTTAATCTGAAAAGCTCGGCATATATTGGGTGGCATCTCCCAATCTCACTAACTCCATCTTTATATAAGGTTTATTGTATGGAAGTGGAAACTATTAAAAAAAATATATTTATGCATTTGTTAATGGATGGATTGCAATTTTTATTTAAGAAGTTAAACAGAAATTGGAAGATGGCAGCATTTGAAGAGTGAACGGATCACGAGGGTCGTCCAACTCACCTTTGATTTGATTAAACAAAAGGTAGAAATAACAGTGATAATAGAATGGACCACCGAACATGTATTCACATAAGTATTCACCTTGCTTTAATATTTCCACATTTTTGCAATGTTACCAACAGGAATTTAAATTGGCATAGATTTTTTTTTTTTCATTTGATTAACGCAAAATTTACTGTGTTTGGAGATGCAAAATGAATTTTATTTTGAAACAAAAAATATTTAGGACAACAAAGTAGTCATCTCTTAGATGCATAAGAATTCATCCCCTACCCTATGCCAACACTTTTAATGGTTCATAAATGGCATTAAACAATTAATGGGTACTAATATTTCATCTTCTCAGGGATGCACCTATGTGTGTAATATGCAAGAAAGGGAATATTCTCCCTTTTACATTTATTCCATTATGGGCATTATTATATCTATGATATAGTAACACCTGAATACACATGGAACAGCTAAAAGAAAAAAATGACAAACATGCTTTGTGCTCAAAGAGAGTTTTATGCTGATAAGTCGTACACAAAATTATATACATGTACTTACATGTGTCCCACAGAGAAATTATAACACATGTATACCACACAAGCAGTGTGAATAGGATGAAGAGAGAGAGGGCCTTTCATGTAATAATTTCCAATGGGAATTTGAGCTGCTGGAGGATTTTTCTGTGTTTCTGGAGAAGCCATGTTTAGGATTCCTAATAGAAATTTAAGTGGGCTGAATTTATCTTCTATGTCACATATTACTCAAACAGGAAACAGTAAGTAATGGCCTTTTCCTACTTAAGGACTGTGAGCTGGAGATAGTATCTATATGTAGTGAATACACTAGCTGGCCTGGGCAGCGATGCTAAAAAAGCAACTGCTTGGTTTGAGTGCTGGAAGCTGACTGACAGAGTGGCCACTTTCATCAGTCTATGAAGTGATGTCACTAAGTGCCCATCATGTGACCCACATGACTTAATCTCAACCGAAAGATGATGATCACCTTTTGTAACCCTACACTTTGTAGGAGCAGCTTTACAGTTCACAGTCTTTTGGTGTCTATTTCTGCCAGCTTTGCAGATGTTGATACTGAAAAACATATTAACAATTGTTATAGGCAAAATAACTAAAGCTCAGTCAGATTGGAGAAAGACCATCTGTGAACAGCAATTTTCAAATGTTGTCACAGATTCCCAATTATATTTAGGATTGTGAGCCATTCTAACATATTAAAATGCCTTGAAAGGCAATCTTATTTCTGATTTCCCCTATCTCACTGAGCAAAATTTCAATAATATTTTCATTACAACTCATAAAGTTTCAGGACTTATAGAAAGTCTTGACCCTAAGAAGACTACTGATCCAGATGGAATCATAGTGGTTGTCCTTAAGCATATTACTCAAAGTTATCCCCAGTCTTAGTGAAATTATTTAACCACATTTTAAAAGAGAAATCCTTCCTAAGTAATGGAGTACTGTTACCATATTTGGGCAGGATCTGCCCAGTCCTCATTTCCAGTCCTAAAAGAGTTCAAAAAATGTCTCCAAATACTTGTTGGAAAAGAATTATTTTCCACTTTCCAATCTCCTTCTCACAGGCAGGATAGATCAAACCTCTTATTGTTCTATCACTACTGCCATAGGAAGTACTCAGATGAACTACATTTCTTGATTCGATCAGGTTTAAAGTTCATGGCTAGGGTCCACCATACTGCTTACATAGTAGCAAACCACCCACATTCCCTTCGTATTCCATCAGCAACAAGTATGTTCAACTTGAACAGATTCTTTCTGCAAACCACCGTGCTCTGGAATAGAGGATGTTTCCCCAATCGCTACAATCCTGTTCAAGTCTAGAGTTAACCATTATCTTCAACTCCTATTTATATAAACTATCCATTAATGTAACTCTCTACCTTGAGTGGTCCTTGGCCATTGTACAGGGTGAAATTAACTGTAAAAGCAAGTCTGTGGAAAGTGTTAAGTGTTTTCAAAGTGTTTTCTCACAGTATAGACACAATCTCCTCAGTGTCCTTAGCAAACTCTTTGAAGCTACAGTCAAGCTGGAATCAACTCAATGAGAACAACCTCTTAAGTGACAAGCATTACATATTTTGATCTGCCTGTCCACTGCTGATATCTTAACTGCAATTACTCATAGAATTAGTGAGGCCCTTGAAAACAAATATGTCTGACGATGGTCACATTAGATATTTGACATAAGGGGTTACTGCTCAAGCTATGGAATCACTGGAAGGGTCTTCTAAGTTATAAAGCCCATCCTGGGTAGGTCCATGAAGGTAGTTGTTAATGTCAGGTGTCCCCCAAGGTTTGTTTCTTGGTCCATTCCTCTTCCTACACTGCATAAATGATCTGCCTAAGAGTATACTCTGATCATTTGTGGCTACCAATACTGATAAGACAACAGCATATGGGTGCACCTCCAAAAGCCTTGATGACCAAAGCTGGCCAGGAGGTCTCTCCTCTGATTTAACTCTAACAGCTCAGTTGGGGAAAAACTTGTTTGCCACAATACCTGAAAAACCCAACTAGTGACCTTCCAACCATTGCCGATCAGACACAGAACTTTAACCAATCTTGAGGAACAGATGTTCCCTCGGGGATACCCCATGACTTGAGCACCTATTTCAATTTAATCTCAACCCAGAACTCAACTGTAACTCATACATATGATCCATTGCTAAAGATGTTATAGAAATGGTTAGTTCCCTGTACTGCTCCAGGAAATGCCTAGCTCTTCCTGCTATCTTTTGCCTTTACAAGAACCAGATCAGACCAGAAATGGTGTACTGCTGACATATATGGGAAGGAGCCACAGAGTCTTCACTTTCCATACTCAATATAGTTCAAAAGCATCTCAGCATTCGAACAGGTTTTCCACTCTTCAACCTCTTTCTCATAGATTAGTCACCTTATCACATATTTTGTTGAGGATTGTTCAGAAAGGGATTTACTGTAGAGTAAAATGGATTTCTCTATTTCAGTTTGTATAGTGGAAGGATGTAGTTTCACAAGATCTCCAAGTTATTGCGAGGAATTCTCTCTTCTCCTGTTAGCTCTCGGGAATAAAATCCTTTCGCCTCTACCTCAGCCTTTTGAAAGTTTTCTTTGAAGAAATAAATATTTCCATGGTCATTTTTCTAATAACCCTTCCTCCTTGGTACCTCAAACACATAAATTTAAGCATACTACTATTAGGTTGGTGGAAAAAAAAATGTCGTTTTCTCACATAGTAACATATGTGAGAAAACGACATTATTTTTGCACCAACCTAATATTAGATTGCCAAATACATGTTGAAATATTAGGTTGGTGCAAAAATAATGACGTTTTCTCACACTGTGAGAAAACGTCATTATTTTTGCACCAACCTAATAGATGCTAACAAGTTCTATTCTAGCAGTTTCTTCTTTTCTGTGGAACTTTCTTCTAAATTCTTGCTTTCCTTTCACCTACAATCTCCAAAAATTTAAATTCAACATCAGTCACCATCTTCTGAATCCTGTTGTTTGATAGTTCTTTCTCCTCACTAAGATCTTCTTGTTTTCTTTCAGACTCAGTGGCCGTTTGCGTCTTAGTGACTTTATCATCTTGCTTTATGTTTAAACTATTTTTTTAAAATTTCAAAGATAATAAGTATTGTTAACATAACGCTTTCAACATTTGGATGCTAAAATATCACTTTTCTGAAATAGCAATAGTGATATTTATATGATATTTATAATGTGTTTTTAGGAATTTTAAATGTGGATAAATTAGGTGCTTAAGAAGAAGGTGTGATGATAAGATTATAAAGTGACCCATCATGGAGACATCGGTAATAAATTTACCTCCAGCTATTAGTGGACATACCTAGAAGAATGCTAAACCAAAGTTTGAAGCAAGCTTCTCCCACTTTTTATCAGAAATTATTATGAAATCTAAGAAAAATCTGATTCTATATCAAATATTTTACAATGTATTGGTGAAAACTTTTATACTTAAATTGCCTTTATTATTTATAAAGCTTAAACTTCAAAATATTAAAGGTGGAAGATATATATATATATATATATATATATATATATATATATATATATATATATATATATATATATATATATAGTGAAATGGGCCTCTTGAGTTTAAGTAGTAGTGGGAAACAGAATTTTCTATTTTCATTTGTATAATGAAATGGGCCTCTTGAGTTCAAGTGATAGAGGGAAATAGAATTCTATATTTTCATTTGTATAATGAAATGGGCCTCTATAGTTCAAGTGATAGTGGGAAATAGAATTCTCTATTTTCATTTGTATAATGAAATGGCCCTCTAGAGTTCAAGTGATAGAGGGAAATAAAATTCTCTATTTTCATTTGTATAATGAAATGGGCCTCTTGAGTTCAAGTGATAGTGGGAAATAGAATTCTCTATTTCCATTTGTATAGTGAAATAATTTTGTCTATTTCAGTTTGTATAGTAAAATGAACTAGTTTTGCAAGTTCTCCAAGTTATTGCTGTCTGAAATATACATAGGTAAATAAAGTCTTGTAGCAGCTTTTTACATTATCTATGCAGATGATATAACAGTCTATGGGTGCCCCTCCGAAAAGTCCAGAGACTAGCAGATGATCACTACTCTGACCTCGCTCTAGTGGCTCAATGGGGAGAAACTGGCTTGTCATATTCAATACCTGCGAAACAAAACTAGTAATATTTTATCATCACCAAAAAGACACTGAATTTTTGTTTATAATGATGAATTATTTTATAATGATATTCGCTCTGTACATGGCCCAATGAACACATGAAGTAGGGAGTTAAAGAGCAGAGATATATGGGGAAGAAACAAGTCAACCCTAGACTTGAAAAGTCAGATTGTAGTGAATGGGAAAGCAAGATGATAACACAAAGCAGCGGTTCATGGGAATATGTTGTCTGAGTCCAACTTACATATCACCAATGGAATATGAAGGGAATGTGGGTGTTTTGCTACAATGTTCATGGCTGGCAGGTCATAGCCATGAAGGTTAGAATGGGTAGAACTAAGGAAGGTAGTTTGTTTGAACACTTTCCATCAAAACAGTGATAAATTAATAGGAGGCTTGCAGTGTTTCATCTGTGGGAAAGGGGTTGTAGAGTAGAAAATAATTCATCATACACAAGGATGCAGAAACACGTTTGGACTCTATTGAGACTATAAAGTAAAAACTGGGTTGTACTCTCAAGGTGACTCAATACGTTGAATGACTATTGGCATTCATGTTTACTCCAAACATTCATATCTATACAGTGCTGTTCGATAAAAGTGACTCACCTTATCCTTTGAATTTAGCTCAACTTTCATTTCATTGGAGAAGAGAACATTCTTCCAGTCTTCTATGGTGAAAGTTTTGTAATAGTGAGTCCATTCAAGTCTCTTGGCTTTATTGGCTTTGCTTATTAGCGGCTTAAACCTTTGTGTACAAGATTTGTAGCCTTGTTCTAAGAAGATTTGTTACCTTATTCTGATGGACTGTTGAAGAGGCAAGGCTAACACCTTGCTCTTCATTTAGACTGGCTGCAATTTCTTGGCTAGTTATAGTCCTATTCTTCGCAATTTCTCTCTTGATTACCCTGCCAGTTCTATCATCAATCTTTTTCTTTCATCTCCTTGTTTCCTTCCTTGGAGCAGGAGTGGCATCATTATGTGCCCTAAGCACTCGAGAGACAGTTGATTGTGAGGTTATAGCAATTTCTGCAATTTCTCTCGTAGACTTGATTGCTTTTGAGAGGGCAATAATAGTTGCCTTAAGTGGTTCTGATGTGTATTTGTACCCTTTCATCCAGTTAGTGACTTGAGTGGCTATTTCAAGCTGTTTTTATACTGTATGTGGCTTTCTGGAATATTCTGGAATACTCTAGATTTAATTTAAGCTCTTCTAGAATTCTCTAGAATATTGTTCTGAGTGTTTTTTAAAATAGTTTTCAATATTTTGTCAAAAGTTCTTTAAATTTACCAGTTTAATTATTAGAATGCAATATCTGAGTCACTATTTTTGCACAGAGTTTTTTCCTGAATTTCATTTATATCCAAATTTATAATTATCAATAGAATACCTTAGGGTGAATAAACTTTTTTTCTAGATGGTTGGGAAGGTAGTCTTTATATTAGTAAGATTAAAAATTATTTTAACCCCAAAAACAATAGACAAAAAATATTTTTAGTAAAAAAAATCAGGTGAGTTACTTTTATTGAACAGCACTGTATATAATAATGGATTCTCCTGTTGGTTTCAACATATGAGTCTCTGACAACTTAACAAATTGATTCAGTTATGAAATTTTGTGCGATAATATTAAGTACCACTTAAGAACCACTAGTGATTTACAAAGGAGGCCGCATATGGAGAAAGAATGAAGATTGTGGGATGAGATCACTGTTACATTAGCTGACCTTTTAGATTTTGCTCTCACTACTTGAAGATGATTCGGACAAGGAGATTGAAAACTAAATTATGTTGATCTCTATTCTACCTGCTCCAAGGCTAAGTGCTCGATGGTGTTATGAGGTAAATTGACAGCTGACAAGTTGCTCTTCACCTTGTCTTTTTATGTTAGTCATGGGCATTCTACATTCCTGTAGCCCTTATCTAACTGGCTGTACATTAGGATCTTGGATATCCTGTCATGAGACATTCTCAAGATATGACCAGTCCACTGTAACTGAGGCTGTATGAGAAAAGTCTCGATTCCTCCAATATTACACTTGTTAAACAGGTCTATGTTACATGACCTAGGTTAACTCCACAGATGGCATGCAGACAGCTTTTATGGAAAGCATTCAGCTGGTGTATATGGTACCTGTATGGAATTCATGACTCTGAGCCATACAAAAGGATGGCAAGGACAACAGCTCTGTATACCCTGCTCATTCTACACAAACACACACACGCACACACACACACACACATATATATATATATATATATATATATATATATCACTCTATTACTAATTTTTTTTTTCTTCCAGATGTGGGTAGTCATAACTTCCTAGCCTTTGTAACTCTTAGTAAGGTTTGTCTATCCTTCTAAAATACTTTTCAGTCATCCATTTGAGCAAGCATTTCAGGTAGGTTACTTGTTTCTATCTGTGCCTCTTACATTCATATATCCTGTGTGTGTTTAATTCTCCGAGCCCTCCTTCCTCATTATGTGTCATAGATGTACTAATACTAATTGTAACATGGCAAGAACCATAAGAGAAAGAAAATGGGACAAAACTTGGTAATACTGCATCCCAAAATCTCTTTTCCCAAAGATCTGCTCAATAGATATAAAATATCATAAAGTTTGTATTAAACGATTTTTGATTCGGCATTGAGTTTTACTCTTTTTTCATTTAACTTGTATTAACTGAACTGCACTGAACTTAATACATTTATCATCAATCAATGCACACACCTAACAGTAACCAAAAAAAGACAAACACTGACTCAGCAGAGACTACAAGAAATCTGGTGCCGTATTTTCTTTCTCTGAGTCAAAGCAAAACAAATAACTGTGTTTGTTTTCTTTCAAAGTAAGCATGTATACTTAACAGAGATTATCAATATTGGCTTAGGCCAGCCTCATCCAGCTAGCAGCAAAAGCTGACCAGCCTGGCTGTGGCATCTGAAATATCAAACTATGTCTCCGCATAGGACTGACCAAACAGTCTTTGACCATTGCTATTGTGATAACTGGATTTCAAGCCAGTGTTCTTTTGCTTCTACACATTAGTTTGCTTATTCTAAATATAATGCCTTCAGACATTTTCATTTATTGATTTAAAGGCATTTGAACACGTATTTGCAAACTCTCTCTCTCTATCTCTTTCTCACACACACACACAAATATATATATATGTTCATAAACTGGAAATCATAGAATTCAAGAATGTAAATGGCTCAATAAGTAAAATGAATTATCTTCAATTATTTTAAACATTTGTCATACTGACACCTTTGAGAGTGTCCAAGGGAAACAGATGCCCATTTAAAAAAATTGCAATATGTGAAACAGTCTTTAATGTGTAAATAAATAATAAAATATATTACTTTCATGTAGGTGCACACACACACACACATACACACACATTTAAATATAAGGAATTAATGGATTTTTATCTATTAATTTTTTAGGATTTTATCACTTAAACACTATTTTTAGTAAATGCCCATATTTGAGTAGACACTCAGATTTATTATCTTCTACTGGCCTGAATATTTGAGAAATAATTATCTATGTTCAGATGGATTTCGCTTAATGACACTATTAAGCCTTAGTTGATCTGTAACAGCCTTCATGGCTGAGATAGTATAAGCATATCAGATTTAAGGACAATTTCGGCTTCCAAATGAGACACTGGTTCAGAACCTGCTGAAGGGTTCATATTTTTCTTAAATAAGATTTCTTGAATATACAGGTTAGTATATGATTACAAATATACAATATACAGTTTAAAAGTAAAACAGAGAGTCTATTCAAATATGGGTATCCACTACAAATAATATTTAGGTTATATATATATATATATATATATATATTAAATAATACCAAAATGTAATTGGTAGGGATTATTCCAAAGAGGATTTTTCAGTCTATATGAAAGCTCAATGTATGATTCAGAGCAAATTCTAAAAATAATTAGGCAAAAACATTAAAAAATCCAGTCAGTAATAAATTTAATTTATTTCAATGAATATAAGCAAATTCATCTGATCAGACTAACTACATTTTATGAAATGTAATCAAGATAAAATATAATAAAAAAAATATAATAATATATATATGTGTGTGTGTATGTGCATGTATATACATATATATATATATATATATATATATATATATATATATATATATATAGGCATCAATGTGCATAAATTGAATAACTAAATATTAGCAACAGTACATATGTGCATTAGCCTGCATACACAGGTAAGCGAAATAACAAATCTGTGCCTGATGAGTTAGTGCAATAACAACATTTTTAAGTTGCACTACAAACATATGGATTTTTATTAATATATATATATATATATATATATATATATATATATATATATATATACAAGTATATGATTGGTGTATATGGAATGAATTCCAATAACCAAAAATTACTATTCTTAAAAGAGTGCTCAATACAAAGTAGAGCAGATATAATTATTTATTTTTAAAGAAAAAAAAATTTATAACATAAATATGTTATAAAATCACTACAAAAATAGCCATTTTGTTTCAACACCTTCGGTGTCTTATCAAGTGATGACGTTTTCAACGTCATCACTTGATAAGACACCGAGGGTGTTGAAACAAAATGGCTATTTTTGTAGTGATTTTAAAACATATTTATGTTATAAATTTTTTTTTTTTTTTAAAAATAAATAATTATATATATATATATAGATATATATATATATATATGTATGTATATATATATATATATATATATGTATGTATATATATATATATATATATGTATGTATATATATATATATATATATATATATATATATATATATATATATATAGTTGTGTATTAAAGTAGCAATTCTTCTTTGATACTCATTTTGATAAACAAAATCATTTACCCACCATTAAATTGCTTTCCTGTGCCTTTTCTATAAATAATTTCACAGTAATTGTTTGGATGAGCCTTTTGCTATAGTAACTAGACTATAAGAATTTAAGTATGGTATTAGATCGTCAACAAAGTCGTATCAATTTACAATGGAAATGGCTAGTGTAACTATAAGTTCTGTACTAACAGTTTCTTTTCTCACATTTCTCACTTGTGGAACTCTCTTCTGACTCCATGTTTTCTTGCCAACTTTGATCTTCAAAAATTTAAATGCAATGTCAATTGTTATCGACTGTCTTCGTTATCACTCTTCTGTTGTTTCTATTCTGGCATAATGTTTTCTGTTTTCTAATTTTTTCACACCCAGCAATCCCTTATGTCTTAGTGGCTTTAATGCCTTGTTTGGGGTGAATTTGTTTAAAAAAAAATTAATTTTTTATTGCCTTTTTCTTGTGGTCATATTATTAGGTTGGTGCAAAAAATAATGATGTAATAATGTCGTTTTTTGACGTTAAATAATACGTCAAAAAACGATATTATTACGTCATTATTTTTGCACCAACCTAATAATTATGAACATGACCATAATTTACGATGTGTTATTTGGGAATTAAGAATATGACTACTTTTCAGCAACATTTAAGCAATATGTCTCTAATAGTGCATAAGCAACATTTATTAGTAGCATAACTAAAACCCTTGAAAACAGTTAATAGATTGTTTGAAAGCTCACATCATCAACAAATATTTGAACAATTTCTGCACTTATTATATCCAGAAAAGGAAACATTTGTTTGCACACAACAAAACACTCAATTAATAAGTAACGTTGTCAATCTTGTTTAATGTGTGTAGGTTTGAGTGTTAGTGTGATCAAAAAGTATCAGCACTTGTGGTATAAAAAGAAAACTACACCAGATATCAATTTGGCATTTAATGTCAATTAAGATAATTAGTTACGGTGAGCAACTAATGCATTAATGCATTGTTTTGTAAAAGCTCTCTGGATGGATAGGTTGCTTTTCACATGCACATCAGTGGTCACCATAATGTCCTGGGGAATTCACTCACATCATAGCAGCAGAAATTAGTCTTGTGTTCATAGAGCTAAAAGCATACTAGACAGGAAAAATGTACAGAAATAACAGGAAAGGATGATAAACTGTATGTTAATTACATACAATTTATATTTTTGAGGGTGTATTGGTGTGTGTATTTTGTAGGTTACAATTGTTTTATGGTACATGTGATAAAAGGGAGAAATTTACTCCATAGTATTACAATCCAAATCACTGAGTGAAGTTGGACATCAGTTGCCTGTACCAAGGTTCATGGTGAAGAGATTGAATTTAATGTTTTTTTGCAGGACGTCTTTATTTCCAGCAGGAATAATTTTTATTGCATACTGGAAGTATTTTTATTATTTTTTAATTTTTATTTAATTTATTTTATACAATATTATGTTATTGTTTTATTTTATTTATAATTTTCATTATTATTATTATTTTATATTTTATTTTTATTTATCTATAATAATAATAAAATTCATACAGATCCTATTTGTGTTCATATAATCTTTTATTTAAATTCCTTGAGGCTTCTCTGATGTATTCTTTGTGACAATTAGTAAACTGAGTAAATTCCTTGTTCAAATTTTAGCTCATTATTTTGTTTTGGATTAATTAAGTCTTTTATTGTTTTAGATTTAGAATACAGTATTTTTGATTCTTTCTTCTAGACTAGTTACCGTCCAGAGCTATAGAACCCACTCTGACCTGCTATTTTACCCATAGCTGGAGGGAGAAGAAGAGAATAATACCTTTCCCAAGGGACATAAGAATGTAATGGATTCAGCTGGAATTCAGCTCTCTCATTCCTTAATCCAAGTTGCTATCCACTACTTCACCATGCCTCCTCATGTACGTATATATATATATACATATATATATATATATATATATATATGTGTGTGTGTGTGTGTGTGTGTGTGCCTGTATGTGTGTGTGTGAATGTGCTTGTGTGTGTGTGTGTGTGTGTGTGTGTACTGACACCTGCCCACACTGACATATAAGAAATTTATTTCAGTATGGTGACAAAGTATTTGGTTCTATGTGGGTCAATATAAGGTCTAAAGCTAAAGAGTTAAATAAAATTGCATAAGAACTGAATATATTCTAAGACCATATATATATATATATACATATATATATATATATGTATATATATATATATATATATATATATAAATCATTTGTCTGCCATATATTCAAGGAAGCCTATAGAAGTGAAAATGGACTTTTGAGTCACATTCATGCTGTAAGAGATTCAATCCAGTCTGAAGAGATGGCTTTCATCTGCCAAAATGTTGCAATCACTTCACATATTTAGACAGATGTGTGGATAACGTATAAACGACGCATTTTGACGAGTGTATCTGCTCCCTACAGGTTCTTCTAGTTAAGACTTAGAATATGTGTGCATGTGTGTGCCTATATGTGTGCATGTGTGTGCCTATATGTGCTTGCTGATTGTTAAAGAAGATCTCCAATCTTATAAAACAAAATTTGGTCCAGAGAGAATAGTAACCATTGTATGCAAATAAAGTAAATTTATTTCTTTTCAAAAATTACATTTCTTGTTTAATATCTTCAACATTTCATGCTACACATTTTTTTTTCTGAATCTTCTGTCCATGTTTTCATTTCATCCATGAAAGAAATTTCACATTTACTTTTGATCCACTCATGCACAGCAATTACAAGTTGACTATAAGAAAACGTACAGTTCAAGATCAAGGCAGTAATGGAAGTTGAGCAATAACTGATTTTCAGATTTCTCACCTTTTGCACATTTGCTGACTACAATGCAGCCTTGCATTGTCAGATGCAAAAAAAAGTTCTCCTTTCGGCTCTTATTCTGTAGATGTATTACTTAAGTGTTCGCATGAGTTCACAATACCATAGCTTATTATCATTCACGTTGGCAGAAATTCTAAACGACTGACTTACTGGTCATTGCCTTAGACATAATTCAGTTTTAGTACCCATGATTAATGAATGCTATTATTCAGTTCGTTCATGCAGAAAATGGACAGTAAGCACAGAAGAGGATTTTATATATTACAGAATACATATTCAAATATGTTTTTATTTCCACTATTAATGGTATAACACATACGAGGGTGAGTCAAAAAGTAATGCAATTTATTTTATTATATAAGAAATAGGGAACAGAATCAAACATAACAGATGTCAAGATATAGCTATACGTCACAGGTTCCCATCTCTACATCACAACATAGTCATCCCAGTTACAATGACAGTGTTCCATCTATGAATGAGTACATATATCCCATCTGTTGAATTATCCAATTCTTTTCAGCAGTTTTCGCTTCTTGTTGTAGTAAAGAAAAGAAAAAAAAACTGTAAACTTATAGTAGCAATAAATGCCTGCAATAGGTTTCTGCTAACTCTTGTCTACAACACTTGTAGCCAAACCACAGTTCAAAAGATAGTCCATTGTAACAGTTCAACAGGCAACATAGAAACAACAAAAATGGGGTCAAAAATCCAAGCTTCATTTCTCACCAGCAAAAACATATGTTTGTCCACCAAGCTCAGAAAAATCCTACTCTCATAAATGAAAAACAACAGTTTTTATTCACTGATTGATTTTTTCTGATTGGCCATGTGATTCAGAGGAGGAAAGAACATTAGCATAGATTCTGATACTTAAGTAGCAGATTTTTGCAAACTACTTTTGGTAATCTTTCTTTGGAAGATTATCTCTTTCACTACACATTTTCATCAAACATAACAAATGTCAAGATATAGCTATATATCACAGTTCCCATCTCTACATTTCAACATAGTCACCCCCACTTTCAATGACAGTGTTCTATCTATGAATGAGTACATGTATCCCATATGTTGATCTATCCAATTCCCTTCAGCAGTTTTTACTTCTTCATTACCACCATAAGGTTTGTGCCTTAGTATCTCTTCAATTAAACTGAAGAGATAAAAGTCTGAAGGTGCTAATGTAGTAGTGGGTTAATTTTTTTATTATTATTACTGAAGATATAATAAAACCCATTTGAAGAAGAAAGCCCTTGTGGCCTGAAAAAAGCTACAAAGTTTCAAGAAAGGAATTCAACTTTCAATTTTTAGATGATTCTTTGAAATTCAGAGAGTCATCTGAAATGTTTAGTTTACAGTGTGCATAAAAATATATATATTTATATATTTCAGCTTTCAACACCACAGAAAAAGTACTGTAAAGCATATCACAGATTGACCCATTTCAGGTGTATGAAATTCAGTCAGTCAGTTATATGTCATGCATGATACATGCTTAGGTGATCATGTATCTTCTGATACATGACTGACGAGGCAGATAGTTTTTTCTGCAGTAGGTTACCATTTCTTTCTGTAGTAGACCAGTTGCAATCCAAGTCTGTCCCAAAATGCATACACCAAATTTTAAATTTCTTGGGAAGCCCATATTTGTCTATGCTTCGCAGACCCATCTCTGCTAGTCGCTGGATTTCATCCTCACGGTAACGATCTGTCACAGGGAAGTTATACCACCTCCCAAGATTCTTCACACCTTGCTCCGACACTGTTGGTATCTTTTCACCAGTGATGGAAAACACTTCATTAATACCAGAACCTCCCTACATAGACAGTGACCTCCTCTTCTTTAGTTTGAAGGCCATCTGAATCCACTCTAACAACACTGCAAGTCTATCCAGACTACATATATATATATATATATATATATATATATATATATATATATATATATATGTGTGTGTGTGTGTGTGTGTGTGTGTGTGTGCTTATTAAGGCTTATCAAGGTTTAATCCTTCAGTTATCCAGAATGCTGTTGATACCAATGGCCAATGAATCCAAATAACATATCAGGTGATAGGAAATGGGAAATGCTCAGTAACCTTAATAGCCCAAGAAATAGCATGAACATATTGTAACAATATGATTGACTAGATCAGTGTTTCAAACTTTTGTGTTGATGATATAATTTTTTTAAATATAATTTTTTGTAACACGCTATTTAAGTTTTCTTAGCCAAGCCAGATAATTAAATTTAAAATGTATATTTTAAGCAAGGAAAAAAAAACACTAAGAAACAAAGGGTTACTGAGTCTGAAAGAATATGAGAAAAAGGAAAACATTACTAAGGAGAAAGAACAATAACAGAACAAGAATTAAGAAGACAGAAAATAACAATTGACAATGGATTTAAATTTTTGATATTCAAAATTCAATGGAAAGTTATAAGCCAAAAGTGAATTCCATAATTCAGAAGTGTGAGAGAAGAAATGGTTAGCATAGAATTTTTGATTACATCTAGCAATTTCAAAAGCAAAATGATGAGACCTTTCTACCAATCTGGTACTACGATTAAATTTGTAAAGCCAATGTACCAAAGAGGACAGCACATCAGAACAATTATCATGAAAATATTTATAGAAAAGGCACAGGGAAGCTAAGTCATAGAAGTGAGAAAGTGATTAAAGCCAAGATGTCAGGTCAGGACAATATAGAAAGAAGAGATATAAAGATATAAGAAGAAAGTGTGTAAAAAGAAATAATTCAATTAAAAATTTAGTTAGTAATTAAGGAAAGAACATGTAATTAATTACATGAAAATGTCGCGACACATCAGTTTTGAAAGTTCTGTACAGGAGCATGAAATGTTTTTTTTTTCTTCTACAATGTAGCTTTAATACTGAACTTTTCAAACTGGTGTGTCGTGACAATTTACTACAATTAATTAGCTGTTCTTTCTTTAATTATTGACAAAAGTTTTCAATGAATTATTTTCTTTTTATATACATTTTTAATTATATATTTGGCTTGACTAACAAAACTTAGTGCGTTGCTGAAAAGTTCATTTTTAAAAAGTGCATTACAAATACAAAAATGTTTTGCGAGTCTCATTGGTTAGTTCTATGAACAAGTTCAGAAAAAGAAAAGAAAATATTCACTAAATTACATTTTCAAGTATATATATATATATATATATATATATATATATATATATATATATATATATAAAATAAAAATCCTTAAACACTAAGATTCCATGGTCATAATTTATTCCATTGGAATCGTAAATACGATCCAATTCATCAGACCTACAAATTCAAAAAGAAAACAGAAAAAAACAGCTCTGAGAATAAAAAATAAAGTTTAGAGAGAGTGTAAGTATGAAAGTGTGGGATGAATGTTAGAGCTATAGAGAGGGGTAACAGATGAGAGACGGTGGGGGATTAAAATTTAACAGAGAGAAGTTTTAAAGAGGGGAATCAAAGACGGTTTAAGTGAGAGAAATGTGAATGCTGTTGGATGTCTAATACATTTACCACTAATATTATCTATCTATCTCTCTCTCTCTCTCTCTCTCTCTATATATATATATATATATATATATATATATATATATATATATATATATATATGTATATATATATATTTGAATAAAAACAGACCACTTTAATGTTCCATGTAATAAATTATTTCACCACAGCCCTTTTAAAGGGCTCTGGATCATCAGACCTTACTTCCAAAGGTTGAAATTTATTTGCTCTGAATTTACATTGAGCTCTCTGGATATCATCCTACTTGGGTCTACCCATACAGATTACCTAGTTTTGCATAAACTATATATATATATATATATATATATATATATATATATATATATATATATATATATATATATATATATATATACGAGATGGCACTAGCCATAATAGCAAAAGAAGTTGATAAAAAATAAGCTACTGTCTGTATTTCTGAAATATGGTGCTATAACTATTTACACTATTTACATTGTTCAGACTGTATTTCTTGTCTTTATTGTCATGTTCACGACACTTCAGCCATTGTACACTTCAGTTTTCTTCAGGTGATATATCTTGGAATTTCAAACCAAATCCTTTATTTCGTTCACTAAGGTAGATTGTTCTAGTTCCACATGCTTTTCTGGATATCTCATTTTCAGTTATTTTCCTTTTAATAAATTAACCTTCCATGTTTTTGTTCACTTCTGCAGTGGCCAGGCATTGAACACATAACACTTTGGGTCAAGTCACTGGATTAATTCAACCTATGCTTTTATCCACTGGGCCATGTGTCCACCTGAAGAATGGTGGAACATACAACGGCCAAAAGGTCATGTATGACAATAAAACTGAGGACAACAATCCAAACAATTTAAATAAAAAATAAGCTGTTTGAACATTAAATATTCATAAAGATATTTAAATATTTCTTTCTGTTATGTAGCATTTATTGTTCTATGTTTGTAACCACTCATTTTAACAATGATATGAATGTTATTTAAACTTTAAGACTAGAACAGCTATCTCTATATTCATTATTTTATGTGCCATCTTCTTTTAGAACGTAAACACTTATGACTCTCCACAATTTCTTTTGTTACTCTAAGTAATTTTTGACATTTTACCATTTCTTTTTAACCTTGTTCTGAAATTTACTTTTACCCAATATTTACCCCTGATTCTATTACCTCCAGTAATTCTTGTGAGTGTTAAATTCTCTAATCACTCTTTTCTCATTATAGGTCCAAGAAATTTTAACAGTAAGTATAAATTTTCTTGCTGTTTCTATTTTCTTTAAAATTTTCTCATTGCTTGCATGCTCTGTCCATTGCATTCTTAGCATTCATCCATAGAACCACATCTCTGCTATTTCAAATCTTTTCTTCATCTGACACAAAATTATCCCTGTTAACTTTGCTAACTCTTGATGCCCTACCTAGGATTGAACTCACCATCTTTGACTTACAAATTTCTGTAGATATTAGACTCCTGCTCCTCATCTTAATGGCTGTGTTTTAAGCAGTGACAGTTGCTTGTCTCCCTTCCTGCCAAGTGGATTTAACCTTTAGGCATTTTTTAAGATTATTGAAATTACTCCTTAGGGTGAAATTTTCTATTGTTTGGTGAAATTTTGTCAATCAGTTTATTGAGCAAAATCCTATTTTAACATCTGGTAGCAGAGCATAGTTTGTAAAAAAAAATGAAAAATGGTTACAAAAATGTTAAGTTTTTAGCTCCACCAGAACTTATCCCAGAAAAGTACCATGCTTGGAAAAAAGAAATGAAGTTCTGGAAAATGGCAACAAGTACAGATGTGATGAAAAGAGCTCCAACACTTTTTTTGAGTCAGAGAAGCAATGTTGAAAATGTACCCTGATAAATTAAACACAGAGGAAGGAATGAAGTTATTGTATGAAAAGTTGAACTCTCTGTTCAAGGTGGATACTAATCAAGGGGTCCTCATATTATATGGAAATCTTGAAATAATATCACCATAGGTGATTTCATTACAGAATTTAACCATATGGTTCAAAAACTCAGTGAACATGATATTAAATTGCTCGATAATGTATTGATCCTGTTTAAACAGTCTATATAGCAGATTTTCTCTTTTCTTTGTTTCTAATAATATTTTTTCTAAATTCTCTAGGCACTTTTCCTCATTATCCTGACCTTGAATGGTAGTATCTGTTAGGGGCAAATAGTTAATCTCCAAACAAAAACAAAACACTATGAAAGTATAAAAATGCAAGGAATACATTTTTATGTAAAGGAAAATAATCAACAATACTTATTTATCGTAAAAAGATCAACCATATATTTTATCTGTAATTGAAGGCATGCAATTACATTCAAAATATTTAGATTTTGGCATTAATTAACCACAGGGGTTCCTGTACCATTAAACAAAATCATACAGTTGTGGGATTACACCACTTGTCTTTTAAAGAAATTCCACTAACATACATTAGATAGTATTGCCTAAAAGCAGTATATAAAAACGGGTGTAAAAGTTTCATTATTTTATTTTATTTTATTTTTTTTACCCAGAGGATAAACTCGCTGTGAGCCCCTTTCAGTGACCTGTAAACCTCATGTTGTACTGAACACAACACAGGAAGTAACCATATATACAAATGTCCTAAGCTTAACTGACTATACACAAGCATACCTAATGAATTAATTGATTTATTCTTATTTGGATACCTTTATTTTTTTAATTGAATTCACCCCAAGCAAGGCACTAAAGCCACTAGGTATAGAAGAATTAGAAACAGAAACATCACGAATGAGTGAGAAGTGGAAAGAGTAATCAGGAGTAGAGTAGAAAGCGATTGACATTGCATTTAACTTTTTGAAGATTAGAGTTTGCTAGAAAGCATGGAGCCAGAAAAGAGTTCCTCAAGTGAGAAGTGCAAAAGAAACCAACAAATTAACAGAATTTACAGTTATATCTAGCCGTCTCAACTTGATGAGATCCCAATGCTAGTCTAGTAAGGCTCTTATATTCGTAAAGCCTAGGTACTGTAGTGTAGAACTCATCTGAACAATAACCATGAAAATATTTATGGAAATGGCACAAGGAGTCAAACTTACAGCAGTGGAATAGTGACTGAAGCCGAGCTGCCAGATTGATAATATTGCTGATGCTTGTTTGGATTTTATCAAGGAGCTCAAAGTAAATGGCAGGACCGCCAGACCATACATAGCAGCAATAGTCTAAGTATGGACGAATGGTAGACTTTTAGATATGTCTGATAGATTACAGGGAGAAAAATTGCCTCGCATGAAAGAGTGAAGTAAACCTAGCAATGGATTCAATATAGTCTTTTCACTAAATGTCACCTGAGAATGTTAGCCTGAGAAGGTACAAGTCACTCTCCAGGTGGTTAGCATCAGCCAAGCTGAAGGAAGGCAGAAAGGGTTCTCTCAGATGACTAATGGAAAGAATTTTAGTTTTTTTTTTTTGGGGGGGGGGTAAACTAAACAAGCCACCTTTTACACCATTTAACAATTGAACATTGGCCTCCATTTTTACCTTCTTAAATTGATCAGTGTCATTGGCATAGATACCAAGTTGAGAGTTGATGTTATCAGTAAGATCATTCAGCAAGTTTATACATGCAAAAAAAAAAAAAATTCTAAGTTATTTTAAAAATATACTGGGGGGGGTCACTGAATTGTAGTCAGCTTATCTGCATATGATTAGTAAATATAGTATTTACATAACTAAATCACTTGACTAGTAAAAATTAATATAGAATTTTAAAGGATTTAAAACTTCATAAATTATTCTAATTAAAAATTAAAAAAATGAAAGCAGTAAAAATCATTATTCATTAATAAAAAAGTTTCTTAAGACAATAGTGTCCATGATATATCATATACATAAAAGCAATTAAAAACTTTTCTAATTAAATAAAGTTTTAGTTTTATTGCATTTTTTATTTTGTGATTCAAAGCAAATTTTTGGTAACTGGGTTTCTGCTTTGCGAAAAAAAAATGCTGATTTAATTTCCTCAAGCAGTTCTGCTTATAACGAATATAATTTTAAATTAAATTTAATTTAAGTTGCCACTTTGGGTTCTCAAGCGTATTTTTCTTTCAACATTTGGGCCAGTTTCTAACTGCCATTGTAATGAATATTACATCCCATATCTAGAAATTTTCAACTTCTTGTCAATTTGTCTTTGAGAATAACCTTCTTTGAATAAAATTTCAATTTGTGCTCTCACCTCCATGCTTAGCTGCTTGGATTTTGCCATTTTGTGTAGATTACTTCAAAATGAAAAAAAAATATAGGAAAATATTGTTGCAATGGCACATTCTTTTTTTTCGTCAAAGAGAGACAGCAATACAGAGTTAACATTTAGAACCTGTATTAACATTTAACTTAGTTTAAAATATCAAAAAGTCAGCTGAGACGTTAATAGTGAAAACAAAATATAATTCTTCTCATAGAAAATATTCATAAATTAACAAAATGTATTGTGAACAATTGAATCTAACTTTGAATTTTTTGGTAGTAAGAGAAACCTGGAGAATGGCTGAAAAAAAAAAGTAGATACACTGGCATTACTGAAATTATATCTTTCACTTTAAAAAAAATAAAATATCTCATTTTATGATTCTTTTAAAAAATGCAGGGTGGCCTAAAACATTTTGTCTGTAATGTTTCCTGTATATATTTCTGTGAGGGGGATGTTAAAATCAGCAATTCAAAGTTGTAATCCTGACCATATCTAGCACATTGCCACTTGTCTCATCACATGGAACACCCACATACCCTGACTATTTTCTGTTAAAACTAAAAATCCTAGATGTGTCTCAAGCTTGTTAATATAGAAATCAGCAATATATGCAAATTTGTTATCTGACCGATGGTGGGCAGCTCAGGTGCCTTTATACAGTATCGGGCAGAAATGAGGCAGAGGGTGCAATGACTCTGAGCATCCATATTGGAAGGACATCAAATCAAAGTGAAAAATTTAGTGTTTACATTTAATTAGAATAAAGTATTTATGTCATGTTCTGTTTTACATATTTAAAATGTCTTCCTTCCTCACATTTCTCAAGTTACCTATATTTGAGTCTTAGTGGCATACAATCAAGGGATTGGTCCCAGGCATCATAAAACATCAACAAACTAATGCACATCACTGCCCATATAAATCAGTAGTTGAAGTTTCTGGGTGAGCTGCTCTAATGTTTTGTATGTGTTCGTGTCTGTTCGGAGATTTTTGAAGTGTTGATTACTGTTTGACAACTGTTGGAGCGCTGGCATCTGTTTGATGATTGATGGCATGTTGGTGATTCCTAGTTTTGATCATCAGTGACCTTGCACAAATTTGTCCAATTGTACATCATATTAAGGCATTAATAAATATATTGAATTGAAGGTAATGAAAATCGTTTTCTTTATTTTGTGTAAGGTTATTTGAAAGAGTATAATCGGCATGGTTAAGAAAAGGTGAGATACTTTTGCAGTTGTTTGATTTGTGTCACCACAACTTTATAAACTTCCATTCTCCCATGAACTATAGGGCCACATCCTCATCAAGGTAAGAAGAAGAAGAAAAGAAGAAGAAGAAGAGTTGTCATTCTCCTAGACTTTTTACTAAATCTTTTTCTTCATGTGTCATGTCCCTTCAAGACAGAGACGATCATGGCTCACCTAAAAATTCCTGTCCTTTGTAGCTCTTAATAAATTTTGTCTCTTTGTTATTTCTCCCAATCTTTGTTCTACCATCCATTTAGTCAAGCTCACTAAGTATGTTATAAATTGTTTTCCTCTGTCCCTCTTGCCTTCATTCTGTCCTGAGAGTATCAGATTTTCCAAGCCATCTTTCCTCATTATGAGTCCTAGAAGTTTTGATTGTCTCTTTATTAAGTATAATTTTCCTTTTTGTTTCTATTTTCTAAAAATTTCATCATTGCTCACATGTTTGGTCTATGGCATCCTCAGCATCCTTCTGTAGAACCACATTTTTGTTCTTTCTGTAGAACTACATTTCTATTGCTTCATGACTCTTCTTCATCGTTGAGGAGATTGCCTAGCATTCATTGCCATATAGGAGAACAGATATTACATCTGGAGAAAGGAGAGATGGATTCATGCCTTTCCAAGTATATTTGTGAGAATGTGAATACAACAGGCTTCAATGGAATTTGAGCTTGACATGTCAGTTTCACTTACCACACTGATAACAATGCCCACATCGAATTAATGAATATATTTAGGGAGAAGTTTTATGAGGAATGTATGAAAAAAACCTCTTGAATACACATAAAATTATCTGGAAGTCTAACCAAACTCATGGTATAATGGATAGCTGATTAGGATGAGAAATTTGAGAACTAAGTTCAAATTCAAGTTAGGTTCATTACATTCACTTGGGAAAGATATGAATATATCTCCTTCTCTTAGCTTTGGGTTAAATATTAGAACATGTATGTGGAAAAAAATGCATTCACAAAACCAAAGAACTATTCTTACAATCCAAAAATTTGTTTCAGCTTTAAATAACCCACAAATGATTGATAAGCAGTATAAAAAAAAAAAATCAATCAATTTAACCAAGTTCAGATTCGTCATTGTTTAAGCTTGAGTGTATATATGATTTGTATCTCAAATTGATGAGAAATGGACAAACAAATTTATTTTTAATTTAGATTAAACTGTCTGGATATCTAACCAATTTGAGTTTACTCATTATTTAAGCCTGAGTGCATATAGAATTAGTGTTCCTACAAGTACCAAAACATTTAATTAGTATATTTAGAGGATACATTTTCTAATGAATGAATGAACATTGTTTTATTTTTAATTTAAATAAAATTATCTGGATGTTTAACCAAGCTCAGAGACAAATTGAAGGAAGGGAGATACACGCTTTCATTTTAAATAAGTGCCTTAAAAAAGATTATCTTGTACATCTGTAGGTCTAGCAAAAAATTTGAGTTTCCTATGATAATCAGATTGAATTGTTAAAATACACAATTGAGAACAGAAGTAAGAATGAGATAAAATGAAACTTAAAGTAGAATAAATACTTGGAAATTGATAACTGTCTATCATTTTCTGACGAAAGAAAATTAATTATTATTATCACCTTCACCTTCATCTTGCATTTCATATAATTATGACCATTTTTTTTTTTTGTCCTTAGCAGAGAGCTATACCAATTTAAGCAAGTAGAGATATCTGCAAGGTTAATTTCAAATATGAGCAGAAAACTTTACCTTTCAATGATATTTAAACGATTTGATTGAAACATAAACTTATTTGTTGACAGAAATAAAAGAAGTGAGGAAAAAAAAGGATAAAAATAATGAAGACATTGAAGAAAGTTGATTGGATAAATATTAGTTGATGCCTTACAAAAGTGTTATTGGCTAAAATATAATTAGACTTATTTCTTTCAAGTAGATCAAAGCCAAAGATGATTGGTCAATTATATGATTAGAAAAGGCTGGTTGATTTCATAGCAGTCACACTGAGATTGAATTAAAGATGCCTTTTAAGAGAGTGTAATTTTTTTAAATGCAAACAGTAAATTTAAGAACAATGACAACATAGTGAAATCCTGTTATATAAAAGATCTTTCTAATATCATTCTGATATAAGTATAACAGATAAAAATGATTAAATTAAATGCAAATTTTACAGTGAAAAGCTTTAGATTTGTAATCCTTTTTATAATTCATAAGGAGGAAAGTATTCATGAGACACATTAAATGCAATCAAAGGAAAAGAAAACAGCAACTATTTGACATGTTTATGTAAATGAATGAAGGCTTGATTGATTGAATGATTTTTTATAGTTTATCGACCCTTTGTTAAAGATCATCTTTCACTGAACATTGCAGACTGGCATTACAAAATTACAAAGAAATGTACCAAATAACAGAAACTAACAGCAACAACAGCTAAAATGGATGACACATGTAACTGAAAGAGAAAATAATGAATATACTGTGAGTTGTACTGATGATAAGTTAGTGTTGCCTAAATGTACTTTTTTTATATATGTAATTTTTTTTTGGGGGGGGGGGTAAAAAGTCATCCCCACAATGGAAATATAAAAATTACAAACAAATCATAATCAAGATAAAACACAATAAACATAAACAAAAACAATAGATATATTAAAGAGAAAATTGTATATTTTAAAGAACACATATGTATACAGAAATAAAAAAAGTGTTTTTGCTTTTCTGGTGGTAGCCACATGGTCTGTTACAGTGCTGTTTTTGTACATCTCTTTCATTGGATTGTCGAAGATGGGGAGAGAGAAAATTTGTTATCTGTTTCAAATGGCAGCAAAAATGCCTGATCTGGCACCTGATGGGAGGTTGCATATTTATTTAACTATTTTGGTATAATATCACGTTTTTGTTCTTTATTGCTAATTAACATTCTCATCTATATATATACTTCAAATAAAAGCTTAGGAAGGAAACCCCATCAGTATTGGAAAGGATGCTAAAAGCTACTGGAGTTGAGAAACCTACTTTCTAAAAAATATTTTAAGAGAAAGATTTTAGAAATTTTTATCGAAAATTGTATTGGCTGTTCAGTCAATGAATGCTAAATGTTTCCTTGTAGGGAAATGGTTAATATTGCCATTACCATTATCTTTTTGTGTTATTAAAAGCCAAAACATATTTCTGATTGTAAAAGGTTGATTATAGTGATACCCCAACTAAGTGCGAAAGTTAGCTGAAAGGTCCATAAGCTATGATGCTAGTACTGTGAAATCCTGCATGGATTAATGTCAGCTCTTTTATTAATAACTGAATTGTTTCTTTCCAGGTAAACTGATATTTAACTGCTCAAGGAAGACTTCAAATGTAAATAGCGACTTCTTTTTAAAATGGACAAAATTTGGCATCATTTTGTTAAGTACCTGCAGAAAAAAGGGTTTAGCCACAAAGGACATTCATGCTGACAAGGTTACTACATTAGGTGACACTCCAGCTTTATCAACAGTGCAAAAGTGGGTAGCTGAACTTGGGAGAGGAAGGGAAGTCTTGAAGTGGACCTAATGTCTGGACATCTTGCAACTGGCACTGCTGAGGAAAGCATTGATCATATTCACCACATGGTGGTGGATGGCAGGCAATTGACTATAAATCAAAGAGCCAGATCTATTATCATATCACATAAGGGAGTTGAGAATATTCTGTATAATGTTGGAGGTTTCTGCTAGGTGGGTGCCATACTGAAAATGAACCATCCAATCACATCATTGGAAAAATGTGACATTGTTTGAGGGAGATCCAGATGGTTTCCTTGAACATTTTCTAACCCAGGATGAGTGTTAGGTTCATTACTTTGAGCCAGAAACAAAGAGACAATCCATTCAGTTGAAACACACCTCTTCTCCTGCTCCAAAGAAGGCCAAGATCATTTCATCTCCATGCAACATGGCAACAGTAACCCTCTTGTGTCTTATTGGCTTTACTGCCTTGCTTAGGGTGAACTTAAAAAAAATCAACAAGTGTCACAAAGAGAAAGGGGTTGGATAAAGGGGAAAGTATTGTTGAAAGCAAGAGAAGACTGAAGACTGCTATAGAAAGCCATGATCAGCTTCTCGTAACAAATGGCTTTGAGAATTTAGCACTCATAGGACAAATTGAAGGAAGGGAGAAAAGGAGGAAAGCATCAAATAATGTACTTGACAAGGAACAAATACCATAAGGAGAAAGAGGAGTCATACAGGAGAAAGTATTTGTGAGAGCAAGAGAAAATGGGACTCTATGGTGAGCGATGACCAACTACATTCTAAAAAATGGCTTTGAGAACAGAGGACAAGTAGAGGAAAGCAGCAAATAACCTTGTTGACAAATTTGTGCAAATGAATATAGGAAGAAATGCTACAAAGAGAAAGATGTATGATAAAGGATTAAGTATTGCCTAGAGACTGGAAGCAGTGGAGAGCTATGATCAACTACCTCATGAAGAATGGCTTTGAAATTTAAAACTCAGTGGGCACATTGCAGGCAAGAGAAGTGGAGGAAAGCCACAAGTAATGTATTTGATAAGTTTATGCAGAGATTGAGGAAGAACTACTACAAAAGCGAAAAAGGGGTCATATAGGAGAAAGTATTACTGAGAGCAACAGACAATAGGAAGCTGTAGACGTCCATGAACCACCAAATTTCTGAGGGATTGCTCTCAGAATTTAATACTTACAGGACATATTGAAGATAAGAGAAACAGAAGAAAGCGCCAAGTAACAGGTTTGTGCAAATGTAAGAAGGAACAAGTACAACAAAGAGAAAAAAGGATCATAAAGGTGAAAGTATTACTGTGAGCAAGACAGGAAGCTGTAGAGAGCCATGAACCTTTGTGTCTCACCGGACAACTTTGAGAAATGGATACTAACAAGGTACATTAAAGGTGTCGGAATCCGTCTACCCAAGTTTTTGTTGCTATCTGAATGTCGGGATTTAACAATAATTTAACAACAACAACACATCTTTTAAATGAAATATAAAAAGGTTATTCTTTGAAAGGAAAGTAGAAGCAGAATATCAGTTGAAATAACATTTATATATTCTTTTCAGAAATATACACAAACAATAAAATGTTCAATTTTTCTTGCAGTGAAGTTTCTTTTATCAAGTAATTTGTGTTTGTTCATCAGTAGGAAAGTCTGGACAGACTTGTTTTATGATAGTCAGCCTAGTGTGTCTGTGAATCTATTGCCAAGCCTTAGTCAGCAGCTGCTTGCTAAGATCTTCTATTATGTGTGCGTGTGTCTGTGTGTATGCACATGTACTGCTCTCCAAAATTATTTTGAACCCCGAGAAACAGTATGCTTCTATTTTTATATCTGTAAGGGCGATCCAAAATCTAATTTTACATACAGGTGTGAATTTTTGTGAATTTGTTAGAAAATAATTTCACACTGACTCATGAAAATCTTTTTCTCGAATTTGCATTAGTGGTAAAAAGAGTTATTAGTGTTATTTTCTAAATGGCCCCAAAATAACACGTGATAGGTCTACAGCTACATCAGCCAAGAATTTTGGTGGTATTTGCCCTAGTAATTATTGCTTATCAGACAAGCCTTCTTAAGGGATTTTATTGGTTAAAAAATATATATGGGATTTAATTCCTAAAAAGGAAAGAGAAGCAGAGTAAAGAAGAAAATAACCTCATTGACAATTTGAGTAAATGCATAGACAAGCGGGTAACTCTGAAAGAATTGGCCCATAATTGAGAAAGTATTGCTGAGAGTAACCAATGAAAGGTAGCTGTGGAGTGCCATGATTGCCCGTGTTGTGAAGAGATTTCACACATATAGCCAAAGTGAATCACAGAGAGAAAAAAATAAAAAGTAGTTAAACTTTCAAGAGCCTTTTTGTTACCATTGGATCAGATATTTTTATTAGTATCTTGGGTTTTACAAACCATGTTCTTGCCGAATCAATAATATTTTTTGTTTTCTTTTGATTGAATTGCACTCAATAAACCACTTAGGCTGGAGTAATGCAAGATTGTATTACACAGCCAACCACTTAACACTTGAGCCAGAACAAACTGTTCCTGACAATCTCCATAAAAGCTCTTTCAGGAAGGGCTATTTCCTTTCTCTTGTTGACATAGAAACAATGTAAGAAGCAAGCAAACCTACAAAAAATAATTCTGGGAAAATTAGGCTGTTAAAAGAACAAGTTGTAGGCTGAGATTGTTGTGAGGTAAAAGGAATTGCCACAACGAAACAATTTATAGTCAATGGTTTATTTTTGTTATGAGGACTGATGTAAAATCTATAGGGAACTTTTCCAGTTTTATAATAGGACATAAATTCCAATACAGTGGATCCTATTTATATTGTCTTCTGTGTGCCATGATTCTTCAAGGTGTATGTGATCATGGCTCTCCACAACTTCCTGTCTTTTGTAACTCTAAATAAGGTTTGTCTTTTTGCTGTTCCTCCTAGTCCCTGTTCTAACAACCATTTACACAAAACACTTAAGTAGGTCATTCACTACCTGTCCCTCTTGCTATCCTATACCTCTTTCTGATTTGATTTAGTAGTGTCCTTTTTGTTTCTGTTTTCCAAAACGAGGCTATCCACTGAAATTTACAGTCTTAGCAAGAAGAACATTAATCAGAGTAGCAACCAAAAGGTCTGTTATGTTCCAGTATGATGATATTTCATCATCTTACCTTCATCATTATAAAAACAACCCTTCCACCACAAGAGAGTCAGTAGAATAGAACATAGTGTAGACTAGGGTACCCTATAGCAGTAGACTAGTAGACAAGTAGTCAGTAGAAACACATCTTTCTCAGCACTCAGTGAAGATTGAAAACAGAAACTTACAAACACGAGCCTCAAAAACAAAATTTTCGGAACCAAACCAAATAAGCACTACAAACAAAAGAGACACAGAGAACATTTTACACACCAATATTTTGTAATTCATATCACAAAAAGAAAATACAAATTCTTGCTACTTATGCCAACACATGTCTTAAGTTTTTATAGTTTATATTGTTCTACATTTTAGTTCATTTTGTTTTCAATATAAAAAAAGAGAAAAGGATTCCTTCTACGCTACAAATACATATAGCAATGGGGTAATTACTTTAACAACACTCAGATAATATCAGGTCAGGATTATTAGTATATATACCCTAACTTACCCACCCTGTTACAAGCCCATGGTGACTCTGGAGGTGCTGAAAAAGATCCACAGCTCAGATAGGAGAATCTGTCCACAGGACAGCTATTTGTCATGATTTCCATGAAACTGGCCTTTACGGAAGAGTGGCAAGAAGAAAACCATTGTTGAAAGAAATCCATAAAAAATGTCATTTGAAGTCTGCCACAAGCCATGTGGAAGATATAGTAAATATGTGGAAGAAGGTACTCTTGTCAGATGAGAACAAATTGAATTTTTTGACCTTAATACAAAAAAAGGAACATGTGGCACAAACTTAATACTATACATCACACTGGTCATACTGTCCACATTGTGCAATATGCTGGGGAGATCAGCTATGGGTATAGAAATGCAGACAAGTGTTGATGAGAAGATGGATGGAACAAAATACAAGGTCTTATCAATAAGTCCCAGGAATGTTGCTTTTGTAACACTTTTGTATGCACAGTGAAAATTAATACAGCAGATCACCCTGAGCAAACTATCTCCATTGTGAGACCACTATGATATAGGGATGCTTTTCTTCAGCTGTGACAGAGCTGGTCAGATTTGATGAGTCAATGGATAAGATCCAAGTATGAGGCAGTCTTTGAAAACAAATGTCTGTTATGGTGTTAAAAAGACTTGAGACTGCGGCAGAGGTTCACTTTCCAGCTGGGGAAATATGCTAAACATAAAGCCAGAGCTACAATGGAATGATTTTGATCAAAGCATATTAGTGAGTTAGAATGATCTAGTCAAAGTCCAACCCAAAATCAGATTGAGAATCTGTAGCAAAACTTGAAACCTTGTGTTCACAGACAATCTACATACAATCTGAGTGTGCTTGACCTGTTCTAAAAATAAGAACCAGCAAAAAATTTTCAGTCTGAGCTGAAGAAAGTTTGTAGAGATATATTTGAAAGGATGAAGTTCCAATTGCTTCAAAAGATGGTTCTACAAAGTATTGAATCAAGGGGTGGGGGTGAATATTAAACATCCAAGAGATGACTACATTGTTGTCCTAATTATTGTCTGTTTCATAATAAAATGTGTTTTGCACATTCACATCATTAGATGTATTGACAAAGTGGTAAAAAGACCATTTCAAACAATTTGAATTCTAGTTGATTCTCTACAAAGCATAGGAAACTTCAAGGAGGTTTATATTTATACAAGTTACTTGTTAATTATTTATTTTTTGATGTTCCTTATCATTTTCTTGGTTTCAGGTATATATTTACAGTTGTAAATGAGCCATGTAACAAAACTCATCATCCATATTCTGATGAATAGAGCACACAGTAGAATCAGACCAGAGATAGGACAAGAACAGTGCGACTTTGTTAAAGACACCAGAACAAGGAATGCTATATTTATGCTCAGAATGTTATCAGAAAGAGCAATACAAATGCAGAAGAGTGTGCACCTGTGTTTTATAGACTACACAAAGGTGTTCAACAAAATACACCACAAAGATCTGTTAGAGCTGTTCAGCAACCTTGTCATATTCAGGGAAGAAATTAGAATAATCAAAAACCTCTACTGGCAGCAAACCACCTGCACAGAGCTAAAAAAAAAAGAGTTCAGCAGATATACAAAAATAGAAAGGGGTATAAGGCAAGGATGTGTCTTCTCACCAGATTTATTCAACCTATACAATGAAACAATTCTAGAGAACCAGAAATCCTACCAGGATTCATCCTTGATGACCACAATCATAACAACATAAGATATGCAGATGACACTGTGCTAATAGCAGATATGGAAAAGAAGTGACAAAACCTCCAACAGAGGGTAGCGAACGAGAGCAAAAAGAAGAGACTAAGCATAAACTACAAGAAAACAGAATGCATGTTCATCAGAAAAAGATGAACCTAAAATGCAATTTTTAGGCCAGGGACACTAAAATCAAGCAAGTGTGGAAATTTAAATATCTGGGAAGTATTCAGACAGAGGATGGTAAGTGTGTCACTGAGATCTAAAGATTAGGATGTCTAAAGATGCATTCCAAAAGTGAGGCAGAGTATTACAAGACAGCAGGGTTTTGTTGGTAATGAAGAAAAGAGTGCTGAACTGCTATGTAATATCTATCCACATTTACTGCAGTGAATGTTGAATGGTCTCCCCAAAGATGAAGAAGAGGCTTGAGTTAACAGAGGTATGGTTTCACTGAAAGTACTTAAGAAAATAATTATTTGAAAGAAAATTTTGGTATTGTTTTTAAACAATTTTTTATGGCTACCAAGAAATTGATTCATGGACGTAAAAGGATTATAACAAAAATAAACATACATAGTATGTTGAAATTACTTATCTAAACCTGTTTAAATTAAAATAAGTTGCCTAAATGATTACAGGGTTATTCAAAAAGAATGAATCAATTTCATTATGCAATATTTTAATAAGAAAAGCGATAGAAAACTCCAGCCAATTCACAAGTATTCTACTCACAATCAACTTTTATTTCCTGCTTACAAGTGTTCAATCTGGCCACCACTCGCAGCATGGGCAACATCAATGCAATTAGAGAATTCCTCTCAGATGTGTATCAGAATATCACAATGGATGTTTAAGGTCAAAGAGGCTAGTAGGTAGCGGAGGAACATTAATATGATCTTTTATGTACCCCCCCATATATATATATATATATATATATATATATATATATATATATATATATATATATATGGTGGACTGTTCCGTCATATTTGATGTATGGGGGTCAAGCAGTTCAGTTCTTAGGAACCGACAGCCAGACAACAACACATATGATTTGATTATTTATGCAGAACCAATCACACTTTTGAAGGGTCGAATACGAAGACCTGATGCACTACATACCACAGGCTCCCCAAACATCCCTCCGCAGGTTTTAAATTCAGAGGTGTCCTTCTCCTAGACCTGTTGTCATCCAAGGCTATAAGACCCAGTATGTCATGCTATTTACTCATAGCTGGAGGGAGAAGAAGAGGATTAAGACCTTTCCCAAGGGTATTAGCATGTCAGTGAATGTAATGGATTGGACTGGAATTCGAACTCGACTCTCTGATTCTTCAATCCGATTCAATCCGAGCCGCTATCCATCACTCTGCCATGCCTCTCTCTCTCTCTCTCTATATATATATATATATATATATATATAGTATTTACATTATGCGGACCATTGTCCTCATCTTTGTCGCCATATTTGTCACAACGTTTCGGCCTTGAGGACACATGGCACAGTGGATAAAGGCGTTGGTTAGATCCAGTGACAAACCCAAAAGAGTGTGAGTTCAATACCCGGTTAAGGCAGTGGAGAACTTTCAGAGGGAAAATTAGCAGGAGATAACTGATAACTGACATCCATCAAACATGGCACGTGGAACTAGAACAGTCTAACCCAGGGATCGAAATAAAGGGTTCAGTTTGAAATTCCAACCACCTGAAGAAGGCCGGAGCATACAACGGCCGAAACGTTGTGACAAATATGGCGACAAAGATGAGGACAATGGTCCGCATAATTTAAAAACTGTACATAATACCTCATCTCAGAAATATAGACATATATATATATATATATATATATATATACAATTTGAACAATACTATTATGTGTGTGTGTATATATATATATATATATATATATATATATATGTATATATATATATATATATATATACATATATATATATGTGTGTGTATGTATGTATGTATTTACACCTGCTTGATTACAATTTATAAATGCATTTATATATATTTATTTACAATTCTAACTGAATAATAAAATTTCACATAGCCAGATATGATATGGTAAATATTTCTAAATAAATGCACATATTATAAGATGGAGTTTATATGCTATAATTATCATATAAATATAAATGTTTCCTGAAAATTTTAATTACATCAAAATTATTATGAAAACATTGACTTGAACTTAAAATCTGATACATTCATTCTGTATTCATTCATTCTGTATTCATTTTGGGAGGGATCAATTTGTTATTTAATAACAGTAGAAAAATGATCCTCCACTTTATGTCCAGTAGAAATATATATTAATATTTAATGTAAATATGTATTGAATATTTTTTTTTTTATCACTGGTTGGTTAATATCAATTTCATTGTGAAAGGATTGACTTGCATCATAAAATCTGACATCGTCAAGAAATTATTGGGTTGGAGAATATAAAGCAGGAAATGAATAGGTTAAATGCTAATATTTTGCTCATATGAATAATTAGGTGGGCAAAAAATAGCAATTATATCAGTGACAAACACAGGGTCATATATGCAGGCTGAGACAAAAATTAAAGAGGAGGTAGACTGATATTAGACCAAAACTTGAAGAAATGTGTTCTGAGATAGTATCAACTATCTCATAGAAATTTTGTAATTAAATTGAAAGGGAAACCATCAATTAATATTTTGTGTAAATATGTCTTGAAATTTTTCTCATCATTGGTTGGCTAATAGCAATTTTATTGTGAAAACATTGACTCATGTCATAAAATCTGATGTAGCACAGTAATTCTGCGGTGGATCAATTCGTTACTTAGTGAAATGATCTCTCAGTTTATGTCTAATAAAAATCTTAATATGTATTGAAAATTCTCTTGTCATTTTCTCTTGCCAATTCTTTTAATAATTTTATTGTGTAAACATTGACTTGAGTCATAAAATCTGACCATGGAAGTTTCAGATTCAAATTAATAAAAAATCTGGGTTTGTAAGGGCCATTAATGTGACTCGAAAATCCAAAACTCAAAAATGCTGCAGATGGAGGATCAAAAAGTGTCATGAAGAACTAAGACTTGCATTAGTGTTCTTTTATTGTAACAAGAAAGGTGATTGGTCAAGAATGGTACACACGATTTTTATTTTTAATCATTTCATCCCATGCAAGGTGGTAATGTCACTAGTACACAGGGGGTTACAGGGAGTGAAAATGAAAGAGAATAGGGAGGATTGAGGAAATGGAAAAAGATAACAGGATTTAAGATGGTGATTGATGTTGCATTTAAATTTTTGAAGAGTGTATTAACCAGGGAAACAAGGAAATGAAGAGATTTTCACAGGTGGAAAGTGTGAGAAAAAAAACTGTCAGAGTAGAAGTAATGGTTGCATTTAGATATTTTAACAATAAAAGGGTGGGACCTAGATGCTACTCTAGTAGTACACTTAAATTCATGTACAGGGTGCGATGGATTAAATTACACAAAAATGAAAATAATACTGATATCTTGTTTTAACCAATATATTTTCCAAAGTTGCTCAAACATATCTTGAAACAGTAAAAAGTAAATTTATTGAATAAAATCGCTATTGTGTCCAGCCACAGCCTCCAGACCACTTCAGAATTTCCTGCATCTCTTCTGAACAGTTTCCTTGTTTAAGTTGATGAATGCAGTTAGGTGGCCAGATATAAGGCGGTGATATGGTTGAGGAAATTGTCTGACAGCCCTGAGCAGGTCATCTAGCTTCTGTGGCATGGTGCAGAGTCATGTTTCCAGATATAGGATCTTTTAGAAGTCACCCTCTTGACCCAGGGCATCACAAACTCGTGAAGGCACTTGATATAGGTTTCTTTATTGAGTTTTAGGTTCTCACCAACAAATTCAGGAGTTCTTATCAGACTGCCATACCTTCATAATTATCATTAGACTCATTCATCTCTGAAATGTTCATATTGAAGATTCCGGTGCGAATACCAATCACTATAGCATGCCGTTTCCAAATTTCTGGCAGATGGTGCCTTTTTTTTTCTCACAAAAGGTGTCCAACTGACCTTACTATACTGTGCAGTTGACAAAATCAAAAATAGACAACATACATGTGCAAAATGAAAAATATAAAATGGTGATAATTTACCCATTGCACACAGTATTTGTAATTACAATATATCAAGTTTTACTTAAGTCAGCTGAATATTTTTCTGATTTTCTTTTTTGACAGAGAATATAAATTCTTTTACAAAGTAAGACTTTGGTTTCTTTTTCATTGCTACAATGTCATAAGATAGAATTGTGGGAATGAAGCCTGTCAGTCTTCTTTGAACATTCTGGACTAGCACCACAGAATCACAAAGAATTGTACCAAATAAAAAAAAAAAACAGTAGCAACTCAAAGACAAATAATAATATCAAGATGTTGATTCTTCCACAACCCTTCAAATAGAAGGTTAGGAAGGAAACTCCCATCAGTACTGGAAAGAGTGATAAAACCACTGAACATGAGAAACCTATTTTCCTGAAATATTGTTTCAAAAGAAAGATTTATAAATTTCAGTCATAAGCAGTAATGTATGATTGGTTAATAGATGTCATATATTTCCTTGTAGAGTGTTGGGTGTGCTCGTTAAGTCTATAAAAAGGCAAATATATTCTTTCCCTTTCTCTTTTTCCTCTTGATTTCAGATGTAGTTGAATGTCAATGAAGAACACTGCCAACGGGATGCATTCATTTCCTTGGTCCTCTTTTGACGTTTGAACTCTCTCACATACAAGTGTCTATCACTCACATTTATTTTACACACACAAGCAACCATATTCTTATTGCTAATTTCAATGTTTTTTCTTTTCATTTAAATTGTGTACACATGCAATTACTTTTGTTAATGCATGCATATAATTGCCATTTGTTTTAAATTCATTGTTTTCTGTTACTTATTTTTATGCAAACTCGCATATGCCTGTCAATATTGTTTATAGCTGAAATGTACCAGGAGCATTAAACATTTTTTAGACAATGTCCACACACTTGTTTGTAGCAATAGTGTAAAATCCCACAACAACAGTGATGGTGAATTATTTTTACCAATACATTGTAGTAACCTGTAACAAGGGAAATGACTAACATTACTATTATATGTATAATTATACAAATATCTATTGTGAATACTTCTTCTTTATGTATTGTGTCTCCTTGGGAGGTAGGCGAGCATTGCTCTCTACTTTTCTCTCTTGTCTCTTGTAGCTTTTAATAAATTTTGTCTTTCTGTTATTTCTCCTAAACCCTGTTTCACCATCCATTTACTCATACCCATAAAGTATGTTATGCATTGTTTTGCTCTCTCTCTCTCTCTCTCTCTCTCTCTCTCTCCCCTTCAATTTGTCTGGTAAGCATCAGTTTCCCAAAGCTGTCTTCATTTTGCAAAATGAAAGATAGGAAAAGATAGATATAAGAGTGAATATATATATATAGTGATAGATAGATAAAGATAGAAAAGGTAAAGATTATCAAAGAAGGATATATATATATATATATATATATATATATATATATATATATATATATATATATATATATATATATAAAAGGCAGGATGTTTCTGTCTGTGTGTGTGTAATGAATGCACAACCACAATTTTCGATAGAAATGCACCAAATTCATATATATACTAGCAGCATGGCCCGGCATTTCCCGTGCTTGATTCAAAAATCGTACAACTAATACAGTAATCGCTATCACTTGACTTAAAATATTTTTGCCCTTCCTTGCCTTTAAAGGAGTGCCCTTTGCCGTGTTGATGTTGCTACATGCCTTACTTCTTGCCTATCTCACACTGCAAATTTTTTCTAAGCTCTATTAAATCTGTTATGAAAAAAGAACTAAACAAAATGAACACAAAACGATCAGTTTTAAAAAAGGACTTGTAACTGGAAAAACCGAATGAAAAAAGAATGTTAACAACAAATACTTCTTCACACCCAACCCAGTTCTGCGGAATCAGAATCAACGTTGAGTTTAAGCAAGTGAATGAGCCAATTGGAGTAAAGTGCCATGCAGATTTAAATTTTTCCCACTTGTATCAAATGCAATGATTTTTTTTGCAAGCTAGCATGCTTGTTATCATTCATGTCAGTCAGCTGTTGGCTCTCACACTGGCCAATAGAATCTTCTTGCCTATTTGTGGCAGCCAGCTATAGGCTCTTACTCTGGCCAGTAGAAAATGGCCGCAAACTACATGAAAACTGCCATAGAAGCATGAAAAATCGATTATTTCCACTATCGATGGAAGTTGGGAAATCCAAAGTCAGTCTTGGCCTTTCCACTGCATTCATTACACACACACAGACACATCCTGCCTTTTATATATATATATATATATATATATATATATATTCATCCACAGACAGATTGTTTTACTGTATTACAGCTCCCCATATATATATATATATATGTATATATATTTGTTATTTACTAGTAGTACAATTAGCTTTGAATTATATTTTTATTTGTTTTTAATTTTAATTTTATGTTTATTTTTTGTTTTGTTTTATTATTATTTTATTTTATTTTAATTATTTTTCACTTGCTTTTTTAATAATACTTTATAATTAATATAATAATATAAAAGTTTAAAAATTTTTTTGTATTCTAATTTATATTGTAAAGTTGGTTTTGTCAAGTATTGTATTCCTTT
>OZ010586.1:77190502-77433002 GCA_963932145.1 Acanthosepion lycidas
AACTACAGGTGGAATCTGTTGGTGATGAACAAACATAAATGTGCCTGAGCAGACATCTTCAACAGAGATAGGTTATTCAGCCTAGCAGATATATGCTCAGAAAGGAGTAGTTGACCATTATTGGCAAAGTATACTGATATGGTCTGTCACAAAAAAGTATGAAAATACATGAAATAGTGATACAATATGACAGGGAATAAAATCAGAATAGAAACGTTTTGTGGGTTTTATGGTCAATTTGATACAGGTCTCTCCCTCTCTCTCTCCCTCTTTCTCTCTCTTTCTATATAGAAATAAAGTGTTTGGTTCAAAATTCCAATCACCTGAAGAAGGCCAGAGTGTACAACAGCTGAAACATTGTCAATATAACAACAAAGATGAGGACATCAGTCCAAACAATGTTAATAATTTAAATAGTTACTGTACTGCTAAATCATCAGTTACCTCCCCTTAGGATCTAGGAAGTATAAAAAGCAGCCTGTAATATCCGTCAGTAGACAAGTCATCATAGTAAAGTGCAATAAAGCTTTGGTATAAGTTTATTCACTGGTTCAGATTTTACTACAATTTATTGCACTTACAATGGAACTTTGTATGTGACCAGAATGATTTACCTATGAACCAGAAAGCAAAGCAGAAGATAAACACTGGACACACTGGCTTGAAAACTTTTATGAATTTTGTTGAAACTCTACTCCTTGAGAACCCAAATTGGCTTATTAACTAGCTTGCTCTTCTGATTAACTATGTGTCTCATTCAATTAATGATATAATTGTAAACTGTAAAACTTATGAAGAAGTGATAGAAAGATTACACACAACCTATGTGAAGCCCCAAAATTAACTATTTGCCTGACATATACTTGCTACCCAGTGACAGGAATCTGATGAAAGATTGGGTCATTAAGCAGGAACTGCAATTTTTGTCCCATAACCGCTTTGGAGGCACAAAAAGAACATATTCTAGATGCCTTCGTAAATGGCCCATGCAATGTTCAGGTAAAGCAACGCCTTCTTGAAAATAAGACCCTTACCTTGAAAGCTGCTTATGAACAAGTTTATACTTGTGAGCTTGCTATACCGAAATGCAGCTAGTACTTTCAACCTGATACTATGGGGGCCACTCTAAAACAAGCTGTTCCTACTACCCCACCTCTTTTTGATGATTCCACTTACTCTCCTGCAAGGATGTCCCAACTTTAAACACCCCAGAACAACCTGTCACTATTGCATCAGCCAAATAGACATGTTACTACTGCAGTCTAAATCTACACTCACAACTTTCATGCCCAGCCAGGGAAACTTGTTGCCATAAGTGTGGAAAAATAGGATGCAATACTTCCATTCCAGGACTAATGGCTAAGCTCAAAAAGAGAGATCTTCCAGTCTGAATAGTCCAATACAAAAAGTACCCAGGCATTCACAGAGAATCTGTAAAGAGCCTAGACTCCGAAGAGATTTTGTTTCTTATGAATAAAATATATAAGAGAGAATGTACTGATAAATGATCAGTTACCTACCCTTAAGATCTAGGAGATATAAAAAGCACCCTATAATATTTGTCAGTAGACGAGTAGTCAGAGTAAAGTACAATAAAGTTTTGGTATAAGTTTATTCACTGGTTCTGTTTTTATTACAGTTACAATAACTCAGATCAGAAATATAAACAAGTATAATGTGTCTGTTTAACATTATTACTGAATTTTCAATGGGATGTTAAAAGGTTCACTTCAAAATTCTCTGATGGTTACTCAGATTGACAAGTACCTGAAATGCTGTGATAATAACAAAAAGATGAGGATAATAGTTTAAATATTATTGATGTAAACAGAGATGTTAAGAGTTAAGAAATAGATTAAAAAATTTTCCTCATTTATTTGTATGAGTAAAAGATTGAATATATTGATGTTTGATTGCTAAGTTTTATGATGATTGTATGGCACTCAAAACAATGCAACAAAAGAGATCTATCTGCAAAGCTTGAACCAAAAGTGTAGCTATCCTGATGTGAAAAAAAATCAATGAAATTCTAGCAAGACTTAAACACTAATTGAGCAATTGCAGAAAGCTTATAGCAGTTGTGAACGATTAAATCAAGCATGATATTTAATGAAGAGAAATTGACCAGCAAATGAAATGTTAATAGATATTAACAACTAATTGATCTTCATGAAATGCTTTAAGAAACTGATCCTTGGTCAATTACAAAGAAATGCTTACAGATATTGACTGATAACAATTCTCTGATGGAAAACTCTTAAAAGTGTCTGGTTTCAATTTACTTAGCTTTTGACCTCTGATTTGAGCTTGGTGCTCACAAGTTAGAAAATGTGTAAAGCTAACAGTTAAATACAAATTCTGAGTGATACCTGAAGGGTCCAGTAGAATTGAAAAGTACTTAATAAGTAATGTTGAATAGGGGGGAAGAATTAATGTTGCTTCGTCATTTGATGTCTGAGTAATTTCAGAAGAGGTTTGTAATTGATGCAATGATTTTCTCAATCAGAATTTGCTTTGCCGTAATTATCTGCAGTTAGACTGGTTATTCCGATGAGAAAGATATTCAAAAGATTTTTGAAAATAAGTAATTTGATCTTTTTAGATCTATTTTAGTGGACAACATTTACTACTATTTTACTGCCAATATTCAGAATAAGTATTAGGTTGGTGCAAAAATAATGTCGTTTTCTCACATAGTAACATATGTGAGAAAACTATTTTTTGCACCAACCTAATATTTTCATCTGTTTAGATCTTTTTGGGGAATATATCTAATTTTCTTCTTTAATGTACTGAATTTGAAAACAGTTTCCAAAATAAGCGATTTGAGATTCTTTGATGATTTTAGATTTTTTACAGTTTATGTTGTTGATATAATAAAGTTCAAAAGAGAAATAACTACTTTCAATTTTTACATCTTTTTAGATCTGTTTTCCAGATCTGTTGTAGGGCATCACTTTATATTTTTTTGTCTTAATAACGTTTAAAACAATATGTAATTTGATTTGTTTAGATCTTTTTATAAACACATTTAATATTTTTGAATTACCAAGATTCAAAACAGTTTTCAGAATGAGAAATTTGATCTTTTTAGATATTTTTCAATCTTTTTGAGGTTTTTAATAGCTTTTTAGATGTTTTGAGATTATATTTAATATTTCAACTAAATTTCAAAACCATTTTCTAAATAAATTGATCTTTTTATATCATCTTTAGATATTTTAGTGATTTAATTAGGTTCAAAACCGTTTTTAAAGTGATCGTTAATATTTGATGAGTCCTTTTATTTTGATATAAATATTTGAAAGTTATTTGGCAAACATTAAACTGAAAAGTCATATAAAAAAAGAAAATCAATGTTAAAATTCTCAAAACTGCACTGATTTAATTGTCAGTCTGATTTGTAACGTATGAGCTGGGCTGGCCTGAGGCACTGTAAGGCACGTTTGGAAACATTTATTTTTCTGTGTGTTCCATGTTCAAAGCCAAGGACTCTAGAATCATAGAGATACAAACAGACTTTAGATTTCTGTGGTGTGATGGAAAGCAGCCATATAAGTGATTGAAAATATTCTATTTAAATCCAGTACAGTTAAAAACAGAAAAACAAAAAGCATCTGTGACTAGTGTAACAGTTAATAATGTTGAAAGTGAAATCACAGTTAATAATGTATAAAGGAATAACATGTAGAATATAATAATAATAATAATAATAATAATAATAATAATAATAATAATAATAATAATAATAATAATAACAATAATAAGCTATGATAATGTCTAATAATAAGGTATAATATAAGCATAATAATTAATTATATATAATTTTGTATAACATAAATATAATAATTAATATGAAAATAATTATATATAGTATTAGGTTGGTGCAAAAATAATGACATAATAATGTTGTTTTTTGACGTTAATAAATATGTCAAAAAACTACATTATTACGTCATTATTTTTGCACCAACCTAATATAATAATAAGGTATAATAATGTATAATAATGTATAATGGAATATTAGAAGAATAACAATAATGTTAAAAATGGAATCACAATTAATAACTTATGATGGAATAGAGAAGAAGGACTGCTCTGGCTTTACAAATATGGAGACAGGAGATAGATCTCTACACTATCTTTCTTAAGAAGTCATAATAATTTGATGATAATAAAATGATGATATGTGGAGAGCCATGTTTGCCTACAAACTGAAATGATGAGGAAGTTTTAAAAAAAAATGTAAAAATTTTCAAAATATATACAAAATATATATTTTCCATTCTGCAGCCTCTTTTCCAAAGTCACAACGTCACAAACCCATCATCATCATCAGACCGTTGATTGTTTCAATTGTTGAAAGGCAGAAGAAACAGACTTTGATTCTTCTTCCTCATGATCATTTCAGTGGGTTTTCAGATAGCTCAGCAGTGCCTATCTCCTCTCCAAGCTCTTGAATGACAGCCAAAAGATACAGAATATGGTGTCAGTTCAACTCAGTCTGTACACTAGGATTTCAAGTTTTGAATTCGGAGTTATACTATAGGACCCAGTCTGTACTGCTATTTACCCTGAGCTGAGGCTGGATGTATCAGCTTGTGAGTGAGTGTATGTAATGAAATAGAATTTAAAATAGACTCTCCAATTCCTAAATCTGAACTGCTATCCTTCACTCTGACATGGCACCAATCTATCACTACACTATCACTATTTCCATAGAAAATGTTCAGGTGAGCTTCATTCTTTAGTAGCATTAGTTCACAAATTTACAACTAGGATATACCATGCTATGTCTATATAGAGTTGAATGACCTTCATTTCCTTCTTATATATGAAGAGAAAGTTCCTCTTAGCTATTTCCCACAAACTGCTACTTTGTAGAACAGATGCTGAAGTTTGTACATACGTCTCACACATAATACAATCTAACTAAAAATCACTCTTATCCTAAAAAGGTTTTCTTAGTACTTACAATAATAAATGTATAACAAGTTCTTCTTAATCTGTTCATGAAGAATCAGTCATCAAGGTAGAGATGGAGAGAACAATGTAAAAAAAAGTAAATCCTTTCAGTCACTTTTGCACTGAATGGCTTTGCTTTGTCTTTTCTACAATAATGTTCATTGCAACTGGTCTGATAAGATTTTTTTCCTTGTACTGTGAATACATGAATTTAAGCATGCTACTAGATTGGCTATGGGCATGTGGCTGAGTGGTTAGAACATTTGCATTCTGACCATGAGACCTGGGTTCAAATCTCACCATAGTCAATTTGTCAGGAAGGAGACTTCCTGATATTATCAGACTGGAGTGGTCGATCCCAGGGTGCGGCACCTTTGGAAAGTGTTTGAAACCATACCATGGGTTGACTCAAGCCTTGTGAGTGAAATTGGGTAGATAGAAACCTTGGGGCAGTCGATAGCTGTGCTGGCATAAAGTCACAAGTCATCGTGGCCGAGGCCTTGAGCATGCTGGCCTTGTGCAAATTGTTGATCACGCTAGATAACATGCTCTTTCCCAGAAACTGTAACTAAGTTCTGTTCAGCATAGTTGCAGTATAAACCACAGGTGATCTCTGTGGGTGTTAAATAAACACAAATGTTCCTGAGCAAGCATATGCCAATAGGGATTGTCTAGCCCCCCTATTAGACAGGTATCCTTGAATACGAGCAGCCAGCTATACATACATACACTAGATTGGCAACTGAGTCTCACTGGTTTACTGATGAAATAGCTAAATGCAACACCCACTTCTACTACAATAGTTTCTTATTTTGCCCTTCCCACCTGTGAAACTCCCTTCCGGTGTCTTGCTACCCTGATAACTACAATCTTCCAAAATTTAAATGCAATGTCAACTGACATCTTCATTTTTTTGTCCTTCCCATAATACTCTCTATTATCAGTCTTCTCATTTTCTTTTATTTTTACTCCCTGAACCACCCTGCATTCTAGTGGCATTGCTTGGAGTGAAATGATTAAAAACAAAAATGAAAAAGAAAAGAGAAACAAAATAAAAGTAAAACTAAAAAAAAAAAATATATGTTGATGGAATTCAGTGGTGGTTGAACAGAAAGAGGAATAGAATGAAACAAAGCAATATAAGTGATAGAGAGAAAAATATCTCTCCCACCAAACAAAGAGAAACTCAAATAATAAAAAGGAAAGAGGTAATAAACAGCAAGAACAAAAAGAAGTGGAAAGAGACTAAAGAGAAAGAGGGTAAAAAGAAAGAGGGTAAAGAGAAAGAGGGTAAAGAGAAAGAGACTAAAGAGAAAGAGGGTAAAAAGAAAGAGGGTAAAGAGAAAGAGAGTAAAGAGAAAGAGGGTAAAAAGAAAGAGGGTAAAAAGAAAGAGAGAAATAGTCTCTTCAATTTATATTGTGGCTATCTTTTGTTATTCTTTTCATAGTCAAAAGGAGGAACTCTAACTAATGCAATAATGCTTCCATAGAACCACCTTCATAAAACCACTATTGTTTTTGGTGTGATGAATGACTATGTATTAAGTTTTAGACTGGTAATAACTTTCCAATAAAATACTGCCAGATATTGTCTTGTACATGCTGGTGCAGTAGGAATGCTGCCATCTTTATACAAAATTCTTTTTTTTTTCTTTTTAATCCTTTTCCAGCTTTGACAGCAATTTTGTCTTTTCCTTCTGCTTACTTAATTGTCTCTTCAAGTCTCATCCAGATTGAAACTATGGAAACAATAAATAAATGAATACTTATTACAATCTATACACTTATTACCCATCCAAGACATGCCTATTTAAACACTTGCATCCTATTTCTGATTTGGTTCCGAAAACCAATGAAAGATTTTGTGCATGTTGATGTCATATGTTTGTCAGATTGCATTTTAATGGATTTTCTTGCCTGTGACTGACATTCTGACATTTGCCTTTTGTTAATCTAATCTGCTGTTGTGAATTTGTGAATAAACCCAAAAGAATGTCTTATTATATGGGATCATCTCAGAATGTCCATATATTTCTTTCTTTTCCATTCACCTTTTATTTTAAATATCTTTTCCCAATTTGTATGTAAATAAGAACATAGCTGGTGGGATTTGGCAGGTTATTTTTTTCTCTTACTTTAAGGAATTTCAAGGTGAAACGTGATGTCTACAACACTGGAAAAGAAAAAATAATGAAATATGATTACACATATATATATATATGTGTATATGTGATATACATTAAGTTTTAGACTAGTAATAACTTTCCAATAATATATATATATATATATATATATATATATATATATATATATATAGAGAGAGAGAGAGATAGATAGATAGATAGATAGATAGATAGATAGATAGATAGATTAGGGTGATGAAAAATTTGATAGATCAATACAACAATAATGATAAGAAAAATAATGTCCATTTATATTATTAGGCCTTCAAAGTAAATGGAAGCAATATATATATATATATATATATATATATATATATATATATATATGATAATATCTCTCTCTCTCTCTCTCTCTCTCTATATATATATATATATATATATGTATGTATGATAAAATAAAAAACCAGTAGGAAACAAATCTCATTGTAACTTGTTTCACTTTTATTAAAGCTTTGTCAATCTGTGATAAGGCTTTAATAAAAGTGAAACATGTTAGATTGAAATTCGTTTCCTACTTGTTCTTTATTTTATTTTACCATTTTCTTGGATTAATATCCATATCTGATCTACATTCTTCAGCTCATATATATATATATATATATATATATATATATATATAGATAGATAGATAGATAGATAACAGGAACATAAAAGAAAAACACATAATATCAAATACATTCTTACCAAAAACACAAACATGCTATATCACATAAAATTTAAAATTGCTTGAGGCAATGATGATAAAAAGCAAGGAACCTAAACATCAATAATGTTACCTTGAACGCAATATATTAAATGTATGATACTAAAAAAATAAATTAAAAAGTAGAAGACACAAAATTGCATGTGAATACCAGGAAATGTGAGAAATGCAATATTTTAAAGTTAACACGCAAAATGGGATATTTGAAAATTAAATTGCTGAGATAAGAAAAAAAAACAGGAAACAAAAGTCTTTGATAATGACTAATGAGTAAAAAGTACTTAGAGATAGGAAAATATATTTTCAAATATCAAATATCAACCTACAATCAACCTGGAAGACATATGAAATGCTAGAAATGTGATTCAACAGAAAGATGCTGAGAATATCATTTCAGTCAGTTATATGCCATGCTTAGACGATCATGTTTCTTTTGATACATGAAGGCAGATTTTTTTTCCCACAGTAGGTTGCCATTTCTTTCTGCAGTAGACCAGTTGCCATCCAAGGCTAAAGAACCCCATCTTTCCTGCTATTTACCCATAGCTGGGTAAGAAGAGGAGGATTCATACCTTTCCTAAGAGTATTAGCATGTAAGTGAATGTAATGGATTTGAATAGAATTCAAATTTGGTTCTCCGATTCCTCAATTCAAGCCGCTATCCATTACTCCACTGTGCCTCCATAAATGTAAAGAAAGTGGAAGTTTTAAGAAAAATGAACACAAAAAGGACCCTTAGAATACTTAGAATCAGAAAGAGAAATTCAAAATTTCTTAGACAAATTTGTACTCTCATGCACCTGTGCAGTAAAAATTTGGAACATCAACTCACTCTTGGTTAACATGTTGCACATAACATTATTAAAGAAAAAGACTTGAAAGTAATTATTAGGGCCAATGCGTCTTACCTACTTGAGGAGGGCAGTGTTTTTTCGGCCCTGTTGTGGTCTCTACCATCATTTTTTCAGCACTGTTTTATGGCCATCCACTATTTTTTAAAATATTTTTAAACTGATGTTATATTGTCAGTCATCAACTAATAATATGCATTGTGTATCTACATGCTCAGTGTGGTTCATACTACACAGGAACCCCTGACAAGGTTGGAGTCCTAAAAGGGCGAATTACACCAGTGCTTTATTTTTCTACAGTTATATTATCAGTTATCAACTATAATAATCAACAGTTATGGTGCTTACTACTCTGAAACTCTCAACCATGTAGGAACCCCATTCCTACTTGGGTGAGCAGGGTAGAAGTGTTAATTTCAGTAGCGCTTAATTTTTTAGATTATAATTTTCTTTCTGAACAGTTCTTTTAAATCAATGAAGAGGGTAATATATCTCATTAAAATCATATTTTATTCCAAAATCATCCACTGTGGAGGATCTCTGATTTTTTTCTTTTTTACTAATATGAACACTAACTAGAAGTCCATGGTTCATAATTAAAATAAAATTTCTAGTCCCTACTTTTCATATTTCAAGAAAGATAAACCCAAGATAATGATTGCTTAAAAAAATAAAAATATTTAAAGATTTCAGCACATGAAAAATTTTCTCCAAAACTGAAATACTGTTTTTAAAACAAATTTTTAAGACAATCCCATTTTTGTTGTATTGGGATTTTTGTAAAACTTATTTTTTTCAGCAGAGATGCATTGACAATTAATCTTTATGGTAAATTAAAAACTTGTGACTTAAACATTTTTTTGAGTATAATTTAGTCATGAAAATATTGGTAGTTATTACAAAAAGAATAACATTTTCTCAGATATTTTTTAAATAAAAAAATCTATTCATTATAGAAGTAAATAATTACAGAATATGTACTGAAATTTTCATTTTAATTGTATAAATTCCTAATTTTTAGTAATTTAAAAAATGCACTGCTCTTTCCCCACCAATTTTCCTCTGAGGGTTTGTGGCCTCCCAGGTTGGGAAAATTTGAAATCAAGATGTAGCAGAGAGGGGCGCCCTGTATTAAGGTTTCAAGGTCGTGGGGTGACAGCCTCAAACTGGCCCTGCTAATTATGACCTCTGATCAAAAGTTTTCACCTCACAGCTTCTATGTTCAAAATAAAGCCCACTGCATCATAAATTGAGTAAATTTCCAAATTTTGACAAAATTATAACAAGATATGGGAGATAAAAACATAGAACCCACTGTGCTAAGGATCATTTTCCTCCAATGCTAAAAATTGCTACAAAATCAAAACATTAACTTAAAATAGCCATTTCAGATTGAGATTATCATATCGATGTCTTGCATGGCATCAAACACATACAGAAATTTCAAAAATGTCGACTGTATACAATGGCTTTCTAAGATCAATGGTTTTAAAAAGAAGCATGTAAGGCTTATCAAGGACAATCCCTCTTTGAACGTCATGAACTAGTTCTACAGAATCACAAAGAACTGTACAGATAACAGAAAGTATATCATGTGACAACTTTCAACAACAGCAAAAGCTAAAATGGATAGCACATGTAACTCAAAGAGAAAATAATGACATAATCAAGATGCTGATATTCCACATTATTTCAAACAAAAGGTTGGGAAGGAAGCAGTCATCAATACTTGAAAGAGCAATTATATTTGCAGGACATGAGAAACCTATTTCCCTGAAAAATTATTTTCATTGAAAGGCTTTATAAATTATAACTGAAAGTATCACAGGCTGCTCTGTCAGTGGATACTGAATCTTGGCTAAAGTAAACAGCTAATCTTACCCTACTCACTGTAATACAAAGTAACTTTCCCTACAATGTAAAGAAACCTTTCTGAAATATCATTTATTGCTAGTCCTTTTTATTTTAGATGATACTTCCTGTGTGTGGCTGTCCTACACTCAGCATGATATATAATGGTGACGAAAGACACAATATTGCTTTATCAAAAATGATTCCTGGAATAAAAAATATGCCTTACTCTGATAGAGTTTAGAGTCTTCGCCTTTTCTCACTTGAAACTGAACATCTTAGACTGATTTTAATGTAAAGCCTGTCTGAAGTTATAAAACTCACATGAACATCAATAACTTAAATTTGCTATGGATAAATTTTTGGAAAATTTTAAATAATTTAGAAACCAAAACAAAGCAATTTCAGCAGTTAATACCAAGTCTTTTAACATCTTAAGAAAGAAAACTAGAATGAGTTTTGGTCATATTGACAGATAGTGACATGTTGTGTGCAAAATTTGCATCTTCCGCTGATTTTCTAATTCAAAGTTTCAAGTAATCCTGTTTCTGCACATCGTTTGTGCTCCTTGCTACATCATTTATCTCTTGTTCCTTTTAGCCTATTGGCTGGCATAATAATAATAATAATAATAATAATAATAATAATAATAATAATAATAACATGGAATTGGTATGAATACCACCCAAATCAGGTGACAGACATTGAAAATGTAACAATTTTATGGGACTTTACAATACACACCGACAGAACAATCAAAGGTAATCATTAATCAAAGACCACAAAAACAGAATGTGCTTTTTTATTGACATGGAAATTTCTGCAGACTCTTGAAGATCTTCAAAAAATTCTTAAACATCAAGGATCTTGAAGTGGAAATCTCAAAAATGTGGCACATGAAGACATCAATAATTTCAATTCTGGTTGGAGGCCTCGGTTTGATTGGAAAAAGGTTCGAATAGACTCATTGAAAGAATCCCTGGTAGCTGATGCCTTAAAGAAATACAATAATTGTTCTTACAAGTACAGCTCACATCATATGATGGGATTTATCAATGTAAAATGGGTGTTATCTTATTTTTAGTTTTTTTACAAAAATGTTCAGTGTAAAATGTCATGATGACATTTCTGACCTTAGGTCTCCGGTTGGGATCTGGATGGAAATGTATATATAACAGAAATAATAATAATAATAATAATAATAATAATAATAATAATAATAATAATAATAAGGAATTAATGAAGGAGACAGGATACAACCTTCAATTATGAGAATTAATGAATGAGATGGAATACAACATACAATTATGAAGAAAAAGATCCTAAAAAGAATATTATAGAATGTGTTTGATACTAGAAAGTGAACTTAATGGGGCCAATAAAATGAAAACTATCAACAACTTACCTATACCTGTAGTAACATACAGCTTCAACATTTTAAATGGAAGTTGAATGACATTAAAAGATTGGACACCAAAACCAGAAAAATGCTTACCCAAATGAGGATGCACCCCTCAAAATCAGATGTTGATAGGCTGTACCAAGAGAGGCTGAGGTCTAATTTAACTTCAACTAACTTTAAAAACTACAACAATCGGATTGGAAGCATACCTCACAAAAACCAGTGACCCTCACCTATAAATATTAAAAACAAATTACTCCATCAACAAAGAAGCTGTACTCTTCAAGAAACAGCTTAATATACCTGAAATCCTACCAACAAAAAAACAAATAGAATACCATTTATACCAAATGAGTAAAACAGAAAGCAAAACAACTTGACCAAGTTAAATTACAACAAGACTCGGAGGACAAGGCATTGCATGGCAAATATATAAAAAGAACAAAAGAAGCAAATGTGGACCAACAGAAACATGTCAGTGGCTGAAGAGTACCGTGTTGAAAGCTGAGACAGAAGGCCTAATTATTTCAGCTCAGGACCAAAGCCTCACAATCAGATCCTATCACTGTCACATAATCAAGGATGGTGCTAAATCAAAATGCAGGATCTGTGGAAAATATAATGAAACTGTCGACCATATTATCTTGATGTCTTGAACTAGCAAAATATACTAAGAAAAGTGCTATCAATTACATGGCAATTCTCCTAAGGACCATAGTTTGGAGCCAGCTCTACAGGATACAAAGTAGGAAACATAAAATACACAAATGATAATAACAGTAACAATAAGAAGAATAAATCAATCAATAAATATGATGAATACTCCTTAAATTTCATAAGAAAATCTCACATTAGCAAATTAAGTATTTCAAACATTTGTAATAAAATATATTAAATAATATGAAATTCTCATGATATATTAATCATATGTGAGAATGTTCCTAAAAATATGACAATTCTTTCTTTCTATGTGCCATGTCCTTTCAGGATGTAGGCGATCATGGCTCTCCACCTCCTTCTATCCCTTGCAGCTCTAAACAAGTTCCTTCCCTCTGCCACCTCCCCCAGACCACGTTCTGTCATCCACTTGCTTAAGGCCACTAGGTATGTCATGTATTGTTTTCCTTTGTCTCTCTTTCTCTTTATTCGACCCGTGAGTATCAGATTCTCCAAGCTCTCCTTCCTCATTATGAGTCCCAGGAACTTCAGCTGCCTCTTCTTGATGTTAAGTACAAGCCTCCTCCTTGTTTGCATCCTCTCTAAAACCTCATCATTACTCACATGCTTGGTACACATTATCCTTAGCATCACTTTATAGAACTACATCTTTGTCGCCTCGAGTCTCTTCTTCAACCTTGAGGAAATCATCCAGCATTCGCTGCCGTAAAGAAGGACAGATGCCATGTAACAGCTCAGTATTCTTTTCTTTGTTACCAAAGAAATCCTCTTGTCTCACAATACTCTGCCCAACTTTTGGAATGCATTCTTTGCCATCCCAATATGTCTACGGATCTCCGTGAACACATTTACCATCCTCAGTCAGAATGCTTCCCAGATATTTAAACTTCCATGTCTTCTTGATTCTAGTGTTCCCAACCTGCAAATCACATTTCAGGCTATCATTTTAATGATGATCATGCATTCTGTTTCCTTGTAGTTTATGCTTTGTTCTTTCTTTATACTCCCCATCGTTACCTTCAGTAGGAGATTTTGTAAACAATACTGGTTGTTTAATATCAGCTATGTTGTGACTTGCAGTATCAGATTGGATTTAATGTCCGCATTTTTAAATACTAGTCGTTTCTAATTGTGTTTGTGAAATCTCAAATGAATCAATTTTCCTTGAGCTGTGTTACATTCCCACTTCAAGATGGGAATAGTAAATTCTCGACTAAGGTGACCTCCTTTTCAGACACAGTTGCTTGTATCCAATATTAATGAGCAGCCAAGAGCAAATTTGGCCAATTAGATTCACTTTGCAATTTAGGTTTCTATTTCCCTCTTTCACAAGCTTGGTAAGTGAGTTACAGTTCTTTAGAGTCAGGTCACAAAGGATGTAATGTTGAATAACTGAGAAATGCTCCCTTAGGTTATCTTGTGAACTTAGTTTTGGGATTGGCAGAATTTGATATGGAAAAAAATAAAATAAATATGAAAGATCAGGATTGAAATGCTCCAGGCAGTGCTGATTAGAACATTGGTGATTGTCCTTCAATCTCTCCTCTGTTTGGCCAAATACATATAAAAGTTGGTCCAATCATAGTTTGGAAATATGCCAACAAAGGATTTGTAGATATTTTCATCATATGGCCAGGGATCTATAAGGATATGTGGGAAGTGTGTTGACATTGATTACAAAGAATATCAACAATTTATAAATTTATATTCAGCAGTTGACTTCTCTCAACAGCAGAATAATTTACCTAGATTTTATAAAAATGAAGCATAAGTTTGGATAGATTCAAAAACTTTTGTCAGTAATTATTTCTTTGAGTTAGAAAGTGTATTTTTTGGTGGAAACTTTTTGGAATCATTTTTAACACTAACAACACACATCACGAGAAAAAAGGTTTGGAGAATTTAACACTCACAGGGTAGTTTTGCATTTCATCTTTGACATATATAATTGCCAATATACTCTTATTATTTCAAACTATTGTTCCCATCTTGGATGAAATAGTACAATAATCAACTGATATCCAATATAAGCTAAACAAAGGACAAATGGCAAGAGAATAGTTGGTCAAAACATTTCAAGATGAGAACACTATCAAAATAATAAAAGTATACGGATAAATACTCATCTAAAAAATTATCTGTGCAAAATGTTATAAAAATCAGGGCTGTGGAATTGGAATGTAAAATCTTTAATCCGACTCTGACTCTTCTATTTTTGGCATCCCCAACTCCTCTTTATGTAATTAAGTGATTATGGCCTATAAATCTCATAAAGCCTGTGCATATGCTTCTAACTTAGGTTGGTGCAAAAATAATGTCGTTTTCTCACATATGTTACTATGTGAGAAAACGACATTATTATATATTACCTATTAATTATTCAGTATTTTCTAACAGAATTAGAGGCAAAATCTTTGAAAGTATATAGAAAAAAGGATAAAGAAAAAATAAAAATAAAAATGTTATAATGTAATACTTTTTTACACACACACACACACACACACACACACACACACACACATATATATATATATATATATATATATATATATATATATATATATAGGAGGAGGCATGGTGGAGCCGAGTTCGAATTCCAGTCAAATCCATTACATCCACTTATGTACTAATGCCCTTGGGAAAGGTGTGAATCCTCTTCTTCTCCCTCCAGCTATGGGTAAATAGAAGGACAGACTGGGTTCTATAGCCTTGGATGGCAACTGGTCTAGGAGAAGGACAACTATGAATTCGAAACCTGCAGAGGGTCGTTTGGGGACCTTGTGGAACATAGTGCACCAGGTCTCAAAGTATTCAGCCGTTCAAAAAGTGTGGATGGTCCTGCACGAAACCTTCACCACTATAGTCAAATCTCATGTGCTGTTGTTGGACTGTTGGTTTCTTGGGAAATGATCTGCTTGACTCTCATATGTTGAATTTGACAGGAGAGTCGAGTATAAATAAGAAATAATTACAGAACAAAAATAAAACTACATTTTAACAGAAGTTGAAATATAATCTTTTACTAGATGTAAAAGACATCACAAAAATAAAAATTCTATAATGTAAGATTTTTTTTGCATATATAGTTTTGCAAATACAAAATAACTAAAAAAATAAAATGACTTTAAAAAAGGAGTTGAGATGAATTTCTTTAAAGTAAATAGTAAATATACAGTAGAATAAAAATTCTATAATTTAAGACTTTTTATATAAAGTGTAAATTCAACTGGAGTCGGAGTCGGTATAGTTTAACAACTCCGAATCCAGTGACCCGTTAATTGCTTCTGACTCCATGACACCATGAATCCAACTTCACAGCCTCCAAAAATACATCATTGATATCCTTCAGTGCGGTGGTTTAATAGATGTAGGAGTTGATTAAACATCTTTTACTATCACTTGTCAGGTGTTCAGTCATATATCCCATTGTGAAGCACTGGTTCATCTTAGGTACAAAATAATGCTATAGTTAACAGATATCCCATATCAACCAAAAACAATGATGATGATGAGAGAATAGTTGATGGAAATATTTTCCATAATATCTACAACAAAAAATATTGAGAACAATAGTTGGAAATAATATAACCATGATCACAGGACAGATTATGAGAATAAAAGGTTTGGAGAGTTTAACATTCACAGGACATGAGAAGCAAAAGAAATCAATGAATAAGCTATATGAAAAGTTTGAGAATAGAGAAACAGTACCACAAAGAGAATTTATCAAAGAGTAAGTATTACTGAGAGACCCTTAATATCCATAACATGAAGAAAGAGAAAAGCTGTAGAGAAACGTCATTGTCCACAGCATGAAGAAAAAGAAAAGCTGTAGAAGAACCTTAATGTTGCTAACATGAAGAAAGAGAAAAAAAAGTGGTAGAAAAGTTAAGAGTAGGAGTAAGAGAGTATTAGAAAGTGGTTTAATTTAAAATTTGGTTGATTAATTCTTCAGTATTCTTGACCTGAGTGTTACTCCTGGTGAATAATATGGGAGAAATATGTCATGGGGAAAATGACAAAATAGCAAGCTTTTAAAATAGTAAGCTTTTAAAAGTCTTAATGACCAATTAATGGTTAGGAAGTAAGCAAGAATTAATCTAAGAGTTAGAGCTCAAGATGGGAACTAAGAACTGGAGATGCCAAAATCAAGCAAGTACAAAAATTTAAATATATACAAAGTTTTTAAACAGAAAATCTACAAAGCAAAGTCTGAGAGGTGAATCAAAATAGAAAAATGATGCCTTCCATAAGCTAAGTAAAGTACTAAGAAACAGGAAAATTACATCAGAAATAAAAATAGTGAGTGAATATAAGAAGATTTATATAAAACATCAGCCTCCCTATATAACAGTCAATGCTGGAAAATTTCACCACATAAAGATGTGACTTAAGGTAAATGTGATGTGGCTTTGTAAAAGAATGTTAAAAATGCCATAGAAGAATCCTGTGAGAAATTGGGAAGTTTTAAAGAAAATAGATGCAAAAAGGACACTTATAATTAGAATAAGAAAGAAACAGTTGAAGGACATATAATAAGGAAAGAGTCCTTGGAGAATTTGACACTCACAGAACATATTGAAGGCAAGTGTAGCAGAAGTTAACAGTGAATAACCTATCTAACAAACTTGGGCAAAAGCATGACAGAAAAGAGATTGGTAGAGATGAAAAAAACAAACAAATGTTTTTAATAAATACAAAGGATAGGAAGTTGTGAAGAGCCACGATCGAGCACAAAATAATAAGAATAGTAATGTTGAAATTATTTAGTATTTATTGACCAAACTGTTAGTGTTACTCTCGTTTGGAATTTATGAAATATTTTTCTTTAAACAGATTTTCTGAAAATTTAAATTTTCAACTCCACTATTACTATTAGAAAGAGCTATAACAGCTCTTTCTAATAGTAATGGAAATTTCCTCTGACAGTTTGTTTTTGGTAGTGCTGAAAGTCATGCTAGCAAGAGAGTAATTGAGTTAATATTGTGGAGTAAATGAGGTAAGGGAAAGACATATTTCATTTGTGATTTCTTAAGTATGATACTAGCCCCGAATTGCTGTGGGTGAAAAAGCCACACTGACAGATGGAATTTGTTAAAGCAGGATTTTGATGGTGTGTCTGCTTCAGAGCTTGATGAAGCTGCACACGGTGCTTCAGTCTACTGTCTTCAAAACCCTTTAACAATGAAACATGTCTAATGCCACTCTTTTCAGTTTGATGCTTGGGCTTCCAAAGTTTTCAGATCAAAGTTGATCTTTCATGTTCAACGTTTCAAGACATTTCAAGTGGTCTTTCAATTTGTCTTTGGAGCACAAGAGTGATCGTCCAACTGATCACTTGGAGTTTGGTAGTTGTCCATACAGCACCTTTTTTGAAAGCCTATGCTCATCTATTCTCACAACATGACAATCCCACCTAAGTTGTATCTTTGCTAAAATGGTTTCAATACTTGTGATGTTGTTACATTTCTTCAGTATTGCACTCTTCTTGACCCTGTCATCCCATTTTTTTTATCACATATGGCACAAAGACAGCACATGTCTATTATAAGTTTGTATATGTGATATACATGTGTTTATTTTATAATTGAGAGTATAACATTTGATAGAAAACTGAAGAAGAGGACAATGAATATGTCAGAATCAAGTAAGAAGAGGAATTTAAATATCTATAATTTATAATATCTACAACAGGCAGATTTCAAAAGGTGCCTTCTATAAGCTAAGCAAAGTATTAAGAAATGGGAATAATTTGTTAGAATCAAAGAGTGATGAACTACCATGTAATAGTTCTTTGCGCGACAATTTTATTGCAAATGAAGAGGTGTATCAAGGCAACAGATATGTGGTTCTACAGAAGACTGCAGTGAGTGGAACATGTGGAAATTTGAGGATGTTTTAGGGAAAATAGAAACAAAAAGGATACTTGTATTCAGAATCAGAAAGAGAGTTGAAATATCCAGAAGACATAATAAGGAAAGCAGGCTTGGACAATTTCATAATCTCAGACCACACTGAAGGAAAGAAGAGCAGAATGAAACATTTAATAACCTACCTTGTGTGAAAGGATAGCAGAAAATGCTCTGGGAAAGACAATAAAGGGAAAAAATTCTTGACACAGGAAGCTGTGGAGAACTATGTCCAGAAGGAACACTGCCCATAAAAATAAGAATATCTGTAAACATAGATTTAATTTCACTGTTTACAGAATTCTAAAATAAAGAGAAGATGCTGAAAAGTCGTCTTTATGTGTCATGTACCTTCAGAACATAAGCGGACATGGTTCTCCACAATTTCCTGTCCTTTTTAGTTCTTAGTAAACGTTGTTTTTCTGTTATTTCTCTTAAGCCCTGTTCTGCCATCCATTTACTCATGCTTACTAAGATATACATTGCTTTCCTCTGTACATCTTGCGCTCTATCTGTCCCATGAGTATCAGATTTTCTAAGCACTCCTTCCTCACTATATCCCCCAGAACCTCTACTGTCTGCTCCTGATAATAAGTATTAATTTCAATTTTGTTTCCATGTTCTCTAGAACTTCTTTATTGTTCACATATTCTGTCCATCATCATTCTCTAGCATCATTCTGTAGAACCATATTTCTGTTGCTTCAAAGTCTCCTGAAACAAGTTTGAAATCAAATATTGTGACAAAATCAAAATGTCACTTATTTATGTATGCTCATATTATAAAAATACATCCAAAATAATGAAAGTGAAAAATGGGCCTGAACTTTTTCTGTTGCCAGATTAACATATGAATAATGAACGAGAAAGATATTAAGTACATTTATTATAGTAATAGTAATTTATTATATGACTAAGAATTGTTGACTCTGATACAATATTCAAGTAAAAAACATACTGGTGTGGAACAAGGTTGTAGCATTTGTTCTCCATTGTTTTCTTGTACTATGGTGTAGGACATTGGAAACATGTTTCTCTTTTCAGTGTACAGAAAGTACATATATTCACTTTCAAAAATTCATGTTAAAAAATTTTGATTAACCTGGAATAAAAGTATTAATTAAAAATTAAACATTAAGATGTGCAAAAGTATGTGAACCCTTACATTTAATATTTGCTGACTATTCCTTTTAAAGTTACAATATCAACCATTTTTTTCTATATTTCTGTCTGTAGTGAGTACTGATCTGGGAAAAACTTCCACAATTGTTTGATATTACATGGGTTTCTTGCATTTACTGCCTTCTTTCACTTGAATCACAGATTTTCAATTGCATTTAGAACAGGAATTTGACTAAGCTATTCCAACATTTAAAATTACTTTTTATGAATCCATTTTTTTGTGGATTTGCTTCGATGATTTGGATCATTGTCCTGTTGGAAGATCCAGCCCTGACCTAAACACAAATTTTAAACTGAGGACAAGACATTTTCATTCAAAATTACTTGGTATCTTGCAGTGCCTATTGTGCCAGCAATGTGTACTATTTCCAGCTGCAGCAAAGCACCACAAATTATGTTCTCATTGCCATGATAAATGGTTGGTAACAAATTATTCTCTTCAAAAGCCATATTAAAAGATCAGCAGATGTAACACTGATTGCTCCTCCCAAAAAACTCAATTTTGTTCTCATCTGACCATAGAACCTTCTCCCAGAATGTTTCTAGTTTATTAATATAAGTTTTGGCATAGTTGAGGTGAGCATGCTTGTGCTAATTTGTAAGCAGTGGCATTTTCTAGGCATTCTGCCATGAAGATTGGCATTGTTCAGACTTCGCTGCACTGTAGATGTATGCACATTGATTCTGACATTGAACAGTAAGCATTGGAGAACTGCAAAGGCTGCAACAGGAGTTACCTAGATGTCTACTTGCTCTTGCTGTTAATATTCACAGACGGCCACTTCTTGATTGTGATGCTGTCATACCAAAGCTCTTCCATTTATAAATAATTTTTTGTAGTCTTTTCCATCATTATAGGCTTCGTCTGGAAAAAAGAAACAATTTTTTAAATATTATTTTAAGGGTTCATTTACTTTTGCATAGCACTGAGTAATGACAATTGATTGCTTGAAACATGAAACTGAGTCACCATGTAAGCTGCATTCCTATATCAACACTATTAATATATTTATCTAACTATACATACCCCCATGTGTATATATATATATATATATATATATATATATATATACAGGGTGTGATTGATAAATTGTTGTCTAAATTGCACAAAAATGAAAATGACAGTGACATATTTTTCAAAATTACACAAAAATATCTTAAAATACTAAAGAATAAATTTATTCAATAAAAATCCCCACTGGCTTTAACCACAGTCTCCAGACAACTTTGGAATCTCCTACAACTCCTCTTGATGGTCTCTTTACTTAAATTGGTAAATTCTGCCATAATCCTTGCCTTCAATTCATCTTTGGTGTTACAAGGAGTTTTGTTGGTCTATTGCTCAACTGTGCCTCATGCATAATAATCAATATGTTTGCAGTCTGGATTAGTTAGGTGGTCAGATGTAAGGGGGTCATGTGGTACCAGAAATTATCTGGCAGCCATGACTGAGTTCTCCTGTTTGCATGGCATGATACAGAGTTCTGTTGCCAGATATAGGTTCTTCCAGCAGTCACCCTCTTGACCCAGGGCAGCATGACCTTCTCAAGGCACTTAATGTAAGCCTCTTTGTTGGGCCCATGTCCCTCACCAACAAATTTGGGAGTTCTTTTCTTATCAGAATGATCAGAGTGAATTTTCCAAACTGCTGTACCTTTCTAATCAACATTAAACTTATCCAACATTTTCCAAATCCTCTGTACTGTCCTCGGATTGATACTCAAACACTCTGAAATATTTGTATTGAAGCTTCTGGTATGAATGCCAAGCAGTACAGCATTCTATTTCAAAATTTCTGGCATGTGAATTGCATCATGGTGCTCTTTTTCTCACGGACCAACTGACCCTAATATACAGGACAATCGACAAAATCCAATACAAACAACACACATGAGTGAAATTAAAAATATAAAATGCCAGCAATTTACCCATTTACTATATATATATATATATATATATATATATATATGTAATGAAAAACAAACCACTTTAAGGTACCATGACGATAATTTATTTCACCTAAATCCTTTTTTAAGGATTCAGGATCATCAGGTAAAACTTCCAACAATGAATTGAGAGAAAAAATGGGTTTCAAAAATTTATATATATATATATATATATATATATATATATATATATAATATTAGTGTTTATGGAATATTAGTGTTTAAGCTTTTTCATGATATCCTTACTCTATCCTGGACATTGAGTTCTACTTAGATTCTATCCTCTTGGAATTATTTTTTTATACATATATATATGTATGTGTATATATATTTATATATTTTAGATATATGATTGCATATGTGTGTGTATATTTACCACTAATATTATCTATCTATCTATCTATCTATCTATATATATATATATATATATATATATATATATATATATATATATATATGCAGTAATTTTTGTAAGGTTTTTTTTATCCAGTAGTATTTCTTATTAATATGAATGTTATTTTCAGTGGGTAAACATATCTGAATTGTTACCTCTATTTTCTTTTTATTTTCTGAAACAGTGAAATTATTAACAACCTGCCTAGATTGAGAAGTCCTACTAAAGAAATATTGTGCCTTTGACAGGAAATGAACATGTATCCCCTTTTCCCATCAGGGAAACCACGTTTTTAGACAAAATGTGCCATTACCAGTTTGACCACGGACACCAACCTGCCAGAGCAAATTTTGAATTACCCATTTAGAGAAAGTACATCTGTCATCAGGACTTCTATAAATTTATATCTGATAGCTTAATTTTTGTACTAGAAATGTAAACAACTGAAATTTTTAAAGGTTTTTCTTCATTTGACATTATTTATTATTACTGTGTGTGTGTGTGTATGTGTGTGTATGTGTGTGTATGTGTGTGTGTGCCAAATAAAATAATAATAATATTAAACCTTATTTGTATATGTGAAATGATGTAATTTAACATATGTCTATATTGAAGTGTTCCCTTCTGTATATTTAGCTATGATGAAGATATAAATAACAACAGATCATCATCACATCAGGATAAATATCTATTGTTTCCTGGAGGTTCAGGCAACAATAGATGCTCTGTATTGTAGTCATCTTCCTCCCTCCATGTTCCAGATAAAGTTTTTGTTCAGCATATTAAGTTTGGAGTTTAGTGGAACTCAGTTTTAACATTGTAATGAACAGGCAGCCTGAAAGGATATCAATGTGTAGCTCTTAATGGCCTGCAATGGCTGACATATTTATGTAGTTTTATGAGCAGAGATTGTTTTCCATTGCTTGCCAACCAAGTATGTGGTATAACAAACTTTCTGTGTTTAATAGCGAGCTGGATGTAGAGACATTTCATATAGTTTTGTATGGTTTGTGGTTGACTTCCCATTTCCCTTTTTTAAAGGAAAGTGGGATGCTTTACCATTTCTAGATGTGTTGGTACAAAAAAAATCAAAGTTTGTCACATCGGTGTGCAGAAAAACAAATTTTACAGGATATGCAGGGTTTTGTTTTTTCCAGATCAAAATTAACCTCATAAAGACCTTAGTTCATTGTGACTTATTGATTTGTTCTACAAATAAATTAAAACAGAAAATGGAATTTATTAGAAAAAATATTTGGTAATAGTGGTATCCTTTACATGTTGTACAATCTAGCATTAATGCTAAGATTACAGACTTTCTTCAAGTTAATACACTTTGGTCCCCCAAAATATCCATGTGCTTGAGATTGCCATGGATTGGCAAGACTGGTGTAAATTTCCACTTAATGCAAGTACACACAGCTTGAAACATCAGTTGAACTCACAATCACTGTATTGGCAAATTCACAAACTAACACTTTTATCCATGAGGCCATTGTCCTGTAGACTAAACTTAGACCCATAAACCTAAACTTGGCTGCTGTGGAAATGTGTGAACAATAACTGAAAGCACTAAATAAAAATAAAAACTAGACAATGTCCCTAGACATGAGCAGTGAAATGATAAGAGTCAACCCTATAGATTAAATAAATGGTTCAAGTCGGAATTCCCTCTAGGTTATCCAGATCAATATACACCTGATGAAGGCTGGAGGGCACAACAGCTGAAACGCTGTTATAAAAACAAGAAAGGTGAGTTCAATAATCTGACATAAATAGTGTAAATAATTATAACTCTTCGGCCCAGAAATTCAGACAAATATTTCTGTTTTTATTTATCAAATTTGTTCTTCAATAAATAAATTACAATTACATTTGATCAGGTTATATATTCACCATTTTTTACAATGAATTGTTTTTCAATAACTTTCGAGCAACTTTTTTGTAAGTTTTGATGTTTTTTGACAAAATCTTTTTCTTTTCTATTTTTAAATTGAATTAACTCCAAGCAAGGCAGTAAAGCCACAAATACACAAGGGGTTACTGGGTGTGGAAGAATTAGAAAACAGAAACATTACTAAGGAGTGAGAACAATAGAAGAGTAAACAGGAAGACAATAGATAGCAATTGACATTGCATTTAAATTTTGGAAGTTCAAAAGCAAGGAATTCAGATAGAGTTCTACAAGTGGGAATTGCAAGAAAAGTAACTGTTAGCATAGAACCATGTTTAAATTCATAAAGTCTAAGTACCATAGTAAGGAGCTCATCTGAATAATTACCATGGATGTATAGATACAAAAGGCAGAGACAACAGTTGGAAAATGACTGAATCTAAGATGCCAGGTCAGGACCACTGATATAGCTAATTCTTTCTTGGATTCTATTGTATTCTATTTGTGGGGGTAAAACAGATCTTTCCTGTATTATTCCTGTTGTACACTACATTTAGGACGACCCTGCATTTCTTTAAAAAAAAAACTAAAAGAAATATTTTTGCACTTTTTATAAACTAAAAGATAAAATTTCAGTAAATATAGTGCATTTGCTTTTATTTTTCAGTCTTTCTCCAGACTCTTCTAACTACCAAAAAATTTAAGTTTGCATTTATCTTTCCACAATACATTTTTCTAAATTATGTATATTTTGTATAAGAAATAGTCTATTTTGTTTTCATCATTAACCCTTCAGTAGACAGGTTCAAAATTTTAACTCAGCATTGACTAATTTTGTAAACAAAACATACGTGACTGTCTTGTAGATTTTTTTAGTTATTTTTTAATTTTAAAGAAATTTGCAAAAAATTACAAAACCAAAGAAGCTAAGCATTGAGGCAAGGACACAAATCGAAATTTTTGTCAAAGAAGGCTTCTCTGAAAGACAAATTAAGAAGAAGCTGAAGATTTCTAAACATGGGATGCAATATTCATTACAAAGGCATTAGAAATTGGCACAAATGTTGGAAGAAAATGAATTGGAGCATCAAAAGTGACAACTGTTGCTGAATATAAACATTTGATTCTTGAGAGAAATAGAAATAGAAATAGAAAGAAAACCGCTCCAGAGATGACAGCTGAACTTTTTACCCTTTGAGCCTTGCATATCTGAACAATTTTAACCCTTCTGTCTGAGCTCCTGAATCAAAATAATTGGTATGTAATGTTTCACAGTAGATATAAAAATAGTTACAATTGTTTACCCCCTGTTCAACTGGTGCCTAGTCATTAAGTCATTTTTCTCTACCATTGTTCAAATGGTGGCTACGCATTATATCATTTTTCTCTACCACTGGTAAAGCGATGGTCAGTGCTCAAGAAACTCCTGTTAATGAAGGTGAATAAGCAGAAAAATCTGTTATGGGCAAAAAAGCATAAGAACTGAAAATTGAAAGGGTATTGTGGACAGACAAATCCGAATCTGAATTTTTACTAGTAAGAGGAGAGTGTATACAAGTAGAAAACCAAGAGAAAAACTAAATGATGAATGTGTGGTTCCAACAATTAATCATGGTAGTAGGTCTGTTATGGTATGGGGATAATTTAGGGGAGGCAGGGCTGAATATTTTATTCAGGTCAAGAGAATCATAGGAAAAGAACAATATTATTCAATTTTGCAAAGATATGCTATACTATCTGGTTTACATATAAATGGGAAAAAAAATCACATTTTAACAAGACAATGATCCAAAACACTCTTCAAATTATGTCAAAATTATTGTGAAAAAAGGAACAAAATTTTGGAAATTATGATTTGGCCACCTAGATCTCCTGACTTCTCTCCTAATGCATTATTATGGAATGAATTGGACAGGAGAGTTCAAAAAGAATACTCAAAGAGTGAGAGTGAGCTTTGTTAATGTTTGAATAATTCTTAGGAATGTGTGTCATCTACTTTTTACAAAAACTGTTGAAAATAATACTAAGAGTTTGTGAAGCAGTATTTAAGGCAGATGGTGATTTTATTAGCAAAATCAAAATATGATGCTGCTGTACGATGATTTATTTTATAGTTAAGTGCTTTTGCAGTGTCAAAATAATAGTCAATACACTGTAGTTATTGAAATGATATCTTTTACTTTAAGATATACAAAAATATCTCATTTGAGGACGTTTTTTTAAAGAAATTTAAGGTGGCTTCAAACTCTTGCTTATGGTATATGTGGCGTTGCATTGTCATGGAAAAAGCAAAAAAAATTCCTTTCATCCACTGTGTATGCTGCGACTAACTCTTTATTTGAAGTAATCTGGTATGTCAAAATCTTGATTATTGGTATTATTTTTTTGGAAAGTTACATGTGCTATCCATTTTAATTGTTGCTGGTGTTTTCGAAAGACCTGAATTGGTAGTATTTCCCTTATTTGGCGCAATTCTTTGTAATTCTTGTGCATAAGTCCACAAGATCAACACTATAGTCCTTGCTATGATCTAAATGCTTCATTGACTCAAAGCTATTTTTAACCAGGGATTAACAAGATTTCTTCAATATTCAGGTCAGCAGATGTAGTTGGATAAAAAATACCAATTAATTAAAAAACACAGCTTCTACTCGAATATGAATATCCATTAAAAATAACATTTTAACAATGTAAATTAAAAGTAGCAATATGTCAGATTTAATCCATTTCTTAAATATATATATGTGTGTATGTATATATGTATATATATATATATATATATATATATATATATATATATATATATATATATATATATATATATATATATCACATTAAATATTACTTTAGTAGTGGATTCCCAAAAGACATTCCATTTATTTTTTTAAATAATATTTTATTTTCATCTAGAACTTTCAATATTTGGGAAATCTTATTATGACAAGATTTCTAGAATGTTCATGCCAGTAGATGTAGTTGGATAAAATATACTATTTAATTAAAAACAAACATGAGTAGAAAAAAATAAAATTCTGTTTAAAAAATAAACGTAGCCTCTATTCAAATATGGGTATCCATTAAAATAATGTTTAAAGTGACAAAAATACATTGGATTTTATTTATTAATTCTACCCATTTTTACCACTATATTATACATCTCTCTCTCTCTCTCTATATATATATATATATATATATATATATATATATACATCTATATATATATATATATATATATATACATCTATATATATATATATATATATATATATATATATATATATATATATATATATATATATATATATATATATGAAATGGACAAAGTCCGGCAATTATTTAAAAATAATCATAATTTGTTTACATTTGATACGCCATCAGCAGATATGAATGTAGATGAGAGATTCATAGAAGATTGAAGTTCAAATACAGTAAATTCAACCTTGCTAACCGAAATCTCCTCTGTGGCCAAATCGGTTAAGGGCACATCAAGCTAAATGACAATTCCGTATAGGATACAGGTTCGATTCCTGTCATAGGATGAATATTTTCTATGAAAATTTCTCAGACATTCAGGCTGGTAAATGTTGTTTAATACTGTTTATTATAAACAGAGCATTTACTTAAATATTTGTATCTATAAAAAGAATGTATAAACATAAAAATGTCTTCAAATATATATATATATATATTATATATTATTAAATATAAGACAATGAATGTCTGTTATGTTTGATCATGAGCTGTTCTAATGTTTGAATGTTTGCTTTAATTTCTGGTGAAGAAAAAAAAATCATCCAGCTTAAGACCAACTTGATAAAATAATATGCAAATGTTGGGCAATTTTTGTCTTTATTTTCGCCAGAAATTAAAGCAAATATTTGAACATTAGAACGGCTCATGATCAGATATAATAGACATTCATTTTCTGTTATATTTAACGATATATATTTAAAAAATGATCTTCTGCCAAAATACACTATATATATATATTTATATATATATATATTCATTCAAAACTTCTCATAATCTTGCTTGACGTACACAGTGTTTCTTTGAAATTTACTGAATAGTTTGAAGCTTGTAAATCAATTTATGACAGTATACTGTTTTGAAGGATAGCATTCAGGAGGTAGGAAAACAGTATGTGAAATAAAGATTAGTCTGTATTTAAATATATGCCTTTCTTTTCTTGCTATATTTTGGGCAAGATAGACACTGATGATGAAAAATGGATTTTTTAAATGAATTCAAAATGGATATCACATAACAGTCTTCAACCTAAATGGAGATAATTTTCCTGTCTCTATTTGGTAGCATTCAAAGGGAATTTAAAGTTATAAACTGCTGGAATGTGAACTTTGAATCTCTGCATTGAGTTACTAAGTTGTTTGAAAGAAATTCTTATAAAAAATACCATTTTCTAGATGTATGTATCAAGTAATTTTGATCTGCCTTAGCACATAGAATCTAGAATGGGAAACTCTTCTAAACACTGCATATTCTTCTGATCTTTTATCTTCAAACAATACCTTTTTTTGTTCCATGCCACAATTTTTGTCTGAACAGTGATTGCAACAATTTCTGTATGGTGAAAAATTCCTCAAAATATTCATTGAATCAAAAGAAAAAAAATCAAGAATCAGTTTAGTTGTCCAAACAAATCTGGAAACTTAATGAAGCTTTTCAAAGTTAAAAGCAATATGTCTTCAGGCATTTTTTGAAAAGATATCTCAACAATATTTTGGCATATGAACTTTATTATAAAAACTATAAATACTGTCTTAAAATGTCAAAGAAAGAAATGATTACAACATAAATTTAATTTTTCTTTTTCATCACAATGACCAAAAACTTCAAACTCATTTTGTTCAAACAATAATTCAATTTTCTCTTCTTCTATGTGTAGTGTCTCTTCAGGATGTAAACGTCCATGGCTCTCCACAACTTCCCATTTTTTGCAGCTCTAATCAATTTTTGACTTTGTACTATCCTTTCCATTCCATGTTCTGACAAATATTTATACTAGCTTGTTAGGTAATTCACTGCTTTCTTCATTCCCTCTTACTCTCAATATATCCTGTGAGTGTCAAATTTTTTAAGCACTCTTTCATCATACTTTGTTCTAGAAACTACAATTGCCTCTTTCTGTATTTTTTTTGTTTTCTTTTTCTCTAAAGTTTCATCATTCTCCATGTATTTAGTTAACTTTATTCTTAGTATTTTTTTGTAGAAACAGATTTCTACTGTCTCCTCTTCATCTGTGAGGAAATTTTCCAGTTTAACTGCAATATAGGGGTGCTGATATTCCATAATAGTTCATTACTTTTTTTCTTTGTTTCTAATTAAATTTTTCTGTTTCTTAATACTTTGCTTAGCTTTCATAAAGCAAATTTTTCTGTCCCAATGTGCCTTCAGATTCAAGTGACACATTTTCTGTCCTGTGCTTAAAAACTTCCTAGTTATTTAAGTTTTCATACTTGCTTGACAAAAATGTCTTAAAACAATATAATATCCCTAAAGTTATCACTCAGGTCGCTTTCAATTAATTAATTTACTTAGGAAAAGATCTTCCCTGTTTTACATCAACATAGACACAATGAACTAAATGTTACTCTATTTTTTTCTAACGCAGTACCTGCACAATTTTTTTAAATTTATTAATATTGAAGTATTTGATAAACTAAATATTATTTTTTTCTTTTTCAATGTAAAATAATCTTTACAAATATCACTACCTTGTCACCAGCTATATAGCATCAAACCTCACAGCTTTCTCTCCCGTGCCTTAACCACTAAACTACACACATGTCTAAAAATGTAAATTTATAGCTTTTATTTAGAAATGTATATAAATGCTGTATGGTGATACTTTTGCCACTCACAAACTGGGGCTTTTCAGGCCTATTGTGATATATGAGTACATAACAATTCATTTATTCATGTATGTAAATACACTGTTTTGTGTGTGTACAGTTTTCTGTAGAATTGAGCCTCAGAACTTTTGAAATCAGATGCTCTCTATTATCTCCAAGGGAATTTGAAAGTTGTAGAAGTTTCAGATGCTATAGGACAATAAACCATTTATAAATACAAAGCTAAAAGCCTGCGACATTTTTTTCTGTTCACTTACTTTGATGCAAGTAGAGCAAGAGTGGGGAGCTCTGCTATTTGAAAAAGAGTTGATCTTTTAAATTTCTTAATTTTCTTCAATTGCTGAGTTGCCGTAAATCTCAAAAAGTAAAGTACAAAGAATGACTATGTATTGCTTTTTCAGCTAGCAGCTGAATATAGCTTCTGTTGCATTCACTTTCATGCTGTTGCTCTTTTGCAATAAACTTTGCTTAGCTGCTATATATGACGAGGAGTGCGTGGAAAACTTAACCCTCACATGCCATACCTAGAGCAAGGGACCTGATAAATTTTGATTGGATGATGGATATGGTGGTGTGCAGGATCCTTAGAAAAAGTAGGAAAAACTCATAAAGGCTCCAGTGAATAGGAACTTTTAGAAACCATGGTTATCATGAAGAGATGTGGAACATAGAAGAGGAAGATTGACAATTATCTATAAATAGAATGACAAGAAATATTTCTCAAAATAAGACTATCAAAAATTCTAGGAAACCTCTACAGCATGGGAAGGGACAACTCAACACTGACTACTCAACACCACTGACTGTGTGCTCATAAAGGCTCCAGTGAATAGGAACTTTTAGAAACCATGGTTATCATGAAGAGATGTGGAACATAGAAGAGGAAGATTGACAATTATCTATAAATAGAATGACAAGCAATATTTCTCAAAATAAGACTATCAAAAATTCTAGGAAACCTCTACAGCATGGGAAGGGACAACTCAACACTGACTACTCAACACCACTGACTGTGTGCTGGGACAACTCTGGACTAAGACAACTCAGGACCGAGACAACTCAGCACCAAAAAAACATAATTTTTTTTATAACCAAATAAAAGTAATTTATTAAGGATTTAAAAAATTAATTAATGAATATTTTTCTTCAAAGAAGGCGTTTGAAAACGCATTATGTAAAATATGAATCATTTTTTTAAATTATTTTTTATAAAAATATTTTAGAATGTTGATTTACTTAATTAAAAAATAAATTGCATTAGGATTTTTATTAAAAATAATTAAAAACAAAAAACTTCATTTTGTTTTGCATTTTTCAATTTGATTTATTAAAAAATAATTAAAAACAAGTGTGTTCTATTGAATTATTTTTTATATGTCAATTTACTTTTTTAAAAAATAAATTTCTTTACAATTTCCTTTAGTCTATCAGTTTAGACATTAGTCTTACAACCTTTACATCAGCATTGTTATTAAAAACGATAGGAAAATGTAAAGCAAATAATACAGTGGGTATGGAAACTTAAGAAAATTTAATTAATATATAATGGATAATTTATGTCCTGAAATGATTCTCGGACAAGACTTTTAAGGACTGAACAAAAAATTAAAATTTTATATGAGGGTGACAGACCACCTTAAAAACTGTGTGTGATAGCTAGCATGAGGATTTCACCTTCTCCTCCATTTGTAAATCTATCAACAGACCTACAGTGCTGTAAAAAAGTAAGTGAACCCCTATGATAATATTTAAAATAATTTTCTCTTTCAGAAGCTTTAAAAATCACATAATTGAAACCTATAATGATGAAGAAGGCTACAAAAGCTATCAAAAATGAATTGGATTGTACTTATCCATCTTACAACAAATTATATATAAATGGAGGGTCTTTGGTAAGACAGCATCACAATCAAAAAGTGACCATCTGCAAAAAATAACAGCAAGAGCAAGTAGACATCTAGTTTGGCAATCACAGACAAATCCTGCTAAGACTATTGCACTTCTTCAATGCTCACTGGCCAATGTCAGAATCAATGTGCATAAATCTACAGTGTGATGAAATCTGAACAATGTCAATCTTCATGGCAGAATGCCTAGAAAAAGATACAGCTTATGAAATAGGACAACGCATACTCACCTCAGCTAGGTCAAGGCTCATATTAATAAGCTAAAAACATTATGACAAAAGGTTTTATGGTCAGATTGGACCAAACTAGAGCTTTTTGGGAAGGACAATAAGTGGTAAACTTGGTGAGTTCCTAATACAGCTTTTGAAAAAAAGCATTTGATACCTACCATTAATATTGGCAGTGACATCATTATGATATGGGGGTGATTTGCTGCAGTTAGAACAGGTAAAATAGTAGGCATTGGTAGCACAATGGACTCTGCAAGATACCAAGCAATGTTGAATGGAAGTGTCTTGTCCACAGTTCAAAAGTTGGGTTTAGATCAGTGCTGGAATTTCCAACAGGACAATGATCTGAAGCATCAAAGCAAATCCGCAAAAGAATGAATTTGTAAAAAGAAATTTCATGTCTTGGAATGACGTAGTCAAAGTCCTGATCAAAATCCAATTGAAAATCTGTGATTCAAATGAAATAAGGCAGTGCATAAAGAAAACTAGGTAATATAGAACAATTCTGGCAGTTTTATCAAGAAGAATGGTAAAAAATTGGCACTCACTTCTGCCAGAAACTTCTTAAAAATTATAGCAAAAGACTAGTTGTCATTATAACCACAAAAGGAGCAATCACCAAATATTAAATGTAAAGGTGCACTTTTACTATTTTTATTCCAGCTTGTTAAAATTTTTGAAAGTGGTTCTAATTGGTTAATTAAGGTTTTTCTTAATAAATATATAGTCTAATTAAGAATTGTTTATCATCTGGAAAAAAGAGTCAAATTTTTCAAATAATATCTTAAGATTTCAACTTTTGTGCATACTGTATATCTGTAAAAATCTCAAAGATACTCTAGTGAAGAAAAGGCATTTATAAAGAAGGAAACAAAAAACCTGTTGTATTCACATATCATTGAACCCAGTAGATCTCTGTGGTGGTAGTAATTAAGGGCGGGAAACAAAAAACGGTTAGTCATTGTATATTCACAAATGATAAATCATCTTAACTTAAAAGATGCCTATCTTCTACCTAAGATTACAATGATGGTTTTGGAAATAGCAAAGTATAGTTTGCATTCTAAAGTAGAGCTAAAAGTGTGTATCATGAAGTTTCCCTATGTAAAGCAGACTGTCCTTACATGGCTTCTGAAACAAGTGGTAAGTTGTATAATTTCAAAAGGACGCCATCTTGGCTCACAAATAGAGTGGCTGGCTTTCAAAGAATTTTGGATAAAATAATCAAAAAGGAAAGCCTAAAGGGAACATTTGCATTTATAGATGACATAACCATTTGCAGTATTGATGAAAGAGAACATGACACTAACTTAGCAAGATCCAAAGAACTGATTGAAAAGTACGGTCTCATCTTAAATGAGAATAAATATATCTACAGAATAATGGAAATAAAACTTCTGGGCTATGAATTAAGTTAAGGGACTGTTAAACTAGACCCTAAAAGTATGAGACCTCTGTGAGAACTCCCTCCTTCAGGTAATATGAAAGCTCAGAAGAGAATCGTCAGAATGTTCACTTACTACAGTTGTTGGATCCCAAATTATTTGCTAATAATTCAAGTGATAAATAACACTATATTCCCCTGACATGCTAATATAAAAGATTCATTTGAATATTTGAAAAGGAAATTAGAAAGAGCTGTAGTACACACTCTAGTCAAGGAAAATCCCTTGAAATTGAAACTGATGCTAAATCAAGGAAGCAAAGCATTTGCATTCTGGTCCAGAGCACTAAACCCCTCTGAACAAAACCACTCCTCAGTAGAGAAAGAACCTTACACAATCATTGAGGCAATCAGGGAATGGAGTCATAACCTAAAATGTAAATATTTTATTTTTATCATGGACCAAAAAGCTCTATCCTACATAAAACTTTGAAGGCTAAAAATGCCAAAATTCATTGCTGTTGAAGTGAACTTTCCACTTACAAATATGGCATCAGATATTGACTGAGCATCAAAAACATATGCCCAGATGTGTTAACGAGAGTACATTGCACTTCTGTTGTACATATCAATTGTAAAAAATTACATAATAATCTATGCCATCCTGAAATATCAACAAAGATGCACTTTAACAGATCGAGAAATTTGCCATACTCAACAGAGGAAAAAAAACTTAAAATGTAAAATGTGTGCTGTAGAAAAGCCAAGATTTGTGAGAGGAGAAGGCAAATTAATCAAAGCCACTCAACCCTTCAAAAGATTGAATATAGATTTCAAGGGACTACTTCCCTTCAAATCGAAGCAGAAATAAATATTCATTTAACATCATTGATGAATATATTCATTTCCCTTTTGCTTTTGTTTGTAGGGACGTGATTACTACAACTGTATTTATATGCTTAAGTCAATTATTTTTCATATTTGACATGCCAAGTTACATACACTCTGATAGACGACCTAGTTTTATACTGGAGATTTTTTTTTTCAAGAGAAAGGAATAGATACTAGTAGAGCTACTCTGTACACCCCTGGTGGAAATAGTCAAGTGAAGAGACTGAATGGAATGCTGTGAATCAACTTAGCTTTAAAATCAGGAGGTTTATGGGTGCATCAATGGGAAAAAGTTTTATCTGACATTCTCCACAAGATTGGGTTCCTTACTGTGTACAACCATGAAATTGTACTCCTTATGAATGGATGTTTTCTTGTCCTCCAGAAAATCTGTTCCTTTGTGGTTGATGTGAAAGTGCTTGCAAGAAACTACATTCAGAACAACAAGTATGATCCAACTGTATGACAAATTGAGTTGATTCAATTACGATCTTGTTAGGTTCTTTCTTTCTTTTTATGAGCCATGTCCTTTCAGGACATAGGCAATCATGGCTTTCCACTTCCCTCTATCTCTTACAGCTCTCAACAAGTTCCTTCAATTCTGTTTCCTCCCCCAGACCATTTTCTATCATCCCCTTGCTTAAGCCCGCCAGGTATGTCATGCGTCGTTTTCCCTTGTATCTTTTCCCTCTATTCTCCAGGCCCTTCTTCTTCATTATGTGTCCCAGAAACTTCAGCTGCCTCTTCCTGATATTAAGTTTAAGGCTCCTCCTTCTTTGCAACCTCTTGTTTGGTTACCAAATGGAAAAGAAAGTACTATTTCTCTATGACACCTTGCTCCTACTGGGGAGGGAATGACAATCTTCAAAACTGAACTCTGATGCAGTAACAATAGTCTCAAATAGTCCTATACCGGATTTGGATGGAAATAACATGCCAAAACCAGATGATACTGTACCATAACCAGTATCCAGTAATTCAACTGAAGGAGACTGTAACTTCCCTAACCCAAACACTGCAGAAATGTTCTCCACACCAAATCCTCTAACAGGTATCCAGAAAGAATGTAAATGACTGAGTATCGAACACTAAATAGAAGAAATAAAAATTTATTAATTTGGTTAAATTGTTTTTGAAACTACATTGTTTTTCTTTTGCTGAAATAAAGTATTCCAAATTTATATTGTCAAAAAAATGACAAGGGAGAATGTTGTATTCATATACAAATCTCCATTATATAAATAGCAGCTGGTGATGAAAAGTAGACATCTAGAAAATCTTAAAGAAAATGACAAGTAAAAGAACCTTATGCTCAGAATGAGAAAGAAATAGTTATAATTCCTTGGACATATTAACTCTTAAGGGGCATATTGAGAACAAGAGACATTGGGAAAGGCAACAAAATAACTACCTGATGAGCTTGTGTGAATGGATGATTGAAGTGGTAAGGGCACGAGTTTTAGCAAAAGTAGAAAAGCTTCTGAGGATTACAAAAAAGGAAGTTTTGGAGAGCCATGATCGCCCATATTCTGAAGAGATGTGGCACATATCTATTGTTACAGACAATTACCATAGCACAAAGTTTAAAAAGAAAAGATTAAAAAAAAATCAACACACTGTCTAGAAGATGCCACATTTACCACTCCATAGTGGACAAATTCTTTGCAGGATCAAATACATGAATTCAGAATGATAACCAAAAGTAACAAACAACAAAACAACAATATACAAATTAACAAGATTTACTCATAACTAATCAATTCATGAAAACATTTAGGCAAAAGGATGTGTGGAAAGATGTATGATTTTTTGTTGTGAAGACATGAGTTGAAACAAAAACTTAGATTCAGTTCTTTTGAAATAAAATAAGATTTTCTCTTTTCCCTCTCTTTCTCTTATGTTTCTTTTTATCGTTTTCATTTTCAAATCAGCGGTGTTCTTTGATCTATTCTTTCTTCAATGTCATCTTTGTTATTCTGTTGTGAAGGTTCATTAGGTTTTGCAAATGTGGCACTATAGAAGTCATATATTCGGTTATGGAGATTTGGCGCTATATATGTCATATATTTAACTGCACAGAATCATAGTTCAAATCCTTCGTCCAGTTGAGTGTATCACATATGACTTTCTTAGGTGACTGACACATTTTACATTCACCTATGAGCTTAATGTAAGCAGCACAGTGCTGAGTTGAACTAGAGTTCATCTTTTATCATGTGATCTCTCTTGCTTGACTGTAAGAAGTAAAAGAGGAATTATTTGCACAAGACTCATTGCTGCTTGGTTCTGTGCTTAAAGTTTATGTGAGTTGGGGACATCATTTTTTCTTTTCTGTTAGGAGAATCCATTCACATAACAATTCATCAGCCTGTTCGACTCCTTCAAGCTTTGTTACCCAACTGGCTTCTGTTGATCTTTTCCCACTCAGTCATTCATATTTAGTCATGTCGTTCATTACATGTGTGAGAATCTATTTTTAGCTTTGGCTCAAACTGTTGCAGTGGTCACTAGCCAATTTGACCTAATTGTCTTTGTATTCAGTGACTGCTATTATATATCAAAAGAGGGAGGGGGAGCTCACATGATGCATTATTAGAGAGATGAGAAAGAGAGATGAGTTGCTAAGTGTAAAGTGAGTGTGGGTATGAATTGTGAAAAGACATAACACTATAAATAGAAAGACAGATATATGCATATTATTATATCATTGCTACTCTTTATTCATATGGTAACTGTAGCTGTTTCATCCTATTTTGGGACATCAGCAATGCGTATCCATTACTGAGATTTGAACCCTAACCATTTTGATACAAATCAGTATAGTAATTCATTGAGTCTAGAAGAATCTTGAACAGAATGGATTATATATATAGCTCATGAAGTAATTTCGGATTTCACTTTTATGTAATTTATATGCTCAGTTATAATAAATACATTGAGCTCTTATTGTGAATCAATTTTAATATTTTATATTAATAGGATCAACTTGGATTATATACCAATGGATTTATTACCTGTACCATATATATATATATATATATATATATATATATATATATATATATATATATATATATCTATATATATATATATATATATATATATATATATATATATATTTCAGATTATGAATTTCAAATTGGAAATTTTTTTTTTTACCTTTTAAGAGATCATTAGTGTGAACATACTAAAAATTTACTTAGTAAATCCCATTTATCAACTTTTATAAAATATCATTTAAAAATAAATTTTGTAGTCATAGCCTTGAGTGATTAATCTATAGTAATATGAAAAAAAATATTTTTTCTTATTGTGGTGCATGTATCATTGTAAAGATACTTTATTTATTTTATTTCAGGACATGTATGAGAAGTAAGATATGATAAATACTGTGGAAACTAATGGTTGAATGGATGACTCATCTTTTATTTTGAAAAATCAAAATTATCTCATTTTAAGATGTTTTTTTAAAGAAATGCAGCAATCGTCACAAACTTTTTGATTGAAGTGTATATGCATCAGTAAATTTGTTATTGGCATAATATACAAATAATTTATTTGCAGTGGCATTTCCTGCAAGATAATTAACTGAGTGCATGTGATGAAAAAAAGGTCCTCGCGGAAAATGTTGTACAGCCAAAAGAAACATGGAAGACAAGTCGACATAAGATTTATACTTCTGAATCAATAGAAATATGTAAGTGGGTATATAACAAATAATATCTGATAAAAAAAATGCCTCTTTTCAAAAATAGAAATTTATTTTAAATTAACAAACAACAAGAGATATATGGTCATAGTTCATAATTAGGGAGATCTTCACTGGGTGCCCCGTACTTCCCTTCGCATGATCAAGTTTCCATTTGTCTGTCAGATTATCTTTCTGTTTTTGCCACCTTGTCAAGAATGATACCATCCGAAAATTCCAGGTATAAGCACAAATCCATATTAACATATATTTTGCCTTTTTATTTTATTTTTGATTTTCGGTGTTAAAGTCTAAACAATAAGTGTAAAAATACTGATATATTTCATCAAGCAAAACAAAGCAAAAATTGAAATGAAACAAATTTCTATCAAATAATATATCTGTCTGTTTACGCATCCATCTGTCTCTCCGTCTGACAGTCCATCCGTCCATCTATCATTTAATCTATCCAAATTTCCGTTCTTGCTTCCAATCGACGAATGTTTCCAATCCGCTCATCCAAGCATACATGAAAGATTTGCATTCAGCAAATTTCTCTCTGGCATACTTGTTCCCATGCACCACTTGGACTGGGCCTCTTAGGCTTCTATCGAAACATCCATTCATGCACACTGGAATAGGCTGAGGTGTAATGAGAAAGTCGGGTCCATCTGAAGCATCTGGTAATAGCACCATACGTACAAACTCCTTGGCTGTGTGAGCAGAAAGTGGAAGCTGGAGGAGGAAGATGAAGAGCAAGAAAATCACAATTCCACATCAACTTATCACCACCAGCATCTTAAGGATGGGAAACGTTGCTTCTGCCTTCATCAGCGCTAATAGAATCTTGCTGTATACTTATCAGCGAGACAGTTCCCATAAGGTTCAATCAGATCATTGAGTGTCCACCTGTGATCTCATGGGTCACTCTCCATCATATTACTACAGTTTAGATTGCGTATAAACACACACACATACACACACAAACACACAGACACACAGACACAAATACACACAAATACACATACAGTGTAACCCAGATATAAGAGAGTTGTTGGGACCGGATAAAAATCTCTCTTATATCTGGGTTTCTCTTATATCCGGGTATCTTATATCCGGGTTACACTGTACACACAAACACACACACACACACATATATATATATATATATATATATATATATATATATATATATATATGCATCCTTGATGATGATTGACAAGACACTGCAATTAAGCTTTTTATGATATTTTTCATGCATTTCATATAAAAGATTTAAATTTGGAAAATAGAGTTTATAAGAACTGTACAAATGATGTTTGTATCCAAGCACTTTCCGCTAATCTATTAGATATTATCAAAGATGCTTATTTTTGTTTGTCTGAATATGTAAATTTTTTTCTATCACAATATAAATATTATAATTCCTGAACTAAATCAGCACAATGCTATATATACATGTATATATATATACATGTATATATATATGTATATATATATATATATATATATATATATATATATATATATATATATATATATATATATATATGTATATATATGTATATATATATATATATATATATATAGATAGATAGATAGATAGAGAGAGAGGGAGAGGGTACAATGGATAAATATTTGTGTAAATTATTCAAAAATGAATAAATAAAACTGACATCACATTTTAACCAAATTATATAATATATATATATATATATATATATATATATATATATATATATATATATATATATATATATAATGCTGGGATATATGTTAGTCATCTGCAGATCTATACAGGATGCGATGGATAAATTGTCGTATAAATTACACAAAAATGAAAATAACACAGACAACTCATTTTAACTGATATATTTACCAAAACTATCTTGAAATAGTAAAGAGTAAATTTATTCGTTAAAATTGCCATTGGCTTCTACCTCACCCACCCTATGACTTTTGAATCTCCTGCAACTCTTCTGGGCAGTTTCCTTGTTTAAGTTGGTGAATACTGCCATAATCCTTCCCTTCAGTTCATCTTTGTTGTTACAAGGAGTTTTGTTTGTCCCTCACTCAACTGCAATCCACACATAATAATCAAAGTGGTTGCAGTCAGGTGTTAGGCGACTACATGTAAGGGGTGATGTGGTTGCAGAAATTGTCTGACAGCCATAATTGATTTCTGCTGCTTGTGTGGCATGATGCAGAGTTCTGTTGCCAGTAACTGGATCTTCCAGCAGCCACCCTTTTGACCCAGGGCAGCACGACCTCCTCAAGGATGCTTGATGTAGTCCTGCACGTTAAGGTCCCCACCAACAAATTGGGGAGTTTTTTTTATCAGAATGAATTTTTCATAAACACCATTAGACTCATCCAGCTCTTTTTGAAATCTCTGCACTATCCTCAGATTGACACCCAAATACTCTGAAATATTTGTATAAGAGCTTCCGGTGTAAAGCCAAGCAGTATAAATTTCTGGTAGAATTAATTGCATCATGGTGTTCCTTTGCTTATAGACAGTGTTGAACTGACCCGGCCATACTGAGCAGTCAACAAAATCAGAGACAAATAATGTGCATGCAAGAAATTAAAAATATAATTTGGCAACAATTTACACATCACACCCTATATATATGATAGAAAATGATATATATATTTTTATATACAAGAGCAACGTTAGGAAAATTAAAGAAGTCGGAAACAAAAATTGTGTGATGAGTTTCATCCTGTATAAACTAGAAGTGACTAAATGAAATTGGTTAAACTATATAAATTTCTGCACACCCACCCCTTCATGTACATGTGTAGTTACATTAATGTAAATATCACTTTAGTCTAATGAAGTCCTAAAGAATGAAACACTTCACCTAAAATTATTTTTCTACTTTGTCATTAAATTTCCGAGCACACACACACACACACACACACACATATATATATATATATATATATATATATATATATATATATATATATATATATATATATATAATAAAAAGAAAGAACAGTGAGATATATAATCCAGTGTTCTTATAGATATTTTTATTTTTACAAAATAGTGCTCAAAAAAAAAAAAAAATTCGCTTGAGGATGAAATGGAACTAATGTCTTTAATTTAATTACAAAATTAAATTCAGACCTTCCATTTTTGAAACATGGTTAGAACTGTGTAGCGAAAAAAACATATTTTAAATCAATTAATTTATAATATATATATATATATATATATATATATATATATATAGTTTATGCAAACTTAGGTAATCCGTATGGGTAGACCCGAGGAGGATGATATCCGGAGAGCTCAATGTAAAATTCAGAGCAGATATGTTTGAATAAAAACAGACCACGTTAAGGTTCCATGTAATAAATTATTTCACCATAACCCCTTTCATATATATATAATTATTTATTCAAAAATTATAACATATATATGTTATAAAATCACTACAAAAATAGCTATTTTGTTTCGACACTTCTGAGGGTTATTGGAATCTATTCCATATACACCAAACCTATATTTGGATATATATATATATTTTTTTTTTTTTAAGCATTACGCCCCGAGCAGGGTGTGAAGCCACTAGGATGCAGGGGGTTGCAGAAGATTTGTAGTGAGAGCAGATAGGAGTGATAGAAGAAAGGATGAGGAGAAGGATAGTGGATAGATCAAGGTAACTGGAGATGTCGATTGACATTACATTTGAATAGTTGGAGATTATAGCTCTCAGGGAAACAGTAATTGGGAAGGGTGTTCCACAGGCGAGAGGTGCGAAGTATGAAGCTATTAGAGTAGAAGAGACGGCTACATTTAGTAGTTTCTACAGTATAAGGGTGAGAGCGGGATGCCAGCCCCGTAGTGTGCTTGAATTCATGGAGTCTAGGAACCAGTGAAAGCAGCTCATTTGAGCAATTACCATGAAAGTATTTGTAGAAAAAACAGAGAGAGGCGACAGCGTGTCTGTGAGAGAGCAACTGTAGACGAGATGCCAGATCAGGGCCAATCACATTACATATATGTGTCTCTGGATCTTGTTAAGAACCCCGAGGCAAACAGAAGGGGCTCCAGACCATATATGGCAGCAATACTCCATGCAAGGGCGAATGGTTGATTTGTATATTTGAAGTATCAATTCCGGGGAGAAAAATTTCCCGGTGCGGCACAGAGAGCCAACTTTTCTCACGATGGACGATGCAATTGACTCAATGTATTTGTTCCATCTCAGTTCAGCAGTCAACGTGAGACCGAGCAGACGCAGAGAATTGCTCTCAAGAAGTTGACTATCAGACATTCTAATGGGGGGCAGGGAAGGATCTCTATGGTGATTAATAGAGAGTAGTTTAGTTTTTGAGGCGTTAAAGTTGACCAGCCAGTTCTTGCCCCAGTTAACAACCGATTGGAGGTCCATTTCAAGACGCACGGCCAGTTTAGTTTTGTCACCGACACTAGATTTGTTTTGGAGGCAGGAGTAAATTGTAGTGTCGTCCGCGTAGATGCCAACTTGCAAATCTATGGCGTCAGGAAGGTCATTGATGAAAATAAGGAATAGAGTGGGGCCAAGGATGGAGCCTTGAGTAACACCTGCATTCGTGGGATAGGAACTGGAGAAGAATCCGTTGAGAACGACCTTCAATTCATGATATATATATATATATATATATATATATATATATACAGTGCTGTTTGATAAAAGTGACTCACCTGATTTTTTTACTAAATGTTCTCTTCTTCAATGAAACGAAAGTTGAGCTAAATTCAAAGCATAAGCGATCTAAAATCTGAAGAAGAAGCTTTGAAATCACTTTGAATTTAGTAGTAAGTACTGTCAAGCATCTGTTCAGTATAATATTCTGGGAATGCTTTTCTTTTCATGGTACTGGTTTCTTAAAATCTATTGAAAAGACCCTCAGGAGCGAGCAGTACAAGAGAATTTTAGAGTCTTGTCTGCTCCCTTCTGCTGAAAGGGTGCAAATCGACCCCACCAAGCTCATTTCTATGCAGGATAATGCTCCCTGTCACAAATCAAAATTGATGAAGGAATACTTTGATGAGAAGCAGGTGAGTGCTATGACATGGCCGCCCCAGTCTCCTGACCTCAACCCCATAAAAAACTTATGGAGCATTATAAAGTACAGGCTTTCGAGAAAGCAGTTGAGCAACAAAGAGGATTTGATTGTGAATTTCATATCCGAATGGAATTCAATGGTTGGAGATGAGATTTACCAGAACCTAATCAATTCAATGCCAAAAAGGGTTGAAAAGGTTATTCAAAATAAAGGAGGATCCATAGATTATTAAATATTTTGAACTATATTACCTATTATAAATAAATTATACCTTTATTATTCTTTATTGAAAGGTGTTTGGTTATGCTTCTATTGATTACTAGTTGCAGGAAATAAGTGAGTCACTTTTTTGTATAGAGTTTTTCCCTAAATCTCATTTATATCCAAAATTATAATTATCAATAGAATACCTTAGGGTGAGTAAACTTTTTTACTCGGGAAGGGGTCTTTATATTAGTAAGGTTAAAAATTAATTTGACCCAAAAAACAATATGCGAAAAATTTTTTAACTCACTTTTATCAAACAGCACTGTATATATATATATATATATATATATATATATATATATATATATATATATATATATATATATATACTGAACAATAAAAAAATTAAAATCTTTAGACGCACTGGGTTGTAGATTAATATTCTTTTTATTATTATTTAATTTAGATTCCTCGACTAGTTTCGACCAAAAGGGCCATCATCGGGAGGAGAAATATTTCTGCTTGCTGGTAGCAATAAACTACAGAAATATATATATATATATATATATATATATATATATATATATATGTATGTATGTACGTAAGTATATATTTAATATTCTACTCTCTTATTATTTTCGGCCATGTTAAACAACTGTAACTTGTTTTTATGGCATTTTTAGTGAAAATTTTATGTAATATGGAATTCTTAGAGAAGTGTATACTCACCAATTATAAGAAGATTTTACTAATTTTAGTCTTCACCTGTAAATTAAAGTTAGTGGGGTTAAACCAAATAACATTCCTTTTTCTTTTTTTGGCTGCCTGTTACTAATGTCACTACTGTTTAAAACACCAGCCTGGTTTTATGCCATTCTATTATTTTGGGACAGGTTATTGTCAATAAACAGCTGCTAATATTAATTAAACAATATAAAAAGTGTAACAGTTTATATTCTGATATGAATTTATTGTTATAAACAACTTTATATTATAAGAAGTAATATGCAATTTATGGACTGGAAATCATTCCATTATGAAGTTGGATTTCTTTCGTATTTTATCAGTACAGCAGTGGTTGGTTATCTCGTGTATCAAATCCTGCTCTAACCTTAGCCGTTGAGCATTTATATAGTGTATGCCTTAGGTTTGATAATTAGACAGCCATTTATTTATCACTGCACATTATCATTAATTCTTTTTTAATTCATGAATTCATTTTTAATTCATTAATGACAATCTATCTGTAGATAGATAGATAGATAGATAGATAGATAGATATTACATAAATAAGAGTTTATCAGCTAGATAATCAAGTAAGTCAATTGAATTCATTGAATGTTACAGCTCTATTTAATTATTTTGCACTTTTAGACAGGAAATCTGCTGACCTGAAAAATACATTAAATTCTCATTTTTTTTTTTTATGAACTTATTATTATTATTTCCTTTGACTTCTGTTGTATACGTATTTCCTACTGGGTACCAACCAGAGGCCTAAGTTCAGAAATGGCTTAATTATATTTTCCACTGATCAAAAAAAAGAACACCAGCATTTTGCAAAAATGTATGAGATGTACTTGTAAGTACAATTTTTTGTATTTTTTAAGGCATAATTATTATTATTATTATTATTATTATTATTATTATTATTATTATTATTGTTATTGTTATGATAGATAGATAGATAGATAGATAGATAGATAGATAGATAGATAGATAGAAAGCAAGAAAGGGATGACAGTTTTACTTAATAGTTTGTGTTGTTATGAGTCAAGCAAATATTTGTCCCCAGAGGCATACAGACATATTTCACCTTCTGCTGTCTTAGAATGAGTCTGAGACAGAGACTAGATGAGTCATTCAACGATGAGCAGTAGGGGAAGCAGCCTTAATGTCTGAAAATATATCTCTTCCAATTATTGTGTCAGAAAAATATTATATAAAATAACTCTTCAAAGTATAAAAATATCATAAAATAATTTGAAGTATTGGCACTTTCTTCTTTTTATGTGCCATGTCCTTTCAGGATGTAGGCGATCATGGCTCTCCACCTCCTTCTAGCCCTTGCAGCTCTCAACAAGTTTCTTCCCTCTGCCACCTCCCCCAGACCATGTTCTGTCATACACTAGCTCAAGCTTGTCAGGTATGTCATGCATTGTTTTCCCTTGTCTCTTTTTTGACCCGTGAGTGTCAGTTTCTCTAGGCCCTCCTTCCTAATTATGTGTCCCAGAAACTTCAGCTGCCTCTTCTTGATGTTAAGTATAAGCCTCCTCCTTGTTTGCAACCTGTTATGATGTTGATTTGGGGTTAGTAGAGACAAACGCCAAATAACATGTAACAATAAAAAAGGTTTTAATAGGTTGGTAAAAAGGTACAGAAATCGCCTGAGTAGTCAATAACTAGCTCAGCTAAGAACTTCTCTGTCTCTCGGTCTCAGTATTTATCAATCCACCCATGAGGATCGAATGTGGCACAAGGCCGTTTTAATGTGGGTATGACGAAACCTTGCCCTTTGGCAAAGCCTCGTCCAGGTTCCCCTCTGCTAATGCAGAGAGTTCGACAGTCGCCGAGAGTCTGGCTCTCAGTCTCTCTCATGTCAACTGACATGCCACTATTTAAAGTCTTTGTTCACAGACGCAGATAAGTTCATCTTCAAGAGGGGGGGTAGGTTTCCGACACAACACGACCTCTCTAAAATCTTGTCGTTTCTCACACACTTGGTCCATGATATTTTGAAACATTGGCTCTGAAAATATGTAAAATAAGTCTTCAAATTGTTGGCTATGTAATATTATATAATATACTTAATAAAATCTGGAAATATATAAAACAATGATTAACAGAAGTCCTTGGATCAAGCAAGACATTTAGTATCAAATATGGAATTAATTATAATAATGATCAAAGTTATGATAAATTGTACCAATAAAATGTCTGTATATGCTTTAAACTGTGCGTGCATTTACTTTGTGTGTCTATAGGCATATGAACTTATCTATATCATAATGTGTTACTGATTGAATTTACATTATGTATATGCAAATGTGTGATCCTTGCTAGTTTGTGTCCAAGCAATGATTCTGCTATAAATAAATGAAAGATGAATCATTGAGAAGACGGAAAATTGTTGTAAGAAATAGAAAGCCTATTAAACTCTCACATCTCCATGCACTTCCTGTGACCAGTCAGTCTTGTCTGATTCTTGAACTGGTTGATCTCAGACTGACACAGTTATCTTGCCAAAACTGCATTATCAAACGTTTTCTGATAAATTGGAGAGCAGAATTGATTATAAACAATTACCTTTTGGCCACATTTATTAAATTTAGTATGACATGGCACATGGCACAAAGTAAAGATTAAAATTCACTGTGTAACATATTTCATCATCTAAAAAGACTTTGCCAGACTGGAGTAATGTTTTATTTGATGGCAATATATATTAGGTTGGCGCAAAAATAATGACGTAATAATGTCGTTTTTTGACGTATTTTTTAACGTCAAAAAGCGACATTATTACGTCATTATTTTTACACCAACCTAATATATGGGTAGTGGGGTGTGTAAATGTAAAGGCTGGTTAGAAAATTAGCATTTGAATATTGATAAAAACAAAAGCGTAAGAAAAGAAAATGAGATCAGGTAGGATGACCATCGAGATATGTCAGACACCAACAGTTTAAAAATTTTAAATTTTTAAATTAAAAATTAAAGATTTTTAAATTAAAAATTTTTAAATTTAAAATTAAAAATTAAAAATTTAAAAATTTAAAAATGTTAAAATTAAAAACTTTCAAAGCTGAAATAATTTTAAACTTAATATTAAAAATTGAAATATTTTAAATTTAAAAATTTCTAAAATTTTAAATTTTTAAACTGAAATAATTTTAAAGTTAAAATTAAAAAATTTTAAATTTAAAAATTAAAAATTTAGAAATTGAGAATTTTAAAATTTTAAATTTAAAAAATGAAATATTTTTAAACTAAACTTTAACTTTTAATCTTTAACTTTTAAAAAATCTTTAAGTTAAATTTTAAATTTAGCATCCCCATATCTTCAGCACATCCCCATAATTATAAACAGCATTTATGTTTATAAACCTCTCCCCCACATTTTCATCAATAAAAACATTACATTATGATGACGGTTTTTTTTTGCTTCTTTTTTTTAATCATTTCACCCAAGCAAGACGATAATGCCATGAACACAGGAGGTTACAGGAAGTAGAAGAGATTGAGAAGACTTTAGTTGTGTGGATTGAAGAAAGGACAACAAAAAAAACAGGTTACAAGAAAACAGAAGATAGTAATTCATATTTCCTACAAATACAATTACCATGGAAAGAGAATGCATGGTAGAACATCTAAGAGATGTGAAGACAAAATCAGAGAAAACACTAGGATGCCACTTCTGACAAAAAAGATTACTATGAGCAGGAAGAAATAATAAAATTGTGTGAACAAGAAGTGCGACATTACTGCTTTGGAATTATGCATCAAACCTAACCTAAGATAATAAAACTGAATTAGTGTACACAATGCTAAATGAAAATAAATAATTTCCTTTTGGCCTGGAATGGGTCTAGAGCCTTATTTGCTAACCTTAATAGAGATGATGTCTTAATAAAATCGCCCAGCCTCCTGTGCTGTAAACAGGTTAATAGGAGTAGATATGTTTGCACAAAGCTATAATAGAATGGCAGACATCTGCATTAACACAAAAAGATCTAGAAGATTGGCCATTCAAAATAATTTTCATTTTGCAATTCAATAAGAAAGATTGAATCAGATCAGAAATTCAGAAAATACCATAACCAATACTCCTTACATATCTACTAAACAGTACAGGTTTATCCCTTTTTATCTGTTTACCATATGCTTTACCAGTTAATTTCTACCATGGCGGTAATGATTTAACTGTTTTAACTTTTTGGTGATCTGATTGACCATTGGCTGTGATTTTTCTTTATAAGGATGCCAGGTTGGCAGTTTTCTGGTTGCTGTATCAAAACTAGCATTAATGAGTCCAGACTCTTTTAGCACTTAGAGATGCCATTCTGTTCAACAGTCACACAATATTTGGAGTATTTGCTGTTCCATATCATACATGGATAGGTATCACTGCATGTACTTCTGGTGAGCAACCCTGAGGATATATACATTCAGGCTTGCTTATATTGCCATAGCAGATGGAGAGTGATAATTATTTTGGCTTTTTTTTCTTTAAAACTTAATCTACTTATGACAGTTCCAATTAAAAGAAATATGCATAAACATTAAAAAAAAATCAACTACTACCTCTCATCCTTTTTTTCCTCCAATGTCTGTTGTATTCATACCAATTTCTATAGTGTAGAATCTTTTCTCTTGAAATGTTCTGCAGATATTTTAGCACTTTGTGAAACTAATTTAAATTCTTCTTTTGCTGACAATGAATTCTCTGTTTCAGGCTATCTTCCAATTTGTCAAAAAGATTCTAGGATATGTATGTATGGTCTTGTTTATATCTCGAAAATTCTTCCAGTAGCTAGAGAATCATCTCTTGAGTCCCTGGATGATTCTTTCTTCTTCCAGAAAAATGCTATGGCTTTCCCTTCTCTAGATCAACTGCTGATATGTTAATGGTTATGCTGAAAGTATCTATCAAATTTTAGAAAAGACTGTTGAAGCCCAGGCTGTGTCTTTGGATATCACAAAGGAATTTAAGAGGGTTGACATGCTTCTTCACAAGTTGAAAGGTTATGGTATTTTCTGAATGTTTGATCTGATTCAAACTTTCTTATCAAATTGCAAAATGAAAGTTAATTTGAATGGCTATTCTAGATCTTTTTGTGTTAATGTAGGTGACCTCATTGTTCTACCCTTAAACCTATATTTTTTCTAATTTTCATCATTGAGCTTCATGATGTCATCAGTTCTCAATTCAGTAATCTATGCTGATGACACGACTATTTACTCCTGTTTTAATAGACTGATGAATTAGATAAAGTCAAATTGACAGTTCATCTACAAGCTGTTGTTAACTGGGGCAAGCAAAGGCTTCTTTTTTTTTTTTTTAAACAAAAATGAAACTGCTCTCTTCTAATTAGGGAATCTTTTTTGTCTTCCATGGATAATGATATCCTCCAGGAGAGTCATTCTTTTCATCTTCTTGGGTTAATGTTTCTGCAAATATGAAATGGAAAGATTATATTGAATCAATTGCAAGGTTTGGTGCTAGGAAAGTTTATTCAATGTGTTGTGCTAAACAATTTTTATTGCCAGAATATATCTTGCACATTTATAAGTCTACCATTCATCTATGCATTGAATAGTGCTGCCAAGTCTGGTTTGGTGCTTTTGTTATGTAATTATAAATAATTGATAAAAGTCAAAGAAGTCCCGTCTTCGTATTTCAGCTTCAGTCATTTTCCCCACCACCAAAATAAAGCTGCCTTTACCTTTTCTATAAATACTCTCATGGTAAGTGTTCTGATGGGCTTTTCTCTATGATAGAAAAATAAATTTAAGTAAATTTGCAGCAATGACTCATCATTTTACAATTGAAATGGCTAGCAGTTTCTTCTCTTGCACTTCTCACTTTTGAGAACCTCTTCTAGCTTCTTGTTTCCCAGTCAACTTTGATTTTCACAAATTTAAGTGCAATATCAATTGTCATTGACTGTTTTCTTAATTCCTGTTCTTTTAATGTTCTCTCTCTCAATAATGTTTCTTTTTCTCATATTCTTTTACACTGAGTACCCCTTTGCATCTTAGTGCATTATTGTATTATATGGGGTGAATGATTTTTAAAAAAACTCTGTGGAAAACTGATTTGTACTAATGAAAATACCAAGTCTTGACAATAATTTTAATTAATGCGAATCTACATTCAAGCTTTCCCCTATAATAATGATCCAATTTCATCATACCAAAATTGAGAGAGGAAAAGAAATGAAAATATTAATAATTACAGCATAAAATAAAGAAAACTGTGAAGTAACAATCACTTTTTTTGCAACAAAGAAAATATTTTAAGGGATTAACAGTAATCACTGTGTAAGAAAATTATGACATTTCTTTTTGTCTAGAAAGCAAAGAAAATAAATATTATTCCCTTCAAACTTTGTATTTTGAGCTGGACATCGATGTTTAGAAATGAATCTATTTTTCATCAGATTCCAGACAGAGATTCAGTTCTGAGTTACTAAAGGTGAATTTTCTAGATCTTTCTAGATGTTTCAAGAACTTTCAAGAAGAATCAAGAATTTTTAGAATGTTCTGGCAACATAGATAGCAGTATAGAACAGACAGATAATTATGAACACATTTTGTACCATGTATGACATCTATATGAAAGTCACATTTTGATGAGGTTCTTTAAGAATGTAACATTTTTAGACTGATGTTATAATGACACCTTAATACATGGATAAATATTCTTATATCGATATATCACAAATTTGTCCTCCACAGAGAAATTATAATATATGTATACAACAAGCAGTGTGAAAGAGGTGAAAATAGAGAGTGTCTTACTTGTAATATTTCCCCATGGAACAAAGGGTGGGTCAGTAGTGTATTTTATATTTTTAGTGACACCATGTCAGTTCCTCTGTTCACTCTACTATGGTGGGCATGTAATGTCTGTCTTCTCTGGAGATTACATAGCAATTGTCCAAGGAAGAGATGTCTGTTCTCCAGGCATGATAAATAGTAGCTGGTCTTCAACATTCAATGAACTGACTTCACTCACGAACCAGCATGTGACTTTGTATCAACCAAAGTGAGATAATCACCCTTTGCATCCCTACAATGCTAATAAAATCTTAGAGCATTCGTCAAAAAATATTTTCAAGTTCAGAAAATATGGTGTTCATCATAACTGACTAAATGTTTTTATACTTAACTTATTGCAGTTACAAAAAGTGTTTCTTTTCTCGCACATTTTACTTTTGGAACTCTCTTATGATCCCATGCTTTCCTGGCAACTTTGACCTCCAAAATTTTAAATGCAATGTCAATCGTTATCTAATGTCTTCCTGATTGTTCTTTTTTTATTGTTTTCGTTCCTCAATAATGTTTCTTTCTTTTTTTTTATTCTTTCATACTCAGTAACTATTTGTATCTTAGTGGCTTTACTGCCTTGATTGGAGTGAAAAGATTAAAGAAAGAAATGATCTTACTGTAAGTGCTGACCAATTTACGTTTTTGGAAACTAGGTTGGATTTTACAGTGACTTCTGGTAGAAAATCAATTGAAAAAATATTGATCGAACAGATATTGATGGATTTGCTGTTGCTTTAAAGAAATTGGTTTTATTATAAGACATCCTTGATGTTGGATTTCATTGCAACTTCTAATGGGAAATCACTTAAAAATACTGCTGGTAGGTTGATTTGGTACTACTTACAAAAAGAAAATAGTGAAGTTTTAGTAATAAATGCATTTTCGGATAGATTTTGTGAAACTTCTGGTGGGAAATCAATTAGAAAATATTGATACTATATTGATTTGGTGAGTTTTGTTGGCTTACTAAAATGTCATTTTTATTGTGAAGCAATCCTTACAATTTTCTTAGGCATTTTCAGGAATTTTTTTAAAGAGATCTTCGTCATAAAGATTGTTCCAAAGTTGATATGATTGTTGCTCTGAAAGTAATGCCTTTTTTATTATATTGAAATGCAATGTTAAAGGGTAATGTTTGAGGTTAGCAAATATGAGTTGAATCTTCATGTTGATAACTCATTCTTTTTGCTTATTTACATATAGCAGCTAAGTAGCAGTCTGGAAAAATTGTGTCTGATAAGAAACTATGCATGAGTCATTGGTGGGATATTGAATTCTTCCATGTGAAAAATATGCACACATTAACATTTGGCAACAGTGAATATTTATGGAGACCAAAAAGTGGATATGAGCACAGCTTTGGGGTGAATAGTGCATTTCATCAAGTGGAAACAGGGATATGTGCGAAAATCCACATTTCAAATTTGCTCTGTAGCAAAAATCATCATTAACATGAATGCATCATCAGTGGTGATAATTAATTAAAAAAATAATCATTTTTATCTGAGAACTTGCTCTATTCAATGGTGCTAATGAGCTTCCTGTGTCTGTTGCCATTTCTATGGAAATAGAGAGAAGGAAATTACTCTTAGAGAATCCCTTGTATATGCATACATATTTGGATGTATGTGTGCAGATGCATGAAAATCATTTTCCTTAATGCTTTCATTAATTTCTGACAATTGAATATCTCTTTCTTCTTAATTTTTAATGCACAAGATTGATGCTGAAACTAAGCCCCAAAATTTTAGGTGAAAAATTGTAAACTTCAATGTTTAATCATCAAATAAATTTTATTTTCCATATGACAAGAAATACTTAACTCATGCATAAAATTGCAAGAGTTAATCAAGGGAATATCTTGTCTACATATACCAAGTTTTAGATGCAGTTGATGCCAGAGTTTAACACTAATAATGTATCAGGATAATCACTGCTTCATCACCATCTGCAAATTGTCATGAATTCACTGTCAGAGAAGGAAAAACTCAGGCAAAAGTAATTTCTCACAAGAAAGTAATTTCTCTCCCATTAGCCAATCCGTGAAATCATTACATTCGCTATTATCATCAATGTTTACAAATTTCTCTAGAACCTAAAAGAAACTAAGATAGACAACCATCTTTATTGGAAGAGTCTCTCTCTTATACTTTACTGATATGGTCAAGGAGACAATCACATTGCCAGAAGAACAACATTACTGAAGTTTATAAATGGTGTTGTGGTTTGACTAACCTGCCCAAGGCTGATTTGCTGATTCTCAAAATTATAGAATGAATCAACCTCACTTAAAACTTGAGTTGCTACTCATTTTAAGTGAGATTGGTTCATCTGCACTTGACATAAAAAAATTTATTAGGAGCTCAGGAAAGATTTATAAAAAAAAAAAAATATAGAAATTTTCCTCTTTTATATTATTAATCTTCCTATATGGCAGGCAATCCTGGATAATTTCTTCACAGATGAAAAAATGAGTTGAGGCAACAGAGATGTGATTCTACAGGAGGATACTGAGAATGCCATGTATAGAATATGTGAGCAATGAGGAAGTTTCATAGAAAATGGAAACAAAAAAGAAAAAATATATTTAACATCAGGAAGAAACAGTTGAAATTTTTAGGGCACATAATGTGGAAAGCGGGCTTGGGAAAATCACAGTAGAGATTGAAGGTAAGAGGGTCAGTGTAAAAACAATTGTTACAAATTCACAACGTATAAAGTTATGAACCCCAAGTCCCCCCCCCCACAAAAAAATAGGAAAAAGGTGGGTTCACTCAAATAGGAACACACAAACAGGTACCAACAAACAAGATTAACATTTGTAAATAAATTTTATATAACAAAATACACAATATGGGAAAAGTATGCAGTGATAGATGTACAATTAATAAAAGAACACTTAACTGATATTGGATGTCACTTCAAATGTTTGTGTTTCATGAATTGGAAATTTGAATGTTCGTAATGAAAACAAAGTTGCTGTAGATTGTTCACAAAAGTCAGTTGTTCTTTCTTCCACAGTGTGAAATATAGAATTCAGGAATAATGTCTGTGTTCTGTTTCCCCTTTATTACTTGGATTACCTCTGAGATGAAAGTAATATGTTTTCTTTGTATTTATTTAGCTACGATATTCCTTTATCCATTAAATAGTCAAATAGATCCAAGATCTCCAGGATTAAATTTCCTTATTTCTTACACAAGTGATGGAATAGGTTTGTAGGTGTATTTCTCATCTGTCACAATCACATGATGAGAGTCTAATTTTTTTCATAAACTAGTTGTTGAAGGTCATTAGGAAACTAAAGTGACAATACCAAAATCCCACTTGGTGATGTATGTCACATGAGCATAAGTCGCTGATTCTTACTCACTTTCTTAGGATGTCATTCATTTGACATGAATGACATCAAGCAATGCCAAATTCCCTTCCTACTATTTCATAGGAGGTTATTCTGTTTGTTATCAACTGACCCTAAATTCCTTTCTTGACCTTTCTTCTCTGAAACAAGACTCAGTCCAGATAGGCAGTAAAACAAAGAAAGGAAAAGGAAAGAGAATGAGGAGAAGTAGAAACATAAAGACAGTGTGTCTCTTATTAAATTTATTATACGCCTGATTTAACAGTTAACATTAAGGGCCATGTCATAAAATGCATAGTCTACTCAGTGAGCTTGCGTAAATAGATGGTACAACAAGGGACACAGCACAGAGGAGAAGAAGCAAGCAGGTTCTTAATCATTACTTGTTGGGTGAGTCAATTTTTATGGAGAGATACAAAGAAAGAGAAAGTAACTCTGTTCTTGATACAGATAGAAAATTTTAAAGTTTTTATCAAAGCACCTCTCTGCAGCTGCTCGGTCTCACGTTGACTGCTGACCTGAGATGGAACAAATACATTGAGTCAATTCCTTCGTCCACCGCGAGAAAAGTTGGCTCCCTGTGCTGCACCAGGAAATTTTTCTCCCTGGAATCGATCCTTCAGATCTACAAATCAACAATTCACCCTTGCATGGAGTATTGCTGCCATATATGGTCTGGAGCCCCATCTGTTTGCCTTGGGGTTCTTGATAAGATCCAGAGGCGGATATGCAATATAATTGGCCCTGTTCTGGCATCTCGTCGACAGTCGCTCTCTCACAGACATTTTGTCGCCTCTCTCTGTCTTCGTTACAAATACGTTCATGGTAATTGCTCTGAGGAGCTGCATTCGCTGGTTCCTAGACTTCATGAATTCAAGCGCCCTAAGTGGCTGGCATCCAACTCTCACACTTTCACTGTCAAAACTACTCCAATAGCTTCATATCTCGCACATCTTGCCTGTAGAACTCCCTTCCCTTTTCCAGTTTCCCTGAGAGCTAAAATCTCCAACTATTCAAATGTAGTGTCAATTGACATCTCCAGTTGCTTTGATCTATCCACTATCCTTCTCCTCATCCTTTCCTCTATCACTCCTATGTGATCTTGCTCCAAATCTTCTGTAACCCCTTGCGTCCTAGTGGCTTCCTCTCTTGCTTGGGGTGAAATGCTTAAAAAAAAAAAAAGAAAAAAAAAAAGTATTCTTGTAATATTTTGAATTATTGTTCTCATCTAGGTTGATAGAAGATATTATTACTGACAACATGTTTTCACTTTGGGATGGTGGTGTAGTGGATATTGGAGTTGGTTCTACATGTGTTAATGTCATCCAATAATCATGAGTTCAATCCTTGGATCTGGTAGCAATGCACCAATTCAGCAGGAATGAACAATAATCAAATATCAGCCAATCAATGGACACCTAATAATGACCAGAGGGTTCTTGGTCAAAACCTTTTGTCTATAATAATACCAATATCAACCCAGATGAGAACAAGAGTTCAGAATAATACAAGTATATTGACAATTACTCATCTCAAAAAGGAAATACTAAACTTTTATCAGTACTTTATCTTTTGTCAGAATTTTTTTTATTATATGCTTAGCTATTTAAGTCAGCATGCTCATCATTTTTATACTAAATTTTTACCCATTACATGGCTCAAATGCCACACAATGTAAAGAATTGCTGTTAAATGATGAACGAAGTGTATAATATTGTAGGGATACAAAAGGAAATTATCTCCCTTTTGTGGTGATTAGTCCAATGGGTCAGTGATGGCCACTTAATAATATGGATACAGTAATGAAAGCAGCAGTTAATTTCAATCGGTTTACAGAACCCAAACCGTGAGGTTGCTTTCTTGCTAAATCTGCCACCTAAGCTGCTCATGGTGCCATTTCCCTTTTGATATATATTTTTCCCAGATATAGAAAGAAGCTTCTAGCCTGAAATATAGTAGATGAATCTGAGCCATTTTAATATGGAGTCCTAGATATGGCTTCTCCAGATACAGGAGTATCTCCATATTATATGTAAGACCATTCCCTTTTTCTTTTCTTGTTGGTATTAGGTTGGTGCAAAAATAATGTCGTTTTATCACATAGTAACATATGTGAGAAAACGACATTATTTTTGCACCAACCTAATATATATGATAGTTTATTTTTTGCCTCAAGGGACATATGTATATATTTTTGTTTATGTCTTAGTAGTATAAAAGTTTTTTCTCTGAACAAAAGGTGTTTGTCTTTCCTTTTCCTTTCAACCATTTCATTCCGTCTATGAACTATAGCACTGTTATATCATGAAAATAATAATTACCATAATGGGGGAAACTTAAATGGGAGAATAAACCTTTCTTCCATAGCACTCACTGTTATATTATGAATAATATAGGAGAAATGATAGGAAGCAAAGATTATGAGGATAAGAAGGATAGATAATGATTGACTTGACTTTAAGTGCTTAAGATTGTATTGTTCAAGGAAGCATTCATAATGGAGTCTGTTCCACAAAGTAAGAGTTCTTGGTAAAATGCTGTCAGAGAGGAAGGTTCATCTTACATTTAGAATAATGAGAGTGATCTGAGTTTTTGGAAATAGCATGGCATGTCAGAGCTGTAAAGGTCTGAACTGGTGAAAGTCAAGAATGGAAGTTAAGGTGTAGATGCTGACAGGGTAATGATAGGCTTGCAATGTTGCATCTGTGGGCCAAAGGCTGAGTGGAGAATAAATGTTCCCCCACATGACCATGTATTAGGTTGGTGCAAAAATAATGACGTAATAATGTCGTTTTTGACGTAAAAAAATACGTCAAAAAACGACATTATTACGTCATTATTTTTGCACCAACCTAATAACTTTGCATCTGTGATGAATAGTTATACTCATTCTATTTTCAATCATTATTTTCTTCAGCCTTCTTCAAGTATCTTTGTATATGGATAGTGCAATCTTGTAAGAATAATGACGAAGATAAGAATGCTGAGCTGAATAGCAAAGTATACAGAAGTTTATTTTGTTCTTCATCATTAATTAGATAATAAAATTAGTTATTTGCAGAGTCAGTTCGCTGAGCTATTGTCCGTCCACAATAAACAGTTTGGAACAAAATATTTCATAGATATTATTGTTCTTTTCCAAAAATTAACACATTGGCCAACCAATTTTAGCATAATTGGTACCTTTCATTGAGACCAAAATAAATCATGAAGTTCTGCTTATAAGTTGGTCTTGGTCGTTTCTATTACTGTTTGTTAATTTACTTATTTTAGTGATGGAATCACTTTTACATATAAAAAAGGTTGCGGATAGAAGAAGGGTGAAAAATATAGCAAATGCCAGTAATAGTTGCCATTGAAATGTTAAATATACAGATATGCTGAACATTTAAATTTAAATTTTGAGTGTCTGTATATTTTTACAATCTCGATATAAACTATAACTGGGATTTGTGTATTTTTTGTTGTAATTTTTTTCCAAATTCATTTGCGCAAAACTAAAATTTCTCATCTGGATTCAAGATTCAGACAGAGCAGCCAATTATAGCCAAAAAGACAAGATTATATTTTTTTCTAATATTCTCCCAATACAATCCCCGAGGGTGACTCAAGTTAGGAGGTTACTGAAGGAAGTTATTGCATGAGCAGTATGAGTAGGAGGTAAGAAGTGCAGTTTATAAGGATATATGCAAAAGATACCTTCAAGTGAGTATGAAAGTGTAAATATCTTGGATGTGTTCTAACAGAGGATAGAAAGTGCAACACTGAAATCCAAAGACATATTGGGATGGCCAAAGATGAATTCCAAAAGCTAAACAGAGTATGAAGAGACAGTTAAATTTTCCTTAGAAGCAAAGATAAGAGTACTGAACTGTTACGGGATATCTGTCCTCCTGTATAGCAGCAAATGCTGGACAATCTCATCAAAGATGAAGAAGAGACTTGAAGCAACACAAATGGGATTTTACAGAAAGATGCTGAGGACACCATGGGCTAAACAAGTGATTGACGACAAGGTTTCGAAGAAAAGGGAAACAAAAAGGAAACTTATACTTAACATCAAAAAGGCAGTGGAAATTTCTGGGGCATATAATGAGGAAGGAGGGCTTGAAAAATCTGATACTCACAGGGCAGATAGAGGAAAAGATGGACTGAGAAAAGCAACGGATAACCTACTTGTTGAGCTTGAGTAAATGAGTGGTAAAACAGTGTTTCATAGAAATAACACAAAAACAAAACTTATTAAGAGCTACTAGGGACAGGAAGATGTGGAGGTCCATGATCGTCTACATCCTGAAAGGACATGGAACATAAAAGTAGAAGACACTAGCTTTGTAGAGGCTAAGATCGCTATGAAGAAAAGCAAAATGAAAATGTGTCATTTTATAAATGTTGTTGTTCTGGCATTACCAAAAAAAAAAAAACACCTAAAAGTAGAATGCCTGGCCATTTCCAGAGAACTGATGAAATTGTGAAACATAAAACAGACAGCTAGTTGCTGTTAGAATATTAGAAATAATTCTAGAAAAGGCTAGAGGAATTGAAAATGTGTTGAGTCATGAATATCCAGTAAATGGCACTTTTGCAACATATGTACTGGAGTAATGAAGAATCTTGTTTGTAACCACAAGTTCTATTCTAATAGTATCTTCTCTTGTGCTTCTCTCCTGTGGAACTTTCATTTGTTTTCTTGCTTTCCTGTCAACTAAAATCTTAAAAAATTAAATACTATGTCAATCATCATTTCTTGTCTCTTGAATCTTGTCCTTTCTCTTAAATAACATTTTCTCGGCTTCTTCCACACTTAGTAATCCCTTGCATCTTACTGACTTTATCACCTTGCATGAGGTAAAATAATTTTTTTAAAATGTCTCATAACCGATTGAATCTGCCTCATTTGTAAATCATTTCTTACTTTAGTATGAACTAATAAAATGTTAAAAATAATGAATCAATCTCATTTTACCACAAGCAAGACAATAAAGCCACTAAGATGTGAGATCATTAGATCATATGAGATAAAAAAAAATCATTATTCTGGATAGGAAACAATAAAAGAACAAGAATTAAGAAAACAGAAGATAAAAATTGACTTACAGGAGACAGTAAAGAATTGTAGTCCGATGGCAAAATCATTTTATATAAAAATGTTTTGTTTATATGGGTGGATGGTTGATTTTGCTTAGTGGCACCTCAAGGTCTATGGGTTATTTAATGCTGAAAACTAAATATTTTGAACACAATTTTATGGCTTCAATTAAATTTTTTTGCTGCAACTACAGATAAAATGTATTATTGGTCATTTTGTCATAAAATGTATTGTTGAGAATTCTACTATAAAATTGTATTGCTGATGATTTTGTCTTAAAAATGTTGGCGAATTTTTTATATAAAAATGTATTGCTGTTATTTTTACTAAAGAAATGTATTTTTATACTTTCATAGTGTTTTGCTTTTTTTCAGGGGTTTATTATTTGCCCATAGCTGGGACCCTAACAGGTGCTACCACCCTGGGTCAGGGGGAATCTGTGAACAACAGCACTTAAGAGGTGATTCCATGCTCCTCAAATTCTACAAGCTCCTGATCAGAACATCTTGCGACTGGATGTAGTTTATTGTCATACTAACGACTTTGTTTATAAGGCACAGGTGGTGGTTTTAATTGGTTGTAATTAAACTTGATCAACTTGAAAATAAAGTAATAAGAAAGTTGATGAGGTGTAGACAAGATTTTTATAACTGGATGAACAATACATTGGAAAATCTGAACTTGCAGAATAATAAGATAAATGAATGTTGATTTAAAGATGTCACTCATCATCAGATTCCTAAGTGGTTAATAAGTTGTTGTAAAGTTCAGGCATTATCATTCTGCTCTCAACTTGGTGACAATGCACACATATTCCCAGGTCATTTCTGATAAGGCATTATTTGATTGGTTAGCAGTCATACAGATGAGTCAATTAGAAAACAGGCGAAACTAAGTTTTCCAGTGGAAAATAATTTTGAACAGTTTGGTTTTTCAGCTGCAAATGATTCAGATTTGAATCAATTTGTTCCTCCACTATAGGAAGGAAATAGAATCAGGTATTAAAAGATTGGAAATTTTAGATCTAATCGTAATTGAAGTTAATGGTCATGGTGGGAATTGCCGAAATTGCTGCCAGAGCAGGTATGCGTACTAAATGACAGAAAGATTGCTAAATGAAAGGTCAGGATCTCCTTGCCATTAAGAGAGACTGCAATGCCAACCACAAACAAGAAAAGTCCTGAAACCATTCTTCCCTATAAAAGTTTCTCACCTGAATCTATAACATACATTTTAGTCTAGCAGCAAAGCCTCTCATAAGAAGATTGGAGTGATTGAGGAATGTGGAAAAACCCCTTAATTGCTATTGTTCCCAGGTACACACTGATCTGGGGAGGTAGCACATCTTATGGTCCCATCTATGAGAAAATAGTGAACCCTACAAAAAACCCATATAAAAATATAAAAATATCAACAATGCATTTTTATATGAAAACATTTCCAACAATACATATTCATATTAAAATTACCAACAATAGCTTTTTATAGTAAATACAATTTTAAAGCAAAAAAAAAACATCAATAGATTTTTTCTGCAGTTGAAGATATGCAATTGCATTCTAAATATATTTAGCTGAAGCCATAAAATTGTGTTCAAAATATTTTAGTTTCCAGCATTAAAGAACCTGCAGAGGTTGATATACTGCTAAACAAAATCAATCACTCAGTTTCACACATTTACAAGTGTATCATGCAACCATACATTGAATATTGTTGCCATTTCTGATTTGTTGCTTTAGCTATGTATTTGGGGATTCTTGACAAAATACAAAGAAGAATCTGCAATTTTATTGGTCTGGACCTAGCATCTAAGCTTCAGTCACTTTCCCACCAGTGTAACATGGCTCTTCTGCAGCTTTTTTATAAATATTTTCATGGTAATTGTTCTGATGAGCTTTCCTCTTTGGTATCTCACGTTTAAAAATGTAAGCACATTACAAAATTGGCAGCTAGGTCCGATTATTTTACTGTCCAAACTGCTAGATATAACCATAAGTTCTATACTAACAGTTTTTCTCTTGCATTTCTTGATTGTGAAACTCTCTTCTGGTTTCTTGCTTTCAAATTTGATTCTGTCTATATTTCTGAGATGAGGTATTATGTACAGTATTTACATTATGCGGAACATTGTCCTCATCTTTGTCGCCATATTTGTCACAACGTTTCGGCCGTTGTACGCTCCGGCCTTCTTCAGGTGGTTGGAATTTCGAACTGAACCCTTTATTTCAATCCCTGGGGTAGACTGTTCTAGTTCCATGTGCCATGTTTGATGGATGTCAGTTATCAGTTATCTTCTGCTAATTTTCCCTCTGAAAGTTCTCCACTGCCTTAACTGGGTATTGAACTCACACTCTTTGGGTTTGTCACTGGATCTAACCAACGCCTTTATCCACTGTGCCATGTGTCCTTAAGGACACATGGCACAGTCTACCCCAGGGATCGAAATAAAGGGTTCAGTTCGAAATTCCAGCCACCTGAAGAAGGCCGGAGCATACAATGTCTGAAACGTTGTGACAAATATGGCGACAAAGATGAGGACAATGGTCTGCATAATGTAAATACTGTTCAAATTTGATCTTCAAACATTTAAATGCCATGTTAGTTGTCATCTTCTGCCACCTTAATTACTGTTCTTTTATTGGCCTGTCTTGTAAATAATTTTTTTTTCTTTCTCACATTCTTTCACATTCAGTAACCACTCATGTTTTAGTAGCTTTATCATCTTGCTTGGGGTGAAATGATTTGAAAAAAATCCTAATATAATCCTCATTGCACATGTCCATTGACACAGAGTTGATTAAATTTAGATTGCATCCTAAATCAATCTTAAATTTCCAGTTTAGCATTTTAGTTAATGATTTATTTTGAATATTTTTATTTTGTATATGTCTTTGCATCTCCTTTTACAACTGTTATGATATGCCACTTCAACTGCCAAAATGATGACTTCACCTTGTGAATGAACTGGCCCCGTTTAGATTGGCTTTTAACCAAGACATTTTACAATTCTTCATTTGACCATGGTATATCTGTGTTTGTGATAACTCTGTTAGCTTCCATTTCTTTGGATCTTTCAGCACAGTACACACCAAGAAAATGTTGATGTACTGGTTACTGATAAACCTACACAACAAGGAGGATGATCATGTTCTAACCAAATATTGCAACAGTTTTCATATGTAAGAAAACCTGAACAAAATAATTGCCATCTACAAATTTTCAGAAATTGCTGCTAGAGTAAGATCCTCATGAGTGATCTTGATAGCCATTCTTGGACATACATCATTTTTACAATCATCATAGTCATGAAACACTGTTTGAATAATTACAATAGTGAGATTAACCGTTTGCATTCAGGAAACATTCATCATTCATTGAACAAACAGTCAATAGGTTGAAATTTATAAAATATTTCTCTTAAAATAGTTTTTTCAGGAAAATAGTTTTCTCAAGTCTACTGTTCTCTGTATTTCTAGTATTGATTGTGGTTTCCTTTCTAAACTTCTCCAGAAACACAGAAGAATCTCCATATTATATGTAAGACGTTTCTTTTTCTTTCTGCTTACACTGTTTGCTGTGTATATATGTTATATTTTTCTTTATGTCAGACATGTGTATATATAGATTTGTGCATGTCTTAGTGGTATAAAAGTTTCTCTGAGAAAAAAGCATGTTTGTTATTCATTTTCCTTTCAGCCATTCCATTCTGTTTTAATACAGTGTTATTATATTATTGATATAGTAATGCCCATAATGGGGAAAATGAAATCGGACAATAAATCTTTCTTCCATAGCTCACTCTTTTATATGCTAAAATTCACTAAGGTAGTGTGGAATGTCAATATCTTGATTACATCATTATTTTTCTATTCTAGTCTAGCCATATATTGTATTTTAAATTAAATTTTAAATGTTTTCATTTTCATTAAAAATGAATTTTAACATAAAGTGCTGTGCAAAAGTAAGTGAACCGCTAATAAAATATATAAAAAAATTGTCTCTTTTTTCCAGATGATCAACAAATCTTAATTAAAATATATATTCATTAAGATGAAATCTTTACTACATCAACCAATTTCAGACATTTTAATCAAGCTGGAATAAAAATATTAAAAATTAAAATTAAGATGTGCAAAAGTAAGATTTACATTTAATATTTGGTGACTGCTCCTATTGAGGTTATAATGTCAAACAGGCCTTTTTTATACTTTTTAAGAATTTTCTGTCAGTTGTGAGTGCTGATTGTTAACTAAAATTGCTCAAAATTACCTGGGTTTCTTGCATGCACTGTCTTCTTTCACTTGAATCACAGATTTTCAATTGGATTTAGATCAGGACATTGATTAAGCTGTTCCAAGATTGAAATTTCTTTTTACAAATCCATTCTTTTCTGGATTTGCTTTGATGCTTCAGATCATTATCCTGTCGGATGTTCCAGCCCTGAACAAAATACAAATTTTGAACTGTGAACAAGACATTTTTATTCCAAATTGTTTGGTATGTTGCAGAGTCCATTGTGCCATCAATGCATACTATTTTGCCAGTTCCAACTGCAGCAAAGCACTTGCAAATAATAATGATGTCACTGTCATGATTAATGGTTGGTATTAAATTCTTTGCTTCAAAAGCCATATTAGGAGCTCACCAGATATACCAACTATTGTTCCTCCCAAAAAGCTCTAGTTTGGTTCTCCTCCAACCATAAAAGTTCAGATATTATTACACTGTAAATGCATGCACATTGATTCTGATATTGGCCAGTGAGCATTGGGGAAACACAAACATCATAGCCGGATTTGCTTGCACTTACCAAACTAGATGTCTACTTGCTCTTGCTGTTATTTTTCATGACAGCCACTTCTTGATTGTGATGCCTTTCATTTATAAATAATTTGTGGTGAAGTGCACCCAAAATCATTTTGATAGATTTTTGTAACCTTCTCCATCATTAGAGGTCTCAACTATGCAATTTTTAAAGCTTCAAGAAGTTCTTTTGATCTTTGCATATATATATATTTTTAAATTTAGTCTCTAACTGCACACATTTACATGCACAATGAGTTATAAAATTAATATGTGTCCCTTTGATTTTTACATGTGAACAAAAAGGAATGGTATTACAAATAATATGGAAGTTCTTCTTTCTGAAGAAGCCATGTTTAGAACTCCAGATTCAGGTGGGTTGGATTTATCTACTATGTCCCTGATGAGGACATATTACATGAATGGGTGAGTCTTGAGCTTTCTCAAATTGGGAATTGTGAGATGGTGTTTCCTTCTTCCAGAGAAAATATCTTTCCACAAGGAAACAGCACCATAGACTGATAAGCTGCTGGGTGAGGCAGATTTAGCTCTGGGTTAAGAAAGCAACTTCTCAGTTTGGTTCCTGTAAACCAACTGAATGACTGGCCACTTTGGTCCCTGTACAAAGTGGCATCCTTAAGCAGCTGTCATATGACCCATGTGACTTATCTCTACTAAAGGGAGATAATCACCTTCTGTATCCTTACAAACATTTGAAAAAATTAAAACAGTATAGATGAAATTCACAATACTTATTACTATAACTTTGTGGTAAGTATATGCAATATTGAATGTAGAGGTCAGATTTCTAATAGATCCATTGTTACTGGTAAGCATTAAAGTAAAGTTTGATATTGGAATCAAAGAACAATTAAAGTATAAAGACCTAGATTACAAATTAAAATTATAAAAAATTAGATTTCACTGATTTGCATAAAAGTTTAGAATGTATGTAATTAGTTTTAGCTTTACTTCCAAAAATCAGCAATATATCAAGTAGCAATATAACAAGTAGCAAAATATCAAGCAGCAAAATATCAAGTAGAAATATATCAAATAGCAAAATATCAAGCAGTAATATATCAAGTAGCAAATATCAAGCAGCAAAATATCAAGTAGCAATATATCAAGTAGTAAAATATCAAGCAGCAAAATATCAAGTAGCAATATATCAAATAGCAATATATCAAATAGCAATATATCAAGTAGCAATATAACAAGTAGCAATATATCAAGTAGTAAAATATCAAGCAGCAATATATCAAGTAGTATTATATATCAAGTAGCAAAATATCAAGTAGAAAAATATCAAGTAGCAATATATCATGTAGCAATATATCAATTAGCAAAATATTAAGTAGCAAAAGATCAAGTAGCAAAATATCAAGAAGAAAAATATCAAGTAGCAATATATCAATTAGGAAAATATCAAGTAGCTATATATCAAATATTAAAATATCAAGCAGCAAAATATCAAGTAGCAATATATCAGTTAGCAAAATATCAAGTAGCAATATATCAATTAGCAAAATATCAAGTAGCAAAATATCAAGTAGAAATATATTGTGATGTACCCTGGTGTCACTGAGCCAAATGTGAGATCTGCCTGGCCGCGCCCACCATGCTGTCCTGGTTGCGGGGCCAATTGTGACGTCACCCCGACTGTCTCCGCGTCGTCACTGTCCTATCCTGTCCGGTGATGACCAATGTGACTTGGTATTGTTCACGGCACCAAATGTGACGTTCTAACCTTTTGCTGATTCAGATGGGAATCTGGTTAGATTCAGTATCAGCCTTGTTGTTCCCAGCTCGCCTCAAATGTCTGGTTACCGAAGTAACTGTTTTGATTTCTAGTCTAACCTACCCACGTTGTGATTTGATCTTAGGTAGATGAAATCAATCAGTCGCCGGGCCGTAATGCAAGTCAAGTCCGAACAAGGGCAATACCGCACAAGTATATGTAAAAGAAAATAAAGTAATAACTCAAAAATTTCATATGTGTTAAAACGGAATAACAATATTTTATATCTGGTTGCTGAATACAGGACTGCATCTTTCTCCCAAACCGCTAATATATGACACTACGTGACACTTTGCGTTTGTTAGGCGAGTCTTAACATCTTAAATTGTTCTTTTAAGAAACTGGTTTTGGTTTATCTTCAGGTGATATTCGTAAAACTTGTTTTGGTGGTGTGAGTCTAAGTCGTTCTTCAAAAATAAATTGTTCTTAGTTAGAAGTTGAAGTCATGATTGCATGGAATCGTTCAGTCAGCTTTCTGCAAGGCTGTCTCTCTACTAACTCTGCAACTGTCTGCCTCAACTGCGCACTGATTAATTCAACTGCCACAACTCATTGCGACTCTGCTTATATGGACGCCGACCAAAACCGGGGTGGTCCTGTCGGGTTTGAGGTTCCTTGATGATTCTAAATCCGTATTAAATGTTTTTCTTTGTTTTCGGTCAGGAAGAATTATTATTTCCATTTTTGGAAGTCTTTCATCCTCCCAAATTCTTCCTTTCTCATTTTGGTATCTCACCCATACCCTCAGAGGGTGTCAACGTGTTTCCCCTCTCTCTCACAGTGGCATCTCACACTGATCACTTCAGGGGGCTTTAACAGGCCTCCCCTCCTTCTTCACATGATTACCTTCGCCTACCGCTCATGCCACTATTCAGCCAATGGACGTCAAGCAGTGTGGGTGTGGCCAGACTGGCCTCGGTTTAAAAAATCTTGCTCGAAGAAAAAAAAAAATTATCTTCCTTTTTTTTCTTCCTTTCTTTTCTTTCTTTCTTTTCTTTCCTTTCTTCTGCCCGACAACAACCCAATACGACCCATGGTGTCGTTCTCTTAATCTCAATTTTATCTGGAATTTATCACCCGAGACCTACACCAAACAAGTGGATGGTCATCTTGTGACATCCATGTTCCAGCCAATTATTCGTTCTGATAAAATAATTTTTTTTTATCATGGCCAGCTCCAACACAAAACAGGTGCTTTTCTCAAATGATACCTCCACAGATAGTTAAGGGTTTAATCTGTCCTTCTTTGTACTCTGGGTGGTCCAACGGACATTTTGGTTTCAGTCAGTGCGTGCTTAATTAATTTTATCTCCCAGTATTCTGGCCCGCAGGCCACCCGACCGACCTGAAATTTTCACCACTGCCATGGCAGATGGCTATCTTTTATTTGGCGTGTCATCATAAACCAAATTAAATCCAGTGTCTTACTTCCTCGATAATGAAAATAAAATCTTACCACTTTTCTTTGTTAGAAAAAATAACATCACTTAGTGTCCTTTTCGTGATGGCTTCTTATCACCTAAATTTAATTCTCGCCTTTTCTTCTTTTTTTTTTTATGCAACCTTAAATAGTGTCTTAATTGTCTTAGTGTTGTTCATATATCAACTAGCAAAAAATCAAGTAGCAATATATCAAGCAGCAAAATATCAAGTAGCAATATATCAAGGAGCAATATATCAATTAGCAAAATATTGTAGCAAAATATCAATTTGTGGATGGTAAGTAGGAGAAAAGGTAGAAATTTGGCCAGTATAAATTACAGAAGGATTTCATCAAAATGTAGTTATCCTTTCTGCCATGTGACAGAAATGACATGAGGAAAGACATGATGGAGGTCAACAATATTTATTTACAGAAACAAAATACAACAATGAAACTTAAGAATTTATTCACAGTGTCATGAGATCAATATAGAGAGTGTTCTTGTTTTACTTAACTGCATGATTATTTGTCTTCAGTGGGTTGAAATTTTCAGGGTTCATACCGATGGATGGTGTTAGAAATCATGCTCAGATTTAATCTTTTGTTGCTTTGAGTGTGATTAGTTTGTGAGTTATATGAAGTTGTTTGATTTCCGATTCCATGCTGTGTTTCTGTGGTGAGGTAATTCATATATATTCTCCAACTGTCTGATATCTCGATCTGATTGTAAAGATGGCAACAGCAACATGGATCTGTCTATATTTCTGAGATGAGTTATTATGTACACTATTTACATTATTCAGACTATTGTCCTCATCTTTGTTGCCATATTTATCACGTTTTCGGCCGAAATGTTGTGATAAATATGGCAACAAAGACGAGGTGTAAATAGTCAACATGCATCAGTTTGTGTGTGTGCGTTTGTGCGTGTGCGTTTGTGCGTGTGCATATGTGTGTCTCTGTGTCATTCTCTCTCTCTTTCTCTCTATCCATCTACTGTCTGGGCTTGTTCCTTAATTAACCATCAGTAGGTTTCCAGATGGAATTTGGAATTTATGGCAAAGGCATTTTATTGTTCTGTAAGGACCAGTGAGGATATTTAAAGATATTGGTGTCTGTTGGTATTTGGATATTGCACAGGCATTTGTGTGCACAGGCAGGTAGTGACAAATACCTTACTGTAATATTTGTTGTATTTGCTTTGATTTCTGCCAAGCTGAATTATCCCTATCATAAGCTGAATTATTCAGATTGGTATCTTCATCTTGGTTGTTATAACCATAATGTTTCAGCTGTTATGCTCTCAGGTGTTTACTGTATTCAGTAAAGTTTTTGCAATTTCATTGTAAACATTTAATTCTGTTGTACGTACAAAGGGAGAAAATTCATAATATGTAATAGTCTACTCTGAATTGAATAAAAACATTGGTTTTAAATTCTGAGAATTTTGTCAACCATGAGAGTCATCTGAAGAAAGTATGGCTGAAATATTGTGAACAAAAACAAAATGAAAACACTAGTCTTAATAATTCAGTGATTTTATAAATGATTCCATTTCTTTATTTATTTTATTACAAGAGAAACCAGCATCAATTACAAATTATGTAAAGATGTTAGTTAATTGAATATTGAAAACTTAAAAGATGTTTTGCAAAATTATCTTCATCTTCCTCAATTCTTTCTGAGTTCATATATTCTTTGTTCTAATCTTGTTTATTTTCTATCTATCTATCTATCTATCTATCTATCTCAAGCTGTTCATATCTATCTCTCTCAGGTTGTTCATATACATATCTATCTATTTATCTAGAGGCTGTTCATATTTACCAATCTATCTATAGAGCTAGCTAGCTATCTCAGTCCATTCATATGTATCTACCTATGTATCTCACTCTGTTCATATCTATCTATCTATCTATCTATCTATCTATCTATCTATCTATCTATCTATCTATCTATCTATCTATCTATCTATCTAACTATCTATCTATCTATCTAAAACTGTTCATATCTATCTATCTAGGTAGCTCGCTAGGTATCGCAGTCTGCATAAATCTGTCAATATATCTATGTATCAATATATGTAGGTAACAATCTATCTATGTGTCTATATATTTCAGTTTGTTCATTATCTATCTATCTAAACTTGTTTCTATCTATCTATTTCAGGTTGTTCATATCTATCTATAGATCTATGTTGCTATCTTTTTTCTTTGTTCATTTCTTTCTATATCTATCTCAGTCTTTTCAAAGCTTCATCAATTAGACCATATCTATCTACCTATCTCTGTTCATATCTATCTATCACAGGTTGTTCATATCTATTTATCTCAGTCTATCTATCTATCTATCTATCTATCTATCTATGACATTATTTGTATTGTTCAGGCATTCTCCTAAATAAAAATCTAAAAAAAGAAATAAAATTATCCAAATACTAGCACTAGTTTTGAAACAATTGAGGAAGATTACAATAATATGGATTCTTATTTTGCCTTTTATCTATGTTTAAAATCTATTGTTGTTTTCTGCTTTAATCTCTCAACTTGGTTACAATCATGCACAGTGAATATTTGCTAACAGTACAATGATTACTGAATTTCAAAATAATTGTGCCATGGTTTCCACATCAATTGTTCACTTCAAAGTTCCTTCTCCTATTTCTGACAAGGCTGCTCTTTAAACCAATTTTAAAGTAGAAATAAATCACATATGAATTGACTTTTATTTCACAGAAATACATGAAAAGAAGTGAATCAAAAATAAAAGAGTAAAAAAGAGTAAAAAAGAAGAAATTCTGGATAAAATTAAATTTTATTACATTTCCAATCTTAACATCAGCCATAAAGATTCCACCTAAGGCATGTACCTGAAAATACACTTAAGTGCAGATAAAAAAAACTCCACACACTTTCAAGGTTAAAGCCAGCAGAAAAAAAAAACAAATTGAAGATAGTGGGGTTTGCTTATAACCTAAGTGGCAGAATAAACTTTGTTAACTTTTGTTATCTATTCCTGAGTTTTATTATAATCGAGAAAGAGTTTAAATGATTTTTCACATTTCTATTTTGCCAGAAAATTTTAAATCTTTCAAATTAATCTTCTCAGGTCATTTTATTTTAATAATTTCACTCCAAGCAAGGCAATAAAGTCACTAAGACACAAGGGAGTTACTGAATGGGAAAGAATTTAAGAAAAGGCAAAACATTGTTAAGAAGCAAGAAGAATAAAAGAAGAGGAATTAAGAAGACAGTAGATAATGATTGATATTGCATTTAATTTTTGAAGCTCAAAAAAAAATAACTGCCAGATAGATTATGCTACTAAATATTACCTGAGAGATTATTATCTAAAATGTCTGACAGATCATTTAAATTGATTTGGACTTTGTTAATGCCTTATAAGTAACTAAACAGCTATCAAGTGGTTTTTAGAACTATTGGGGAATATCAGAAATTAAAATTAATGAACTAGCTTTGTCATTTCTTAAAATGGATAATTGAGTCATGCTTTGCTGTGTGGTCGCTTGTGGCTAAATGGTTAAACCTCAAGTAACTGCAAGGATAAAAAAAGAGACGCAGGTTTGATCAGTAACTTCTTTGATTCTTTTATCCAAGTTGAGAGGCGTTGCTTTCATAACTAACTAAAACAGGGTACCTAAATACTAAATATAATGTTTGTAGCAATAAGAAATAATCTCCAATTAATAAAATCATTTAAAAATTACTTGGTTTATGTTTTTTGAAAGTTGAAAAAAAAGTTCTACTAGTGAGAAGTGTGAAAAAAGAAACTTTTAGAATAGAACTTACAGTTAGAGCTAGTCATTTTAACTGCTGGAAATCTAGTACTGTGTTTAAATTCATAAAATCTAGGTACCAAAGAGGAAAATTCTTCTTTATTAACTGATGCGCATATCACATTGAAACACTGTTTCTCATCCGATAAGCAAGCGTCCTGGGTAAGACGTTAAACTACATCCAGCAGCAAGGCCTCTGATCAGGAGGTTTTGAGGAGCGTGGAACCACTTCTTAATTGCTGGTGTTCCCAGGTCCACCTTGACTCGGGGTGGTAGCACCTGTTAGGGTCCCAGCTATGGGCAAATAGTGAACTCCTAGTTTTTCCAGATCTTACCCATGTCTTGGGTATGACGATAAACTACGTCCTTCAGAACAATAATGTTGCCAGCTATACGTTTTTTGGAAACAATAATGTTGCCAGCTATACCTTTTTGAAAAAATGCTGCCAGCTATACGTTTTTTTGGAATCAATGTTGCCAGGACAAAATAGGCATTTAAAATTCATATAAACTGGATTTGGCATTAAATAACCCACAGTGGTTGATATGCCATAAAACCCAAACAACCAAACCAAACCAACCAATAAGCAAGGTTGAACTCAATCAGTACCAAGTAGGGTATCTACTTGGGAATACCAGGTGTTGTAATCTTGTAAGTGCAGGTGGTGTGATAGATAATGGCTTTGAATGAGAAATCTGAATTCAAATTCAAGGTAAGTTTGTTACATTCAATTACACACATCCTGGGTATGACGATAAACTACATCCGTGTCCTGGGTAAGACGGTAAACTACATCCAACAGCAAGGCCTCTGATCAGGAGGTTTTGAGGAGTGTGAAACTAACTCTTAATTGCTGGTCTTCACAGGTCCACCCTGACCAGGGGTGGTCGCACTTGTTAGAGTCACAGCTATGGGCAAATAGTTAACCCCCAAATTTGGGTCAGAACCCTATGAAAGTGTAAAAATAGGTTTTAATATCTGAAATACTTCATTAAAAATTATTAGCAAGAATACATTTTTGCCAAAAAATATTACCTGGTGATACATATTTGAAGGAAAATTATTACCAGAAATAGATTTTTGAAGAAAAATATAATAAAAATATTTTGTTGGCATTAAATGACCCATTGAGGTTGATATGCCATAAAACAAAACGAACCAAACCAAACTAATTCACTTACAAGCAAATACCTTTGGGAAAGATATGAATCCATCTCTTCTCTCTTCTGGTTATATGAGAAATGAGGAAGTTTGAAAGAAAATAGAAATTAAAAGGACATTTATGTTTAAAATAAAAAAAAAATTATGCATTTTTGTCTCTTTTTATCATAAGTTCTATGCTAAAAGTTTCTTATTTTGCACTTCTCACTCATGGAACTTTCTCTCACCTTCTTGCTTTCCAGTCAACTTTGATCTTCAGGAATTTAAATGCAGTGCCAATTGTTATGTTCTGTCTTCTTAATTCCTGTTTTTTATCATTCTTACTCCTTAATAATGTTTTACTTTTTCTTATATTCTTTTACACTCAGTAACCCACTTGTGTCTTAGTGGCTTTATTGTCTTGCTTAGGAAAGAAATGATTAAAAACAATGCATGCAGACATAGCATTACACTAACCACAAACTCTTGGAACCAAAGAAACGAGTGCTGAACTACTGTAAATATAATGTAACTGTCTATAAAAGGCAGGACGTGTATGTGTGTGTGTGTGTGTGTGTGTGTAACAAATGCACAGCCGCAATTTTCGATGGATTTGCACCAAAATTTACATGCACATGCTCCATGTTAGCAGGAAGGTCAAGACCAACTTTGCATTTCTCAACACCCATCAATAGTGGAAATAATCGATTTTTCATGCTTCTACGGCAGTTTTCATGTAGTTTGCAGCCATTTTGTACTGGCCAGAGTGAGAGCCAATAGCTGGCTGCCACGAATAGGCAGGAAGATTCTACTGGTCAGTGCGAGAGCCAACAGCTGACTGACACAAATGTTAACTAGCAGGCTAACATGCAAAAAACATTGATAGCTGCATTCGTCACAAGTGGGAAAAATTTAAATCTGCATGGCACTTTACTCCAATTGGCTCATTCGCTTGCTTAAACTCAACGTTGATTCTGATTCCGCAGAACTGGGTTGTGTGTGAAAGTATTTGTTGTTAACGTTCTTTTTTGATTCGGTTTTCCCAGTTACGAGTCCTTTTTTGCTGATCGTTTTGTGTTCATTTTATTTAGTTCTTTTTTTGTAACAGATTTAATGTTTAGTATAGAGCTTAGAAAAATTTGCAGTGTGAGATAGGCAAGAAGTAAGGCATGTAGCAACATCAGCATGGCTAAGGGCACTCCTTTAAAGGCAAGGAAGGGCAAAAATATTTTAAGTCAAGTGATAGTGATTGCTGTATGAGTTGTACAATTTTTGAATCAAGCACGGGCAATGCAGGGCCATGCTGCTAGTAATATCTAGTCTCCTATTCACTGATGAAAAAGAGACCTAAAGTGACAGTGTACAATCTGCTACCTTGTAGGTCTTGCCTCTTTTGGCAAGAAGGTAGAAGAAGGTAAACTCCAAAACCAATACACTTCTAAGAGGAGGGACAGGGTAGGCTTAAAATTCCTGATGGAAAAATGTCACCTTGAACGACAGTTGTGAGATGGAAATGGAGTGTCATCCACAGCAATGAAAATTGAAATAACTGAATAAAATGAATAAAAATAGATATTAACCTCAGGAATCCAAGAATTACCAATTAGTTATTTAGATGTCAATTATGGATGAATGTTACCCTTTTTTTATGGAAAAAGGTTTAAATACTTAATTGATAATATCTGTGATCTCCAGTGAAACATCAACTGATGATGCCTACAATTTAAGGGTTAATCATTTAATCCATGATTAACAGTATGTCCTTTGTTTCTTGGTGAACAGGTGCTGGATGCTGAGCATCTACGTGATACCAAACGATAGTAATTATCAACATTTAGAGTCAGCGCATATTACCCCTGAACATCCTGACCAGAACGGGGACATAGCTCTTTGGGGGTGCCTTGGTGTTTCGTGACCCTCAATATCTTATCAACATTTGTTTTTTTCCACCTACATTTAAATACATTACAGATTAAACTAAATTCAACTGATTATGAAAAGATTAATTTTTTTTTGTTGATGATTTTCTAGGGTCTTTTTCTTTTGTCCAAATCCATGAATTTATTTTACTCATGATAAGTCTTGAAAAAAATATATATAAAATTCACTATTTTTTAATCTATAATGTTGAATGTGCTAAAATTAGCAAGAAAAGACCCAAGTTGATGTTAAAAATTACCACAAAACATTGTTAATTAATTTAAAATGAACATGTCTCTAATTTGTATTTAGTTACATTGTATTTATTTTCAATTTTTCTTGTTGAATTATTCACCCTGTACTGAATATGATCCATTATTGTACATAATTAGGTTTAAATAAAATTTGTATTTTATATAAAAATTACCTTATGAAAATTTAGATCTAGTAGAGTGCATGGGAGCTGTATCATAGATTTGGTGGTTGGGGTGCATGAGACCATTGTACTGGCAACATTGTACATCTGTGGTGAGTGTCTTACAATTCCTACATGTCTGGTACCCAAGGAATGGTCAATTGCAGCAATTCAACTGGTTGGAACAAGTTAGAAAAGTCATTAATCATTTAATCCTTGATTTGCAGCTGGTATTCATTTCTCAGTAAATAGCTGTTGCGAGCCAAATGTCTATGTGATTCCATTTGCAGCAAAACTTTGTTAGCAAGATGGAAACTTGCATTTCCTCTCACAAAGATATGGAGAAAGTCACCAATTAATAACATTATCAACCTTTTCTGCCTTATTGTTTTTGTCTAAGGCTAAAGCGATCATGCGATACTCAGATTGCCTGTACAAGTATAACATTTCAAGCTCGTTCTCTTTTATTTCATCATATTGAACAACAGAAAATATATCCAAAGATGTATCAGAATATTAAAAGAAACCTTCCATAAAATATATACTAAGGAATACAAAAACTTCATTAGAAACAAAGAATGAGTACTGGAACTATTGTATAATATCCATTCTCAATTGCAGTAACAATATGATTTTACAGAAAGATACTGTGAATACCAGAATGGAACATGTGAGAAACGAGGAAGTTTTACGCACTAGAATTTTTTTCAACATGTGCCACATTGTTGAAATCCTCACAGTATTTAGTATTATTTAAGTTATTGCTAATGTTTTTCTTTAATTTAATTTAATTTTATAGGATGTGCTACTTAACAACAAAGAATAAATTCTTAGAATTTCTTACTCTTGAACATGAAACATACAATTGGCCATATGTAAATGTTTCTTTCTGGAGCAAAAATTCCAACTTTTTGAAGCATTTACCTTTATGATATGTTTAAAGTTCTCAAAAATGCAGGGTGAACTGGAAACTGGATTCTTGTATACATAAACTGCAACAAACAATATTGCCTTTTTATTAAATAAGTATTTTTTATTTTAATCATAAAAATGTTTTATTTTTTTAAATAGTGGGTGTATTTTGTATGTTAAATAATAAAACTTTTAATTTTTATCAAAAAAATAAATAAAAATTTATTGTACTAATCTTTGTACTCTAGCTGAAGGGTAGGGTTTCGTTGGGGGATGTTGACGGAACTGGCCCGCCTCGGCAGGTTTGGATGGTTATTTATTTTTGGCTGGGCCTACGGGCTCAGATATACCCACATTAAAAAGGCCTTGTGCCACATTCGATCCCCGTGGGTGGATTGATAAATACCATCTTTGTACTCTAGTAAAACTAACTGTACTTTGTAACCCTTACCTGAATGCACTTTTCTCCAAAATTTGGTTTCGACCAGTCAATGGCGTGATGGATGGATGGACTAATGAAGATTTTGTATATTGATCGATTGATTGATTGATTTTTATAAAGAAAGAAAAAAGTGTAAAAATTTCAAATAGAGTATATCTGTAAAATGGACAAAAGGAAAATCTTAGATGAAGCGTTCTGTTCTCTGAAGGATTTTATCATGGAAAATGTGAGGGTATTATTTTTTGACAAGTATTTATATACAAAAGCAGGAATGTTATTGGTTTTCAAAATTTTTTCATCAGGTTAACAGAAAATTCAGGTAAGTTCATGAACGTGAGGTGATACAGTTCAATGCAAGTCGTAAGAAAAGAGTGCTGAATTGCTATGTAATATCAATCCTCCCAGATTGAAATGTATGATGGATAAATTCCTCACAGATGAAGAGACTTGAGACGTGATTCTATAGAAGGATACCGAGAGTACTATGGACAAAACATGTGAGCAACAAGTATATTTTAAGGAAAGTGGGAACAAAAATGTCAGATACTTAGATTCAAAAAGAAACAGTTGAGGCTTCTAAGACTCAATGAAAGAATTCCTGTAGAATTTGACACTCGGAAGACATATTGAAGACAAGATGGATGAAGAGAATTTCAGATTACTGTAAGCAGTTTTAACCAAAGCTATTTTAGAAGAAAGGTGCCTTCCAAAAGCTAAACAAAGTATCAAGAAAATTTGATTAGAAACAAAAATAAGATTACTAAACTGCTATGTCATATCAATCTTCCTATATGCAGTTGCATGCAGAACGGGTGCAGAGGGTGCAATGGACCCAAGCATCTATATTGGGATGAAATCCAATCAAAGTGGAAAAAAAAAATTAGTCTATAATTAATTTAGATAAGGTGTTTATTTCAGGTTTCATCAGTTTTGACATATTTAAAATAACTTCCTTTCTAACATTTCTCAATACTAACCCCCCACCCCTAGTTGAGTCTAAAGGGTATACAATCAAGGAGTTTTCTCCATCACCAAACTACACCAAACCTCTGCACATCACTGACTATATGTTAAATAAATTTCCTTTCAGTTAAAGAAGAGACCCAAAGTTATAGAGATGCAACCTTACAGATGCATGTTGAGAATAACATGAACTGAACATGTAAGCAATGATGAAGTTCTAAAATCAGAGAGATAGATTTTGTTTCTAGAACTCTCTTCTGGCTTCTTGCTTTCAAATTTGCTCTTCCAGCTCCATGCTTTCCAGTCAAAACTGATTTTCAAAAATTTAAATGCAATGTCAATCATTACACTAGCCTGTGATGCTTTCAAGATTGAATTTATAATATCTGATTATAAGGCAGTTTTTTATGCTGAATCCAAAAACCATACTCATTTTTTCTAATCAGATCAAATTTTAATGATACAAGCTCTTATTTGAAATGTATAGAACAGTATTATAACTATTTATTTTCTTGTTAAATGCTTAATTTAGGGTTGATATATTCGCAGAAAGCCCACATTGTGCGATAGTAAACTGAAAAATACACAAAAGATGCTATTCATGGATGAAAGGTCTTTTCAGGGACTTCCTCCTGTGCTTGGTAGCAACCACATCCCGTTTCAAGCACCAGCAGTAGTCAGCAAGAAAGTTTACATCCTACCAACCTTGGTAGCACTCTTCCATAATGTGAATGTCTTGTTGAAAGCACTCACCCTGCTCTTCACTCAAGTCTCCACAGTTCTTTGGAAAATAGTCCAAGAGTGACCGCAGAAAGGGCAATTTGACTGACATTCATGCCCGAAGTTGGTGAGAACTCTTCAGTAGCTCTTCAATTTCCTTGTCAGATTCCACACTCCAGTGGTTTTCCAGGAAGTTTGGAACTGCCAAGTAAACAGTTTTTTCCTAGTGCTTTCTCAAACATTGGATCCTTCATAAGTTCTTTTATTGTCGAATATACCAGCCATGAGTTTCTCCATGCTTATCTGTGGGAACTTCTCCTTGAGGAAAACAAACCCATTGACTTTCCTGTCTATTGCCTTCACAAAGTTCTTCATTACTCCTAAACTTGATATGTAAAGGTGGAAGCAGTATTTTGTTCGATTCAACGAGAGTGTGAGTCTGAATCTTATTCGAGCCAGGTATTAACCCTTGTTTAACAGCTACTCTTATCTGAAAACAAGGATAGATTGTGTACCTACCTTGGAGCTCTAGGACCTGTCCAATCACCATAAGATCTCCACAGATCAACCATTTGTGCTCCTGGTAGTTAACAGCAAACAAATGATCCATACTGTTGTGAGTTTCTTTCATTTGTACTGAATGCCCAATAGGGATGGATGAAAAACTATTCCCATTTTGTAGAAGAACTGGTTTGAGAATTCTGCTGGATGAGTCAATGAAAAGTCTCCATTCTATAGCATCTTACTCTAAACCCACTGATTTGATCAATCCAGCAATGTTGTTGCAAAAAAACAATAACTTATCCCGGAATGTGAAAAAAATGTCTTAATTCTCTCTCATGGTCTTGATACCATAGAATGTTGTTTTTGGTGCCAACAGATATTTTTTCTTTGAGACACGAACCCAGCAGCTGAGCAGACTCCTTTGAAATGTGCAGGTTTTGTGTCAGGTTGTTGAGTTCTGCTTCTGTCAAGAATACTGGCTGATCATCCTCTTTTGGCTTGTATGCATCATCCCCAGCTACAACAGTCATGTCGTTATGTTTGGAATCAGAGCCATATTCCATCTGGCTCAGGAACAGGAAGGTCTGCTCCATGAGGGAATTGGTCGTATGGTGGAAGGAACATCATGGTATTGGACATGGTGCACGTTCTTGTGATTTATTCCTTTTAGATTTGTCATACAGAAATAACAGGCCATAATGTGATCTTTTTCTTCCTTCCAGATCATTGGAATGGCAAATGCATACCCTTTCTTTTACCATTCCTCCAATCCCTCAAGTTCTTCACACATGTTTTACAGCAAATGTGGGGAGCAAAGGGCTTATCCTGATCCCTTAGTTTGACTCCTCTGACTTTTTTACAAAGCCAGTGAGTTTTGCTTGATGGTTAGGAAGAACAACATTACCACAAATATAAAAGAACCAGACAGGATTATTTTTACACTTGTGATCCATTCTTACAGGAATACAAATGTCAAGCTGAAAAGAGAAAAAAATAAATCAGCACTCAGCTTGTCGTTGACACTTGACACAGTACATTAAAATCATTTCAATCTGAGGGATAAGCCCCGCCCCCTTTAGGTATGTTGGTGTTAGTGAGTAGGGTGGTACAATGTAGTTAGGTACACATACAGCATTATATACTATACTGAACTTCAGGCACCTATGATCAGCTGTGATGAGTCCACAGGCTTTTGAATAAGTGTTATTATTGTGTACAACTTGTTGTGAAGTATTATAGCACATCTTAAAAACCAGACCTGACTAAACACAATGATAGGTATTTTTGAATTCAGCATAAAATGGTGATCACATATCACTTGATAAACCTTTGACGTTTAGAAAAAAGTTTTTAACACAGGCCAGTTTCTTCTTAATTACTATCTATTGTTCTCACTCCTTAATAATGTTTCACTTTTTTCTTATTCCTTCACACTCAGTATCTCCTTAGAGGTTTTACTTTCTCGCATGCAGTGAAATGATTCAAAAAGTCATAAAAAAAGGGAAAGAGTGATAACAGCTATTGGATGTGAGAAGACTATTTCCCTGAAAGAAATATTTTAAGAGAAAGCAGTTCTTGATAATAAGTCAATGAATGCCAAATGTTTCCTCATAGGGATATGGCTAATATTACCATTACCATACTTGAGCTCCAGAGTAATCTGTGATGAAAAAGACATCAGACACAAGAAGCCTAAACTATTAATAATATATCAATTTTATAATTGTTGTTCTTTTTGATAACATGAATAGACTATTGGATTACCAGGGCACTACTGAGTCTATGTTAGATGATGGCTCAGCACCTCTTTCAATCTGTAAAATACTACAAACAAGCATTTGAATTAAATCCAATTTATACACAAATTGACTAGTTGGCCACTGGGGGTATAACATTTAATACTAGTTTAATATAATTTTCCAGTAGTCAATGTTTCTGTAGAGATCTCAGATACAGAATTAGTGGATTGGAAGCATATTACTAAATTTTCATAATGTGATTTCTGTTTGTGTAGAAAAACTGACATCTGGCATACCTCTAGAAACAAGGATTCTAGGAATTTAATGGTGCACCTGTGTATATTCCTGGTGTAACAGCAAATTTGTGCAAATCATGTAACAGAAAAATTGTCCAATTGTTAGATTAAGCTCTGAACTATTGTATCTTACAAATGATTAAAGATATCTTACTGGAATTCTCCAAGGTTTTTATAACACTATTGTACTCTACTTTGATGCAATGAGAATGTATAATTACTCTCTAAACTTAACAGAAGTACTGTGATGAAATCGATCATAAACGAAAATCACATGTTTGATCATAGCTAAGGATCAGAAGCTCATGAAGGATTGATATAAAGTTCAAATATATATTTATTATTCCAGGGTCATTCAAGATGATCTTTGCCCTCACTAGCCTTCTAACTTTCTGTTCTGAATTAACAAGGTGCCTCACAGATTTCATGTACAATTTCCTTTTCAAGTTTCTTTCACTGCTCTTTGGACTGTCAAAAGTGAAACTCCTCTCTCGTGTACCAAACGTCTTGTGAATTGAGTTGAATCTTTTCTAATTGATCTCGTTATAGTTGAAATGATGATCCTGCTTCCTATTGTGACCTCCTGATCCAGTTTTCCTCTCTACTGTTCCCTCTTTTTAAACTTATTCACCGTTCTCTTGATGGTTTTTGAATGGATTTTTAGGATGGAAACCAGAATATGAATGTTGGTACCATTACTGAAGGCCTGAATGATCTTTTTCCTCTCAACATTGCTCAGATGGGAAGACAGTGGAGCTGACACAAAATGATTTTAACCTGTTCTCTTTCTATCTGAACAACTCAAAGTGTTTTTGAGTTACTCATATGACAAATGGTATCAAGATGTCTAAACCGCTTATCTAAAAACAAGGAAAAAGAAATTCAATTAGAATATTAAGATATTAAACATTTTGTGGGATAGACAATTATGCTGCAACATGAATTGGACAATTTTACTATTACACTCGGTATATATATCTTTAAAAAATAGAATGACTTGATTTCCAGCGATGCTCAACACACAAAGGCTCAGAATAAAAATTCCTACTAGTATTCAAAACAACATAAAAATAAAATACTTCTTAAACAGTCAAAACATGAAGACAATTTAATAACACCTAGAACAAAACTCCTTGGAAATGTCTAAAAAATTGGCCAAAATTGCTTGGGAGAACGAACAATATTTGCACACCCTTAGTCCCACAAACAATATTTGCACACCCTTAGTCCTTAAGAATGCTGGAAAAAAAAATATTCTTCGTCTGTTACATTTAACAAAAGAAGTTTAAAGAAACATTACATTAATTATATATATAAATATATATACACACACACGCACACACACACACACATATATATATACTAAAATATAGTTTTAAATGATGGGTGAGAGTGCTCAGGATTGTGTGTAAATATAAAAGTGGATGCTGAGGTCAACATCAATTGATGACAGTTCATTTCATGCTTGAACACAATCTTCAGGCCTTTGAGCTGTTTGTCATCTATTTATTTCTTAATTATATCATTTATAATGTTTATATATATATATATATATATATATATATATATATATATATATACATATATATATATATATATATATATATATATATATATATATATCAGTATAATGAGCTTTCGCAATAACATGGCATAAAGATTGTGTTCAAGCTGAAACAGACTCTTGCTGCTTGGTGTTGACCTCAATGTCCACTTTTATATTCACATATGCTCTATTGAGCACTTTTACCCATAACAAAAGCATACCTTAGAAACTATAGGTTTATCACACACACATATATATATATATATATATATATATATATATATATATATATATATATATATATATATATATATGTATGTATGTATGTATGTATGTATATATATATATATATATATATATATATATATATATATATATATATATATGTATTTTGGAGGTATGAGAGAGAGAGAGAGAGAGAGAGAGACTCATTTCATCATGAAACTATAGACATGATAATGTCTATAATAAAAAATCTTTGAATAAGATGTTACATTATGATGAAATATGTTATTCATCTCAAAGAAAGAATAATAATGGGTCCTGTAAAGTTTGTTTTATGCTGTCTCCCTTAGTTTATTTCTCTTATCCTGTCTGGCTTCTACACTCACTGTTATTGATTCCGAAAATGGAATCTGAACCTAGTATCTCTCTGCTCTTTATGATCATGACAGTCTTTCTAAAAACCAAAATGTCAGGAGCTCTGTATATATGAAGGGGTCCTGAAAAGTTTTCCGCCTGACCCAATTACAAATTAGAGATTTTTTGTTTTGTTCATAGCAAATAATTTTCATCATTTTCATCATTTTTTTTTTTTCATACAAAATAAACTTTAAAAATGAAATAATATTGCATTCATGTTCAAGTAAAACTTCTTGATAAATCAGTCCCGGGTATGATGATAAGCAGCATTGTGCAGCAAGGCCTCTGATTGGGAGATTGGAAGTTTTGAGCGGCATGAAGCAACATTTTAATTGCTGTTGTTCCCAGGACCGCCCTGACCCCTGGTGGTAGCACCTGTCAGGGTCCTATGATGGGCAAATTGTGAACCCCACAAAAACACTATGAAAATATTAAAATATATTTTAATAGTAAAACCACCAGTACATATTTTTATATAAATAGCTTGAGAATACATGATCAACAATGCATTGTATCTGTAGTTGAAGGCATACAACTGTGTTCAAATTATTTAGATTTTGGCATTAAATAACCCATAGTAGTTGATATGCTCCTAAACAATATCAACCAAAAAAATCTTGATAAAGAATTGGGAGGAGTGTGGACAGGACATTAGGCAAACCTATCCACTCCTTTAAACATACTCTTGCAAACAATGGTTGACAAATGCTGAGTTGAATTTTTTTTAAAAAAACTGAACTAACTAATCCTACTCTTCTGGTTATTGCAAATATAACACCAAATCTGCTCAACAATGATTTTTCTTTGATTTCTGTGCCTATTATCAGGTTCCATTTTAATAATAAATCATGGTATATAATACTAAGGTAACTATAGCATATTAGATAGAAGATTTTAAGCAGTGGTTGCTTTGCATCCATTAACCAGGACTTGAGCAGATTTTTTATGGCAAGAGTTTTAAGGAAGTAACGGTTATAAATAGATACACAGTTACGTAAAGGTATGAAAAGATAGGCAAAGAATAGTGATTGGTCTGTAATGGTTTTGCTAGCAGGAAGCAAGCCAAAAGATGGACAAAAGAAACAGAACAGCGGAAGACTGAAAAGGAAGAACAAAAATGAAAAAGAAAAATAGCAATAACTGCTCTTTTATTTATATTGGAGGGAAAGTTATAGTTAAAGGCACCTTGGAAAGTTAACCAATGGCTGTATCTGACATTCAATAGATGGAATGAAAATTGCTTGAAACCTTCAGACATCAGGATCTTTGTGGATTGGAAATTGATACTCTTTTATTCCTGAGACAGTATAAGTTATTTTCCTTAGTTTGATGCAAGGACACAGCAATAGAGGCTCAGTAATGATCAATCAAATTTATTACTATTTTTTAACAATATCCACCAATACAGGACTTCAGAGCCACTGAAAGTAGAGAGTTATAGTCAGAATATTAATGATGACTGAGTTTTATTTTATTGATTGTTTTGTTTTCTATGGCTTATCAATCATTTCCAGGTTATTTAAACATACATACATAAATATAATATATACTCTTTATAAGAAAACAGTTCACATTCAATGACCAAGCATCTTTTTTTACTTTTTAAGCTTTTCACCCCCATCAAGATGGGAGTGCCACTAGCATGTAAGGGGTTACAGAGAGTTGGGGGAAGAGTAAAGAAGTGTGAAAGAGGAAAAGAAGAAGAGAAGGATGGGGAATAGATTAAGACATCTGGAGATGTCGATTGACATTACATTTGAATAGTTGGAGATTATAGCTATCAAGGAAGCAAGTAAGACAAAGGGAGGTTCACAGACAGGAAGTGTGAGATATGAAGCTATTGAAGTAGAAGAGATGGCTACATGTAACCGTTTCAATGATGAAAGTGTGGGACTGTGCTTGGCAACTAGTGAAACTAGCTCATTGGAGCAATTACCATGAAAGTATTTGTAGAAAAGACAGAGGGAGGTGACAGCACATCTGTGAGAGAGCAACTGAAGATGAGATACCAGATCAGGACCAACCACATTGCATATCCTTTTTATTAATTATATCTCTTGAAACAATTTTCCAAGAAAATAGGTTTCTTAAACTGTTATAGCACTTTCCAGTATTAAAGATGGCTTCCTTACAGACATTTATTTGAAGTAGTGTGGAATACTATTTTATCCATTTTAACTGTTGCTCCTGTTTAAAATCCCCAACTGAAATTGTTTCTACTGGTTGGTAAAGTTCTTTGTTTATGATTATCCACAGTGGCTTGCAAAAGTCTACACCAACTTTGAAAATTTATGTATTTTGTATAATTTAACAGCGTACAACATATTTTTTTAAATTCCATTTATTGTTAAATAATAATCAGATCCATCACACTTTCCTTGGAGATAAAAATTGCATTTTAAAAATTTTCACACTGATTCTTAAAATCGTATAACTTAGAAAAACGTCTTTGTAAAAGTCTACACCCCACCCCAGATATAATACTGTGTTATCACGTAGTTTATCATTGATGTATACAATCTAGAACAATCAAAAGTGAGTGACGTGTGTTCTACCATAACAAACAAACTTGGCAAGTCTATTATTTTGCTATATAAGGTGATTTAACTGCCTACAAAATCATCCACCACATGGTTTCTTGGTAAGTTGGTCTTTGGACTCTGATTGTAAACACAAGGTGTCAGACTAGGGAAAGAAAATGGGCAAAGCTTCTGTCTCAGGAACTTAAAAACCTTATTATTCAAAAGTACAATGAAAATAATGGCTATAAAAAGATTACAAAATCTTTAGAATTACCCCTAACTACTGTTAAAACTGCAGTTAAGAAGTGGTTAGTGCACAAAACCACTGCTATCCTACCAAGATCTGGGAGATCAAGTAAACTTATCAGAAGAGCAAAATCAAAACTAGTCCAGGAGGCAACCTTCAACACTAGTGCAACACTGGAAGAGTTGAAAGTTTCAGTTTCCAGTACTGGGACTGATGTCCATTCATCTATAATTTCCAGAGTATTGCACTGGTCTGGCCTGCAAGGGAGGGTAGCTAGAAAAAAGCCCCTTCTGAAGCCTATTCACAAGCAAGCTAGGCTAAACTTTGCCAAAAGTCACATCAATGATTCCATGACCATGTAGTGAAAGATTTTGTGGTCAGATGAGACCAAAGTCGAGTTATTTGGAAAAAATAAGAAACGCTACATTTGGAGGAAAAAAAGGCCCTGCTCACCAACCTCATTACACCATCCCCACTGTAAAGCATGACGGTGGCTTGATCATGCTTTGCGGCTGTTTTTCAGTGGCAGGGCCTGGAGAGCTGGTAACCATCCAAGGTGTCATGGACAGTGTCAAGTACCAAGAAGTCTGCTAGAGCTCTACACTTGGATCGCAATTTCAAGTTTCAACAAGATAACAACCACAAGCATGTCTCAAAAAGCACTAAAGCTTGGTTTGCTAGCCAGAAAATCACAGTTTTGGAGTGGCTCCAAAACTGTGATTTTGCCATACATTTGTATGGCAAAACTGTGATTTTGCCATTCCTTTGTTACTTGCCATACATTTCCTATAGGAAATCTATGGCAAGATCTAAATTTGGCTGTACACTGACGTTTCCCATCCAATCTGACACAGCTCAAGAAGTTCTGACATGAAGAATGGCAAAAACTGTCAGCAGACCACTGCAGCAAGCTCATGGAAGGCTACCCAAGGCATCTGCAGGCTGTAATTGATGCAGCAGGATCATCAAACAAAGTATTAGCTGAAGACATTCCAAAGGGGCATTCCAAAAGACATTTTTCTAAGTTATATGATTTTAAGAATCAGTGTGAAATTTTTAAAAATAATTTTTATATCAAAGGAAAGTGTGATGAATCTGCTTATTATTTAACAATCATTGGAATTGAAAAAATGTATTGTTCCCTTTATACAAAATATATAAATTTTCAAAAGGGGTGTAGACTTTTGTAAGCCACTGTAGCACCACTCCATAAAGTTCAAACAAGTACTGTTTTCAACAAAACCCACAGGCTTTTCTTGCTGAAAACCATTTTTAATCATTTATTTTAGAAGGTGATTGTATACAGCTGATAGTTTAGATAATTCTGAATGGTTTCAGTTTTACAGTGTTGGGAAAAACTACGTCTAGCGCAGCTTATTCTATGTTCAATTTCTTTATCTCCTATACTAAATTTGTTATAACTGGTCCATATTTGAGGTCCGTATTTGAGGTATTTACTAAATCCACATCCTGAATTTCTATGATGGATTAAGGGTATGTAACATCACTGCTTTTAATCCAATTCCAGATCATCATCTGTTTTGGAAAGGTTTATTTTGAATCCCGTTTCTTCAAAGCCTCAGAGTACCATAAAATGTAGACAAGCAATCACAGTTTATTACTAGATAATCTTAACTCATACACTCAATGTACTTGACCTGTTGTTTGTGATCTCATGAATGAGGTACTCATTAGAAAGCTCTTCTTCAATGATGATGAATGAAAGCAGAAACTTGTAGATGCGTATAAAAGCAGTCAAAAGGTTTCTAACGAGACAGGTACATATGACTTCATTCAAAGCTGGACACTTCTACATTTAGATCTACTATAATTAAAGAACAGACCCAATTTTTTATCCACACTGATATAAAACACACACACACACATATGCACACACACGTACAATTATATATATATATATATATATATATATATATATATATATGTCTGTGTAAATTATTTTCACATAGAGTGTATCCGCGAAGGAACAAAATGAATAAAAAGGCAAGAGGAAATATTATTCTTAGCTGACACATTTTGTCCTTGGAAGGACTTTATCAAGGCAAATGTAAAGATTTATTTTGTTGCACATGTTTATATACAAGAGCAAGGATGTCATTGGTTTATCAGGGCTTTTAAATGTGGGACCATTCATGAATATTCATCAGGTGTCTGAAAAGTCGTTCAAAACATGTGCTATAATTCAAAGTATGGTAAGATAAATGTATGGGACTAATATGGGACAAGTAATATTCAATATTTTTTCTTTGATAAATGAATATTGTTTAAATTGTAATCAGATTGTTATGATCTGGGATGGACGGATGCACTGTACATCTTCAAAAATATGAAGTAATGTATTTAACCATTTAAATTTGATTTTTTAACACATGCAACAAAATAAGTCCTTACATTTCTCTTGATAAAGCCTCTCAGCAGATGAAATACATCAGCTAAGAATACTTTTCACACACACACACACACACGCACATATATATATATTCCATGAACAAAATAGACAAATGATCTGTGTGATGATACTGCCACTTGGAAAGAAGTTTGCTACACAATCCAACACAGAGTACAGCAAACAATTGTGTATGTATGCATGTAATGACACATGGATGTGCATATATGGCCAGTCCCACACTATTCATGTATGTTTATGTTTGTTTGAGCTGCAAGGCATGAACGTGCATGTATGTATGGCTGCATATGTATGAGTGGTGTTCTGACAAGAATATTTCACCCCACTATCATAAAACACTGATATACACAACCATAAATAAATCCCAAATTTCAAAAATTAATCAGTTTGTCTGATGATCGCAGAGAGCATGAAACCCAGTGTCACAAACTCTCATCAATCCAACTAAATATATATATATATATATATTTATATATATTATTACATTAAATTTGTTTTCTGTGCAAAGATATTGTCAAAACTATAATTAAGAAGTTTGTTGTGCTTTTGTAACATAAAAATGCCAATCCTCATATTAGTATAATCCCTAATGTTCAGAGAAACAATCACAATTTTGTCTCATTCATTTTCCTCAATCTTGACCAGGGATACTCAGACTGTCATCTTTTTATTCCTATAGATAATGCACTCTTAATCATTTAATTGATCGTTTTGTTTTTATGACTTATTAATCTTTGTAACCTATTTAAAGGCGAAACATATTTTGGATTATAAGTATAATTTTTTGTTTTCACAAAGAAACTTTGAATCAATAAATTTTTGAGAATAACACATTGCCAGGGAGAGTAGATGTACTCATAAGGCAGCTGTTCTCCAATGATGATGAATTGAAAGAGGAAAGTTTTACATGGTTAAAAAAATAACCAGGAAGCTTCTATGAGATGAGTATGCTGTTTGTTTCATCTTTTTGAAATACATCTTTGTGTCGGATGAAATTTTTGTTTGTATTTTCTGCTGTAAAAAAGTAGGTGCAGATAGTGTAATTGATATCAGCGTGGAAACTGAATATAACATGCTTGATTCTGCTTTGCACATTTCATGTTAATGCTTATGGAAAAGGCATGAATCCATCTTAATTTTTAATTAATATTTTTATTGCAGCCAGGTAAAATGTAAAGTGGTTGTAATTGATGTAATAAAGGTCTTTCTTAATGAATATATTGTTTAATTAAAATTTGTTGAACATCTGAAAAAAGGGTTCACTTACTTTTGCATAGCACTGTATATATATATATATATATATATATATATATATATATATGTGTGTGTGTGTGTGTGTGTTCTGTGAATAATATGAATCATTTATGTAAACAGTTATATGTTTAATCAAAAATCAATAATTTGATTAATATGTTATATCTTGTTGCATGCACACTAAAAACAGTTCATATTTTATTTCATGTTTCATGCAATATTGTGCACGAATGTTCATTTAAGTTGTGGACGGATAATATAAACCCAGATAAAAATACCAAAACCAAGAACAAGACCTCATATCATTCACACTCCTACAATGCATGTAATAAAATCTTATTTTCCACAATTAATGGAAAATGACTTCCTCTTCCTACTTCCATGCTTGTTTACTGTGTCAGATTTGGAACATGAAGATGGGTATTTATTAAAGTCATCAGTGAGCTTCTTTGTGCAGATAATTCAAATAAGCCAATTCTTCAATGCAATAAATATCTATTAGGTCTTAAGTTTACTCCAGACATCTAGTGGAGCTCATATAGACAATACATTGGTAAAGATGCTGGAAAAATGGTTGGCTTATTCTATCACTTCAGTAAATAACTGACTCCTTTTGCCATGCTTTATCTTCACAAGAGTCAGATTAGACCAAGAATGGTATATTACAGCCATATCTGAGCTCTTTACCACAGGCGATCCAATACTAAAGATGCTGGGAAAATGGTTGGCTTATTCTTCCACTCTAGAAAATATGTGGCAGCTTTTGAAATGCTTTAGCTGTACAAGGGTCAGATTAGACCAAGAATGGAATATTACTGCCATATCTGGGCTCTTTACCACAGGCAATACAATACTAATGGTGCTGGGAAAATGGTTGGCTTGTTCTATCACTTCAGTAAATAACTGACTCCTTTTGCCATGCTTTATCTTTGCAAGAGTCAGATTAGACCAAGAATGGAATATTACTGCCATATTTGGGCTCTTTACCACAGGCAATCCAATACTAAAGATGTTGGGAATATGGTTGGCTCATTCTTCCACTCCAAAAAATATTAAACTCTTTAATTCATGCTTTATCTTTGCAAGAGTCAGATTAGACCAAAAATGGGGCATTGCTGCCTTATATAGGCTGGAAATGTCTAATCTTTCAAGTCTTGATATAGTTCAAAATCATTTACATGGTTTTGTGGGGAATTACTTATTCCCTACTGTGCAGTGTTTTTTTTCCACAGACACAATCTTGCACACCTATCACTACTTCCTGGAAAATATTCAGATGAGCTCCATTCTTTGATTCTACTAGTTCTAACCTTTGCAGCTAGAATGCTATGCTATTTTGAAAATTCAATCACTTTTATTTTCTCCCTATTCCCAGTGGGAGAATAAAGTTACACTCTCACAGCCTTTACCCAAGAACTGCCACCTTGTGGAACAGACTCCTGAATGGATACTCTACCAAACAATCAGATCTTTACCACTTCAAGTCAAGGTTCAATCATTATCTGTTTTCTTTACCTTCATAACCTTACTCATTTATCACATTCTTTTCTATTCATATTGCACCTCACATTCATCATGACCATTTTAAAACAGTAAACCTCTACCTTGTGTGGCTCTCATTTCTTTCACTGGATAAATTTATAGAATAAAAAATAGCTTGTCCTGATTTCAGCAGTTTCTTGGAAAAAAATCCATTTGTAGCTTAGCAAAAAAAGAAGTTTTTACTATGCAAATTGTGTTTAGATTGGAAGGCTGGAAGTTGTTTTTAGATTGTGCCATGATTGTCTCTATGCTAGATTGTCATAAAAAATAGTTGATTTTTCATCAACAATGATTATGTTTATAATTGATATATTTTTCTCTATCAAGCAAGAAGACAAAAACACTGACCAATCTTTGTGTTCACGAGTTCCTTTGGAACCCAAGTTCAGAGCTTCTGAATTCTTTGATTGTACACACAATAAAGAGGCGAATAAACTTCAAAGTTACTCTTGCATCAACACCTCCCATATATATATATATATATATATATATATATATATATATATATATATATGCATATATACCCACACACACACACACACATATATATATATATATATATATATATATATATATATATATATATATATATATGAATGAATGAATGAATAAAGGCATTATTATGCTCATGATTGTCTTTTATCAATTTTTACTAAATTTTTACATCTATTTATTGCTTTCCTTTGTAATTCTTTCCATGTCCTCAACGCCATGTTTGATCCATCTGCCTCTGTTTATCTTATTTTTACCTATGTACTTATATTGAATCCTACAGTACCATGCAAAATTTTGTAAATCCTATTCAAAACCAAATAAAATATATTTTTTGCAGTTTAAAACTATGGCATTCTTGCATACTTACTAGCAGAAACTGATCTGGATAAAAAAAATATGGAGTAACCTAAATTGAAATGTTAGTATTTACAAAGTATCTGTTTTTTGATCTCTCTCTTGACTTTGAAAGGCAATGATGCAGAAAGGCTCTTGTTGACTTTTTGTGTTCAAATTTTCATTTTTACTTTTTTGGAATGATCTATGGTTGTGATTTTCTTTTAAGCCATATGTTCTTTTTTCTAATATTCCTCAGATTCTTTATTAGATTAAGGTCAGGTGCACTAAATGATCCTTCCAAGAGCTCAATATCATTATCCTGAAACCATTTTTTACCCAGGTAGATGTATTGTGAGGATTGCCTTCCTGCATGAAAATAGTGCTGGGTTTTATCTGCATGAATATATGCAGTGAGGAAATTGGTTTCAAGATTATGGTATCGAAGAATATAATAGGATTTAATTTTTTTAAATACTTTTTAAAAATGTATTATGAATTCAAAATTTTCATAAATAATTATTACTGTTTTATATAAAATAATATTACTTATTTATATTTATATATTATTTATTTCATCTTATATCTTGTTTATACTTATATCTTATAAGTATAAATAGGATAAAGTATATATCTTATTTATAATTATATACTTTCTTATTTATAATTAACAGAGGCTTCAATTTTCCGCATTTTTAGTGTTACCATCTGGAATACAAAATAGCTGAAATTATTTTTTTCTATTTGATTAACACATGTGCAAAATGAATTCTATAATGAAAAAAACAATAATTAGAACAACAAATCAGTCATGGATGCTTAAATATTCACACCCACTGAGTCAATACTTTATAAATTATCTTTTGGAGTATGACTCTGTCAGTGGGTGGGTGGGGGTCTCACATCTAGAGACTGAAATTTTTGACTATTCTTCTTTGTGAAATAGCTCAAGTTAAGTCAGATTGAATGGAGATTCCAGTTTTCATGTCTTACTACAAATACTCAATTGGATTTAAGTCTATTCTTACACTTTGATCTTCAAAAATTTAAATGCCATGTCAATCACTATCTACTGTTTTCTTAATTCTTGTCATTTATTGTTTTCTCTTTTTTTTTCTCATTTTTTCTTGTTTCCTTGTAGCGTTATCACCTTGCTTGGGATGAAATGATTACAAAAATTATTTACCGCCAATCCTTGAACTTTTCCATCATTTCATCACTTTAAAACAATTAAAAATAATATGCCTTGATCTAAACCATTCCATTGTAGCTCTGGCTGTATATTTAGGGTCGTTCTCTTGCTGGAAGATGGACCTCTTCCTAAAACTCAAGTCATTTACAGAATATAACAGGTTTTCATCAAGTATTGACCGATATTTGGCTCGACCCATCTTCCCTCAAATTTGACCAGCTTCCCTGTCCCTGCTGTATCCCCAAAGCATGATGATATTGTCTCCATGTTTCACGGTGGAGATGGTGTGTTTCCATCACATACAGTATTTTGCATGAAGGTGAAAAAGTTCAGTTTTGGTCTCATCTGACCAGAACAACTTTTTTTGCGTTTACTGTGTCTTCAGCATGGCTTGCAAATGGGATTTCTTAAGCTTTATTCAACAGTGGTTTTGTTTTGATACACTTTCATAAAGGCTAGATTTATGGAATTAATCACTAATATTTGCCCTGTTGACAGATTCTCTCACTTGAGCTATTGAACTAGTGATCTTTATAGATCCTCCAGAGTTACAATGGGTCTCTTACTTGCTTTTCTGATTAATGCATTCTTTGGCTGGTCAGATAGTTTAGGTAGATGATCTTGTAGTAGGTTTACAGTTGTGCCATACTTTTTCCATTTTTGGATGATGGACTTATGATTTATAGAAAACACAGAATATATTTTTATAACCTAAAACTGCTTTGTACATTGCCATGACTTTATCATTGACCATTCTAGTAAAGTCATTGGTGTTCATGATGCTGCTTGTTTGGTAATCAAACTCTGAGACCATCAAAGAACAAGTGCATTTAACTGGTGAATACAGAATCAAAGATCATAACTCTTTTTCCATTCTGTCTTTTACTCAAAAGAAATTATCATAATCAGATAGAGTTTATTTACTAATTATTTGATCCTTGAAAGCAACTGTTTGTACAGGATTTTACATAGGTGTCTCACAGTAAAGAGGGTTAAATAAATTTGCACCCAACACTTTTTAATTTTTTATTTTTTTATTTTTAAATAATATTGAAACTCAAGTAATATTTTATATGCACTATTTTAGGCTGGCCCATTATATTACGTTGGTGCAAAAATAATGACGGTTTTTGATGTTAAAAATACGTCAAAAACCGTCATTATTTTTGCACCAACCTAATACAAGACCCAAATAAAATACATTTAAATTTGTTTTTAAAGTGACAAAATTGTGGAAAAGTTCAAGGATTGGGGGGTGAATAATTTTTTTAGTCATTTCATCCCAAGCAAGGTGATAAGGAAAACAAGGGGTTACTGCGTGTGAGAAAATATGAGAAAAGAGAGAGAATAACAAATGACAGAAATTAGTAAATCAGTAGATAGTTATTGACATGGCATTTAAATTTTTGAAGATCAAAGTGTGAGAGAATAAACAGTTAGCATAGAACTTACAGTTACATTTACTCATCTCAACTGCAAAATGAGGGGACCTTGCTGGCAATCTAATACTGCACTTAAATTCATAAAGTCTACATACCATATAGGATAATTCCTTCTTATTAACTGATGCTAACTTACAGCCATATCATATTAATATCATTGGTTCTCATCAGATCAGATCATTGTCTATTGAGATACCAAAGCATTATGAAGTGAATTATTAATGTGTGATAAAATCCTACAGCAGTTATATTACTAGGTAGTTGATGAATGATGACAAATTATGTTTTGCTGAAGAGGAAAAAAAAAGCAAATTTGTATTTCTATGCATGTGCATATCAATATATGTAGTGATATATGCTTGCGTGTATGTAAATAGCAGGAAATGTCCCTGTAAATTTTTCTGACATTTCAAAATACTGACTTAATGAGTATTCAAGAACATATGCAATTTACAGATTTTGGTGATATGAAAGTTCAGGAAAAAATTATGGGTATATGGAGACGGACAATGTCAATGAAGTAAAGAAAAATAATTAAAAGAGACTGAAAAGAAAAAAAAAAGTAGAAAGAAAGAAAGAAAGAAAGAAAGAAAGAATGTTGAAAAGAAAGTTTGGAAAGAAAGAAACAAAGAAGGAAAGATTGAAAAGAAAGAAAGAAAGAAAGAAAGAAAGAAAGAAAGAAAGAAAGAAAGAAAGAAAAAGCAACAAAAGGACAAAGCAAAAATGATAAAGAAAGAATAATGTAAAGCATTGAAAGCAGGAAGAAAAGAAATGTAAGAAAAAAAACAAAGCAGGAAGATATATGGACAAGAAAGAAAGAAAGAAAGAAAGAAAGAAAGAAAGAAAGAAAGAAAGAAAGAAAGGCAGACAGACAGATAGATAGACAGGCTGGAAAGATATAAAGACTGAAAAGAAAAAAAGATAGTTGGAAAAAAGTAAGAAAGAAAGCAAAACATCAACAAAAGAAAGAAAGAAAGAAAGAAAGAAAGAAAGAAAGAAAGAAAGAAAGAAAGAAAAAAGAAAGAAAGAAAGAAAGGCTGGAAAGATATAAAGACTGAAAAGAAAAAAAGATGGTTGGAAAAAAGTAAGAAAGAAAGCAAAACATCAACAAAAGAAAGAAAGAAAGAAAGAAAGAAAGAAAGAAAGAAAGAAAGAAAGAAAGAAAAAAAAAAGAAAGAAAGAAAGGCAGACAGACAGATAGATAGACAGTCTGGAAAGATATAAAGACTGAAAAGAAAAAAAGATAGTTGGAAAAAAGTAAGAAAGAAAGCAAAACATCAACAAAAGAAAGAAAGAAAGAAAGAAAGAAAGAAAGAAAGAAAGAAAGAAAGAAAAAAGAAAGAAAGAAAGAAAGGCTGGAAAGATATAAAGACTGAAAAGAAAAAAAGATGGTTGGAAAAAAGTAAGAAAGAAAGCAAAACATCAACAAAAGAAAGAAAGAAAGAAAGAAAGAAAGAAAGAAAGAAAGAAAAAAAGAAAGAAAGAAAGAAAGGCAGACAGACAGATAGATAGACAGTCTGGAAAGATATAAAGACTGAAAAGAAAAAAAGATGGTTGGAAAAAAGTAAGAAAGAAAGCAAAACATCAACAAAAGAAAGAAAGAAAGAAAGAAAGAAAAAAGAAAGAAACAAAGAAAGGATAGTGTAGAGCATTGAAAGTGGGAAGAAAAGGAAAGTAAGAAAAAAACAAGCAGAAATATATATGGACAAAAAAGAAAGAAAGAAATGTAGATAGGCTGAAAAACAGACTGACAGGCTGAAACGATAGACAGACTGAAAAAAAAGAAAGAAAGGTTGAAAAGAAAAAAGAAAGAGAAAGACAGCAACAGAAAGAAAGAAAGAATGATAAAAGAAAGGATAATGTCAAACAGTGAAAATGGGAAGAAAAAGAAAGTAAGATGTAAGAAAAAAAAGAAAGCAAAAAAAAGAAAATGTAATCTGGTAAAATGAAAGAGACTAAGGAGAAAAGAAAGAAAGAAGAAATATAAAGGAAGAACAAAAGGAAAGAGAGAAAAAAAGTAAAAGAGAGGTGAGGAAATAAATGCAGAGAAAATGAGAAAGATTTTTTTTAACCTCATCAAATGCACTCTAATTTCACTGGGGGTAATTTACAAAAAAAAAAAGTGATTTTTATATTTCAAAATATTTTACTTTTACTTGCATCAGAAAGAGTCAGTTGAAATTTTCAGAGTAGGTAGTGAGGAAAGAAGTTTTAGAAAATTTGACACCCACAGGACATATTGAATGCAAGAAGTACAGAGGAAAGCAGTGTATAACCTACCTAACAAGCTTGTGCAAATGGTTTGCAGAAAATGGTATTAGAAGAGTGAAAAGACAAAATTTCCTACAAAGAACATGAAATTGTGGAGAGTCATAATCACCTACATCCTGAAGGGACACAGCATATAGTAGAAGAAGTCTGTGGATATGCTGATAAGAATTGTTATCATCTTGAGATTCTTTCATGTCCTGCTTCAGTATTGAACAAAATTTAAATTCTCTCCTAAAAATAATAAACTCCCGAAAATTACTAAAATTTAAAGAAAAAGTTTCTATCAACTGTAGTCTTTTAATTTATTGTCTACCTTTTGCAAACTTTATAATGAAATTGATACAAATATATTGTTTAATTTTTTTATATCAAAAAAATAGGAAATGAACAGTTTTGTCTACAACTAAATTACTTTCCACCCATTCTAAGTCAAGTGTTGTTTTGCAATTCTTTGTTAAAGTTCTCACATTTAACTTTTGATTATTTTGTTAGGCTGAAAAAAGACCATTAATTTTTTGTAATAAAGGAAGTTTTGAGTGATTGGTAAACAGTTTCATTTGAGGAAATTTGTCAGCAAAACCTGAAGATCTATATTTATGCTTTAAAATCTGATTTTACTTCATTGTGTGTTATTTCTGTGAAATGATTTAATAGCTAAATTGCAGCGTTTGATAAGTTGGGACACAAAGAAGTGTTTGAACAGCTATGAAAGTTTAACATATGTGGGAAAGATATTTGGATAACCCAGAATTTATACTCTGCAAACGACCTGCATATGGATAGAAAATGAACGCGGTAAATGTACAAAATAAAATGTGGCATAAGACAACAACGCATCTTCTCACCAGACATTCAGCCTTTACAGCAAGTTGATACTGAGAGAACTAGTAGTCCTACCAGGATTTATTATTGACAGACATATTCTTAACAACACAAGATATGCAGATGACACTGCATTAAAGGCAAGGAAAAAAAAGAAAACTGCAAGAACTCCTAGAGAAGTTAGTAAAGGAAAATGAGAAGAAATGACTATTAATTGTACAAAGAGAATCTATTGCCATTGGCAAGAAGAACAGCCCAAAATGTGAGTTATTAATTGGAGACACCAAAATTAAGCAAGTACAGAAAATTAATATATATGGGAATTGTTTTAAATGTATACTTCAAATATACAAATCAACCATTCGCCTTTGCATGGAGTATTGCTGCCATATATGGTCTGGGGCACTTGTTTACCCCAGAGTTCTTGACAAGATCCAGAGACAGATATGTAATATAATTGGCCCTGATCTGGCATCTCATCTGCAGTCACTCTCTCACAGACGCGCCGTCGCCTCTCTCTGTCTTTTCTACAAATACTTTCATGGTAATTGCTCCGATGAGCTCCTTTCACTGGTTCCCAGACTTCATGAATTCAAGCACGCTACGAGGCTAGCATCCCGCTCTCACCCTTTCACTGTAGAAACTTTTTAATGTAGCCGTCTCTTCTACTCCAATAGCTTCATACCTCACACCTCTCGCCTGTGGACCGCCCTTCCCAATTACTGTTTCCCTGAGAGCTATAATCTCCAACTATTCAAATGTAATGTCAGCCGACATCTCCAGTTACCTTGATCTATCCACTATCCCTCTCCTCATCCTTTCTTCTATCACTCCTATCTGCTCTCGCTCCAAATCTTCTGCAACCCCCTGCATCCTAGTGGCTTCACGCCTTGCTCGGGGCATAATGCTTAAAAAAAAAGAAAAAAAAAATGTGACAGATATCTGATGGTGCATTGCAATAGCAAAAGATGCTTTCTGAAAACTAAATAAAGTATTAAGAAACAGGAAAATTTCATTAGAAACAAAGAAAAGATTGCTTATCTCCTGTATTATATCTATCCCCTTATATGGCAGTGAATGCTGGACAAATTCCTTACAGTGGCAAAGATGTGATTCTACAAGAAGAATATCAGGGACTAAACATGTGAGCAATGAGGAAGTTTACATTGTTTTGTTTTTTGTCTCTGATTATATATTTCTTATGACTCATGGCAGTAATTATATATATGGAATTTAAAAAAAAATAGATTCCAGTTACTATATTAATACATTTACACATTTATATTATAATGAACAACTTTCATGTTTCACTACATTAAGTATTGCTAATAAAAATAAAATAGTTGAAATTTGCATGGTATAGTCATAATATATATATATTAGAAGGCAGTCCATATAGGGCAGGGGTCATCAAAATTTGTTCATAGAGGGCTACATTACTGAGAGATTGATGAGTGTGGGGTGAATAAACATTTTGTTCAATATCATGCACTGAATACATGAAAAATAAAGACAACAAACATATATATTTACCAAAAGTTATCAAAGAAGGTGAGATTAACAATAAAATAGTTGTATCACATCCAGTGCACACATATCTGTATCTCACAAACTAAGCAGCAAAGAAAGTTAGTGAGATTTGTGAAACTGGCAATTACCTTTTAAGATATAATCAATATTTGCTTTGGAATTGCTGTATCCAACCATGAGAATTGCTTTCAAATATTCTTCAGTCAATTTTTTACATGTGTTGACTTTACATACTTTAGATTTTATAATGAGTTCAGTGAAAATATATGATATAATTGACTGAAGTCAGTCCTTTTGGTATACAGCATTCTTCAAACCGGTTTAAACACAGCAATCCAAGTTAAAACATGATTGCTTTTCTTAGAAACTTCATTGCAGGTACTTAGACAAAAAGCACTTGAATTTCAAACGTTGCTAAAGGTGTTATTTCTCTGATTTTCTTAAACCTTATATTACTGTCTGATGCAAAAATCAAATTGGCCAAATTTTGGCATCTTTTAATTTTTTCTACATAGTAAGTTTAACTACAATCTATTGATAATTCCATTTAAATCAATATATCTGAGCACATTTGTGGCATAGTGCAAATGATCTAACATTGCAAGCCTGATCCAGCCTATAGTTTGGTTACCCCTGATCTAAGGGAAGCAAAACTAATGTCTTGTGGTCATATCCAATCATGGAAACGTCTATGGAAGTAAATCCAGAGAAAAAAATTGGGAATAGAGACCTAGAGAAGGTTAGCTATCATCACAGACAAATTTCTGGCAACTCTTGCAGCCAATCCATCCCCAAAGGTATTGCCATGTACTCCTTTGAATTTTGCTGGTATGGCTGAGAGGGTGAGTATGTGATCTGGGAGGCACACAGTGAATACTCATGTTCTTTTTTGTTTAATCAATTCACCACAAACAAGGCAATAAAGCCACTAAGATGCAAGGGGTTACTGAGCATGAGAAAAATAGAAAAGAACACTATTAATGAGAGAGAACAATAAAAAACCAGGAATTAAGAATACAATAGATAACAAATAACATGTCATTTAAATTTTTGAAAATTAAAGTTGATTGGAAAGAAAGAAGTTAGAAGAGAGTTCCACAAGTAAGAAAGAGAGAAGAAACAGTTAGCATAGAACTTACAGTTACATCTAGTCATTTTAACTGTAAAATGACGAGATCTTCTTGGCAATCTAGTACTGTGCTTAAATTCATAAAATCTAGGTAGCATATAAGAAAATTCCTACGAATTAAATGATGTTAACTTACAGCCATATCACCAAGCCATCCCCAAATGCATTGCCATGTACACCTTTATGTGATTTTGTCAGTATGGCTGAAAGAGGGATCATGTAGTCTCATAGGCACATGGCTGCTATATATCATTACCCAGGCCTGTGACCTGGTGAGATGACTCCAGTTTTATAACCAAAGGACTGAATTTTGACTAAACTGGGGTCTACCATTATTTCACAGGACAAATGGTCCAAAGGTTGCTCAAAGTAGAGGTTTACTCAGTGTGGATGTGGTAAGGGAAGGAGTAGGGGAAGTGTGAAATGCATATTATGAGATGTGTAGGACAGATATTGGTTGACCATGGGCTTAAAAACAAAGATTATAGTTGCGGAAGCATCATTCCAGAATTTGTTCCACAAAGTAACAGTTCTGGAGAAAAAAAGCTGTCTGAGTTGAACTTGCTTCTTATCAAAGGAACATGAAGGGAATGGTTTGCCATTGTGAACATAGCATCCCTGGTCCTGTCTGTGATGGTATGGGCTGTTGGAATTATGAATGTAATTCATCCAAACATCAAAGTAATAGCAATAAAGTAGTGAGAAACTTGCAATGCTTTATCTGTGGGATAAGGGTTGCAGGTTAGAGAATAATTCATCACATACAAGACCACATAAGCACTTTTGAATTCTGTCAGAGAGGATCAAACTTGATGATTTTGCCATGGTTTTGATTTCAGTTTATCTATCTTGCTATTTAACCCATAGATTGTGAGAGAATAGAGATTCATGTCTTTACAAAGGGCATGAAAGAAACTAGGCCAGAAATAGAACTCTGTTCACCAATTTTATACTAACCACACCCACAGTAATAGAATGCATAGTGCATATGTTTATCGATTATATATTTGATAGAATTTTTTCTTTAACAGTGTTACAGTGCTTGACGTTTACTAAATGAACATCTCATTAGAGGTGTCAGAAGACAGGATCAAAAGTAGAACATTTGATATCTTAGTCTGGAATCTTCAGTGTAAGCCTCAGATCTGCAAAATAAAAGTCAATGGTTTTTCAGTTCGACATGAATCCAAAATGTATCTTTATTCATATTCACATCGTTGTGTTCAAAATACGAAAAGCAAATGAGATGACTGCTGATAAAATTGCAGGTAATTACCAAATGTCAATACATAAAGAATTAAAAGCCATCCTAGAGGGAAGTAACAGGAAAAATTCATTAGAAACAGAGAAAACAATGTTGAGCTGCAATGTCATACAAATCTTCCTATATGGCTGTTAATGCTGGGTAAGTTCCTCAGAGATGAAGAGGAAACTTGAGTCAACAGAGATGTGATTCTACCAATGGATGCTGAGAATGCCATGGACGTAGCATGTTAGCAAAAAGAAAGTTTTAGGGCAAACTGAAACAAAAAAGAACACTTACTTAGAATCAAAAAGAGATGGTTTAAATTTTGGAGGAACATATTGAGGAAGGAGAGTTTGCAGAATTTGATACTCACAGGACATATTGAAGAGGGTAGAGAGAAAAACGAGTAATGTATCTAATTACACAATTACATCTATGACAACTACAACGTGTAAACATGCAATTAAAACAAGAAGTACGATGAATTAAAAATTAATAAAAATGTCTGAATTTCTGAGATGGGAAGCTATCATTATTTACACTATTTATATTTGGATTATTAAACTATTTACTATTAAACTATTTATATTCGGACTATTTTTTTTTTTTTTTTTTTAAGCATTTCACCCCAAGCAACGCAGTAAGCCACTAGGATGCAAGGGGTTACAGAAAAATTTAGAGCAAGATCAGATAGGAGTGATAGAAAAAAGGATGAGGGTAGTGGATAGATCAAGGAAACTGGAGATGTCGATTGACTATAAATAGTGTAAATAATGGTAATTCCTCATCCCAGAAATTCAGACAGAAATCAGTATGGACTGCTTCTGTTTATTAACACAGGGGAGGACTGAGAACCAGATTATAGGTGAACATATCTGTGACTATTTAAAATTTTTATAGTTATTTACTAAAACAAAAAAAAGAGGCTTATAGAATCAATATTATATTTATTTTATATTATCTTTAAATGTAAACACTCATATTTTTTCTGCTAAATTATAACTGAATTTTGACAAGACAGATATAAATTATTTCCATACAAACACAATGAATTAAAAAAAAAACTTTATCAATGGCAACATGGCTTATGATGTTTTATGTTACTTTATCCAATAATAATGTATGTAACATTCACATATTAGTATCATATAAAATACAAACATAGCAAATATGCATCTTTTAGATTGTTTACAGTTACAAGATTTTACAGAAAAATCCACAACAAATCTATACATATTTGATACAACCTTTTTTAAAGAAGATTTTTTTTTATTTCATATTAAAGTGCTTAAAAAAAGAGAAATATAACTGTTAAATTATGTCTACTGAATCAAGTCTACTATATATAAGCCATGTTTTCCAGCTGATCAAGACTACTGTCTATGCTTTCCAAATTGGCTGCTTATGGTAAACTATGGAAAAATTATTTTTTTTACTTGTAAACAGAAACAATTATTACTTGAACCGTTATTTTTATTTTAGCATACAAAACCTGATATGATACACCAATGGAGGCCAATGAAAAAACTCCATTGAAAATTGTCCCGTATGTCAAACTACCTAAAATTCCTATACCGATGTACAGACCTAAAGCTAGTTTTACCAGGCTTATCAAGCAAGACATCAGTTAGTTCCAGGAGAGCAAAAAGAGTAGTGAAAAGAGTGAGACATTTCCTTGTGAGGGAAAGGAAGCTCCACAACCAGTGCAGGAAATATCAGAAAGGCATTATGTCCAAATGTAAATATTGCAGAAAAAAAAAGTTGAAATTTCTAGGACACATGATGAGGAAAAAGAGCTTGCAAAATTTGAAACTCATAGGATATATTGAAGGCGAATAGAGGTATAAGGAAAACGGCAAGTAAGCTACCTAAAGAGAGATCATTTCAATGGATGTCAGAACAGGGAGCAGGCGAGATAGTAAATGACATATTGCTAAGAGCTACAAAATATAGTAGGCTTGGCCATGTTTGGAAGGGACAGAGCATATGGAAGAAGAAGAAGAAGAAGAAGAAGAAGAAGAAGAAGAAGAAGAAGAAGATTTGTTAAGAAGGATTGAATCTAGAAGTTTCAATAATATGTTATGTTTAACAAAGCAAAATTAAAATTGAGTTTATATCCGATGTAATGAAGATCTTGAAGGTAAAAATGACTGTGATTTGAAATCTCTACTTGAGATCAATATGAAAATACTCATTAATTTCAATAATCTTTTATAAATTTTACTACAGAAATTCATTGTCAGAAGCATCCACAACAAATCTACACATATTTGATACAACCTTTTTAAACAAGATTTTTTTTTATTTCCTATTAAAGTGCTTAAAAAAGAGAAATATAACTGTTAAATTATGTCTACTGAATCAAAGTAAGGACTCCCATAAAAATATCAAGAAGCATATGGTTTCTCATGGAAAAATATTCATGCCTCTTATGTCCCTTTCTTTTCTTTAACCAAAAGCAGAGCTGCTATACACTTAATACATCAAAAAAAAATTTGTTAACAAAATGGTTGCATTAAATCATAAAACTATTTTCTTAATATTTTATTAGTTACAAATATATCAGTTGAAAAGCTATCATAAATTTGGTTTGCCTGCATAAGGCTTGATAAAAGACTACACACAGACATTCAGATTATCCACAAAGTAGATATAGTATTAGTACAAAAAAAAATGTAAATCTTTTTGTATTCAGAAAAAAAAATTCAATTACTGGAAAAGGCAGTATAAACACAGAAATTCCACTGCTAAACATTTTTCTCATTGTACATATGTTTTGTTTGCTGGTCTTTTATATATTAGTGTATGGCTACATTGTGTCTGTCTGTCCCAAACTTACATCAGTAGAACAAAAGAGCCTGCATTGTTAAAGAAACATTTTCCTGTCACCTTTTCATATATATTGCTAAAAAGTGATGGATGTTTTTATTTATTAATCAGATTTTAAATGTTACTTTTAGTGGATGCCCATATTTGAGTAAACACTCCATTTATTTTTAAACAGTATATTTATTTATTTTCGTCTGACAGCCTGAATATTTGAGTATCTTAATAGATGGACTCTCTGGTAGGACATTGCTAACAAATGGTGTTTACAACATGAAATGTAATATATAAACTGTATAAATATTTTTAAAAGTATATTTTAATAAATATTCCGTTTATGTTTATTTAGAATGTAAATTTGAAAACTTGCTATATATAAGTCATGTTTCCATTGATGAAGTTTTTTTTTTTTAATTCATTGTGTTTGTATAGAAATAATTTATATCTGCTTTGTCAAAATTCAGTTATAATTTAGCAGAAAAAATATGAGTGTTTAATTTAAAGATAATATAAAATAAATATAATATTGATTCTAAATATAAGCTTCTTTTTTTAGTAAATAATTTAAAAATAATTTAAATAGGAGTAGTAAGGCTTGCCTATCATCTGGTTCTCATTCCTCCCCAGTCTTTTGAACAGGAGCAGATGTTTATCCCTTGTTTCCTTTTTAGGACTGGGTTTCCGGTTCCTTCCAAAGTTTTCTCATTCTCTTTTACTCCCAACATCACTATGTGTGTTAATGCCATTGCCTTGCTCAGGATAAATTGATTAAAAAAAGAAACTCCTATAAAATTTTAGGCCCAGTAAATTCAGTTATCTTATTTTTTGCAGCATTCAAAATAACAATTGCTGTTGTCTGCCATTTCACATTACTACAAATTAATGATGCAAAATCAAAATTTACAGAATTAATTAAACAAATCAAAATAGTGTGTTAGATTTTCTTAGAACTGTACAAGATTATTTAAAAAGTGAGAAAATAATAAGTTTGCTGAATTAATTATTATTATTATTATTATTATAATTAATACAAACTTTAATTATTTTGTATTATTATTAATAAAAACATTACCTAATTATTTTTATGTACTGAATTTTAATTAGCTTTAATTGAAAGAGATATAAATAAATAACTTTTTTGTCTTTAATTGAAAATAAATTTAATTCTTTAACTAAATGAAACTAATCTCTTGTTGAATTAATTTTTATTTTTTAATTAATAAAGACTATGAAATTATTTAAATATATAATTGCAGTATGTTGCATTATGTTTTTGTTTTTAATGCAGACATTAAGAAAACTTCTATTATGACTTACTTTTTTTCTGTTTGAAAGAAATGCACAAAAAGGTCTGCAATGTTATTGATCCTAACCTGGCATCTTGAATTCAGTCACTTTCCACCTGCAGTGACATGGCTTCCCTCTGTCTTTTCTATAAATATTTTCTTTCTTGGTACCTCAACTGCATGAATTTAAGTGATCTACTAGATTGACGACTTGATTTTGATATCATGAATTCTGTCTTGCTAATAATTATGAAGCACCAAGTGAGGATTGAACTCACTACTTAGTCATAATTAATCCAACTAGAAAAGTTATTTTCATTAACCATTACACCATGTTGAAGTGTACCATCTCTTGCTATATTATAAATTATTATTAATAATTTCACAATTACTAAACATAGTACTGTACTCTGGTTCAACAGCAAAGAACAAGAAGTGGAATTATAAGGATAAAATTAACACACTAATCAATTAATACAAGATATTCCATATCACACAAAATCATGAACACCTGAAGATGTCCAAAGAGTACATGGTCGAAACATTGTCTCTATTACATATTTCTAAGATATTTAAATTTTTCTACTTGCTTGATTTTGATATCACCAACTATCTCTATGAACTTTAAAGATATGAACAATAACTTAATTATATTTGAGTATATTAACAATTTCTCATCTCAGAAAGAAAAAAAATGAAACTATAATTTAAACTTAAGATAGATTAATAATATATTTGTTTGTCATATTGGCATTTTACAAGCTAATATTTGAAGAATTTAAATAGATTCTTTCTTTTCTACTTGACAGTCTCTAATACTCTTCAGGATCCATTCTTTAAAAGGGGGTGTCATTGGTTTCTGACCATTTCTCAGTAGGAAGCAAAATTAATTGAAATCCAGTGATTGGAATTCTGTCCTTTAGCCTGTAGTTTTCCATTGCCTTAAGATATCTGGGGTCAGAAGTTCCCTCAATGATGTCACCTGCAATATCAGAAGGAATTGGACAATTTCTGGATGATTCATGATAAATTACAACCTCAAGACATAATGTATTGTGTGAGTATTTGAATTACCCAATATAAAAAAAGACATTTTATTGTTAGCTTTTGTCAAATCATTTTGTTTTATTTCAACAGATTTTCTCATTTAATAATTTTTTGTTAAAATTTTATGACAGCAGTACTCTCAAAAACTGAACAAAGTATTGAGAAAGGCAAGAATATCATTAGAATAAAAGAAAACAGTATTAAAACATCATGTAGTGTCAGTCTTCCTACAGTGCCGTTTGATAAAAGTGACTCACATTATCCTTTGAATTTAGCTCAACTTTCGTTTCATCAGAGAAGAGAACATTCTTCCAGTCTTCTATGGTGAAATTTTTGTAATAGTGAGCCCATTCAAGTCTCTTAGCTTTGTTGGCTTTGCTTATTAGTGGCTTAAACCTTTGTGTACAAGATTTGTAGCCTTGTTCTAAGAAGATTTGTTACCTTATTCTGACGGACTGTTAAAGAGGCAAGGCTAACACCTTGCTCTTCGCTTAGACTGGCTGCAATTTCTTGGCTAGTTATAGTCCTATTCTTCGCAACTTCTCTCTTGATTACCCTGCCAGTTCTATCATCAGTCTTTTTCTTTCATCCCCTTGTTTTCTTCCTTGGAACAGTAGTGGCATCATTATGTGATATTATTGCAAGGTTATAGCAATTTCTGCAATTTCTCTTGTAGACTTGCCTGCTTTTGAGGGCAATAATAGATGCCTTAAGTGGTTCTGATGCGTGTTCGTACCCTTTCATCCAGTTAGTGACTTGAGTGGCTATTTCAAGCTGTTTTTATACTGTATGTGGCTTTCTGGAATATTCTGGAATACTCTAGATTTAATTTAAGCTCTTCTAGAATTCTCTAGAATATTGTTCTGAGTGTATTTTAAAATAGTTTTCAATATTTTGTCAAAAGTTCTTTAAATTTACCAGTTTAATCATTAAAATGCGATATCTGAGTCACTTTTTTTGCACAGAGTTTTTTCCTGAATCTCATTTATATCCAAATTTATAATTATCAATAGAATACCTTAGGGTGAATAAACTTTTTCCCTAGATGGTTGGGATGGTAGTCTTTATATTAGTAAGATTAAAAATTATTTTAACCCCAAAAACAATAGACAAAAAATATTTTTAGTAAAAAAAATCAGGTGAGTTACTTTTATTGAACAGCACTGTATATAATAATGGATTCTCCTGTTGGTTTCAACGTATGAGTCTCTGACAACTTAACAAATTGATTCAGTTATGAAATTTTGTGCGATAATAGGAGGCCGCATATGGAGCAAGAATGAAGATTGTAGGATGAGATCACTGTTACATTGGCTGACCTTTTAGATTTTGCTCTCACTACTTGAAGATGATTCGGACAAGGAGATTGAAAACTAAATTATGTTGATCTCTATTCTACCTGCTCCAAGACTAAGTGCTCGATGGTGTTATGAGGTAAATTGACAGCTGACAAGTTGCTCTTCACCTTGTCTTTTTATGTTAGTCATGGGCATCCTACATTCCTGTAGCCCTTATCTAACTGGCTGTACATTAGGATCTTGGATATCCTGTCATCAGACATTCTCAAGATATGACCAGTCCACTGTAACTGAGACTGTATGAGAAAAGTCTCGATTCCTCCAATATTACACTTGTTAAACAGGCCTATGTTACATGTCCTAGGTTAACTCCACAGATGGCATGCAGACAGCTTTTATGGAAAACATTCAGCTGGTGTATATGGTACCTGTATGGAATTCATGACTCTGAGCCATACAAAAGGATGGCAAGGACAACAGCTCTGTATACCCTGCTCATTCTACACAAACACACACACATACATATATATATATATATATATATATATATATATATATATATATATATATATATATATATATATATGTACATGTGGACCAAAAATTTGAGCAACAACAAAGTTTTGCAGAAAATGGAAACCAAAAGGAACCTAATATTTATCTGTAGGAGAGCCTTGTAAAATTTGATAGTCATGAAACAGATAGAGGGCAAGAGGGAAATAACATACCTAGTGAGAGTGAGTAAATGGCAAAACAGGGCTTAGGAGAAAATAACAGAAAGACAAAGTTTATTAAGAGCTACAAGGGACATGAAGTTGTGGAGGGTCATGATCACCTACATCCTGAGAGGACACGGCAAATAAAGAAAATACGGAGGGAGAATTAATACCAATATTTTCATTAACCTATAATAACAGATTCTTTTATAAACCTATAATTAATACCAAATTTATATTTTAAATTTTAGAATTAATACTTACTTTATTTCACACTGGGTATTCATGGGTTAAAGGCCCAGCTGTTTTAGTGAATATAAACATCTGACTTACTGGGAACATGATGAAAGAAATAAAAGCTGAAATAAATCATTATTCCTGCTATTATTCTGACATTTCACTTGCTCAAAATAAAAGTAGTGATCCTAACTGACCTAAGACAGGGAATCTTTACTGAGATTAAATATTATGAATTGTGAAAAAAAAAAAAAAGAGTCAAGATGTAGTTGGCTAAGGTATATGTAAACATCTGACTTCAACTCTACGCACAGAAATATACAGAGGGGGCAAAATATTTATATCATAGATTCGAATGTGCCAAATATTCCTTCAATACTGAGGCACTTATTTTGAAAGCTTCATTTTCAATATTAAGATCTTGAATAGCTGTTTGCTGATGTTCTGCCATCAACACATCTAAAAACATCTGGCTTGTGCCCAAACATGATATTTCTGAAATGGAAAACAAAAAATATATTTGTTGTTAAATTGTTTAATCAGTTCTGACGATTTCGTGTATAGAGTAATAATTGTACTTAGAGCAAAACAGTTTGTAATATCTATCTATCTAGCTAGATAGTTATCTAAATATTTTTATCATATATCAATGTCTGTATTGTTATCTATCTAGATTGCTCTATTGAATTCACATGATTTTCTGTATAGCCTAATGATCATTATAATAGCAAAACAATTCTATCTATCTATCTATCTATCTATTAGGTTGGTGCAAAAATAATGACGTATTTTTAGCGTAAAAAAAGCGACATTATTACGTCATTATTTTTGCACCAACCTAATATCTATCTATCTATCTATCTCATTTTGTTCGTTATTCATCTAGATATGTAAATACTTCATTATGTATCTATTTCAGGATCAAAGAGGATCATACTATGTATGGAACACTCTCACATTGGGTCTTCAACAATCACAGCCTTACCATAAAACCCCAAATCATGGTCTTCTCGGCCATGATACTCTTCACCTTTCTTTATGCTTGAGAGAAACTGTTGCTGCAAATCAACTTTTCCAGTGTATGGCCATCCCTTGGATGGCCGAAACTTTTGAGTCCAATCATCAACATGAAGAGGATCTGCAACATGCTGTCAGAAGAGCCTGACAAACACAGCCACAGCTACCACCCACAATTCTCTGTGACTCCTGCCCACAACTCTTCAGGAGTCGGCTGGGCCTACATAGTCATCTCCGTCACTGCCACCAGTGGGAAGAAAGGAAATAAAAAGAGATGATGACAATCACAATGCTTGGATGGGAGCAGGTGCCAAATTATTATTATTTTAACATTATCAGTTGCCGAGTTTGGTGCATTCAAATTGCATTGTTTGTGTATATAGAATGATTGTTCTTAGAGCAAAACAGTTTACCTGTCAGTCTGTATATCTAACTAAATATTTCATTATATATATATTTTAGTATTATCTTCCATCTAGATTGATCTATTTAAATCTAATTCTCTCATTCTTTTCAAATCTATCTCTGTCTACTGAAATCTAAGAGTTGAAAATATGGAGTAAATCTAAGAAAGTAATGTAATGACTGCTCACATACATGTGCACATGTTAAAATTTCATTACTGGTGGAATAAATCCCTTTTTTGAATGAATAATTAAAGCATACCCCTTTTTTGCCTTCATTATTTGGAAAGTTTATCTTTAAAAATTGGTGTTCCGATTCACATTTAATATTCTTATTCAAAAATCTTCACTATAACAATATCAATGTCTTGGGGTCTTTTACAAACTTTCAAGTATGTCTCTCCTCTGTGATTCATTCTTTCTTTGTTCTGACACCTGTTCTGACTTCCTGGAACAATAGAATGAGTTGAATATTCCTTCAGCATATATATATATATATATATATATATATATATAGGCAGAAAATTCTCTTTTAGGCATGTCTGATTGAATAAATTACAAACATTATGTCTGCTAATTTTATTTTGATCATAATCCTTTCATATTCACAAACATTTTTCCATACATTGCAATTAAATAAGGCAAGAAATGCAATGTTATAGTGCATTTCTTTCCTTATTTAATTCAAAAATATAAATATATGCACACAAATAAATGTACATATATGGGATCTGTCTGAAAAGTAATAGGACTAGTGTAACAAACTATTTCAATTCAAAATAAGAAACCACATGGTTTCCCCTTCAAAGTAACTCCCCATGAGTCTAACACACTTTTCCATCCTTATTTGACAGGCCTCTAGACACTGTTAGAATTCTTCTTCTTGGATGCCCCTCAGCTCTGTCCCTTGATGATTCCCTCAAGCTTGGGGAAAAGAAGAAAGTTGTTGGGAGCAAGATCAAGTGAATAGGGATGTTGTTCCAGTGTGGATATGTTCTTCTATGCCAGGAACCACTGGATGCTCCAACATGTTGTGAGCATTGTTGTGGTTAAGTAGCCATTATTTTTCCTGCCACAATTCTCATAAGGGAAAAAAAAGCTCACACAGCACAACCAGTCTCATTACTTTTCAGACGGACCTCATATATATATATATATATATATATATATATATATATATATGAGTCCAACTTGATATCTGGAGTGAACTTGACAAGCAAGAAATGTTCAAAGAATGGATTTTAAATGAGAATACCACCATATATCATGACTGCAATGAATTTTAATAACTTGTTGTTAATGAAATAATACAGGATAGGAAAATAAAGTACAGTTCATTTCATCTTGTATGGATAGTCAAGGTTTCAGCCTTTCTTATTGCTACCCACTGACTTTACTGGTACTCCAATAATCTGTCCTTCCCCTTCAAGAATTTTAATCATTTTCTGCACTAACAATTAAATATTTCTGCTCGTAGACCAGAAATGTTGTATTTAAGCATCAAATTCTGCAGTTATTAAATTATGTTTGTTTTTGTAAACTTTTAGTACTCACTATGTGTGCTGTGCATAGAAACACACACATTACATACACACACACACACACACACACAAACTCAAAGAATCACAGCCATACATGCATATGCACCTGAGCATAATCATGTACATAGGCACACACAGAGGTACAGACACATACAGACAAATTTATGTATTAGGTTGGTGCAAAAATAATGCCGTTTTCTCACATATGTTAATTTTATATATGATTTCTGAATTAATTCATTGATATATATAGCCATGTTATATATCATTTTGAAGCGTGTTTTTTGCTCTATCGAATTGTGTTATTCGTTACCGTTCTCAATCTCTTCATTCATTTTTTTGCAGGCTTTTCGACAGCATGGACAAAATTCAAATCCGCACGATTTTCTTGTTCCAGTTCAAACTAGGCCGAAAAGCTGCCGAGACAGCTCGTGATATCAATGATGCGTTTGGCCCAGGAACCAATAACGAACGTGTGGCACAACGGTGGTTCAAGAAATTTCACAATGGTGACGAGAGCCTCGAAGATGAAGACGGTCGTGGCCGACTGCGGTTGATAACGAACATTTGAAAGCCTTAATCGCAAAACCACACGAGAAGTTGCTGTTGAACACGAGGTCGACCACTCAACATTCGTTCACCATTTAAAGCAAATAGGGAAGTCAAAAAAGTTGGATAAATGGGTGCCACATGAATTGAACGATCATCAAAAAAATCGTCGTTTTGAGGTGTCTTCTACGCTCCTTCTGCACAACAAAAGCGACCCATTTCTCGAGTGGATTGTGACGTGTGATGAGAAGTGGATCCTCTACGACAACCGGTGACGTTCGACACAGTGGTTGGATGCCGGAGAAGCTCCACAACACTTCCTGAGGCCGAAATTGCACCAAAAAAAGTTTATGGTGACTGTTTGGTGGTCTGCGGCCGGTCTCATCCATCACAGCTTCTTGAATCCGGGCGAAACGATTACGGCGGAGAAGTACTGCCGACAAATTGATGAAATGCATCAGAAGCTCCAATGTATGCGCCCGAGATTGGTCAATATGAAGGTACCAATTCTCCTCCATGACAACGCTCGCCCGCATGTTGCTCAACTGACCCTGCAGAAGCTGAACGAATTGGGCTACGAGACTCTGCCTCATCCGCCATATTCACCGGACCTCTCGCCCACCGATTATCACTTTTTCAAGCATCTCGACAACTTCGTGTGCGAAAATGGCTCCAAAAGCCGAGATGATGCCGAATCGGCCTTCAATAACTTCATCGCTTCCAGAACTCCGGATTTCTATGCTAATGGGATAAATAAACTTGTTTCTCGTTGGCAAAAATGTGTCGATTCTAAAAGGTTCTTATTTCGATTAATAAAGTTTATTATGAAAGGAGTTATGATCTTTTGAAGTTGAACGTCAAAAAACGACATTATTTTTGCACCAACCCAATACAAAAACAGACTAATGCATACACATATGTACACACAGTTGCCCCAAAATATCTAAAGAGATATGTTGAAAATCAAGATAATAAGAACTGTCAGTGATTAGCCTGGCAGGTGCAAGTTTCTCCTGCCCACCCCGAATCTATGACAGCGTACAACATCTCAATTTTCACAAGGTAGTATTCATATAAAGTACAACTTTTATTATAACCTAATTATGTACAATAATAGATGATATACAATATAGGAATTGAACTAGACAAAATGAAAGTATTAGGTTGGTGCAAAAATAATGTCGTTTTCTCACATATGTTACTATGTGAGAAAACGACATTATTTTTGCGCTAACCTAATAAATACAATCACAAATTAATGACATCATTCTAGAGGGTGGGCTGAAAGTCTTGCTGCAAAGCCTCTCTGAACGGCATCCTTCAACTGATGGGTATTCTGGTACTGTTCATGTGAAACTCTCTCCTTGATAATACCCCACACTGCATTGAAACAGAAAATTATATTATGAAGGTGTGACAAAACTTTGGACTACCCTGTATCTTAAATAAATCTGTTTTGTGGCAAGTTTTAACAGCAAATCTTTTTTGTTAAAAAGTTGAATAATTTAAATACATTATGGATTAATAGAAAATTGTTTGTTTTTTTTGTTGTTTTTAGACTTAGCATGAGCAAAACAAATTCACAGATTTGAACAAAAAAGACTGCAGAATGATGTCAAAATCCACAAAAAAATTTCATACGTAAATAGTCAGTTGTGCTTAATTTAATTTGTAATGTAGATAAATGGGGGTAGAAAAAAACAAAGTCTGATAAGACAGTGAGAGTTACAAAGCACTTACTGGGATCCCCAATCTGGCTTGGTCTTCCGGTCAGGGGGTTCGGCCTTTGTGATTAGGAGTGAAGACATAACAGGCAATCCTTCCCTGCCCCCCATTAGAATGTCTGAAAGTCAACTTCTTGAGAGCAACTCTCTGCTTCTGCTCGGTCTCACGTTGACTGCTGACCTGAGATGAAACAAATACATTGAGTCAATTGCATCGTTCACCGTGAGGAAACTTGACTCTATGTGCTGCGCCAGGAAATTTTTCTCCCCGGAGTCGATACTTCAAATATACAAATCAACCATTTGCCTTTGCATGGAGTATTGCTGCCATATATGGTCTGAGGCACCTTCTGTTTACCTCGGAGTTCTTGACAAGATCCAGAGACGGATATGTAATATAATTGGCTCTGATCTGGCATCTCATCAACAGTCACTCTCTCACAGACGCCTCTCTTGCCTCTCTCTGTCTTTTTTTACAAATACTTTCATGGTAATTGCTCCGTTGAGCTAATTTCACTGGTTCCCAGACTCCATGAATTCAAGTGCCCTACGAGGCTGGCATCCCGCTCTCACCCTTACACTGTAGAAACTTTTTAATGTAGCCGTCTCTTCTACTCCAATAGCTTCATACCTCACACCTCTCACATGTGGAACACCCTTCCCAATTACTGTTTCCCTGAGAGCTATAATCTCCAACTATTCAAATGTAATGTCAATCGACATCTCCAGTTACCTTGATCTATCCACTATCCCTCTCCTCATCCTTTCTCCTATCACTCCTATCTGCTCTCGCTCCAAATCTTCTGCAACCCCCTGCATCCTAGTGGCTTCACGCCTTGCTTGGGGCGTAATGTTTAAAAAAAATATATCATATTTGAAAGGAAAATCATAAAGAATCTATATTTCCTATATTGCTATCAGTGTTTGAGGATCTGAGTATATCCATTATGGTTTTGGAAGTGTTTGTGACTATTTTAAGATAATTTAGATGCGATAGTTTGTTCTGGATAATGGACATGATAGAGTTGGTCGGTAGTATTATGTATCTGTCTTCATGTAATTTATTATTGCGGATTATGTTATTTTTTTGTTTCAGTTGTACACTTTGTATGCCTTTCTTCTTGCATTGTGGATGAAAGGATATGGGTATTGTAGGTTTTGAATGTGTTTTCTATGTATGTTTCTTCTTTAGGGACTGCAAATTCTTGTAATAATATTTCTGAAGCAGGTATTTATAAAACAGATTGCCAAAACTGTTCCTCCCAATATATTGGAGAAACAAGTAGAATTTTAAAAAAATGCATCTATGAGCACAAAAGAGACCTCACAAAAAACAACTTAAAAAATGCCATAGTCATACATAGAAATAAATTCAACCACAATTTTGATTTTAAAAATGCTATACTCATAAAAAAAGAAAATAACTCACTCAGAAGGAAAATCCTCAAGAGTGCCACTATTGAATATTATCCAAATATTAATCTATGCCCAGCTTTTCCCTATTTCACCTTTCCTAACAGAATTACTACTGTCCCAAACAAATGTATGCAACTGTAACATGAAATCAAAAGAAAATGGTTGAATCAGCCAACACAACAATAAAAACAATATTTCCACACGTGACAGTACTTGATGTAATTTTCAGTTAACAATATGAGTATAATAGCATTTTCTAAATTCTTCCAGTTGCTAAGGACATTTTTGTTTTGTTATTGATAGTTACTTTGTTTTAATAAATTAATTTCGTTTTTGCCTTGCAAAAGTCCACAGTGCACAAAATGCATTGGCTAATATTACAGTTTTCCTATTTTATTTTACATTTTTAAATATATATATATATTTTTTTTTTTTTTAAGCATTACGCCCTGAGCAAGGCATGAAGCCACTAGGATGCAGGGGGTTGCAGAAGATTTGGAGCGAGAGCAGATAGAAATGATAGAAGAAAGGATGAGGAGAAGGATAGTGGATAGATCAAGGTAAGTATATATATATATATATATATATATATATATATATATATATATATAAGGCATATAAGATAATCTTTATCATTTTCATTAAAATTATCATCCCAACTTATAATTCATTTTCTTCTAATTGTTCAGACTCTCCTGAATAGGAAATATTTTCCATATTTCTTAGCCACAAAATTTTGTTATTATTAGCGTTTGCTGTCAACATACCTTTTGTTATTTCTTCTTACTTTTTTTACATACAGATGTCTCTTTTGGTTTACACTGTGTAAATGCATCTATTCTTCATTCACAGTTCATGTTGTACTATTATTCTCTACTATTAAAACTCTTGTGTATTCATATTTATTATTGTATTGCATTTATTCCTTCACTTTCAATGATTTTGTTGCTGACACTTCTGCATCCTAAAGTCAATATAAGCCCCATTTTACAAGATCCACTTTTCTGTCTGATTCAGTCTCTCTGGTTATTTTTTGTTTCCATTGTCAAGATTTTCTGTGCCTCTCGAACAAGTTATGTAAATAAAAGAAAGTTATGAATCATAAAATCTATACGCTCTTCTACTATTTATTATTTTAAAATAATTGAATACTTTCCTATACAGTATATAAAATATAATACTGTCAAGCTACATTTTTAAGACAAGAACTAGTCTATTTACAAGTGAAGCAGGGGATTTTGAGAGAATTAGAATTCTTAACAGGAATTATTATCAGCAGTAACAATCTTAACAATAAAAGATATGCAGATGACACAGGGCTGATAGCAGACTTAGAAAGGAAGCTACAAGAACTCCTACAGAAGATAATGAAAGAAAACAAGAAGAAAGTACTAAACATCTATTGCAAGAAGACAGAATGAATGGTAATCAGTCCAACATGCAAATTACAAATTGTAGATACCAAAATCAAACAAAGTAAAACAATTTAAATATCTGGGAATTGTTTTAATGCATGATGGAATGTGTGACATCAAAATTGGAAGGCGCATTGATATAGCAAAAGATGCCTTCCAAAAACATTAAGAAAAGAGTACTGTATTATTATGTAATATCAGTCTTCCTATATGGCTGCTAATACTGGACCATCTCCACACAGATGAAAATTGATTGAGGTGATAAAAATGTGGTTCTGCAGAAAGTTTCTGAGAATATGTATGAGCAACGTAATAGTTTTATAGTGGATGGAAACATTAAGGACGTTGATACTTAATATCAGAAAGAGATAGCTGAAATTTCTAGGGTGCATAATGAGGAAGGAGGGTTAAGAAAATTTGATACCCACAGAACATATTAAAGGCAAGAAGTACAGAAGAAAACAGTAAATAATGTACGTAATGAGCTTGTGTAAATGAATGGCAAAACAGGGATTAGGAGAGATAACAAAAAGACAAAATTTATTAAGAGCTACAAAACAAGAAGTTGTGGAGAGTCATGAGCATCAATTTTCTGCAGGGTCACAGCACATAGAAGAATATCCTAATATTCGATACTTCAGTCAGCCTAGAGTTGTACAAAATAATATTGCTGTTAAAATTTAATCAAAATTTAATAAAAATTTAATAAAAATTTAATAAAAATTTTAACTGGTGTATTATAAATAAAAGGTATTCTAAAAGTCATTATATGTATCTAGTGAAAGAGTGATAGAGGAAGGCATTGCATAATCAACTTAGTGAGCTTGTTCAAATGGTTAGCAGAACAGAGATTAGGAAATATAGCAAAAAGACAAATTTTACTAAGAGCTACAAAGGTCAGAAAGTTGTGGAGGCTCACCCACGTACAGAATGAACACATACAAAGAAGAGAAGAAGTGTAGTGGTTCATATTTTTTTTCTTTTGCAATTTTGTGGATGTACTAGAGTTTATTTGGAAAATTACCAAAAATTATGTAATTTAGAAATAAGAAACTAGCCAAGCTACCCAGCCCAGGTGTAAATGGCAGCAACTGTATAACTACACCCCCTGTATACAGCAACCCCATTTTAGAAATGACTGTCTACATCCCTGCTTGGATGCATCATCCGTTGTTATGCTAGGCTACTCTACCACCTCCCCTCATCTCATGGTCTATCCTTCACAAGTGTTTGATTGATCATAATAAAGGAATTACATTGATAAACCTTTTTGTGTGGTCATTGCTCAAGGTTAAATTATTTAAATGTTTTAGATATTCAATAAAATTTCCTATGACCATAATAACTTTCAAATAACATGGCATTGTTTGCAAATCTAATGATCAAGGAATGAAGCGTCAGAGATTGATTCAACTGCAAGTGCAAATGCACGAATGCCACCCATCCCCCAAACAACTTTTTCGTATGATTACTGTAAAGCCAGGGTTAATAAGAGGTTCTTTGGGAATTTTTCTCTTTTAATGCTTCAATAATCTTTCAGAAACAATTTTCGCATCAAATGTTGTTCAAATGCCAATTTAGGATGGAATCATACAAAGAAACTATTAGCTAAATGGCAAAAGCCAATTTCGGACGTAGTTTGACACAGATTTTGTCCACTTAACTCAAATAATCTATAACAAACATTCATGCAAGACAATTTGTGCCATATGTAATCTATATGACAAATTTGGAAAGCGTTGGATGAAAAGCCAGACAGTTATGGCTGATAAACAAGCTTTTTTAACAGTTTCTTATGGTTTTATATGTGGGGAAGAGAACAGGATTAAAACCACACTTTCTTATTTTTTGCATGATGGCAAATTTTTTGCGACATGTTTGAAGAAAATTGGATAAAATGAGTAAATTATTCAAGTTTTTATTTTAAGTAGTATGAAAAGTCTGTTTTACTTACAGGTTTTTGCAATTTTTTATGTGAAGCTAATGTCGCAGGAAAACTATCAATCATTCTACATAAACCTCATAACATTAGCTATGTTTTGCATTAAGTGCAATGAACATCAGCTCATCCAGTAAAAATTTTATTCACCTGTAACTTTGCCTTGGTGCTTACAAAATGTCGTACCCACCTTCAGTTTTATTGATTTTTCTTCAAAACATGAAGGGCCAGGAGATTAAAATATAGGTCTTCACTTATTTTACTAAATTTGCATTGTGTGTGTATATTTTCATTGAAATCAGTCATGAAATATGAACATGCATAAATAGCATACACACACACAGACAGACTTCTGTTTTATAGATATAGATATGTAATTGAGTATCAGTATCAAAATTTAATCTTAACTTTCAGCATTGAATCTCCTCTTTATTCCTTTAATATATCTACTTCAAAGGAATTTCAAAAGTAACAGATTACATACATTTAGGACAGGTGTGTTTACTTGACAGAATCTTTTGACCAAATTTAAAAAAATACAGGTAGAATATTCTATTTAATGCTATCAAGTTGTAGCTTGAGTAAATGGATAGCAGAACAGGGTTTGAGAGAAATATCAAAAAGACAAAAATTATTAAGAGCTAGGAGGGTCAGGAAGATGTGAAGGGCCATAACCATCCACGTTCTGAAGAGACATGGCACATAACAGAAGTGGATATTGAGGTCAGAAGAAAGCAGCGCGTAACATACTTGATGAGCCTGAATTATTGGATGGTAAAACAGGTCTTAGGAGATATAACAAAACAAAAAAACATTAAGAGCTAGAACGGTCAGGAAGATGTGGAGAGCCATGACCATCTACATCCTGAATGGACATGGCACATAAAAGAAGAGGATATTAAGGGAAAGAGGGACAGAGGAAAGTAGTGTGTAACATAACTGATGAGCTTGAGTAAATGGATGGTAGAACAGGGTTAGGGAGAAATAACAAAAAGACAAAATTCATTAAGAGCTACAAGGAACAGGAAGATGTGGAGGGCCATGATCGCCTATGTATTGACAGGACACAGCACAAAAAAGAAAGAAGAATATTTTCCACAGATAAATGCTGAAATTTCAATGCAATCTAACTTAGCATATTTCTGCTGACTGAATAACTCCAGAGGAGAGTATCAGTTAATGTTTGCACAGAAAAGTACCCTCTGACTGTTTGCCAATTTACAACTAGTTCTCTAGATAATCAAAATGGCTGGATACTTCTCAGACATACCTTGTATGTTCTTTGAATAAGTGAATATGAAACATGCCAAAAGCACATCCATTGGTTTCTGCTGATTTCATAAAACAATTCAAGAGTAGCTGATTTATCTGTCGGGCATTTTCTATGCCAAGCTATGAATTGAAGTAGTGTTCATATTGTCAATGTGTATCACTTGAGAAGCATATTTATAAGCAAAGCAGGCAATTAGCTTTGATACTCGTATAGCCACATCTGATACCCTAACTCTCTAGATAAACTTTCTCTGAGATGTTCATGTTTAGATAATTAAATCTTGGAAGCTCTAGAAAGGGCAAGAAACACTTTCTCTCATTTGGATGCTCAAATCAACATTTACAGCCTCCAGAGAATTTTTGTGTAAACTGACCAAAGGAAAGAATATTGATAGGTGAAGCCATTTCTACAAAGAAACCTGTAAACCAATCAACTCAATTTCAATTAACTGTGTGATTACAGTATGATTCTTGTAGCTAACACTTCAACTGAAAAGGGATTTCAGACATGATCACATCCAGAATATTGGAAGCTTGTACTGCTGGGCAGTAATAATCTTCTTACGTCAGGCATAGGCCGTATCTACTTACTGTGCAGAAGATCAAAAGGATTTGCATCGGATTATCCTAATCTCATGTTTAACATCTGTATGCATGCAAGTTTAGAGCATAATTTCTTAATGATGTGTGAGTGGTGAGGGCAATGAACTTGAGGTTTTGAGATCTGTGGTCTGCATCTAGATTTTTTGTTTGCTCTGTTTAGTGGCATATAAATTCCTCATGGGTCATATAATGATGAAATTTAATTTTCTTGAGAGCACTAGTAATTTCTCTTACAAAAATGTATTACTAGTAATATTTCTGTTCATTTACAAAAGTGTATTGCTGGTAACTTATTTTACAATGAAAATGTATTGCTGTTATCTCTATTTATAAAAGGCAGGATGTGTGTGTGTGTGTAACTGCAATTTTCAACAGATTTGCAGCAAAATTTACATGCAAGTTTGCGGGAAGGTCAAGACCAACTTTGCATTTCCCAACTCCCATCGATAGTGGAAATAATCAATTTTTTCATGCTTCTACGGTAGCTTTCATGTAGTTTGTGGCCATTTTCTACTGGCCAGTGTGAGAGCCTATAGCTGGCTGCCACAAATAGGCAGGAAAATTCTATTGGCCAGCATGAGAGCCAACAGCTGACTGACACGAATGTTAACTAACATGCTAGCATGCAAAAAAAATTGATAGCTGCATTCGTCACAAGTGGGAAAAATTTAAATCTACTTGGCACTATACTCCAGTTGGTTCATTCGCTTGCTTAAACTCAATGTTGATTCTGATTGAACAGAGCTGGGTTGGGTGTGAAAAAATATTTGTTGTTAACATTCTTTTTTCATTTGTTTTTTCCAGTTGTGAGTCCTTTTTTAAAGCTGATCGTTCACTTACATTTGCACATATTACATATTTTTATTTCAACTTATTCTTAAAAATTATAGAAAACGATGGGTTGACTTTGTGACCTCAAAAGGAGAAGTCACCAAATATTAAACGTAAGGCTTCACTTACTTTTGCAGATCTTAATTTTTAATTAATATTTTTATTCCAGTTTGATAAAATTTTTGGAATGTGGTTGTAATTCATTTAATAAAGGTTTTTCTTAATGAATATATAGTTTAATTAAGATTTGTTGATGATTGTGAAAAAAGAGACAATTATTTTTAGGGGGTTCACTTATTTTTGCACAGCAGTGTATAATTAATGTATTTATTTTTAATCTAATGCCCTATCGTTGAAACAGTGTGCCAACATCTTGGCCTGCACATTCAAGAAAATTTAATAAAAATGTGACGTCTAGTGGGGTTTGAAACAGTGTCTCCTTTTGTAGGAGAAAAGAACATCTTATCCAGTGTGCTTTAGACCACTCAGCCACAGAGAGTGCCACAAACCAGCAAGATTACTGAAAAATGTAGAGACACCAAGTTATTCAAATGGCCAACAGCCTCTCCAAATATTAATTTAATAGGAAATTTGTGGTCTCTCATTAAAAGATATATATATGCAAATGGAAAACAATATTCAAACAAAGATGATGTATGGAAAGCAATAAAAGAAATAAAACTCTGCTAATGTTAAAGTTAAAACCAGTTAAAAGTATTAAAATCAGTGAATGAACTTTAGTTGCTTCAAGTCACTTCATTTTCATCTTCAGATGTTGAAGTGGGAATAGAGCAAATAAAGTAAAGTTCAGCACTGGCAGTCAAGGCTGATATTAGGTTGGTGCAAAAATAATGTCGTTTTCTCACATAAAGTTGAACGTCAAAAACGACATTATTTTTGCACCAACCTAATACATTCCCTATAATCATGGACAAAAGATTATGACATTACTTTGTAGCTTGTAATAAAAAATGACTGCTAAGTGCTACTAATGAGGAGAATTTTATGGCAACAGACAGAATTCCATTTTGAAAACTTGTTGCTAATAAATGGATAATCAAAGTAATTACTACCTATTTCTCCTTCCTCTCCCTCTCTGTCTTTCTCTCAGTGTCTTTCTGCCTCTCTCTATCTATTTATCTCTCTCTCTCCCTCACTTTCTCTCTCTCTCTCTCTATATATATATACACACAGTATAACCCGGATATAAGAGAGACCCGGATATAAGAGAGCCTCATATATAAGAGACCCGGATATAAGAGAGATTTTCTCTGGTCCCAAATTAGAGCCTGTGTTAATGTATATATAATAGACCAAACCCGGATATAATAGACCAAACCCGGATATAAGAGACCACTTCTCCGGTCCCGACAACTCTCTTATATCCGGGTTACACTGTATATATATATATATATATATATATATATATATATATATATATATAGTCATTCACAGACAGACTGTTTCGCTCTATCACAGTTACTCAGTGTGGCTATATGTCCAATTGATTCAAGACGGGAATAAAACCCAACTGATTTGACGTTAGTCAGATATCTTACCCAAGGCCATCATCACACGGCAGATAGGAAGGGAATTTTAATGGTTTTATTTTTTCTATATGAAATACGCCATCAGCTCAGAGAACTCAATTCAAACTTGGAGAGTAATGCTTCAATAGCAGTGGGAGCCACTGCTTTTAAAACCCTCTTTCTTTCAAAAGCTCAACTGGATTTCCGGGAGCATATATATATATATATATATATATATATATATATATATATATATATATAGTTTTTTTGTTTCATTTCGTTGTTGGAAGTGCTATCTGGTGATCTGGCGTCCTTTTAAAAGGACTCTGGTGAAATAAATTATTATAATTGTACCTTAAAGTGGTTTTTCTTTTAAATATATATATATATATATATATATATATATATATATATATATATATATATATATGTATATATGTATATATATATATATATATATTTAAAACATGCACATTTATATGTATTATAACAATAGACATCTGTATTCAATACAAACTTGTGTACATAATATTATCACTTTCTCTCTCTCTCTCTCTATATATATATATATATATATATATATATATGTATATATATATATATATATATATTATGAAATGGCTTAAGTCTAACAATTATTTAATATATTTTCTGTTTATACATAATAATAGATATTTAAGTAAATGTTCTGTTTTCTTAAATATACAGTATTAATTTCATTTACTGGCCTGAATGTTCAAGAAATTTTAAAGAAAATATGTTCCGACAGGAATCAAACCTGTGTCCTATATGGAACTATCAATTGATCCACTATACCACTCAGCGACAGAGAAAGTGTCTGGTTAGCAAAGTTCAAATTACTATGTCTGGTTTAGTCAAAGTTCAAATTACTATAGCAGACAAATCTTTCGATGATCTTTGCCAAACCGATCATATCTGCTAATGAAGCATACTTTAATGTAAACATTGACAACATATTTTCTTAAAATTTCTTGAACATTCAGGAGTAATGACAATAATAATCTAAAAAAAAAGAGACTTTACTTAAAGATCTATTATATTATAAACAGAAAATATAATAAATAATTGTCAGACTTAATCCATTTCATATATATATATATATATATATATATATATATATATATATATATATATATATGGAGGCACGGTGGAGTAATGGATATCGGCTTGGATTGAGGAATCAGAGAGCCAAGTTCGAATTCCAGTCGAATCCATTACATTCACTTACGTGCTAATTACCCTTGGGAAAAGTATGAATCCTCTTCTTCTCCCTCCAGTTATGGGTAAAATAGCAGGACAAACTGGGTTCTATAGCCTTGGATGGCAACTGGTCTAGGAGAAGGACAACTCTGAATTGAAAACCTGCGGAGGGTCATTTGGGAACCTTGTGGCATTTGGTACACCAGGTCTCTGTATTTGTCCCTCAAAAAAGTGTGGATGGTCCTGCACGAGACATTCACCGCTATAATCAAATCTCATGTGCCGGTGTCGGGCTGTCGGTTTCCTGGAAACTGATCTGCTTGACCCTCATACGTCGAATCTCGACGGGAGAGTCGATCATATATATATATATATATATATATATATATATATATATATATGACCATAGTGTTGATCATACTGTTGTATGGCTTAGAATCATTGATCCCATATAACTCCCATATCAATCAGCTGGGTATCTTCCATAAAAGTTGACTCAGTGCAATCTGTGGCTATACATTTGATGATAGGATATCCACTGCTGATCTTCCATACAAAATACAAAAAAATCAGTGGAATTAAGACCTTCCTGATGCAGTCACAAACTCACTGTGCTGGCCATATTGCAAGGATGAATGACTACAGAATAACTAAGGTCCTCATGTATAGGCAGCTTGACAGTGGACAAAGGACAGTTGGACGGCCATGGATCAGGTAGAAAGACAAGCTAAAGAGTAATGTCTCAACTATCAGTGTGCTTCATACCAACTTGTAGCGAGTTGCCTGGGATAAAAATAAGTGGAGATATTTGTGCCAGTGTGATATCAGAAAGTATGAAATCAGTCATAGACAAAAGACAACATTTGAAAGCATCAACAAATATTCCTTCAGCTATGTCTTGAGATCCTTGCTGTTGCACAATATATAGACTTGTATACGGGTCACTAGTGGGATTGAAATATCACATATGGCACAAACATAAAAACTGAATGAGGTTGTAGGATACTCATATGTCAAAACTGACGGGAGAGAGTCCTTATACATATACAGGGTGAGTCAAAATGATGTTAACACTAGTATGCGAGGAATCATTTAATCAGAGTTTACAGAACAGTCTCCACCTGTCCACTAGCGCAATGGAAGCACCAAAACCAGTGATCAACAATACAATTAAATGCCTTCACTGTCCTTCTGATCTTCAATTTCTTTTTTGCTATACACATAGTCATTATCATACTTCATAACCGGAAGTTATAGAATGTAATTGGCCTATATTTCGGTGACTGCTAATAGTTACTCTCAAATGCTGCAAGAGTTTGCGATTGACACTTCCCTGATCTGACACCCTGTGACTTCTCTTGGGGTATGATAAAGGATTGGGTGTATAGCAAAGAAGTTAGATACATCAAAGCAGATGTTTGGGTTTCCTCCTTTTCTCATTTCCCTTAATCTTCCAGTGACCTACCCTACAGTTCAAAAGTTTGAGGAAACCACTGGTAATTTTTTAAATGGGCCAAAAAGTATTTGTTTTGTACTTTAAATAAGAGAAAATTATTATCCATGATTAAAAGAAAATGTGATATGATTTTTATTAGAAATTTTATACTGTAAAAAAAAAAAAAAGTATTTTATAATTAAATTTTGTTCTCATCAAAATTTTGTTCTCATCAAAATATCCTCCTTTAACCTTAATAGCACAAATTTTTGGCATTCATTGCAAAAGTTTCTCAAAGTATATATTTGATAATTGATTCCATTCTTTGTTCAATGACTCTAAGAGCTCTTTTCCATTTTCTTTTCAATCTTCTGTGAAGTTTATGACATGCTAATTCTGGGGGCGTCTTCAAACTTTTGAACGGTAGTGCATATATACTATAAATTTCAGCATACAAGTAGAGTTTTCAAGCCTAAGAAATCTTTCCAAAACTAGGGGTCTCCTTATATAGCAAGTATAAAATGAAAATTTATACCACTGAGTAAACAAGTGGAACAGTACTCCTAAAAATTACTGTAAACAATTTACTGTACCTCCAGGAGGCTACCACAAATATATCCAACTAAAACTTGTGTTTTGTGAACATATTTGGTATATTAACACCGAAATGAATATAAAATAAAAAAATAGTAACAGAAATTCAGTATTCTATTAATGCTACAGCACACATCGTGACTAACAGCTGATACACTAGATGTAAACATTGACCTAAGAACCATTTAATTCTGGTGGCCTTCAGACAACTAAGTTTGGTATACGTGTCATTTGAACAATTTTATGATAGTAATAACAGTTTAATGATACATAATAACAGTTTATTGAATATATAGAATTGGGGATCAGTATATATTGTAGGTATAGGCCTAAATAAGAATGTTGAGTTAAAAAATTGAGGTCAATTTGTATGCCAAGTTGACTTGTGCACCATAATTTATATAATAAGCTGAGTTTTCAATTCTAAAAAAAATCTTTCAAAAACTAGGAGTCGACTACTATATTAAATTTGGCCTTGTGGAGAGGCTGGTAAATATTGTCTAACTGGGATCTGTTGAGTACGACTCAGACTGACATGAGAACTACCAACCTTCCAATAGTAGCACTCACTACTGGATTGACTTGCAATGATCGTGCACATAACTGTTACTTTATTTCTTATTGTACTGGTTTTTACAATAAACCTTTACTTATTTTATCCACCATGTTTGTCAAGTTTATAACATGTATAAACACTGATGCTAGAGTCAGAAAGTCTATTACACCCACAGAAGCGTATTGTAAATGGCCTGAGACTACAGACCTACTGAGTGACATTAATTAGCAAAGGCTGGAGTTAAATAAAATGTAATGTTACATATAAGTCAAATAAAATGTAATGTAACATGAGAGTCTCTTGTTTTTATTAGACCATAAGCTGACTATATTACATTAATAATAAAAAAGAAGATACAAACTCTCAATGATGTCAATTATGAACATGGCCACTGATAACTAACAATTAAATTCATTCTCATCCCTATATATATATATATATATATATATATATATATATATATATATATATATATATTGATATTGATATTGATATAAAAGTTGACACTGAAGTCAACACCAGCAGCAAAAGTCTATTTTATAGTTAAACGTAATCATATGCATATGTCAAGTCTGATGATTGTGTTTAAGCAGGAAACAGATTGGGTGTTTATATTTACATAGACTCTATCTCTCAGATTGAGCACTTTAACTCATAAATATAGTATACCGTAAAACTATATTTTTATCATATTCACACACGCTCACATATATGTGTGTGTGTTTGTATGTGTATTCATCTTAATGTAGTTGTGTATTTATTGGCATGTGCAAGTGATAGAAATTTAATGCAGTTAAGTTTTCCACACTGTACATACTGTCTACTTTTGTGTGAATATATTTATTTTTTATTTTGGTCATGTCTTCAGATACATCATCTTATCATGTTGTCTCCAATTTTGAGTTCTTTCTGATTTTTGATGCCAATATTTTGCATAAGTTTATCTAGAAAAATCCTGGCTTAACAGACACTGGTCTCTCATCCTTTAGATGGTTGCCATAAAGCATGATTTTACCCTTTTTTTTTCTGGATTACATAAGTAATGTCTAACAAGTTTCATCCTACTGAATGTTATCTTCAAGGTCAAGCAAGGATATACAAGTAATAGAATTTTGGGGATTTAGGAAAATCATTATAGTAATTCATGTTGGTAGTGGATATGCACTGCTGATGAGTCCCAAAATAGGATGAAACAGCCATTCAGTGCTTTATATATATATATGTTGTTGTGGTAAGTGTCAGTTACCCTCCTTACTATCATAAATAGAGGGATCCGTTCATGATAAGTAGTCCTGGGTAATTGTCTAGAGAAAAGAAGTTAATACTATTGCAGTGATTTGTCTAGCTGAGTATTTGAATACTACTATCACGACAGACACTGACAAGTTTAGTGTTGTGCCAGACCCCACATCACAACATATGTGTATGTGTGTGAGTGTGAGTACATGGCATTGTCAATGAGGGTGTAAATTAGTTGGTTGTATTTGTGTGAATATGAGTTTTTGCATATGTGTAGAGGCACATATAAATATGTCAGTGCATTTCTGCATGTGTATGCGACTGTGTGTTTTTTGCATACATTTCCATGTGTATGCATGTATCTGCATACATTTGTGTCCATGTGAACACGCAACCACAAACACACATACATACAGAGACACACGTAGACAGACACACATACACAGATATATAAATTTCAAAGTTCACTCTTAAAAATAATAAAGTTTGTTTCTCTGTTTTTCACTTTTCAAACTTTTACCTGAAAATATGCCTCAGAATTTTTATTTTCTTTACCTCAAAAGATGCAAAAAAACTGTAAAGAAATGTATCAGTTTCCGGTAGTAGTTGATACCAAAGTTGATCAGCCAAACTCTGCAAGGGATATGAACCAAAGAAAAATGGTAAGTGATTCTTGCACTTAAAACTTGTAGAAAGAACTGAGATGGAAATGAATAATGTTTAATCAAGTGTGTTATTCTAACGACTGGCATATCCCATGGTGCATGCTGAGACATAAGTAAAACTCAAATATAAATTTATATGTTTGCTTTAATGTATCTCTATATATACAAAAATGTGTAATCATGCATAATCACACACACACATACACACACACACACACACATATATATATGTCTATATGCAGATGTTTATTTGCAAGTAATGTTTTCCTCTGTTATCTGAAAGTAGAGCATTCCTATGAATACTTTCGTTAGGCAATGTAAAAAACTTACCATTAACAGGCATCTCAGGATGGGGGAGTTGCAAGTTAGTTCCTTACTGGGGAAACCATAATTATGTCCTTGTGCCATACTAAGCTAAGCTTAATAAATAACAAATTATATGGAAAAAATATTTTAGCATTTTCTGGCTCCCAAAATAAATTTATATAAGATTTTACCAGGATTTACCTTTACTAGGATTGGGCCTTAGGAAAGTTTTTGGGATTCTCAATGTCTTTATCAGCATATTGCATAATAGAGAGAAGATATTTAAGATCTTTTATCCTGTTTCTGTAATCCTTTGCTTTCTCAGCTTGAATAGGAGTAATACGGCAGATGTCTTCTCCACTATTGTAGATGTGTTTGGGAAGTTTCTTTCTTTTGTCGTTTGTGTCCTGATTAGGACTTCTTTGTCTCTTATTGATTGGAGGGGGGCATTTCAGGTGTGTTAAAGGGTGGTTTAAGGGGTGAAGGACTGAGAGAGTGATAAGGAGTAACATTTTGTCTGAACAGGCTGGGGTCTCTACTGAGAGAAGTGAATGCAAATAAAAAAAACAAACAAATTTAAACTGAAATGTTAAATGCAATCCGTAGCAGTATGCAAAGGTAATGGTAGGTGGTACCACTATATCTTGAGGTCATGGAAATGCCTATATATATATCAAAATTTATTCTGACATCTGGTGAATCATTCAAGCTAACATGAATTATCAAATTTCAAATAGGATTTGATTGTGTGTATTAATTCTGAAATTGTGAAGACATTTAACATCTGTTGATCTATGGTGTCATGTGCATACTTTTAAGACTAATAGTCAACCATATTACTGTTCACCTTGTACAGCAAAATGGCGAACTGCAAAGATCAGAACCAGAGGCATTTGTCATAAAATTAACTGCAGTAAAATGAAAATGGCACTTCAGGAACTAATGTTTTAATCTCTTAGACTATTGTCCCATAAATTAAATGATTACTATTAATTGATTGATTGATTTGTTTTTTATGGTTTGTCAACACTTTGTGGGTTATTTAAAGCCATAATTTATTTTTTTGGATTTAAGAATATTTTTGTGAATGGATATCTTTTAACAGTTTTATTAAAGATAATAATTTAGATGTCGGGGGAGGGAACAGATGTATTTTTACTTTCCCCTAGGGTATTTGTGCATAAGTGAATGCATTAAGAATCTGAATTTGACTCATCTACACTTCTCTAAAATAACAAACATGTGAAACTGATTCAAATGATATCCACATTCAAAGTATGAGGTTGCATATAACTGGTATAACACCAAAATTGTCCAAATCATGTTACAGCATAATTGTCTACCCCACAAAATGTTTAATATCTAAAAAACCACTAAACTAGCAACATATCAATTTCTAATGGATCATGTAATGATGAAATTTAATTTTCTTGAGAGCACTAGCAATTTCTTTTACAAAAATGTATTGCTGGTAATATTTTTGTTCATTTATAAAAATGTATTGCTGGAATTTTTTTATTTTTAAAAAATGTATTGTTGGTGACTTATTTTACTATGAAAATGTATTGCTGGTATTTTTATGATAAAAAAAATGTATTTTTATACTTTAATACTGTTTTGTTTTTGTTCAGAGGTTAACTATTTGCCAATAGCTTGGACCCTAACAGGTGCTACCACCCCAGGTAAGGTTGAACCTTGGAACAACAACAATTAAAAGGTGGTTCCAAACTCCTCAAAGTCTCTCAATCTGAGGTGTTGCTGCTGGATGTAGCTTATCATCATTACCCAGTATGTATGGTAGACAAACAATGACTTTTGACAACTATAGAAGTACCGAAGAAAGTTACTTTTTTGAGTATCTTCTTCTTGAAATATTGTTTCCCTTTAGGACATGGGTGATCATTGCCTTGTGCCATATTTGTATTTAGTCATATAAATATGAAAATAATTGATTTGATCATTCTGTTTGAGAGATGTACAGGACAAAGGAAATAACTTAAGAAGAATTCCTAGAGTTCTGAAGAATTTTGACTCAAGGGAAATACTTATTCTTGATTTTTCAATTCAAACAATGTACAGCCAAGCCAAAATGCAAATGACAGACCCTTGGAGAGTTCCTAGAATTTCAAATCATTTATAATTATACAAATAAAGCTTTGGCAAGAATTTATTTTCAGCAATTTACACAAGATTAGTTAACTTAAGCAGTGTGTATTTGTTGAAACCATTTGAGAATTCTAGGATTATTAAGCATTATTACTTTGGCTCTATCTAAAATACAACAGAAGCAAACTTCTTTTTCTGTTTCTTCTTCTTCTGTTTCTTCTTCTTCATTTATATACATATATATATATATATATATATATATATATATATATATATATATATATATATATATGTGTGTGTGTGTGTGTGTGTGTGTGTATTAATGTTTGTGTGTGTGGGCATAAGGAGGATATATATATATATATATATGTGTGTGTGTTTAAGGATAATATAAGGAATATATATATATATATATATATATATATATATATAAGCAGTATATAAATATACATATATACATACATAAAATTGGACATTGAAGTCAGCCTCCAGAGGCAACTGTCTGTTTCATGCTTAAAAGCAAATTGTCAGGCCATTATAATTATATACTCATATATATATATATATATATATATATGTGTGTGTGTGTGTGTGTGAGTATATATATATATATATATATATATATATATATATATATATATATATATATATATATATATATATATATATATTATTTAGTACATATACATGTACCTACATTTTGGTGTACACCAGCACACGCATACATGCTTGCTTATATCTGGCCATTTCATTTATCTACCCTAAAACTATATATATATATATATATATATATATATATATATATATATATATATATAGCATGTATCAAAAATGCTTTTACAAATTTTTGGAGGTGGGTTCCTCACATCAAAACAAGAACAAACGTTCATATAAACATATGTTTGCAAATCCTTTGTTTTTGAGTTAAGTTTAAAGTTTAAGATGTAGACCTCTGTGTTGAGTGAGGCCCTGTGAAAAGATGAATGGTCGCACAATGTCGCCATCACAAGTCATCAGGCCCAACACCTTCGTAATCACCATTAGATTCGTCCAACTCTTTCCAAATCCTCTGCAGATTGACCCCAAAGTCTCTGAAATGTTTGTATTTAAACTTCTGATGCAAATGCTAAGCAGTACAGTATGACGTTTCTAAATTTCTGGTTGCGTGAATTTTGTAATGTTCCTCTTATTCTTACTGCTCCTACCCAATTGTCCCTACTATAGAATGCAGTCAACAAAATCAAAAACAAACAATGCGCATACACAAAATTAATAATATAAAATACAAAATTTACCCATTGCCCCATATGCATACATACATATATATATATATATATATATATATATATATATATATATATATATATATATATATATATATACATACATATATATATATACATACATATATCTATATCTATATCTATATATATATATATATAAATATAAAAGTGAACATAGAAGTCAACACTTAGAGGCCTCTAAGTGTTGACTTCTATGTTCACTTTTATATTTACACACGCTCTATCTCTGATATTGAGCACTTTATTCCATAAATATAGCACACCTTAAGACTATATTTCTTTATATATATATATATATATATATATATATATATATATGTGTGTGTGTGTGTGTGTGAGTACATATATATATATATATATATATATATATATATATATATATATATACATACATATATATATATATACATACATATATCTATATCTATATCTATATATATATATATATATGTGTGTGTGTGTGTGAGTACATATATATATATATATATATATATATATATATATATATATATATATATATATATATATATCTACATACATTGAGTCTGAGGACCTGTTGATAAGATGAATGGTTGCACAATGTTGCCATCACAAGTCATCATGCCCAACACCTTCGTAATTATCTCATCTAACTCTTTCCAAATCCTCTGCACTGTCCACAGATTGACCCCAAACTCTCTGAAATGTTTGTGTTTAAACTTCTATATATAAAGTCTCTTGGAGGCCAAAATGCATCTGCTAAGATAAGTTTTCCTTTAGTCTTTATTCATTTTTCCCTTTTACAAATACAGTCTATCTGAAATATATATTTATTTATGATGTTATCAGGATACTTCTGTATCAAACAGGAGTTGTTTCTGTATTTTAATATTGTTTTGATATTTAATCATAACTTAATCCTTTGCAATCATATGTATATCATTTTAGGGTTACCTAGGGAGAGGGTTTAGTACTAGTTTAGTACTGATACCTTCTACTATTAGGGTATAACATACAGGGGTATTTTTTAGGGGTTTTTTTGTATTTGGATACAAAAGAAAATAAAACCAGAATTAATTATGAATAATTAAAAGTGAAGAAGAACTCTAATTCAGAAGAGAGAGAAAAAGCAGGAAGTTTAAACAACTACAAGAAAGAGGGGATTTAGAATGATGAATTGAAAAAAAAAAAGAATCAGGAAAAAAAAGGAACTAAAGCTATCCAGCCATGTTTGCAGACTGCTCACTCTCAACCAACATTAAAAGATGACAGCATCGGTCAATAGAAACAGTTTGAAAGTATCATATCCTTTGGATAGTAATGGTTAGTGTCAAGTTTTAAAACCCACACTGGATGGATCTACTTTCTTGGTGACCATCAAATCAATAACCTATCTCTTATAAATGATTTCTGCTCTCTTTACCCTTAATGTTATACATTTATATATTTCTTCTCTCGTTCATCTCTTACATAGACCATTCCTCCTAAAGTTATTAGTTTACCTTCCTTAACTTTTCATTTGTCTTTCTCTGAATAAAGCAAAGTTGTAAAACAGCTGGTCAGGTTTTTATGTCACAGAATCGATTTATCTTCTGCTAATATCCAATGCATACACTCCATTTATCCCTGGACAAAATCAACAGTATCCATAAATGGTACTTAGAATAATGTAGTTTTGGATTAAAAGCAAATAAACTTGATACATGACATCACAAGAAGCTCTCCATGAAAAAGAAATTACTTCTTTTATTTTCAATGTTATCTTGTGTCACCAAAAGAAATCAAGGGAGATAATTCCAGTTACGAATATTCTTATTTGTTCTTATATGATAAAAGTTAAAAGGTAGGTTAGCATTGAAAGATAGAGGTTTTCTTCTTACAATGAAGCACTTTCATAAATTGTTTGCAGATCGGCTGTTATTGATTTAGCATTAAGTAAGTCTTTCACATCTTATTTCTAGTATTCATTTCAAGTTTCACTTTTCCATTTTCATATAATTTTTTGCTACTAGTTTCCACTTTATAGATCTTACAGAATTGTATGTGTTTTTAATTCTAATTTAGTTTCTTCTTTTATTTATTGTGTTCCTGGCATTCTACAACTCACTGTCATTTTTAGCTCTAAGAAATGTTTGTCTCCTTACTGCCCCTCCCAGTACCTGTTCTGTATACCCATTTGCACAAGATCATTAGTTAAGTTTCTCAATGTTTACATTCTTTACCCTCTTGCCTTCAGTGTGTCCTGAGAGTATAAAATTCTCCAAACTCTCTTTCTTCATTATGTTCGCCAGAAATTTCAACTATCTCTGATTCTAAGTACAAGTAATTTTTATCTCCATTTTCCATAAAACCTCCTTGTTGCTCACATTCTCTGTCCGTGGTATTTTCGGTGTCCTTGAAATCCTATCTCTTTTGGTTCAAGTCCTAATTCTTTAACTCAAGTAGAATTGTTCACTTTGACATCCACAGTCTATATGACGAAAACAGCTAAATTTTTTTGTGGCTCTGCACATATACTTCCAGAATACTGCGCCAAAATATCAGGGTCATAAAACTTATCAATCAGAAAGGTTTTTGAAATAGTCATTTCTGAGCCACTAATTCACAATAGAGCCAACTCTGATTCCACCTACAAAGGCATAGTTGCTTAGTTGGCATTGGAGTTGGACACCATGGAGGGAAGTTTAACCAAATGTAACAGATTACATAACCACCCAAGTCATCAGCAGCACCAGCCAGGTGCTTCCATCAACAGCAATGCCTTTGGCCAGTAATGAAACTAGTAGCAGCAGAGGGTAACTCTCAACTACATATGTTTTTTTTTATCACTTCACCCCAAGTAAGGTGGTAATGCCACTAGATTTCGTGGGGGGGGGGTTACAGGGAGTGAAAATGAAAGTGAATGAAAAAACTGAGAATAGGGAAGATTGAGGGAAAGACAAAAAATGAACTGGCTATCTCAACTACTAACTTGGGTTATACCCTGAACAAACTCTCAGTCTCCCATGACTGACATACAATAATCTGAAATGAGCAAATAATCAAACCTTGTAAATCACAGGAAATAAAATCTCTATTACTTATCTTCATTTGTTGTTTTGTCACTTCCACTTTTTTCTTCTTAAGAGTAAGGTTGTTGATACACCCCTTTTCATCTGTGACGAAATTGTCATGGATTCACTGCCATGTAGAAGGAGTGATATTACATAGCAGTTCAGCACTCTTTCCTTTGTTTCTAAGGAAATTTTCCTATTTCTTAATACTTTTTTTAATTTTCTAGAAGGCATCTTTTGCTATTCTAATGCACATTTGCATTTCTCCATTGCATTTTCCACCATTTGTTAAAATACTTCCCACATTGTTAAAACATTTTCTAGAAGATAGAAATAATTTTAGATGTGTGCAATATTCATATTATAAAAGAACTATGACTAACACATACAAGATGAAAATTCATAGTAAAATAATGATATGGTCACATTTTGTACAATAACCATATTTGTATACATTATTTATTCATTAAATGCTCACACCACCAGCAACTGGTGGCTTCTACTATAGCTTAACTGAAACCAAGTATTCTAAATACACCAACATTCTTTTCAGGATTACATTTTTTAATAATGCAACAATCTAGATGGTTCCACCTCTTCCCATATATTTTTAATTCCTCTAGTCACTTTCCTTTGATTTTCATGACTAATTCCAATGCTCCTATCACAACTATTACCAAGTTCAACAACTTCCTCAGCTCTCTTACAAGGCCATGATAAGTATCAATATGTTCAAGGTTAACCCAAGCCCTATGAGTAAAAATGTATTGATGAAAATATTTGGAATCAGTCGTTGGTTGTGCTAGCATAAAGTCACAAGTTATTGTAACTGAGGGTTTGACTGTACCAGTCATGTTAAGCTATTGATCACAGCAGATTTTGTACTACCTCCCAGAAACTGTGGCTGAGATTTGTTCAGCAAAATTGCAGTATCAATTACTGGTGGGCTCTGAGAGTGTTGACAAAACACAAATGTGTCTGAATAGGTGTCTGTAACAGGGATTGACTAACAAGCCCAGGAAAATGGCATACATGGAAATGAATTAGCAAAGTATTACATTATTCTGGGCTCCATTGGAACAGTGAAATCTAGATATTGGCATGAATTCTTCTAACTTTTTTAGCACTCTAATAAGGAAGAATAACATTCACCATCTAAATTTTACCTTTTATCTTCTCTCAAACTTATGTTGGTTTGTACATATGCCATTGATTTCTATGGTAATATGTTAAACATTTGCATACTTTCCATTGGATTCCTGCAGTCAAGATTATTTTTCTAATCTTTCAGAGCTAATTTGCAATTATTAGATGATTATTAACCTCATCTTTCACTTGATATAGTCTGCATTTGTTATTTTGCCTTGTTTTGTCAATATTGGTCTTTTTCTATTTTATTCACCCAAGATGCACTCAAGGAAGAGGGTTACTGAATAGCATTGTATTATGAATATAAAAGAAGGTAAGCATTGTATGTTATGAAGATATGTAGGATAGAAAATGGGACTTGAAAATGTCAGATTGTAGTGATTATGGAAGAATTTCATCAAGTGTTTGTGCCACAAAGCAATGGCTGTTGGGAAGAAGCTTCCTCCTTACCAATGGAATACAAAGAGAATGAGGATGTGTACATAGCAAAGTGTGGCTTTCTCGCCAGAACATTTTTAATGGAAATAGTGATAGATTCGTGGTAGGTTTGCACCATTGGGAAAGGAGTTGTAGGGTGGAAAATAATCAATCACCTACAAGCCTGCAAAGTGAGGACATTTTAAATATAGTTCTTCTTATGGAATTGTTATTTATCATTTCTCAATGAGTTTTGACAAACATCTCTACCCTTACATAGGGGACATTAAGTGACAGCAAGTCACCTCAATACACCATCACACTCTCCAATATTCTTTATCATTATTATTATTATTATTATTATTATTATTATTATTATTTGTACTCTCACACAAGTAGAAACTGATGGTTTTCACTGACAATCAAGTGACAGCTAGTAATCTCAATATACTAACACTCTCTTTAGTATACTTTATTATTAGTATTTATACTCTCACATCAGTAGAAACTGGTGGTTTTCACTTGAGATCAGGTAACAGCAAGTAACCTTAATACACCAGAACTCTCTTTAGTATTCTTTAATATTATTATTGTTATTGTTACTATTACATCAGTAGAAACTAGTGGCTTTTACTAAAGATCAAATGATAGCAAGTCACCTCAATACTCCAGCATTTTCTTTAGTATTCTAACTGCTTTCGGTAAAACTGCTATCTTTATGGTCTCAATAATTGCTTGAATTTCCAGTTTTTCCAACTTTTCAGAACCATTGTAATTTCCCAAATCATATATGATTTTAATGCATAATATAATGACATTAGCTGTGTTATAATAATGTGAATTATGACCTGATTTAAATTCTTCTGAAAAACAAACTGTGTTTACTTTCTAATAACTCTGCATTGCCATTATTTTGAAAACTCTTGGGAAATGCTACCTGGACAAAATTTTAACTACAGAATATTAAACATTATGTGAAGATTCCAAATAGGAAATTTAAATATCCAATTTTAACTATTTACTTTAATTATCTTGCAATGTTAAATACCAAAAGCTATGAAAATCTTTTTTAAAACAGGAATGAAAATTTTTCAAGCACTCACAGACTATAACTGAACATATTTTGTGATTTAAACTATCTTCATGAGAAAATTGACGTACAGAATTTTATTGGTTAGTTTATTAGGTTCGTTCAGTTACTATTTGGGGTTATTTCATTCTTATTCTTCTTTAAAACTGCTCCTTCTCCGTTTTTGCTAAATATTTGGAAAAGGATCAAATCAAATGTAAACTAATGAAATGCTTCTGAAAAAAATCACATATACTTTTAAAGGTTTTAAAACACTCTTAAATTTGTAGGATTATCCCACTTGTCTGCTAAGGTACTTCAGCTAATGACCACTTTGTGACATGAGCAAAAAGTAGTATAAAAGAAAAGTGTGAATGGTCTCTTCATCCACAAGATGCCATAAGAAAAAGATGTACGTCATTTCACACACTCTTGGGGCTTTCATAGTTCCTACCAAACCACATATGCCACATGGCATGGATCATACAATGTTTCATAAAAATGTGCCAAAGTTGATAACTCTACCAAATGGACAATAATCTCTTTTTATATATATGCCTTTTCACACACACACATAAGTATGAAAAACTTTTCTTTGCTGTTTTTATAATGTCTCTGTACATATACTACAAGTCAAAAGTATTTGGCCACCCTCAATTTTTTTTTATTTCTCATCCTAAAAGTGTTATTTTTAATGAAACAAGTTAAGCACCAGAATGGTTTTATTTATTATACTAAATACAAGTTTTCCTTTGTAAATTGACTTTGGTATAATCAGATATCTATTGAAAATTGATTTGAAAACGTTTTTATTCTTCAGTACTGACCATGAATAAGACGTATTCTAAAAGTTACATTATACCACCATTTGAACTCACATTAGACTATATTATGTTGAATTGCTGCTTGTTATATACTACCTGTTCTACCTATGTTGCCAATGTACCTTACCCAGTAGTGAAATCTGTTATTCTTATTTTGTTTAAATTATAACCTAAATTTTGCAACTTTCTTCTAGATCAAAACTTAAAACCTAAATTTTGCAGCTTTCTCCTGGATCAAAACTTTTTTCTCAACAAAATTCACAAAACACATGAACTTACACGTGAACAAAAACAAGAGATGATTACATTAAAAAAAGAAGGGTATTCAAGCAGAGAAATTTAAAAAAAAAAAATAAAAGTTACCAGAATTACAGTGGATTATACTGTTAGGAGACATCAAGAAATGAGACAAAACAAGATGAAAAATAAGGCTGGTAAACCAAAAGCAACAACAAGAGCAGAGGGCAATTTCATCAGAGTCACCAGCTTGTGTGACAGTAGGCTGAGTGCTCCAAACATCACTGCACAACTGAACCAATGTCATGACAAAAAATGTGTCAACATCCACTGTGAGGAGAAGACTCTGTGAAGCTGGCCTATATGGCAGAATTTCTGTCAAGAAACAACTGTTGAGGAATCAAAACAATGTCAAAAGACTCCAGTTGGCCAAGGAACACAAATACTGGACAATAGAGCAACGGAATAAAGTCCTTTGCGCTGACGAATCAAAGTTCAAAACTTTGGTGAAAGAGCTGTAACCCCCTGTATTACACCAACTATAAAGCATGTAGGAGGTTCTTTTATGGTGTGGGGGGCTTTTGCCAATTGCAAAGTCAGGGATTTGCACCAAGTGAAGGGCAAATTGAATCAGACTGGCTATCACAGGATACTGCAGCATCACGTGACCCCCATCTGAAATGTGGGTCAAGGATTTGTACTCATGCAAGATAATGACCCAAAGAATACTAGTAAACTCTGCAAGAGGTACATTAAAAGCAAAGAGAAACAGCATGTCATTCAACTGGTATCTTGGTTGGCAGAATCATTGGGCTTAAATCCCATTGAACTGGTGTAGGATGAACTTGACTGAAAAGTCAGAGCTAAACGATGAACAAGTGTGGCTCACCTCTGGCAACTCTTGCATGGAAAGCTGGGCAGAAATATCTTCAGTCTACCTCCAGTCTTTGGTGAGAAGAATGCAAAGAATCTATGAAGCAGTGATAGCAGCTAAAAGGGATCATTTTAAATGAAAAGTTTAAAAAGTTTTTGTGTTTGTTGGATTCAATTTGCATTTAACGTGGCTCAGGAAAACTTGTATTTAGTATAATAAAATAAAACAACTGTGGTGCTTAACTTGTTTCATTGAAAATAACACTTTTAGGATGAGAAATAAAAAATTTGGTGGGTGGCCATATACTTTTGACTAATATATTTTCTCTCTTCTTGAATGATATTATTCTTTATATAAAAATGTATAGGCAAAATACATTCATGTGTTCAATTTGTTTTGTTTTTTAAACTTCTCACCCTCTTTATCACAATATTTAAACACCCATTCCTATTACAACCTGACAAAACTACAGTGGGGAAAATAAGCATTTCATCCCCTACTGATTTTCTGAGTTTGCGACCTTACAAAAATGGGAACGGTTTATAAGATCGAGGGAGATTGATAGTCAATTGGTGTTTCTTCCATTTTCTTATTATTGTACTAACAGTTGACTCCTTCTCACTTTGCTGCTTGCTAATCATATTCCAGTCTTGTGCAGGGATACAATTTTGTCCCAGATATCCTTAGACAATTCTTTCATCTTGCTCATTGTGGAGAGATTAGATTCTGATTCATTAAAGGATTCTGTGAACAAGTGTCTTTTATACAGATAATGAGTACTTGATTGGGAGTAATAATTGAGGAATAGGACTAGTCTATATGCCTCCTGGTCACATAATCGGTCTGTAGGGCCTGAATCATTGCTGGTTAGTAGGGGATGAAATATTTATTTTTTCAATAAAAAAGAAAGAAATGTTAAAAAAAATTAATATAATGTGATTTTCTAGAATTTTCTATCTCCCACCTACCCTCAAAATTATAGACCATTCCTATTTTTGTAAGGTGGAAAACTCAGAAAATCAGCAGGGGAAGATATACTTATTTTCCCCACTGTATCTTTGATATTAGGTTGGTGCAAAAATAATGACGTAATAATGTCGTTCTTTGATGTATTTTTTAACGTCAAAAAACGACATTATTATGTGATTATTTTTGCACCAACCTAATACAATTCTTTAACACAGATTTTTATTATGTTGGTCATGATATCACAGGCACCCTTCTCGCATAAATATCTATCATTAAATATATACCTCCAGCAAACTGGCAATAATTGCAATTTTATAAATGGTAAAATTGATATATAAACGATGATCCTTTAACAAATCTTATATTTTTCTCATACTGTGTTGTGCAAGACAATTTTTCTTGCCAGAATCTATCTTAAATATTTATATGTCTACCATTCATCCATCTTTTGATTATTGCTACCTTATCTGGTCTTATGCCCCTTCTATATATTTTGAGATTCTTGATAAAATCAAAAGTAGATTCTGCAATATTATTGGTCCTGATCTGGCATCTCAGCTTCAGTCATTTTCCCACCACTATAACATACCTTCCTTATGACTTTTCTATGAATACTTTCATGGTAATTGATATGATGAACTTTTCTCTATAGTACCTAGACTTTATGAATTTAAGCACAGTACTAGATTAACAACAAGGTCTCATCATTTTAGAGTTGAAATGGCTAGACATAAAGTTCTATGCTTCTTCCACACTTCTTGCTTGTGAAACTCTCTTCTGATTTCTTATTTCTCAGGCAAATTCAATCTTCAATAATTAAATGCAATGTCAATCATTATCTACTGTTTTCTTAATTTCTGTTCCTTTTATTGTTTTCTATCCTTAATAGTGTTTTATTTTCATATTCTCTAGCACTCAGTAACACCTTGCATCTAAGTGGCTTTACTGCCTTGCTTGGGGTGAAATTATTTTTTTAAATCTATAAATTATTTTCAGCTTTAAGAATACTTCCCGATACTTCTCACCAAAAAGCATTCACAGTATGATTTCCCAAGTTGAAGTTTCAATGTTTTAGAGAAGAGAATGCATTTATTTTTGCTTTTCTTCTTTTGTCTCAAAGTGCATGCTGTCTTCTTTTCACAGATAATTACGGTAATTCCCATTGCTAAACAAGCATAAAAGCCTGAATCTTTCACACTCAAGTTGATGGAACCAGCAACGGAAAATTTGAAAACAAACAAACTTTATGCAAATTGGTTCCTATTAAACTAGTAGATTCTTTCCTGAGAGAAATAATCTGCAGTCAAGAGACGCATTTAAAGTGTCATGGTTCAACTTTTGTTATATTTCTTTTTGTGAGGAAGAAAAAAATAAATGTAGTTCATGAATATAAAAAGAAAAATTAAAGTCCACTTCTATTATTTACATGATCTCATGAGAGAAGACTTACTCTCCACTCTATACACACTTTTCCACTGACACAACACAAGCCTAATGGTAATTTATCAGTATTTCCATGGCATTTGATCATATCAGTTCTATTCTTTAGTTCCACCAGTTCAGACCTTTAGAGCTAGTACACACCATGCCACTTCCACAGTGAATTGACTTCCTCCATCTTCCAAATGTTAAGAAGAGCATTAGTCTTTAATTCCACCAGTTCAGACACTTACAACTAGGATGCTCCATGCGACTTCAAAAGAGTTAAATGACCCTCGCAATATTTTTTCAACCTCTCTTCCTGATCCTGAGATTTCTCCATTCACAAGATGCACTTTTATAAATCTCTTCTAGTGGTTATAAATTTTATGTCTTTCTTAGGCATTTGCTGTAATGTTTGTTATAAATTCATCTCTACTGACTCCAAATGACTTCCCTAACTCACTTGGAGTTCTTTATTTAAGGCATCTTACCTAGTTCATTTATGTTACTGTGAGTGTGTTATTTATTCCACAACTTTTGAGATATTTTAATTTTTTCTGTTTTTTTTTTTCAGTAGTAAATATTTTATTTTATTTCTTAGCATTCATTCCCACGTCTTTCTGGCGAATTTGCAAAAGTACTGAACGTTGTACTTCTTTCATTCTGAGTCAACCTGTAGTTTTTTCATATGCTTCCATTTACTGGTAATCATACTAGTATGCTCAACGAATTCATTGGGTGTTGATATGTCAAAAATATCAACCAGTCCTTGCATAGATTCTTCCTTTCTTGTGAGACTTTCTTTAATAAACCTTTTCTTTAACTGATTCCAAAATCTTTTTGTGTTCCCATTTTTTTCCTTTTACCATAAATATCATTTTCCAATTTATGACCTTATTATGCCATCTTCCTACATTTCTTCTCCATTTTCATATACTCTGAAAAACACTATTTTGCTGATTTTGAAAAATTTTGTGTCCTTTTTGTTATTTATTCTTATTCTTTTTTGATTGGATAACAACTTGTCAAACATCAATTCTCCCGGTGACATGCTTGCTGGTGCATTGGGACTCAGCATTATCTGTTATACTCTCAAGAATTTTTGTAGTGCTTCTTCCCTCATGTTTTCATTACTTGCTTTTTTCAAAGCTCTCTTAAAAGTACCCACAGAATTTGGCTTGTCAGTTTGACCTTATGTGATATGGTGGGGTAGTAATATGTTCAATCAAGAACATTTTACAAAATTCTTTAAATTCATAATTGTGTACTATTATCTGAGGCTATGGTATTTGGAATGCCGTATCTTGCAAACAGTTTGTGTAAAAAATTCACTGTGGAAGTTGGGTTTTTGCACTTACAAATTTCAGGTAAAGCTATCCACTACCACAAGATAATGTAATTTGTTTACTGGACCTGCAAAATTTATGTGCAGTCTTGACGACAGAATATCTATCTTTGGTCAAGATTGTAATTTCGTGGTAGGTGATTTTGCTACCAGAGCACAACCTCAGCAGGCTTTTACTAATTTTTCAATGTCTTGATCCATTTTGGTCCAGTATACATAGCTTCTCATAAGAGATTTAAATCCTGGAAATTCCCAAATGTCTACTATGAAATTCATTTAATATCTGCTTTTGTAATATGATAGGTATTACTACTCTTTATGTAAACATCAGTCACATAGCAAGTAATCATTCAAGTTTCTAAAAATTGTTTATCTTCCTTACTTTCTTTAAGTTGTTTTTTTTATTTTCGAAATAAACATTGTCTTGTTCTGTTTTTACTTCTGTTTCTTCCAGGGTAGCTGGTAATTTGTATACTACATTGCATAATATATTTTTGATTTCTATTTCACTTTTAATGCTGAAATAACAGCATTCTCAAATGGTTCAATATTTTTTGTTATCAATTTTCATAAACCATCAGTATGTCCTGATGTTTTGGATGATTGGTATTCCATTCTGAAATCGTAATTTAATAAGATGGTAACCCAGCATTGTAATCTAATTGCTGTATGTATAGGAATTATTTTTTAAAAACATAAATTGATAATAGAGGTCTGTAGTCTGTCTGTAAATGAAAACTTTTTCCATATATAAATTTGGGAAATGTTTTCACTGCAAATATTATTGCTAATGCCTTTTTTTCAATCTAGTTGTAGTTTCTTTTATGATGGTAGTAGCAAACATGAATTATGTGTAATAGCTTTTATGTTACTGTCATCAAATTTATGTAGAATTACTGCTCCTGTACCATAGTCACTAGCATCTGAAACCAGTGCAATTTCTGCTTTTGGATTATAGGGAGTTAATAATAAGTCTGATGTTAGTATTTCTTTAATTTCTTTACGTGCCTTCTGACACTTATCAGTCTGGTTCTACTTTCCACCTTCTTTAAAAAAATTGTTCAGTAGAGCTCTCAAATTCTGCATATTAGGTATGTAGAGTTGATACTAGCTTGCTATTCCTAGAAAATTTTGTAACCTAGTAACATTTGTTGAAGAAGGCACATTCTTAATTGCACTTGCTCTTGATGGATCTGGTTGATGACCATTTTTGTCAATGATTTATCCTCAGTACTTGATTTCAGGCAAAAGCAATTCTCACTTTTCCTCACCGAATGTGAACCCATACTTGTATTTTTTCAAAAATTCTTTTCACATGCCTAATATGTTGTTCTTTAGATACACTTTTAATTAACATATCATCCAGATAAGTAACTGTGAAATCTCAATCTGTAAGCGTAGTATCCCTAAATTGTTGATTTATATCTTGAGCCAGTTTTATTTCACTAAATCATTATTAAATTGTCTAACAAAAAAATTTCTTACAATCTAAAAATATTTTCTGGCTTTAAATAAACAGCAAAGCAGAAAAAATGACTGAACAAATGAATTAGAACTAATGATCAGGTTCATTGCTAATTAACTTCAATGATTTGATGCTTTAGATTGATCTGATCATAAGTCTTATGTAGTTTACTTATTATAATTACAATGATGTGCTTTGTTTGGTGCAAGGTCACTAATTGCTGGTGTTCTTAAGAATTCCTCTTTTATTACTTTCCTTTTCTTTGTTTTCTTAATTTTCATTGTTTTCTTTTTTTGTTTGTTTCTTCTTTTTTACTTTCCTTGCTTTTTCTTCTCATATTCTCCTAATGATTACAATGTTGACAATAACAATAAGAAGTAATACTACTAATACTGCACAATAGTAATTATCAATTATTACTTATAATTAGAAATATTGATTCCACTAAGCTTAAATTGATTAATTAATTAATGTTAATTTGACTTCAATTAGTCCTTTTTCCTCAAGAATCATAACAGGATTATATATTGAGCACATTTATATCTCATGGGTCAGGGTATTGGACAACAGCTCTACAATAAACAAAGTATAATTAGAAAGCAATTCCATGGTTTAAACTTGTTCTATCTAATAGAATGTACAGGGAATATTTGTTAAGCCATTATGTGAATTTATTCTGTTTCTTAGTAAAGCTGTTTGATGTCAAGTTGAAAATTATAAAAGAATTTAACAAAATGATGTTGTATGTTCCAATTAATTACCCATTGTTTGTCTTTTTCAACGAAATATGATAGAAAGGAGAAATAGCCAGTGTAGTGTTCTTGCTGTTGACCGTTCAGAGTTTGAAATGAAGAGGGGAACTTACAACACATTCATAAATAAGTATAAAAGATAGTTCCATCATCTGAATTGCATGTGAATTCAGATATGGTATTTGCCACTATATCAGGCATGAAAGAACTTGTGGAATTTTCTGTTTCTTCTATAGTATTTTATTAGTATTTTAGTTAAATTTGTTGTTGTTTCTGTAGTTCTAATAACTGCTGTTGTTGCTGTTGTATTTTTACCACTTGGGCTACTAATTATTTCATATTTAAAGAATTTTTTCCCTTCTTCCTTTTTTTTTAAAAACTTTTTAATTTAAATTTAACTAAAGTAATACAGAAGAAACAGAAAATTCCGCAAGTTCTTTCACTCCTGATATAGTGTCAAATGCCATATCTGAATTCACATACAATTCAAATAATAGAACTATCTTTTGTACTTACTTTACTAAGTGGGAAGACAAAAAAAAAACAAGACTTTTGTTGAGAAAATTAGCACAGGTAGAACATAAAATATACTGTAATTTTGTACTACCAAAAAAATTAAGAGAAATTTGCTTTGAAGAAACAGTAAATATTCAGACTAAAATTTTTAGCATTAAAAGTTTGTTATTCAATACTTGTTGGGAGTGTATGAATCTGATGAAAAAAGATTTTATTACATATGCGGGAATCATTAACGGGGTGGGGGTGAAAGATTCAGATTAAATGAACTGACTCTGGATATGTTTAAAGGGTTAATTTTCATTCACGGGCTAATGGTAAAAAAAAGATGCAGAAATACATGCTAGAATTCTAATGAAACGAACAGAATTAAAAATGATTACTAGAAGAAATAACAGACAAATGTCAAAGAATCCTAAGTCTGAGACACAATACAAGAGAGGTTGAAGAAAAAGAATGTGCATACATACAAACTAAAGAAAAATGTGGAAAAAGAAAAATTAATCCATGTTTTAGATTAAGAAGGCAAAGTGTTATATGTGTGGAAAAGTAAGACCATAAAAAGTCACACTATAAAACTAAAGTAAAGAAAATTTCACACAAAAAATTTCATACACAGTGTTGTGATGGAAAAAATAATTACAGAAAACCAATGAAAATGTGTGCATATGAAAATTAATAATGTAGATGTAAAAATGCAACTCAACACTGGTAGTGATATCCCAATAATCAATGAAGCCACATGAAAAGTAAATGGAAAACCTATATTAAAAATAACTTTGAAAATCGTACATGGCATGTTGAGTGAGGAATTATTTTTTAATCATGAAATAACTTGTAAATTCATTTCATAACAAGAGTGTAAAAAATAACCCTTATGTGTTAAAAATGCTACAAACTTATTATGTACTGACTGGATGGAATTATTTGTGTTGTGGAATTTACCTATAAATATTTATTTAGTCATACTAATTAACTCATAGCTAGAGATAGAAGAGGTTGATCTATACCTTTCCTAATGATATTAATGCATAAGTAAATATAATGAACCCATTAGGAAATGGAACTCAGCTCTCCGATAAACAATTCCAAGTCATTATACATTAAACCACTAACACATCCCAAGTTATATATCACTTGGTATTCCCAAGCAGTCACCTATCTAGGTATTGACCAGGCTTGATTTTGATTATTAACTTTGGTGATTGAACCCATATTTCAACTTGATTTGGCTATAAGCCATTGGTCATTAGTTTGATGTGTGAATCTTTACAAATACTTTATTCTATAAGTAAGTCACTGATCAAAACAGTGTATATAATTAAAAGAGAGGAAAATAAATCATAAAAGAGAAAAGAGAAGTAAAAATTAAAATAATAGTGTGATCTTATACATTTATAGCTAATTGGGTGGGATTACTTTCTGGGCAGTTCCACCGCATCACTCTATCCAGGGCTGGATCAAGGTACTGGCAATTCAGGAAGTCACCGAGAGTGACATCAAGCCAGAGCATAACATCATACTATTATGTCATGGTTTTGGGATCTCCCAAAACTAAAGCTTATAAAAAACATACTTGTGGTCATCTATGACTCAAGATGATTAAATTCTTTAGCTGTTTTGTCAGTAGAAAATGATCTTGTAAAGAAGATAAGTGTAGAAAGGGCCATGAAAAGATTTGCAGATCTAAAGCCTAAAAAATGTTTTAGGTAGGATAATGTTTTCTTTAGCTTATATTGACTTGTATCTTTTAATAAACTCATTATTCTACATTTTCAGTGTGTCTCCTTATGAAAGTTTTTAGAAATTATACCAGTAAGGGTGCTAAAGTTCAGTTTGTCCTGGATGCCAGTAACCCTAGGGCCATCACTGACTCTAAAATGTTTTCAGTGTCCACATTATGATGAATGATCTGCAGAAAGAGAAGTTGATCTCACTAGCAGATATGTCGTGATATTAGATAAAGAGATGCAGAAATTTGGGGTTGGAATATCAGACTGCTCCAGTCTAATCACATGAAATAGTTACTTGTGATGTTGGCAGTGTTGAAATACAGGAATTGTTGTGGCACTTGGTAACAAATGTAAATAGGGTTTATTGGAATAACAAGTCCTATATGCAGCTTAAGCAAAAATAAAAAAATATGCTGGACTGGAAACAAGCAGTTGGTGGGATTTTATTGATGGACAATCATATTTATGGCTGAAAAGACCAAAACAATCAGGCAAGCAAAGTAGAGATAACTTTAGTAGAATCTTGTCAAAGAATACTTTCATTATTTTTCCTGATTATAGACAGTGCTAGAATATATTCTACCAGTGGTGGGACAAATGCACAACTGTTCCAGCATCAAACTCAGAAATTTCACCTCTCTCTCTTTGATCCTTCCTTAGTATCATAATAGAAAAACATAACTGAATTTAGTTTACATATAAATAGTATAGTACCCAACTAAGATTTTTAATGTATCAAAGTCAGGTCTGACTACAGAAAAATATATAATATTAAAGGGTTTTCAGCTTATCTATTGTTTATATTGGTTAATTACTCTTAGTTCTCCTACTGTAAAAAAAACCCAAAAAACTTTGAACTAGATTAGGATGTTTGCTGAATATATATATAGCCAGTTTTTCCAGAGATTAATACATAATTTAAAATAGAATCATATTATCTTATCTGTGGATTTGTAAGTTATATCTCTATCTATAAAAAGCAGGATGTGTGTGTGTGTAATGAATGCACGGCTGCAATTTTCGACAGATTTGCACAAAAATTTACATGCACATGCTCCAAGTTAGCAGGAAGGCCAAGACCGACTTTGCATTTCCCAACTCCCATCAATAGTGGAAATAATCGATTTTTTAATGCTTCTACGGCAGTTTTCATGTAGTTTGCGGCCATTTTCTGCTGGCCAGAGAGAGAGCCTATAGCTGGCTGCCACGAATAGGCAGGAAGATTCTATTGGCCAGCTTGAGAGCCAACAGCTGACTGACATGAATGTTAACTAGCATGCTAGCATGCAAAAAAAATCGATAGCTGCATTCATCACAAGTGGGAAAAATTTAAATCTGCATTTTACTCTAGTTGGCTCATTCGCTTGCTTAAACTCAACGCTGATTCGGATTCCGCAGAACTGGGTTGAGTGTGAAAAAGTATTTGTTGTTAACATTGTTTTTTCATTCTGTTTTTCCAGTTACGAGTCCTTTTTTAAAGCTGATCGTTTTGTGTTCATTTTGTTTAGTTCTTTTTTCGTAGCAGATTTAATGTTTAGTGTAGAGCTTAGAAAAAATTCGCAGTGTGAGATAGGCAAGAAGTAAGGCATGTAGCAACATCAGCACGGCAAAGGGCACTTCTTTAAAGGCAAGGAAGGGCAAAAATATTTTAAGTCAAGTGATAGATATTGCAGTATGAGTCGTACGATTTTTGAATCAAGCACAGGCAATGCCGGGCCATGCTACTAGTTACCAATAAAAGTCTATATAACATGAGTTCTAGAACATAGAACTTCATGAGATTTTAGTGATTAGATAAATAAGATGTTTCAATCAATATAATGTTTGATTAACGATTAACTTGTAACATCCCACTACCACTTCCTTATCAATGTCCAATTTTGCACATTTTTGTGCAAAACTAGTTGATCAGAGAGCCTGCTCAGAGTATATATTTTCAAGGGATATCAGCTTCTAATTGGTCGATAAACACACAAGTGGGCATTGCAATCCACTCACATACAAATATTTTTTCCAGCATGTGACCAAGTCAAGTTTTCCACCATTTGCTGAGATCCTGTCATGTAATTACATTATCTATAAATAACAGACACGAGTTCGCTCATTCTCTTTTACTCCGCCAAATTCCTGCAAAGATGTGATCTTAAGGATTCTCATCTCTAGACCATGCGCGGTCAGACGTTAAAAGCCTATTCACGCATGCATGTACGTACAAACTTTTACAGCCTACATTACAAACATACAGAACATTTCCAAACATGCAACAATAACTTTTCTCTTTGAAATATTCTTCTAAAACTACAGTTTATTCAGCATTTCTCAGCTTTATAATTAATTCAACTTTTGTGAGTTCAGATAAAAATTTATAGTCTAAGAAAGATAACTCCAACAGATCTTGAACTTCTACGCATGTACATCAACGCATACATAAATACAAATATGTTTTTAAAACCATTTTCTTCCTTCTTGTATTTCATGCTTTGTGGTATTTTTACATTTAATATAAATTGTGTGCGCATGTTATTAACGCAGCCGTAAACAAACATCTATCCTTATCAACAAACAGACACCTATTGTCCATTCTTATTATCAGACCACTAGAAACTAATGAAAGAAAGAAAAAAATAAGAACATAATAATTGATTTTAATTTGAGACCTTACAACCCAAAACAAACTTTTCTAATAATCAATTGTCATTGTTATTAGTTGTGTAAAGAATAATGTTGTTAGGTTGGTGCAAAAATAATATCGTTTTTCGACGTATTTTTTAACGTCAAAAAAAAAAAACGACATTATGTTTGCACCAACCTAATATATAAAATAATTCCATTTAAAATCGTTCTTTAAATTTTGATGTGTTAAAAGAAAAACTTAACTTTTTGATTTAATCAATTCACTTTTATTTGACAAGCTGAAAATGGTTTAAGAAAATGATAAAAATTACGTTCTCTTCCCAGAAAATCTGGAAACTTTTCCTATTAACAAGAACTATAACCTTATGAGGTATTGATTTGCATGAAAGGAAAAAAAACTGAGTGAGAAAAGTAACGTGATGAAAAAGAAATTCAGTAAATTGTCAAATAGAATTAGGTCGACTCTGGTTTTATGAAATTGTACAAAAAACACTTGCATTGACTTGAGGAAGAATAAAGATTGAAACACTCTTAGGGAGCTAAACAAAGTGAAATCTGTAGAAAAATGAATAAAAATAAATTTGAATAAAGAAGATAATAACGAGAGATTTGAATTGATTTCTAAAAGATTGTTACTATTTTTAATTGTTTCATGTTGTCAATTGTTTCTCTCTATTGTATTCTCTTTCTTTTGACACAAAAAAAGACGATAGAAAATGGTTACAGCGGTTTTCAATCTCTCACATTAAAAATTGATTGAATGATTGGTCATTCCAAGAACATCCAGGATATACAGCAGAGATTCAAATATTTTCCTTATTTAATTATGAGAGTCAATTTGTTGGATCAATATTTTTATTATTTTGCTTCAAAATAACCTTTGATCATAATGAATAAATTAGAAATAAAGAGAATTACTGCACTGAAAAATTGACCCCAGGTCTCAAAACTAGTATTTCAAACAACAATCTATTGATTAGTCAAGTTATTTTATCCCAAATTACAACCAATACAAGGCTAAAGAGCCACTCAAGTTATAGAGTTTCCATTACAGTTTGTTTAATGGCATATCGACTCCTTATGGGTCATTTAATGTTGAAAATTTAATTTTTCGGGGAGCTTTGGTAATTTTTTTTTTACATTTAATATCTATTGCTGGAATTATTTTTTACTCTTAGGTTGGTGCAAAAATAATGACGTAATAATGTCGTTTTTTGACGTATTTTTTAACGTCAAAAAACGACATTATTACGTCATTATTTTTGCACCAACCTAATATTTTTAGATTGAAAATTTTTACTCTAAAAATGCATTTTTATACTTTCATAGCATTTTGTCTCCAGTCTCAGAGGGTTCACTATTCTTCTACCCACCACAGAGAACCCTCCCTGCCTCTCTTCAGAATGGGTGATGCCCAACTCATCAAGAGCATCTCATTACGCCTGTTTGGTCTCACACTGTCTGCTGACATGAGGTGGAACAAATGCATGGAATCAATAGCTTCAGCTACTGCAAGGAAAGTTGGTTCTCTATGTCAATTTTTTCTTGTCTGAGTCCATCCTTCAAATCTATAAATCAACCATCCTTCCTCACATGGAATATTTCTGTCATATATGGTCTGGTACCCCCGCTGTAAGTCTCAAGGTCCTCGATAAAATCCATAGATGAATATGCAATATGATAGGTCCTGTTCTGGCATCTAGTCTACAGTTGCTTTCTCACAGACATTATATGGCTTCCCTCTCTCTTTTCTATAAGTATTTTCATGGCAATGTTCCTAGAAGTTACTTTTGTTGGTTCCCAGACTGCATGAATTTAAGCAAGCTACTAGGTTGGCATGTCGGTCCCACGCTTTCACTGTAGAAACGGTTAAATGTAACCATTTCTTCTACTCAGACAGCTTTTTCTCTTGTACTTCTCATCTGTGGAATTCTCTTCTTACTTGCTTCCCTGATAACTATAATCTTCAAATATTCAAGTGTAATGTCAATCGACATCTTCTGATACCTTGATCTTGTTCCCCGCCCTTCTCTGTATCCTCTCCCCAAATACGCCTCTTTACTCTTGATCTCTACCCTCTGTAACCCGTTGCATGCTAGTGGCACTCCCACATCGCTTGGGGTGAAATGCTTAAAAAAAATATCAACTCCTTATGGGTCATTTTATGTTCAAACTTTAATTTTCTTCGGAGCTTTGGTAATTTTTTTTACTGTTAATATCTATCGCTGAAAATTTTTTTACTATTTTTAAAATCTATAGCTGGAATTTTTTACTATTTTAAAAATCTATTGGTTGAAATTTTTACTATTTTAAAAATCTATTGGTTGAAATTTTTACTATTTTAAAAATCTATTGGTTGAAATTTTTACTATTTTAAAAATCTATTGGTTGAAATTTTTACTATTTTAAAAATCTATTGGTTGAAATTTTTACTATTTTAAAAATCTATTGGTTGAAATTTTTACTATTTTAAAAATCTATTGGTTGAAATTTTTACTATTTTAAAAATCTATTGGTTGAAATTTTACTATTTTAAAAATCTATTGGTTGAAATTTTTACTATTTTAAAAATCTATTGGTTGAAATTTTTACTATTTTAAAAATCTATTGGTTGAAATTTTTACTATTTTAAAAATCTATTGGTTGAAATTTTTACTATTTTAAAAATCTATTGGTTGAAATTTTTACTATTTTAAAAATCTATTGGTTGAAATTTTTACTCTAAAAATACATTTTTATACTTTCATAGTGTTTCGGAAGGTTCACTTTTTGCCCATAGCTGGGGACTCTAATAGGTGCTACTACCCTGGATTAGGGTGGGCCTAGTAACAATAGCAATTAAGAGGTGGTTTCACACTCCTTAAAAGCTCCACTCTCCTGATCAGAGGCCTTGCTGTCGGATGTAGTTTATCATCATACCCAGGATGTATAGAGTTTCAATAGTGATGCTGAAAGAGATGCATGATAAGGATGGAAGGGAAAATGAAAGGAAATGCAGATTACTTAATTGATCTTTTTGATGTTTTGAATAGTTTGAATTTTTTTTGTCTTTTTTAATAATCAAGAGCATGTTTTGAAAAAAAGATATTGATTTTTAACTTTAGAAATTAGCTTAAAGATTAAATTTTTGCTGGACACCCAGAATTTATGCATGGTCTTTTACAGCATATCTATGCTTAAGATGTTCTATCATCCACCAACAGCATTAACAAAAATGCAGTAGTTTGTTTTCAGGTGTTCAAATATCATACAATGTATTGAGAAAAGTATATTATTAATCTCACTCAGGTTTGAGGTAAGGTTAAAAAAAATTAATTATTTTACCAAGGTGGCCCTAATTGAGGTACAAAGGCTACAATGTCATTCTACACTGCTATGCAGAAGTTTTGGGCCACCTTGGTAAAATAATTAATTTTTTTAACCTTACTCCAAAACTTAAAGTAAAGTGTAGTAAGACAGGCTCTCATGGATCAGGAATGTAAGTTCAAATCTTGTCAGATGTTGCTACCTAAAAAAAGCAACAAAAATAAGATGAAAGACAAGTCAAAAATGAATAATAATGCTTTACTTAAGAAATTCAGACAACTATTTCTTTGTCATTTAAATTGAATTTTTATGTGTTTCATAGATAGAATATTGACACCATATCTTGCTTTATCCCTACTTATCAATCCTCCTATGAGGCAGTACATGTTGGACAATTGCCTCAATGATGAAGAGGACACATGTAGCAACAGACATGTAGTTCTGTAGAAAGATAGTGACAATAACATGGTGCGAGCATGTATGCAACAAGGAAGTTTAAAGTAAAATGGAAACAAAAAAGATATTTTTGACAAATTACCCACATTTCAATGAATATTTTGGCATGAAAGAAAACCTGAAAATACGAAATTTTTCAACAAATAGACAATATCACATACAGCAATAAAAAGATGCACATTGGATTTCCAAGTATGAGTAATAAAAGAAAAATAAATTAATTTAATTTTGCATTACTATATATCAGCATTGGCACAGAGCCGTCATACTTAAATTCAAGAAAGTAAGCACAATTTTTATATTTCTGAGTATTTATTCATGCACAAATGTATTTGTGAAAAAATATCTTTGTCAATTAATCTATCTAAATATATGCATTCACATCAATAAACCAATGCCAACATATCTGGTAAATCTACAAGTCTGAAAATGAGAGAATATTTGTGACTAAAAAGAATGAATTAGAACTGCCAAATTTTCTTTACTCTTCAAGGAAATTTTTCTATATTTTATGGGGCATTTGTGTTATTTCTAAAGTAAGGTATAATTTTGTAATGATTTTAGTTTCTAAGACGTATATTGAATGTAAAAAAGGCATTTATTTTTCAAACTATGGTCTCAGACTTGGTTCTTGGGTTATCTATATTTATGAAGTTTAATGGACATTTCACATTGTCTATGTATGTGTATATGTGCATTTGTACAACCATATATGATTGTACATATATATATATATATATATATATATATATATATATATATATATATATAAGAGTGAGAGAGATACGAGGTCTGATCAAAAAGTATTTGAACTGTTGCTATGGTAGTGGAGCTATAGTACAATGAGTAAACCCACTCAGCTCAGATAGACTTTGAACTCTGTTGTGTATGTACATTAAATTAAAGTATTGTCACTCATTTCTATTGTTTATAGCAGTTGTTTGGAAGGAAAGTGTATAGAGTGTAGCCATTTCACCACACAATAGAGGTTCAGTGACCATGACTTGTGCAGCAATTTTGAGCCAAGGACAACATTCCTCAGGTCTGACAAGGACCATATTCCCCAGATCTCACACCTTGAGATTTTTTCCTCTTAAAAAATCAAATCCCATTTGAAAGAGACCAGATTTCAAGGTTATCTAAAAGAAAATCAATGACACAGCTGATCACTATCCTGAAATAGGAGCTTCAGCTTTCCATCAAAGGAAATGATGCTGGATAAAGTGCGAGGCTTCAGAAGCAGATTACTCTGAAGGAGATTAAATAGCAAATTGATATGTGTTGTAGTTTTCTTTTTATAGCAGCAGCTGTGATATTCAGAGCATATGGGTTTAAATTGCATTAAATAATCCACAAATTCATTGTTTTTTTTTTCCATTTACTTTGTACGTAAGGCTATACTTTAGAGCAACTATGTTCTGCCACCAATTGTTAATTAATCTTACAACTCTTATGTTCCTAACTCAATAGTGTTTTATCTCATTCCCTTATAGTAATCTCATTTATAGCAATTTCATATCACAGGGAATAACTCCACTTATCCCAACAGTGTCACAGTTAATGACCCAAAAAGAGAAACTGACTTAGGTATAAACGTCCTTAGAAAATGTATGAATCCATCTCTTCTTTTTCCAGCTATGGGTTAAATAGCAGGGTTGACTGGGTTATGTTGCCTTGAAATAGCAGCTATCTTAGAAAAAGGAAAACTATGAATTCAAAATCAGATTTAACAGGTATAGACTATGTCAGGCTATCCACTGCTACTATGGCTAGAGTACATGTGTTGCCCCTGTAACCCTAATGATTTATGGGACATGTACAGTAATATTTAGATGAGTGGGTAGTGTAGCAATTAGCAACTCAAAAAGCAAAATCAGCATTTTTGACTCCCAAAATAAATAATCTCTTCAATTTTCTTAGAGAACCCATTTTGCTATCAATCAGCATGCTAATCTCCAGGAGAGTGACTCCTTGCATCTTCTTCCACTGAAATAGGAAAGATTATACTGAATCAATCACTAGGTCTGATGATAGGAAAGTTGATTTTTCTTGTTAGAATCTATCTTACACATTTATAAGTCTAAAATTCATCACTGCATTTAATATTGCTACTGCATCTAGTCTGGTGCTCTTGCTATATACGAGGGTCATTCAATAAATAAGGTGAATTTTTCGGTATAAGGACTTCTAATACAGATAGAAGCTTACTTGTTTTTTTATTTTTCAATGTAGTCTCCCAGCACTGTCACACGCTTTTCCCATCTGTACACAAACTTCCATATTTCCTCAGCGTAAAAATCTTTGGACTGATGTCTCAGCCAGTCGCTCACAACACTTTTGACTTCATTGTCACTTTTAAACTTCATGCCTCTTGTGAATGCTTTCAAGGGACCAGACATGTGAATGTCTGAAGGAGCAAGGTCTGGGCTGTAAGGGCGATGAGGGAGCAGTTCCCAGCCAAGCTCGTTGATAGTCTGCACCATTTGGGCTGCTGTGTGAGGCCTTGCATTGTCATGATGCAAGATGACTCCTTCTGACTGATGACCCCTGCATTTGTTCTTTTTGTCTTTCTTGACCTGCCACAGCAGTTCACAGTAGTTCTTCTGTCAGACTGAATGAGGTCATTGACTGATTCGATCACCTCAGGAGACCTCATTTCTGTAGGCCTCCCAGGCCTGTCTTCATCCTCAACACTGCTCCGTTCTTCTTTAAACAATTTAGCCCACTTGTAGACATATTTTGGCTGAAACATGTGGCACCATACACAGTTGACATTCTCCTATATATTTCAACTGGTTTGCACCCTTCAACAACCAAAAACTTGATAACTGACCAGTGTTCAATCCTGGTGCATGCTTCTTAGTCAGCCATCTTTGTTAATCACCAAAACTCTCAAAGTTTTTTTTTTAATCTGCAAAAGAATTTAACTCAATGTGAAAAAGAGGTAAAACAAAAAAAAAAATAAATAAAAAAGTAAGGTTCTATCTGTATTAGAAGTCCTTATACCAAAAAATTCACCTTATTTATTGAATGACCCTTGTATTTAGAGATTCTTGTTAAAAAAAGATTGGGCAATGTTATTGGTCCTGACCTGGCATCTCAGCTTCAGTCACTTTTTCACAGTCATAATGTAGCTTCTCTGTGTCTTTTCTAGAAATGTTTTCATGGTAAATATTCTGATGAACACTAGACTCTACTAATTCAAGCACAGTACTAGATTGGTGGCAAGGTCTCATTTCCAGTTGAAAATGCTAGATGTAACCATCGGTTCTATATTAGTAGCTTTTCCATCACTCTTTTCACTTGTAGAACTCTCTTCTGGCTTTTTGCTTTCCAGTCAACTTTGATTTTCAAAAATTTAAATGCAATCTCAATCATTATCTTCTGTCTTCTTAATTCCTGTTCTTTTGTTATTCTCTTTCCTTAATAATGATTTTTTCTCATATTTTTTCATACTCAGTAACCTCTTTTCATCTTAGAGGCTTTATTGCCTTTCTAGATGTGAAATGATTTAAAAAAAAAAACAAACAAATACAATTGGGAAAAACACATCACCTCCCTGACCCTCACTAGCTATGTTTTAAATTGACTGGGTTTGCTTCCTTTGGGGTGCCAGCCAGTCAAGAAGAAGGAAAACACTGAATTCAAAACTTGCCTAAGAAGGGATGGACTTCATCTATCTATACTGACGTAGATGCAACCCTGTTGTTAGGGTTGCAGTATATGACATGCGTCGACAACACTAATGTAGTTTTGGGGACTCCTGCACCATGTTCCGATGCACCAGTAGTGTAATGTTTAGCAATTTGGAAAGTGAAATTAGGAAAGTATGACTTTATCTCTTCTCCCCCCAGCTATAGAGTAAATAGCAGGAAGAACTGGGATTGCTTGCATTGAGGTGGCAACCAGCTTAGGAGAAGGAAAACTCTGAATTTAAAACTAACTTGAAGTTTGGGTGTCAAAACCAGTGGTTCCCAAATGGTGTGGTATGCCGCATACAAGCAGAAGAAGAGGATAGCAGGTGTGGCAGAATGATTGAAAAGACAATCAAAGATTTAGAAACAATTTTTAAAAATTCACATGCTAAAACAAATATGATTTTGAATTTAAAATATTATTATGGATTACTTGTAATTGCATGCATGAGTCCCAATATAAATAGTTATAAATAATTATTGACTGATTTTATCATTGTGATGTTTTTGCATTATATCAAGTATTAAGAATATAGTAACTAGGCTCCTCAAATTGAAATAGAGAGTTATCAATGATAATTTTCTGATTTCAAATCTGTGGTTATCTCCCTTTAATACTCTCTCTGTTTTTATTTCTAAATGTACTTTTTATCACATAAAATTTGATGAGCTATGAGCAAATTTTTATTCCGAAAATGTGCCCCAGAGAAAAAAATGTTTGAGAACCATTCCTCTAGATGCACCACCACGAATATAGCTTCAGTACATGTGCCACTACAACCCTAAAGTGTTATGGAATTCATGATGTTTTGACAAATAAATTAATAAATTCCTCTTGTAAAACTTGAATATTAATACATCTTCATTTCAAAACTATAGCTACTTTCCTTGCTTTAACTCCAGTGTTTTTAAAGGCCATCATAGAGTCGGACTAATGCTGAACTAAAATGAAAAAGAAAAAAACAGTTTTTGATTAATGTTCATTGTTTTTATTCGATTGTAAACTAATCATGTAACAAAAAAAAATTCTTGTTGAGAAAACTTTAAAAATTTAGCCATAAATTTTGATTTATTTTATGTGTATTTGTGAATTTAAATTTATTTTTGAAAACAATTATCACATTTTTATGTGGATTTTATGGTCCATTTTTTTGTTAGTAAAAGCATGGGTAGTTAATAAATTAAAGAATTTTCATACTTTCTCCAAAGAACTCTGAAGAGTAAGCCATAAAAAATATTTTAGAGAAACTAAACAATATGGTAAAAACACTCACTGTTACATTCTTGCATGCATCTCTGCTTGAAAAGGAATTAATCATGTTTTTTTAAATCAGTATCACTCCATGCATGGCAGAAAAGCCGCTAAGACACAAGGGGGTTACTGGGTATGGAAGAATTAGGAACAGAAACATTAATAATGAGCGGGAAGAGAAAAGGGCAATCAAATGGACAGTAGATGCCGATTGACATTCCATTTAATTTTTTCCAGCTTAAAGTTGTCTGGAAAGAATGGAGGCAGAAGGGAGTTTCACAAGCAAGTGGTATGAGAAAAGAAACTGTTAGCATAGAATTTACAGCTACACCTAGCCAGGTCAACTGTAAAAAATTATCAAAAAACTGTTTTACACACACACACACACACATATGTATATAAAATATCATACATCGTACATTGTGTACTGGGGCTAAATTTTTGTTTGTTTATTTAGCAGCATATCAAAACCTTATGGGTTATTTCATGCTGAAATTCATTTTTCTTGGAAGCATTAATAGTTTCTTTTACAAAAATGTATTGCTGGTAACTTTTTTTTTCTTTACAGAAATGTTTGCTGGTAATATTTTTAACTATAAAAATATATTGCTTATATTTTTACTATAAAAAATGTTAAACATTCATAGTGTTTTGATCTGAGCTTGAGAGTTAACTATTTGCCCATACCTGGGACCCTATCAGTTGTTACCACTCTGAGTCAGAGTGGATCTGGGAACAATAGAAATTAAGGGGTGGTTCTATGCTCCTTAAAACCCCCAACCTTACTGCTGGATGTAGTTTATCGTCATACCCAGGAAAATAGGTGCTATTAAAATAGTTCTCAAAGTATAATAACAAGGCTATATATCAATATTTAAATTAAGCAAGGGTCAGTTTTCAATCTGCAATTGAAAATTACATTGTGAATGAAATTCAGAGTTGTGTTACTGGTTAGGAAAAAAATGTATATATATCAATATATATATATATTGTCATCCACAGACAGAGAGTTTCGTTGTATCACAACTCTTCAGTGCGACTAGATATCCGGTTGCCTCTAGCTAGGATAAAAACAAGGCTGAATTGGCATCAGTTGAAGATTCTACTCGTAAGCCATTGGCACATGGCAGGAATGAAGGTGAATTTAAGTGTATTTATTTTTAGATAAACACACAGTGACTGAGAGAACTCAATTTGCTTTACTGAAGAGTCTTGCATTATTAGCAATAATAGGCACTGTTTACAAACTCACACTTTCACTCCAGAGAACTCAACCAAAATAAATTTTTCAGGAGCATATATATTGTCATCCACAAACAGACTGGTTCGCTGTATCACAGCTCATCAGTGTGTCTATATATCTAGTTGCTTCTAGCTAGAATCGAAACCTGTCTGAATTGGCATCAGTCAGTTTAGCAAGAAGATAGATTAAAATATAAATTCAAGATTTTTTTGTATATATATATATATATATATATATATATATATATATATATATATAGAGAGAGAGAGAGAGAGAGAGGGTGTGAGGGTAAATTGTCGCTATTTTGTATTTTGAAGTTTACACACCATCTTTGAGAAAAAAAAACCCACCATAATGCAATTCACTCTGCCAGGAATTTGGAATTGATATTCTCTAATGCTTGACATTTGCCCTGGAAGCTCCATTACGAACATTTCAGAGTATTTTGGTGCAAATGATTCGGAAAGAGTTATATGAATCTAATGGTGATTAAAAAGGTATAACAGCTTGAAAAACTCACTCTTATTGTTCTGAAAAGAACTCCTGAATTTGTTTGTAAGGGATTCAGACTTAACATGGAGGGCTACATCAAGAGTCTTGAGGAGGTAATGTTGTCCTAGGTGGCTGCTGGAAGATCTTATGTCTAGCTACAGGACTCTGCACCATGGCATACAAACAGGAGAACTTTGTCATGGTTGTCCAACAAATTCTGCAACCACATCAGCCCTTACATCTGCCCACCTAACTCCCCAGACTTCAACTATCCTTGATTATTATGTGTTGGGTGCAGTTGATTGAGAGATCAACAAAATTCCTTGCAACATCAAAGATGAACTGAAGGCACGGTTTATGGCAGCATTCAACAAATTAAACAGAGAGACCATCCATAAGAGTTGCAGAAGATTTTGAAAATTCTGGAGGCAAATGGCAATTTTATTGAATAAATTCAGTCTTTAGTATTTCATGATATCTTTGTATAATTCTGGTGAATATATTAAAATGAGATGTCAGTGATATTGTGATTTTTACATAATTTAGATGACAATTTATCCGTCGCGCTCTTTATGCACAGATACATTCATGTCTATACATGAATATATGTGCATGTGTGTGTGCATGTGTGTGTATGTGTGTGTGTGCATTGTGATATAGTAAAATAACACAAATGGAGACCCATAAATAATAAGGTTCATTGAAAATATTTTTCAAAAGTCTTAAATCAAAATCTTATCTATACCCTTCATATATATTTTATATATATATATATATATATATATATATATATATATATATATATATTACTAAATATACCTTCATATACCTTCATATGTATATATATATATATATATATATGGTGGTGGACTTTCCTGCTGTATTTTGACATATGAGGCTCAAGCAAACAGTACATATGATTAGATTATAGGGGTAAAGGCTTTGTGCAGATCCAACCATATTTTTTGAAGGGCCCAATAAAGAGACCTGTTGCACTACATGCCACAAGGTCCTTAAATGACCCTCCACAGGTTTTGAATTCAGAGTTGTTCTTCTCCTAGACCAGTTGCCATCTAAGGCTATAGAATCCAGTCTTTCCTGCTATTTACTCATAGCTGCAGGAAGTAGAAGAGAATTAATACCTTTCTCAAGCTTGTAAATGAATGCAATGGATTCGATTGGAATTCGAACTTGCCTCTCTGATTCTCAATCTGAGCCACTATCCACTACTCATATATATATATCTGCATCACAATCCCCCTTTGACTTGTCAAAGGGGTAATGTGGAATTCTTCATTTTTTGTCAGGTTCTTTTGTGCATTTAGGTGTCTTTGTGGTAATGCATTTTTGTTGTTCATTAGGAATTCAGCTAGATATAAAAAATAAAGAAAATTATAAGAAAATTCTAAAATTTCTTAAACCCCCAGCACCCCTCCTTCATGTGCACGTGTAGTCAAACAAATTTAGTCTGAAGTCCAGAAGGACGAAACATATCACAAATACATTTTATCAACTTTGTCATTTATATATATGAATTCACGCAGATGTGCTTATATACATCTAAAAATATCTTTGTTTATCTGTTTTGTATGTATGTATGAATGATAGTATGTATGAATGATAGTATGTATGAATGATAGTATGTATGAATGATAGTGTCCCCAATTATAAGATGAAAGAAATAAGCTGTGAAAATGCAATCGAATTATGTAAATGAAATATTCTTTATTCATTGCTTCTTAATAAAAAGAAAATAAAGATATACCGTAGACCATTATAAAAAGGTGCCTGTTGTACTTGTTAGTCACTCCATGAAAGATTAGTGTTAAAAGTGAAACTTTAGTGTGTGTTTAAAATAGATGAGTCTCGTTAAATATCGATTAACTTGCAAATTAAGTAAACTTGAATTCTTTAACAATTTTGTCAAAAGTTTTTGTACTTCTTTGAACAGTTAACAATTTCTTTCAAAGCAATCCAAATATTCCAGTAATAAATGCTGAAATACCATTAATACCTTTAATACCTTTAATACCATTAATACCTTTAATACCTTTAATACCATTAATACCTTTAATACCTTTAATACCATTAATACCTTTAATACCTTTAATACCATTAATGCCATTAATACCTTTAATACCATTAATACCTTTAATACCATTAATACCTTTAATACCTTTAATACCATTAATGCCATTAATACCTTTAATACCTTTAATACCATTAATACCATTAATACCTTTAATACCTTTAATACCATTAATGCCATTAATACCTTTAATACCTTTAATACCATTAATACCTTTAATACCATTAATACCTTTAATACCTTTAATACCATTAATGCCATTAATACCTTTAATACCATTAATACCTTTAATACTTTTAATACCATTAATACCATTAATACCTTTAATACCATTAATACATTTAATACCATTAATACCATTAATACATTTAATACCATTAATACCTTTAATACCTTTAATACCATTAATACCTTTAATACCATTAATACCTTTAATACCTTTAATACCATTAATACCTTTAATACCATTAATACCTTTAATACCGTTAATACCATTAATACCTTTAATACCATTAATACCTTTAATACCTTTAATACCATTAATACCATTAATACCTTTAATACCATTAATACCATTAATGCCATTAATACCTTTAATACCATTAATACCTTTAATACCTTTAATACCATTAATACCTTTAATACCATTAATACCTTTAATACCTTTAATACCATTAATACCATTAATACCATTAATACCTTTAATACCATTAATACCTTTAATACCTTTAATACCATTAATACATTTAATACCATTAATACCTTTAATACCTTTAATACCATTAATGCCGTTAATACCTTTAATACCTTTAATACCATTAATACCTTTAATACCATTAATGCCATTAATACCTTTAATACCATTAATACCTTTAATACCTTTAATACCATTAATACATTTAATACCATTAATACCTTTAATACCTTTAATACCATTAATGCCGTTAATACCTTTAATACCTTTAATACCATTAATACCTTTAATACCATTAATGCCATTAATACCTTTAATACCATTAATACCTTTAATACCATTAATACCTTTAATACCTTTAATACCATTAATGCCATTAATACCTTTAATACCATTAATGCCATTAATACCTTTAATACCATTAATACCTTTAATACCATTAATACCTTTAATACCTTTAATACCATTAATACCATTAATACCTTTAATACCTTTAATACCATTAATACCTTTAATACCTTTAATACCATTAATACCTTTAATACCTTTAAACACTGACAATAAATAAAATACTGGTTTGGGTAACAGATATTCTGTGTTACTTTTCAGCATCTTCAGCAAGTATTACAATACTCATATCATCACACTGTCTCTGAGCTTCAGATAACGATTCTTCCTTTATGAGCTGTGTCCCTTTCAGGATGTGAACGATTATAGCTCCAATCCTCCCCCCTCTCAGAAATATTTGTCTTTTTACCGCCACACCAGCCACAGTTCTGTCATCAATTTACACAGGCTTCATAAAATACACCTACTCACTGTTCCTCTTGCCTTCAATGTGTGTTATATTTTACAAGCATTCTTTTCTCAGAAACTTCAGCTGTTCGCTTTCTAATTATAAGTAATTTGTTTCCATTTTTTTAAAAAACTTTCTCGTTGTCCATCCATGATATTATCAGCATTCTTCTCACATGTTTATTGTCTTGTTTCTATTTACCTACAAGTTGTCTAGCATTCCCCGTTATACAGAAGGATCGATATTATATAGAAGCTTAGGCACAGAATGAGAAATTGGAGAGTTGAGATCAAATTTCAATCAAGCTCATTACATTCACTTATGCCAAATACACTTCAAAAAGGCATGAATCCATCCCCTCCCCTATATATGGGTTAAACATAAAACTTGCATCAGGAAATATTCTTATTATTAAATTAGATATTGTTAATGCAATATTTACTCACAAAAAATAATTATTCATGCACACCAAAAATACGTTTTGGCTTTAAATAACCCACAAAGGGTTGATAGTCCATAAAAACACTAATCAATCAATCAATAAATCAACCTAGCAGTCCAGCAATCTTTTATTTGTTTTTAATGAAATTTCCTGTTTCATAATGTTTTCTTTAGCTTTTGGAAGGCAAAGGAGTCCTCAGAAATTTATTAATTAGTTGGTTAATTACATGGGTTGTGTTATAATAATAATAATAATAATAATAATAATGACTATTATTATTATTATTATTATTATAGTATATTTATATAAGTGCAGTATATTTTACTTTTTAAAAAAAAATGGTAGATTATGTAAGCAACATATTGAGATAACTGACGACTTAGTTTCTGATTGTCCAATCATGACTACAAAGAAATATAAAGGTCCATTTGATAAGATTAGGCAGTATATTTATTGTGAGATTTGTAAATATGTTGAAAAATCATATAAACATTCCCATGAAGTAATGATAAAGAGCCGTGATGTTACTTTTCTTTGGGACTTTACCATTCATAGTAGCAGATGTATAAAAGTATATTGACAATACTGAGGGATTAAAGACTTCTTCTATATGCCAAAACCCTTCAGGACATGCGGGAACTTGACTTCTCTAAAATTTGCTATCACTTTTAAATCAAAAAGTATGATTTTATGACGTTAGATGACCATCATCAGACAATCATCGTGCATGTTACACATAACCTATCAATAATACTTTGATATTGGCAGCAATAATCAATTGCCCATCTAGGAGAAAGATGGGCTTAGTTTGACACAGTGTAAAGCCAGCCATGTCAGATGGCAGAGTCTTCATGACAGAGATATTTCGTTTTAAGCATTTCCCTGCAAGCAAGACGATAATGTCACTAAGATTCAATACTGAAATTGAAAGAAATTGCGAAGAAATTAGTGAGGAGAGATGGCAATAAAATAACATAATTTAGAAAGATAGAAGATGGTGATTGACATAGAATTTAAATTTTTGAAGATTGTAAATTATAATCATGATCTTCATTTAACCTCCCTGTAGTTGGTCGGAACTCCATTAACAATCCCTTACCACACCGCTTGACATTGTTGTTCCCAGGTCCCCAATATCCAACCCTATGTCCTGAGTCATGGTGTCTGGGATAGTCAACTTTTGTGAGAAGACATCTCCAGAAGGATGCCATAAAAGTAAGGATGATACAACCTCCCCATCCGCTCGGTGACAGTGGATGACAAACTGCAATAGGTTTTTTTTTAGCTGAAGAGAGATTTGTCTTAGTTCTCAGTAAATTGTCTTAAGCATTGCATGGGGTCTCCAACTGATGCTCTTGATTTTTCTAAGCAGATTTGAATATATTCCATCCAGCTGTCTTTCAAGACAAACAGATAATGTCCAAGTTTCTGGTCCATACAGTAGGACTGGTTCAATCAGTGTATGAAAGGTTTGGATTTTTAAAGAGGATGGAATGTTCTTATGCTAAATATTGTGAAGTTTGTTACATGCATCACATGTAAGTTATAGGGAAATAGCAAACTCAAAGCAAATTCTATACACAAGCAGTGTGAGAAAAGAAACTATTGTAATAGTATTTGCAGTTACATCAAGGTATTTCCCCAGTGGAATGATAAGAATTTGTTGACAATCCAGTAAAATATGTTTAAATTCATGTGGTTGATGTAACAAGGAGTGGAGGCTGATTAAACAATTGCCATGAAAATATTTATAGAAAAGAAACAGAGAAGTCATAGTGGTGAGAAAGTGATGGAAGTTGAGATGTCAGGTCAGAGCTGATAAAATTACAAGACTGTCACAATATAATAGCAGGAGCATCAGACCAAATAGGACAGTCATATTCAGTGCACAAAATGAATGGTAGATTTATAAATGTGCAAGATGAATTCTGACAAGAAAAATTTTTGAAGATTGTATGTAACAGAGAAGCAAAAAACCGGAATAAAGTTCCACAGGCAAGAAGTGCCAGAAAAGAAACTATTAGAACAGAATTTATGGTTATATCTGGTTAGTACAACAATAAAACAGTGAGACCTAGTTGCTGATCTAATAGCACATTTAAATTCACAAGATTGAGTTAACATGGAGGAAAGCTCGTCATAACAATTGCCATGAAAATATTTCTAGAAAAGACAGAAGGAAGCCATTTTATGGCAGTGGGAAAGTGACTGAAGCCAAGATGCCAGGTCAGGACCGATTACATTACAAACACTTCTGTGAATTTTGTCAAGAATCTTGAGATATAAAACAGGAGGACAAGACTAAATGTGGCAGTAATATACACTGCACAAATGAAAGGTAGATTTATAAGTGTGCAATTTTCTGGCACAACAACTTTACTCATCAGAACTCATCTGTCATTCCCCAAGAGTGAAACCAATAAATATTCACCACTGAATTAAGTGCATTGACAAAGCAAAGAGAATACATTAAAAATACAAATTTGTTGTGTTAAATAAATAATCTTTCATCATTGCACTACAGACTTACCAACATATCCATATGGTGGACTCTCCTATTGTTCACAATAGATGAGGGTCAGCATCAGATGGTGCCTTTCATTTTACACTCATGTATGCTAGCAGGGGCTATTGTGGAGAAAATCAGGTAAAGGAAAGACATATTACATTTGTGCTTTCTTAAGTGTGATACTAGCCCAGCCTTGCTGTAGGCGACAAAGATGACAGATGAAATTTGTTAAAGCAGGATTTTGATGGTATCTCTGCTTCAGAGCTTGACAAACTGATCACGGTGCTTCAGTCTACTTGCTTCAAAACCCTTTAACTTAATGAAACATGTCTTATGCCACTCGTTTTGGTTTGATGCTTGGGCTTCCCAGGTTTTCAGATCAAAGTTGAGATGTTTCAAGTTGTCTTTCAATGCACAAATGAATGGCAGATTTATAAATGTGCAAGAAGGATTCTGATGAGAAATATTGTGTGGCACAACACAGTAAACCAATTTTCCTTGCAGTAGACCTATCAACTGATTCAGTATAATCAGTATAATCATTCTACTTCATATCAATGGAAAACATGAAATCAAGAAGCTGCAATGAATTTCTCTCCTGGAAGTTAACATCAACCATTCTGATAAAAATCAAAAACAGTTCTCTGAGATGATTAAAACATAGCTGTTTCATTTTGGAGGCATTAAAATTTACAAAGCATTCCTTGCCCCAGTTAACAAATGATTAGAGGTTATTTTTGAGAAAAAATAACCAGTTTTACTTTACAGACTTACTATCAAGAACATGAGTAAATAGTTGTGCCATGAGCATAAATACATAGCTGTGAACTGATGACATCAGGAAGGTTGTTGATGAAGATAAGAAATAGTTTTGTCAGCAGCATATGTAATTGGGAACTGGTGACATCAAGAAGGTCATTCGTAAAGATAAGAAACAATGTAAGTCCATGGAGCTGCATATCAATATGGATGGATCTAGAAGTGTGTCCATTCATCAAAACCTTCATTACAGGATTTGTTAAGAATGATTGGCCAGAGAAGCCATAACCCTTGAGCTTGTGAAGTTGGTAAGCAAATGCCTTTGAGATGTTGAAAGACACTGCCCAAGCCTTGCCATTTTTATCTAAATCTGATAGACAAATTCAATGATAACATATCCACAGCTGTCCTAGAGAAATGAAAGCCATATTAGTTTTCCAAAAGAAGGCCATCTGAAGAAAGATTCTTAAACAATCTGAAGTTGATTAGACTCTCCAGAACATTGCCAAAATTAGTAAAAGATTGGTAGGAAGTTTACATAAATTAACTTTTCATACTTTATATATATTTATAGTATATCAATATATCTATCACTATTGCCTTTTGTTTTGGTTTTTTTAGCACAATTATCTGAAAAAGTGACCCTCCTGTAGGATAGTATCAACCAAAATGTTATGGCACCATCAAAGGTAATACATAAGTTGTTAAACTCTCGAAAAAAAAATGACATTCCTGAAAATTATAGACAGTGTTTTTACAATGGTAGTACAGCAATTATCAGTTAAAAAAATCAGGCATACATATGTTATGAATTAGCATTTAATCATGAATTACTCCCTAGGAAAATTGAATTGTTTTTAAAATTATTTCCAAACTCTTTGTTAGAAAAGCAAGAAATGGTTTTATTTTACTTCGTATGCAGAAAGAGAATTAATTCACACAACTCAAAGAATATAAAGATCAAAATTATTAAACCTCCCTTGAGGCTAATAATCGATTTTACTGAATAAAAGTCAGCAAATATTTAGCATAGTTATTTACATTATTTATATATGGACTCTGTCCTCATGCCATTGAACTGCACAGTCCCTTGTATGTTGCTATAGAAGGACTCAATTAAGCTCTGCAACTTGGTGGGGAGCCAATCTTGGGCAGGATTCTGAAGAGGCCTTCTCTGTTGATGAGATTGAATTCCTTGATGAGATCAATAAAAGTGATTTACAAGGGCATCTGCTGTTCTCTGCACTTATCCTGGAGCTGGTGGAGGGAGAAGACAATGTTTACCATTGAGCTTTCTGCTCGGAAACCACACTGCAACTCAGGGTAGACATGTTCTGCTAGCTTATGCAGGAGGACCAAGATTACCTGAGCAAAAACATTGCCTACAATGATGAGTAGTGAGATGCCTTTCTAGTTGTTGCAGTTGAGGGTGACAATCTTGTCATCTCTCATGTCCTGAGGAATGGCCTCTTTTTTTCAGCACTGGTTGAGGACCTCGTACAAAGGGACAGTAGGGCAGACTTGCAGTGCCCGATCAGGTCAGGAGGTAATAGCATGGACAACACTGAGATCCTTTCTCAAGCAGATAATAAGGTGGACAACACTGAGATCCTTTCTCAAGCAGATCTGCCCAGCATGTTCACACTGCTCAGACTTTGTTGGTTGGGCCATATCCATCACATGCCAGATGGCCACATCCCCAAAGACTTTCTGTATGAAGAGCTGGCCTCTGGAAGAAGACCGACCAGGCAGCCTTAGCAGTGGTACCTTGATGTTGTGAGGTGTGACATGAAAGCTGTGGGCATAAACACATAGTCCTGGGAGTTCCTGGCAGCCACACGATCCAAGTGAAGAGGAACCCTGACTAAACACTTCAAATCAGGGGAGGAGAAGCTGACACAAGTCGCCACAGAATAGCGGGCTCACAGAAAGTGACTGCTCCAACAGACCAGAGACAGAACACACATGCAACCTCTGTAACAGAGACTGTCAATCCTGCATCAGCCTCTACAGTCACATCAATGCTCCAGATAATTAAACAACTAGGATATTACCATGGTCAACCCTGACCAACGGGCCCTACTACAGTTTTCCTCACCTTTGTTGTTATCACAGTTTCAGCTTTTATGCCCTTGACCTTCATCAAGTGGTTGCAGAGATGGAAAATATTCAGGGAATTTTGAACTGTCTTACTCTATGGTAGTAGATTGTTATCATTACACTGACCATGTTTCATCTAGGTCTTAATTAGTACTACTTCATTATTGCTTGCCAAATTTCACAGAAAGAGACTGTTGAAATTTTAGTGAGACATAATGACGAAAGGAGGTCTAGGGAATTTACTAAATAAGACATATTGAAGACAACAGAAGCAGAGTAAACAGTAAGTAACCTACTTAATGAGTTTGTGACAAGCAAGGACAAAGAGAGATGGTTGAGTCAAAAGTTATGTAGACAGAAAGATGTGGAGAGCCATGATTGCCCACAGTAAATAAAATAATAATAAGAAACACTTGGATGGTAAAACAAGGGCCAAGGAAGATGGTAGAGAGTAAAAAACATGAAAAACAAGAAGTTGTGGAGAGCCATGGCATCCACATTATGAAAGGACATGGTGCATGAAAGAATAAATTTGTTAACAGATGAGCTTATCTGCATAATTAATTTTCCACTATTCATTCATCTTATGTTTCTTACATTTCTTGCATCTGGTGTGCAAAGGCTTTTTTGCATTCATCTTATGTTTCTTACATTTCTTACATCTGGTGTGCAAAGGCTTTTTTGCATTCATCTTATGTTTCTTACATTTCTTACATCTGGAGTGCAAAGGCTTTTTTGCATTCATCTTATGTTTCTTACATTTTTTGCATCTGGAGTGCAATGACTGTAAGTTACCTTTGCAAGTCATTTTAGTTGAAAATTAGCTTTCTTTTTTGCACTAATTTCATAGTTAACATTTCTGTTCAAACAAACATGAAGAAGGGGGAGATAACTCAACAAGAGATATCCAGGTGGCTTGAAATTTTTAGAAACAGTGTTCAAGGCATCTAAAGATATTTGCTACTATTGGAAGTAATTAAAGTACAAAGAAACCTGGAAGAACACAAAAGGTAGATGAGACGAAAGATGAAAGAAAGATTGAAAAGGTCTCAGTTGGCAATCCAAATTTACAAGCAGACAAGGGAGAAGTGGATGTAGTCGTAACAGTGAGGTTTCAGTTGACAAAGTACAAAGAGTATTATGAAAACAACTTGAATGGGTGTATTGCAGCAAAAAAAACAAACAAACAATTCATTAGCCAAAAATCATTGGAAGAGAAGATTGAAGTAGTCAAAAGAACATTTAACATCTGATGCTGGAAAGTGGCAAAAATAATTTTTATTGATGAATGCAAAATAGATTTACATTCTGATGCAAGAGAATATATAGAAAGACCAATAAGAGAAAGAAACAGTGCATGATACACCAAAAAAAAGATTGTAAAATTTTGTGGTTGTTACATAATCATGGGATTTTGCATTAAAAGTGATGTAGAAAAATTGGTAAATGTTGATGGAAACCTAAACAGTAAAAACTATATTACTTTGCTACAGTCTAATTTTCTGGAGACATTTTTCAGCATGATGTTGCTCTTTGCCACACAACACTTCCAACAAAAGGTTTCTTGTGAATGAAGATGTTCAAATCTTGGAAGACTGAATAACACAAAGTCCTGATCACATTACAACTGAACCATTGTGGTTGAGAGTAAAGAAACAAATGCTCTAATTAAAACCATGCAATCTACAAGATCTTTGAGGTTACTGTCAAGAAGAATGGGAAAAAATTCCCAATGAGAGAATATCTGAACCATGATCCATTCAATGTCACATTGAATTGAACTAGTTATTTGAGCCAAAAGCTGCAACGCTAATTACTAATTCCCTACTTTGATGTTTTGGAAACAAAAAGGGACTTATACTTATAATCAGAAAGAGAATTACTAAAATTTTGGGGACACATAATGAGAAAATTTAAAACTCACAAGATATATTGGATGGGGTGAAAGTCAATAATCTGCCTTATTAGCTTGCATAAATCAATGGCAGAGCAGGGAGCAGGAAAGATTATAAAAAGACAAACATTTCGAAAATAAATCAATTCACTTGTAGACAATCAACAGCAGCAACACCTAAAATGAATATCACATGTGACTTAAAGAAAAAATGTTGATATTCAACACTACTTCAAATGTAAGGTTCAGAAGTAAACCCTTCACCAATACAGGAAAGCGCAATGACATTTACTGAACTTGAGAAACCTTTTTCCTGAAAATTTTTTCAAGTGAAATATTTTATAAATTCAGACAAAATTACTACTGACTGCTGAATCTTTCTTTATAAAGAAACGCTTAATATTACTATTACGATTAACATTTTGGGACATTTTTCTTTGTTCTTATTTAACCAATGTTTTCAATTTTTTCTTTTGATTGATTTCTGATCTCTGTTAGACATTTTCACTTTTTTATGTGCTAATTCCAACATGTTCATCAGGTCATGTTTTTTTTATGGTGGTAGTTTTTTTTATGGTGGTAGTTTTTTTTATGGTGGTTGTTTTCATGTCTTTAGCTAATTTTCTTAAAATCCTCCTTTTTTTTCTCTCTTTTTACATGTATAAATATTCAAATGTTTTCGTTTAGGTTAATTTGTTTTTTTTCCTTGTGATTTTTTAAACTTTTTTCACATATTTTTTTGCAACAGTATTAAAGCTTTTTTCTTGTGCTTATGGGGAGAAAATGAAATTAAAACGGACAATTTATACTTAACATCTGGAAGAAACAGTTGAAATTTCTAGGGTACATAATGAGGAAAGTGGGCTTAGATAATATGACACTCACAGGACATATTGTAGTCAAGAGGGGCAAAGGGAAACAACCCATAATCTACCTAGAAAGCTTGAGTAAATGAATGTCAGAAAAGAGTTTAGGAGAGTTAACAAAAAGAAAAGAGAAAATGCATTAAGAGCTACAAAGGACAGGAAATTGTGGAGAGCCATGATCACCAACATCCTGAAGGGGCATGGCACATAAAAGAAGATGATGATGATGAGGATAATGATGATGATGATGAAGAAGATGTAGAAGAACCAATCACATTTTATTTCAAATAACGAAATGTATAAACAAAGAAAAGACATATTAAATATAATATATTTAATATAATATTTTCATTTCCTTTTTTCTATTGTCTTGTGATATCTGTTCAACATTTTCACAATTTTTTTAACAAAAGATAGGAAGCTGAGGAAAGACATAATCGTCTATTTCCTCAAGGGGTATGGCCCATAGAAGAGAATCCTGAATTCTTCATCCAACGAGTTGCGTTACATGTCCATTGAAAATAAATGACTTGGAAAGAAGGCGGTTTGCATTCATTTTCTTATTTAGTAGTTCCTGAGGGGGCGGGTATTCAGGTTATCTTGTTCTTTCATATCAATTAATAGCAAAAAGTTATAAGAGTTTGCCAATAGATGATTACTTCCAGCCCCATGCACATAATGTGTCTTCTACAGTGAAAGGTGCGAGCAAGAACAGTCAGTCCACAGAGAATGCCTACTTGGCCTTGAATGGTTTATTGACTTGACTAAAGAGCTTATTGGCAGGAGGGATTATAATGACTAAATTGCAAACGAGGCTAACAATGCTACTGACAGCTTTCATGATCTAAGTAGCAATTATGATAATAGAAGTTCAATGTAATGTTGTCTGTGATGTGATGTCATGACAAGAATTAGTTTGAGGGCAACGATTATGATTATTGTTTTCCAATACACAACAAGAGAAATAAATTTTCATGACTACCAATTTGAGAAAGTTCTTACTCAGTCCTCCTTCCCATTGTGTGTCAAAGTCATAGAGACAGAAGGAAAAGGAATACATTTTGGTTGTTCAGATTTGAAGATGCTGATTTGAATAAACATAATTAATATAGGATTTTAGTTGCATAAAATCAAATATTATGGTGAAAGTTTCGTTTGGAAAAACAATCTTATAGAGTGGATTTAAAAACAGATATTTTAAAAGTATACATTAATATTAGGTTGTCACACATGAAATGATGCACTTTATAGGAAATGCTTCTAAAAAGTTAAATAATTAATTTATTTAGTTGTAATAGGCACCATGTTGATGAATCACCTCTAAATTCTTGATCCCATCTTTAAAAAAATTATCATCCTTTGATGTGATAAACAGCTCAAGTGCTTTGATTACCTCTTCTTTATTGGAGAATGTTTCATTGCGTACGAAAAGCTCAAAATGCCTAAATAAATGATAATCAGTAGGAGAGATATCAGGGGAATATGGAGGATGAGATAATATTTCATAATTTAACCTATGCAGCTTTTGGACAGTTGAGTGAAAAGCTTGTGATAGTGTTGTATCATGCATCAAAATTGGGCCATACATATTCACAATTTTGGGATGTTTTTTTTTTCAGTTTTTCATACATACACTCAAATTCTGCACAATACAAGGTTACTGTTATTGTTTTCCATTGAGTCCAGAATGAATAGTGAATATATTGAAAGAAGAATTAACAGGATAGAGAAAGTGTCAGAAATTAGTCAAGATTTTTTTTATATACTAAGGAGTTTACTTTGTTAGATGACCAGATCAACAACCAACCAAAAAGTGCATAATTTCACATGTGACAACCTAATATATATATAAGTATATTAAAATTATAATTCTTCAAAAATATAAACTTTATCTAACATCCATAGTTTATGATCTGCCACTAAAAACCCTATTATAGATAAGTGTAAAGTTTAAGCCTATTCATTTTTTGGTATATTATAAACAATGGATATTGGATAAAGATTATATCTTATGAGGAATTATATCTATATTTTCATTTTCCACAACATTAACAGCATAAGATATGCAGATAACACAGTGCTGATAACAGATGTAGAAGAGAAACTAGAAAAACACTTATAGAAGATAGAGAAGGAAAGCAAGAAAAAAGGACTAAACATCAATTGTAAGAAGACAGGATGCTTGGTTATCAGCAAGAGGTACAGCCAAACATGCAAATTACAAATTGGAGATACAGATATCAAACAGAAATTACAACACTGAAATCCCAAAATTTGGATAGTGAAAGATGCTTTCCAAAAGCTAAGCAAAATTTTATTGGAAACAAAGAAATCAGAATTGAAGTGTTATTTAATATCAGTCCTCTTATAAGGCAGTGAAAGCTGGACAACCTCCTAGAAGATGAGGAAGAGACTTGAGGCAACAGAAAAGTGGTTCTACAGAAGGATGCTGATAATACTATGGACTGAACATGTTAGCAATGACAATATTTTAGAGAAAATGGAAATAAGAACACTTATACTTAACCTCAGAAGAGCAAAAGGACAAGCAAAAAAAAAAATAAACTGAAAAATATAACAAAAAGAAACAAAATAAATGGCTAACAGTTATTACTTCTCGTTCATGAGAGCTTGGCTGAAGACTAAACATACAAATAATTGCACGGCAACTAAGACTAAAGTGGCTCCTCCACCAGAACCTGGCCTGGTGGGTAGGGTAAGTGGAACCCAAGCACCAAAAACAAGAGCTGATAAACTCCACAGAATCAACAGTTATTGACTGAGTATAGACTTACCAACCTGCAAGCATGGCAAGTATGGTTATACCGCTGGAGATATCATCAATCAGGGTAGGGTTACCCCAACAGGAGTGAGTAGGCCCTGGATTTGGCCAACAACTAAAAATAAAGTGAATGAAAATAGAATCAGCTGTATAAGCTGGGGTTTCTTTTACATATATATATATATATATATATATAATTATTTATTTAGAAAATTTATAACATAAACATGTTATAAAATCCCTACAAAAATAGCCATTCTGCAATACTAAAATATGGTTTTTCCGCTACACAGTTCTAACCATGTTTCAAAAATGGATGGTCTAAATTTAATTTTGTAATTAAATTAAAGACATTAGTTCCATTTCATCCTCAAGCGAGGATGAAATGGAACTAATGTCTTTAAGACCACTATAATATTAATGCTCTGTAAATTTACATTGAGCCCTATTTTGTAAAAATAAAAATATCTATAAGAACACTGGATTATATATCTTACTGTTCTTTCTTTTTATTAATATACATATATATATATATATATCTATATATATATATATATATATATTTTTGATTCACCAACAGAGGAGGAACTGGCTTGTAACATTCAATACCTCCAGACTGAAGCTAGTAACATTTCATCATAAACAGAGGAAACCTTGAGTTTTCTCCAGTCATGAATAGCAGTTGTACTCTAACTTGGAACATATGTCACATAGGCTTATGCCAGACTTCAAGTGAAACTCCTATATACAATTCATCACTAAAGATGCGAAAGGAGTGAGTACCCTGTACCACTTTAGAAAGTACCTGACTCTTCTGCCATCCCCTCTCTTAACAAGAACCAGATCAGACCAAAAACTTAATCAATTGGTGTTTCTTCCATTTTATCACACCAACAGTTGACTCCTTCTCAACTAGCTGCTTGACAATTATCTTGTAGCCCAGTCCAGTCTTGTGCAGGTATACAATTTTGTCCTGGATGTCCTTGAACAACTCTTTCATCTTGCCCATCGTGGAGAGATTAGATTCTGATTCATTGAAGGATTCTGTGAACTAGTGTCCTTTATATAGGTATTGAGTACTTGATTAGGAGTAATAATTGAATAATAGGACTAGTCTATATGCCTCCTGGTCACATAACCAGTCTATGGGACATGAATCATTGCTAGGGGATGAAATATCTTTTCAATAAAAAAGAAATAAATGTTAAAAATTTATATAATGTGATTTTCTCAAATTTTTTTTTATATTCTATCTCTCACTTTCAAGACGGACATACCCTGAAAATTATAGACTGTTCTTCATTTTGTAAGGTGGCAAACTTGGAAAATCAGCAAAAATACTCATTTTCCCCACTGTATCTAAACCTGAATTGTTTGTTTATAAATGTTCAACATATACAAGGCCATAGAGCCACACTAGGCTTAGAGAAGGTTGCTGTTCTATGAATGATAAGAGTAAGGGATATAGATTCTTTTCCCGCAAAAACAATATTTCTTGGGTAGAAGGTATCCCAGTGGAACATACTCCTTACTAATGGAATATGAAGAAAGTGAGCATGGTAGGTCTTGACTGGGATGAGTAGAATTAGGGCAACTGCTTGATAGAGTTCAAAAGCATATACATCACGTTGTGGTTGATGAATTATTTTCTATCATTACTCTAATGCTATTCTCATGGAAGATGATCAAGCAAGCTACAGTCCTTGGTTCTACCAGTTTAGACCTTCACAGCTAGGGCCCACCAGTTCATATACACTGAGTTGATTCATCTTCATTCACTTCATATTCCATTTGTGAGGAGTAAGTTCAACTCAGATAGCTTCCAGAACTGTTGCATTATAAAATGGATTTGCGAGATGATGCTTTCTCCAAACACTATAATCTTCACCTCTTCAATTCAATGGTCAACTGTTGTCTATCCTACATATCTTCATAATATGCATCTCTTACTCCCTCTGTGTACTCTCTTAGAACAGACTCATTTATTAGGTTGGTGCAAAAATAATGTCGTTTTCTCACATAGTAACATATGTGAGAAAACAACATTATTTTTGCTAACCTAATAGTAACCCTCTATCTTCACGGACATTTTGGCCTCAGAATAATTTTAAAAATAAATGAATAAATGAAATAAATAATAGTAATTTTTTGGTTTCACTCTTCCTGCCTTTGTTTTAATATAACATACACACACACATATAAACTCAGACATACACACACACACACATACATACAAACATATAAACTTACACATGCACACATACACCTCAACATACATACATATAAACCCACATATAAGCACATATAAAGACACACATGTGCACATACATATGCACACACAAATATGCATACACACATACACACAGATATGCACACATGCACATGGATATACATATACATACATACATACAGATATACCCATGCATACGCATACACATGCACCTACACTTACATATAAACACACACACACAAATATATACACTATACAATTGGAAAAAATGTTTATGAAAATATAATGTTTTGAAAAAATATCTGATAATACATTTCACCCATTTTGAGCTTCATCAGAATTATTTTAAATAAACATACAAATACATACACACACAATTCACTTTTTGTCGTCGATCAGATGAAGCCCAAAATGCATTATCATTACATTTTTTTGGAACATTATACTTTCATGAACGTTTTTTTCCAATTGTCAATAAATATATAACAATGTCAAGATCATTTACCCAAATTCTTAACACCCTACACAATGTATAGCAAAAAGTTATTTCCCTAATCTCTTTCTTAAAATCTGACCAAATGGCTAAATATCAGAATTTTATTTTAAGGGCCTCAATGAGCAGAACGACTTTTCATTCTCTTTCACTCACAGTAACACCTTGCATCCTAGTAGCATTATGACTTGCAGTCATTCAAAAAGAAATGTCATTCTCTTTCCTTTATAGAAATTAGTGCCAGTTCTGTGATTTCCATAAAAAGTAGGTTTTATGAGGTGGAATTGCTAGTCACACACCCATCCAGTTTTCATTGAGTGTCAATCCTTCTTGACAGGTTATCAATTGAAGCAAGAGAGCTAAGTCTACCCTACTTTTTAACCCAAACTTGGAAAGAGAAAAAGGATTCATACATTTCACAATGACATCTGTAAAAAAGTAAACACAATGACCTCAGCTGATTTCATTTTCCATGTTAATAACCATAGTCAAATATCACAGTATTGGGCATGATAATTTCTTCCTTTACCATGTATGATAAAACTTCACATATGAATAGTGGGATATGCATTTATAATGCTCCTCAATGTTATTGATTGCTATTGATAAAATTACTGTATACCATAATTAAAGCTACTAGAATAGAAATTCATTTCATATTTCAACCCTGTGCAATCATCATTTAGAGTACATTTATTCAAAGAATATATAACGGAGAATTATAAGCTAAAATGATATCCAGTAAATGGGAAGAATGTAATAAATAAAAATAAAAAAAATAATAATAGAGGAAGAGACAATGAGGAACATAATTGAAACATACATGGTATACATATAGATATAGGTATAGATATAGATGCCATTGGAAAAGCATTATCTCAGTGATGTAAACATGTATCACTTCCAGATAAAATTTACCTGTGTATAGTGCAACCAGTCACTGAAAATGCATGATTTCTAAACTCTTTAAAAAATATTGCCTGTGTATAGTGCAACCAGTCACTGAAAATGCATGATTTCTAAACTCTTTAAAAAAAATTACCTGTGTATAGTGCAACCAGTCACTGAAAATGCATGATTTCTAAACTCTTTAAAAAATATTGCCTGTGTATAGTGCAACCAGTCACTGAAAATGCATGATTTCTAAACTCTTTAAAAAATATTGCCTGTGTATAGTGCAACCAGTCACTGAAAATGCATGATTTCTAAACTCTTTAAAAAATATTGCCTGTGTATAGTGCAACCAGTCACTGAAAATGCATGATTTCTAAACTCTTTAAAAAATATTGCCTGTGTATAGTGCAACCAGTCACTGAAAATGCATGATTTCTAAACTCTTTAAAAAATATTGCCTGTGTATAGTGCAACCAGTCACTGAAAATGCATGATTTCTAAACTCTTTAAAAAATATTGCCTGTGTATAGTGCAACCAGTCACTGAAAATGCATGATTTCTAAACTCTTTAAAAAATATTGCCTGTGTATAGTTCAACCAGTCACTGAAAATGCATGATTTCTAAACTCTTTAAAAAATATTGCCTGTGTATAGTGCAACCAGTCACTGAAAATGCATGATTTCTAAACTCTTTAAAAAATATTGCCTGTGTATAGTGCAACCAGTCACTGAAAATGCATGATTTCTAAACTCTTTAAAAAAAGTTACCTGTGTATAGTGCAATCAGTCACTGAAAATGCATGATTTCTAAACTCTTTAAAAAATATTGCCTGTGTATAGTGCAACTGGTCACTGAAAATGCATGATTTCTAAACTCTTTAAAAAAAGTTACCTGTGAATGGTGCAGCATCTATGTTTTGTGTAAAAAATGATCATAAAAATTTGCACTATGCTGAAGTTTATATATGGTAGGTTGCATCTTTTTGAGACTAAATAAAAGTAGAAATTATTTTTTTGTTGTGTCAACCCTGAAGCTTAAGGAGTGTTGACTCATGAAAACAATTCTTTATACAAGAATGTCAATCCATTATAAAAAATGAAAGCTGCCCTGGTTCCAGGCTTGGGAATTATGATAAGCCTAATATTATTGTAAATAAATATATACAATAATATAATAATATATGTAAATATTGCCATGGGTTATAAAAAATAATCTCAAAAGAGAAGCAAAATATTATAATAAAAATAGTGGTCAAACTCATAATGTTGAACAACTGATGCATTTAGTGTGTTATTTCATAAAAAATACCTTTTGTGTTCATATAATGTTTTATTTAAATTACTTGAGGTTTATTTTATGTATTTCTTGTGACAATTATTACAGGTGATAAAGTAAATTTCTCCTTCAAGCTTTACCTTATCATTTTGTTTTGTATTAATTAAATCCTTTATTCTTTTAGAAGTAGTTGTAACAAATTTTATGTTAATCTCAAATAAATTGTTTTCCATTGTAGAGTGGTAGAACAATATATTTTGATTTGTAGGGTTTGTCAGGAAAGTTAGCTTTTCTATTAAAATATTTTACAAGCTTTTTTTGCAGTAGACAATTAGGGTACTGGAGGATCTTAAAAATATTTTGAATGTATTTCTCCTCTTCATGTAAATATTGAGTGCTATAAATTCTGCATGCTCTTAAATAGAATCTGGTTACTATTCTTAAAATTTATTTTGTTGTTATGGAAAGAATAGAAATTTATGAGGTCATTTTTATTTTGGTTTGCAATGGATACTTGGTTTTAGGCTATTGCTACTGCAGTGTAACATATCTAGGAAAGGTAGAGTTTTGTTTATTCCCATTTCTTTTTATTCCTTATTCATTTTATTCTCAGAAGATTCTATAGTATGTTCGACTTTGTCATACTTTTATCCCTAAAATTGTTCTTGATATAGAAAAAATTATACTTTGTTTTCCCCAAACAATGCTTATACAAATAATAAAATATATATGCAATCATCGATTTACATCTTTTTATAGACTTCCTGTTTTTTTTTGCTAGGGAATTGAAATGTTTAGAATTTCATTCTTAGATTGCTTGTCTTTCATATAATTATTCATATGAATATCTACCATAAAATGGTGATCCCAGAAAGAAATTCTCTTGGAATCATCCTGTAAGGATACAAAGGGTGCTTATTTCCATTTGGTGAAGATAAGTCACGTGGTCCATGCTTAATGACATCACTTCAGACAGTGACAAAAGTGGCAGTCAAATGTTCAGTTCGTTTACAGCAGCCACCATGTGAGGTTGCTTTCTTTTAGCCTGTGTATCCTTAGTATATAAAAGTCTCTCTGAGAACCAATCATTTTTGTCATTCTTTCAGTCATTCTCTTCCATCCATGAATTGCGGTGTTATTATATCATGGATATAATAATGCTCATAACAAGGGAAATACAAATTGAAGAATAAATCTTTCTTTTATAGCTTTCTTCCATTACAATCCCAAAGAAAAAGATATAATAATGCTCATAATGAGGAAAATACAAATGGGAGAATAAATCTTTCTTCTGTAGCTCTCTCCCATTACAATCCTAATGAAAAAGAAAAGGATAAACCAACAAAAACTACATGTAATCTGCACATTTACTTCATACAAGAGTTGTTATCATTTTGTAAAGTTAATATTACTTTGTATTTTTACTTTATCAGTTTACTTTATGATATCTAATTAAAGAGTAGACATTAATTTATATTTTACTTTCACAGTTCTTTAATGAACTTCACTGTCACATAATTAGCACCAAATTGTAGAGCCCCTAGTGTAAAGTTAAATATTCAAACTACTTTTACTCTGACAAGAAGTTTTGTTGATATATCTACAACAATTTATGGTTGCCTTTATATTTTGCCAACTAAGAAGCTTCAACATTACCATTTATATCAGCTTTCAAATAAAAGACACATTTTATGTGTTCAACAATTCAACTATAATTCCCTGACTTATGTACTGTCACATTTTCGCTAAAGTCAGCCTTCTTCATTGTCATATTGAGATCTACATCATTAGATATTGCCTCCAACTTAAAGCCGCTACCATTTATTTTGCCTGTGATATGTTGCCCATAATTCTTATCACACTGCACAATCCTGGCTCTAACACAATTACATTATTTACTAGCCTCTTTTAAACTTGCTTTTCAGCCAAAGTTATTCCAAGACTCACTAACTCAATGTTTCCTGAACTTTGACTTCTCTTTAGCATCTTAATCATTTCAATTCTGGGCTATTACTCATTTCGGTTTAATGCTACACACTATATTTCAAGAAGGAATATTTGCCAGAAATTCTTGCTGCATTACTCAGTTACACCACTTTGAATTTTATTTCAAACACTGGCTTATATAATTAAATACGGAGTGGGATATAGAGTTTACAAATATAAATATGGGTGGGGTATTTTTAATTAACTCTAAAGTCAGTCAGTTATATGCCATGCATTATACACGCTTAGGCGATCATGTATCTGACGTGGCAGATTTTTTTCCCACAGTAGGTTGCCATTTCTTTCTGTGGTAGACCAGTTGCCATCCAAGACTATAGAACCCAGTCTGTCCTGCTACTTATCCATAGCTTGGGGAAGGAGAAGAAGATTCGTACCTTTCCCAAGGGTATTAGCATGTAAGTGAATCTAATGGATTCAAGTGGAATTCGAACACTGCTCTCCGATTCCTCGATCTGAGCCACTATCCATTACTCCATAATGCCTCTAAAGTACTTATATATTATAACATATTTAAATTATAGAATACATTGTACATATGTTTAAAGAACTATAAAAAAATTAAATGTGAAAGAAAAAAACAAGGAAGAAAAAGTGTACATACAGAGACCGCAGTGGAGGCATGGTGGAGTAATGGATAGTGTCACGGATTGAGGAATCAGAGAGCCGAGTTCCATTACATTCACTTACATGCTAATCCCCTTGGAAAAGATATGAATCCTCTTCTTTTCTCCTCTATGAACTGATTTTTTTCATGACAGTCCCAAAGTCTTGGTCAATTGTGATTAAAAATGATGTGCTCTTATGTTTTATAGATTGCACAAAGCATTTGATAATGTATAGCACAAAGATCTATTTGAACTGTTAGGGAAATTCACTCTATTTGGGAAAGATGCTAGAATAATCCCGTACTTATATTCAGAACAAATCACTGGAATATGAACAGAGTATATACACAAAAAATAGAAGAGGCATAAGGCTAGGGTGTGTCTTCTTGCCTGATTTCTTCAGCCTCTATTCTAAAAGAGTTGAAGGCCCTAGCATTCATTGGCACAATCTTAATCACATACACAGATGACACTTTCTTGATGGCAGGCACAAAAAGAAAACTACAGGACTTCCTGCACAGAGGATTAAAAGAAATCAAAGACAGGGATAACCATGAGCTATATGTAGACAGAGAATATGGCTGTCAGAAAAATTAAAAGGCTATGGAGAGCCATGTTCGTCCACATTCCTAAAAAGGACATGACACATAGAAGAATTTTTACAGTGTTTGATTCATGGTTTTTCTAATAATAATTATTTGCTTCTTAAAAACTCTCTGCATTTCGAATAATAATATGGAAGCGTTTGTCTTGTAATAAATATGCAAAAATAGAAACAGGCGTAAGACAAATGTGCATCTTCTTAATAGATTTATTAAACTTTTACAGTGAGGTGATCCTGACAGAATTACATGTTCTACCAGGATTTATTACTGGCGGTCACCTTAATGACATCAGATATACAGGTGACATAGTCTTGATGACAGACATGGAAGTGAAACTACAGTAACTCCTACAGAAACTATTAAAGGAATAGGAGAAGAAAAGACTATCAACTAGAAGAGAGAATGTATTGTTGTTAACAAAAAAAGCAGTCCAATATGTGAATTAGGCATAGGAGATGCCAAAAGCAAGGAAGGACAAAAATTCAAATATCTAGGAACTGTTTTAACAGAAGCTACAAAATACAGCACCAAAATCTGAAGGTGCATTTTAATATTGAAAGATGCCTTCCTAAAGCTAAGCAAAATATTAATAAACAGGCAAATTTTGTTTGAAATAAAAACAAGGGTACTGAATTGTTATGTAGTATTGTTCCTCTTATATGACAGTGAATTCTGGACAATCCCCTTGCTGATGAAAAAGGCTTGGAGAATTTGACACTCACAGGACATTTTAAAGATAGAGAAACAGAAGAAAGCAGCAAATAACCTACATAACAAGCATATGTAAATGGTTGGCAAAACAGAGATTAGGAGATATAGCAAAAAAAAAATGACAGGGAAGTACAAAGGACAGAAAGTTGTGGAGCACCATAATCTTTCAAATGCTGGAGAGAGATACAGATTGCAAAAGTTTAAGGATGTTTTAATTAACACATTGATTGGTTGAAAAATTATAACTGAAAAATAACAAGAAAAAATAAATAAATATAATTTGTGATCTTACAACTGAAATGAAGCTTTTCCAATGATCAAAATGTCATTGTCATTAGCTGGAAAAGAATAAACTTATAGAATAATTCCCACAAAGGCAATCATTATGAAGAGGTACTAAGTACAAAAAGTTGTTGAAAGCCATGATCACCTGTGACCTGAATGGATAAAGGACATAGAAGTCTTTTTTTTGGTGGGGTGGGGGCTGTGAAAGAAGAAGGATGCAAATCTCTGTGCTCCCAAAATGCAATGTCTTCATATGTAGAGTGATTGGTCCCAGGTGGATCTTTTCTTGTAGTGAAGTGGGTGCTTTACCTTTTTTTTCTGCAGGAATATCTTTTATGGTAATGATTATTGGTTGTAAACATTTAGTAATGTCTAGAAAATAAATAAAAAATATTTGTATACCACAAGAAAATCGATTTTGCAAGATAATTTTATCACCAGAATAAATTTCCTACTTTTCATCATACTTTTTTCATTGGAGATTTACCAGGAACAAATGGAGTCTATTTTGTTTTTCTTATTACTTATGAAATTTTATATTTATGTTTTTGGCTGGGCTCTTTGAAAATGAATTTTGAAACAAGTGATTAATAACAATAACAAATTTTCTGTTGAGGAAAAAAGATTTTATTTCTTATTCATATGAGAACATATGTGGGATTATATAACAGCACTAAAAAAATGGAATTGACAGCAGAAAGACTCAAGCTCCACAGCAAGGTAGCTGCAGCAAAAGTAGAGAAGGCAACAAAAGTATCTGTTTGGTCCTAAAATCAGGATTGTCTGATGGGGGGAAAACCCTTGAGGTAAGCCTCATTTGTTCCAAAAATTGGTATTAGTTCAATTCTTAGTCCAAGTTGTACATGTCAAAACTGATAGTAACTGAGCAATAATAAAAAAAGAGCAATTTGATCTATCTCTTGATATGGATGGCAGAATTGGTGGAAATTCCTTGAACATTGCCAGGATTGACAGACACCTGAAGAAGTCCAGAGGATACAACAGTCAAAAGGTTGTGATAATAACAACAACAACAATGAGGACTATAAAATGATAAATATATATATATATATATATATATATTTAAATATATATATATATATATATAAATATATATATATATTTAAATATATATATATATATATATATATATATATATATATATGTATGTATGTATACACTCCTCTCCAAAAGTATGTGACGATTTATTGTAACTACAAGACAAATTCTTTTGTTTTTGTTGTTCACTGAAGATATTTGAGTTTAAGATCAAAAGATGAATATGTGACAAGTGTTCAGTGTTCAAAAGAAGAATATGAGACAAGTGTTCAGTGTTATGCTTAATCACACCAAGATAAAAAATTAATTCTGATGAAGTCCTAAAGGATGAAACATGTCACATGAATGCTTTATACACTTTTTACATACATATATATACACTTTGTCATACATTTCTCCCCAATATATATATATATATATATATATATATATATATATATATATACATATAAAGGTAGAAAACACAAACATTCATATGGATATATATATATACACACACACACACACACACACACACACATATATATATATATATATATATATATATATATAGTTCCAAAGTTTGATGCAATTTATTGATTTTTTAGTGTTTAGTATTTCATGATATTTTGTGTAATGTTGGTAAATATATCTGTTAAAATGAAATTTCAGTATTATTTTCATTTTTGCATAATTTGGATGACAATGTATCCATCGCAGCCTTGCTTGCTTTTCATGCTCTATGCCTGAAGCTATTGCTGTCACTGTATAAAACTTTATAAACTGTGAAAAGTGATTGTAATTTCTCAAGAGATTGTGCATAAAAACAGATAATCAAAGATCAACAAAATTTCATGAAACCTTAGACCCAACATTGTAAATATATTTCAGTGTGTATATGCATATATATATAATATTAATCATAAGAATCCATTATACACATAACCGATCATGTCAAACTGTAGCTAGTGTGCTAATGCACACAGACATCGGGCAGCCACTACTGGTTTGTTTGATAATATTGGCATGTATACCCATTTAGCTAATTCAAATGTGAAAATCTGGGTCATTGGTGAATAGTACAATATACTGACTAGCTAATGTACTAAGTTACTAAAGGGGAAATACCTATGCTGTTGAAGATCTAACTGCCAAAAAATCATTGCTATTTGGGAAGAAAAAAATCCCTCAAAAAAACAAATTTACAAATGTAAAAAAATCACCACTATTTGTGGAAAGAAAATCAACCAAATCACCACTATTTTCTTCTGTGTGCTAATATATGTATGTGTGTGCGTGTGTGTGTGTGTGTGTGTAGGGTGTGATCGATAAATTGTCATCCAAATTATGCAAAAATGAAAATAATACTGAAATTTCATTTTAACAGATATATTTACCAACATTACACAAAATATCATGAAATACTAAACACTAAAAAATCAATAAAATTGCATCAAACTTTGGAACTATATATATATATATATATATATATATATATATATATATATATATATGCGTGGTGTGTGTGTGTGTGTGTGTGTGTGTGTGTGTGTGTGTATATACAGTGTATCACAAAAGTGAGTACACCCCTCACATTTCTTCAAATATTTAAGAATATCTCTTCATGGGACAACACTGACAAAATGACACTTTGACACAATGAAAAGTAGCCTGTCTGCAGCATATATAACAGAGTTCATTTATTTTTCCCTCAAAATTACTCAAAATATAGCCATTAAAAGCTAAATCCCTGGCAACAAAAGTGAGTACACTCCTTAGGAAAAGTTGTCAATATTAGCATACAACATGTCAACTGTCAATATTTTGTGTGGCCACCATCATTATCCAAAACTGCCTTTACTCTCCTGGGCATGGAGTTTACCTGAGCTTCACATGTAGTCACTGGAATGCTCTTCCACTCCTCAATGACGACATTGCGGAGCTGGCGGATATTTGAGACTCTGCGCACCTCCACCTTCTGCTTGAGGATGCCCCAAAGATGTTCTGTTGGGTTCAAGTCTGGAGACATGCTTGGCCAGTCCATCACCTTTACCCTCAACCTCTTCAATAAAGCAGTGGTTGTCTTGGATGTGTGTTTGGGGTCATTGTCATGCTGGAACACTGCTCTGCGACCCAGTTTCTGGAGGGAGGGGATCATGCTCTGCTGCAGTATTTCACAGTACATGTTGGAGTTCATGTTTCCCTCAATGAAATGTAACTCTCCAATACCTGCAGCACTCATGCAGCCCCAGACGATGACATTCCCACCACCATGCTTGACTGTAGGCATGACACACTTATCTTTGTACTCCTCACCTGGTCGCCGCCACACATGCTTAAAGCCATCAGAACGAAACAAATTAAATTTCGTCTCATCAGACCATAGGACATGGTTCCAGTAATCTATGGGCTTTGTTGACATGTCTTCAGCAAACTGTTTGCGGGCTTTCTTGTGTATTGCCTTCAGAAGAGGCTTCCTCCTGGAGTGACAGCCATGCACATCAATTTGATGTAGTGTGCGGCGTATGGTCTGAACACTAACAGGCTTAATCCCAATCTCTTTAATCTCTGCAGCAATGCTAACAGCACTCCTACGCCGATCTTTCAAAGAAAGCATTTGGATGTGAGACTCAGCACGTGCGCTCAGCTTCTTTGGACGACCTACCCGAGGCCTATTCTGAGTGGACCCTGCTCTTTTAAAATGCTGGATAATCTTAGCCACTGTGCTGCAGCTCAGTTTCAGGGTGTTGGCAATCTTCTTGTAGCCTTGGCCATCTTTATGTAGTGCAACAATACATTTTTTAATATCCTCAGAGAGTTCTTTGCCATGTGGTGCAATGTTGGAACTTTCAGTGACCGGTAAGAGAGAGTGTTAGAGCTGCACTACAAATTTGAATACACCTGCTCCCCATGAACACATGGGCATAGTTACACTAATGAGTCACATGACATTTTGGAGGGAAAATGAAAAGCAGTACTCAATTTAGACATTTAGGGGTGTAGTTTCTTAGGGGTGTACTCACTTTTTAGGGGTGTAGTTTCTTAGGGGTGTACTCACTTTTGTTGCCAGGGATTTAGCTTTTAATGGCTATATTTTGAGGGGAAAATAAATTAACTCTGTTATATATGCTGTAGACAGATTACTTTTCATTGTGTCAAAAGGTAATTTTTTCAGTGCTGTCCCATGAAGAGATATACTTAAATATTTGAAGAAATGTGAGGGGTGTACTCACTTTTGTGATACACTGTTTATATATATATATATATATATATATATATATATATATATATATATATATATATATATATATATCCATATGAATGTTTGTGTTTTCTACCTTTACATATATATATATATATATATATTGGGGAGAAATGTATGACAACGTGTATAAAGCATTCATGTGACATGTTTCATCCTTTAGGACTTCATCAGACTTAATTTGTTATGTTGGTGTGATTAAACATAACACTGAACACTTGTCACATATTCATCTTTTGATATTAAACTTAAATATCTTCAGTCAACAGCAAAAACAAAAGAATTTGCCTTGTAGTTACAATAAATTGTCATCCAAATTATGCAAAAATGAAAATAATACTGAATTTTTCATTTCAACAGATATATTTACCAACATTACATAAAATATGAAATACTAAAGACTAAATTTATTTGATATAATTGCCACTGGCTTCAACCACAGCCTACAGACGACTTCAGAATCTCCTGCATCTCTTCTGGATGGTGTCCTTGTTTAAACTGGTGAATGCTGCTATAATCCTTGCCTTCAATTCATCTTTGGTCTTACAAGGAGCTTTTTTTTTGTTTCTCACTCAACTGTGCCCCATGCATAATAAACAAGGGAGTTGGAGTCTGGGATGTTAGTTGGCCAGTAATCACCCTCTTGACCAAGGGCAGCACTACCTCCTCAAGATCACTCGATGTAGGCCTCTGTGTTGCATTTGGGGCATAACATTACCATTATTAGTGTTCACTCTAAACACTATGATGTTGACTGGCTATATCATCAAACTCTTTCTGAATACTCTGCACTGTCCTCAGATTGATACCCAAACACAGTGAAATGTTTGTATTGGAGCTTCTAGTGTGAATGCCAAGCAGTACAGCATGCTGTTTACAAATTTCTGGTGGAGCGAATTACATCATAGTGTTCTTTTTCTCACAAATGGTGTCCAACTAACCCTAAAATATTGTGTAGTCAACAAAATAAAAAACAAACAACATGCATGCATAAAATTAAAAATATAAAATAACAACAATTTACTCATTATACCTTGTGTAATATATATATATATATATATATATATATATATATGTATGGATAGATGTGTGTGTGTGTGTGTGTGTATGAGTGTGTGTATGTGTGTCTTGTATAACTTGACTCTCATAAAAAGAATATTTACCAAGTCATCATCACTGTTCTTAAGACTCATTCATATGTCATTATGCAATCCAAGTCTTGACCTTTTAACCTGCAAAGATCAGTACTTCTGCTTTCAAAATATTATTTCTTTACTTTAGCTTTGGCCCAAATTTATATTTCTCTAGCACTTAAGATAACTTAAGCTCATCCTCTACACTCTGCAAAAATCCATACGTCAAATCAGAAATGATTTTTTTATAAACATATAGAATAAAAACAGCAAAATATAGTAAGTTATAAAAAATTAATGATACAACAGCATAATTATTTTCCACATACTCAAACTCCACTAAAAATGATTGGCCAGAAAACAGTTGACCAGTAATTATAAACGTTTTGTCAACTCTAAAATGGAAAGAAGCTTTGGAAAATTTGACACTCACAGGACATATTGAAGGCAAAAAGGACAGAGGGAGACAGTTAGTCCCCTACCTAACAAGAACATGGCAATGATAAAAAGACAAATGTTATTAAAATAGTCCCTGTAACTGAAGTAAATTCTTCACTATTCATGTTCAACGTTACATAGATTAGTATACAGAGACATGATTCAACAAGTTAACTTGTGAGAAAACTCTTTTATTCACTCACTAGCAGCATAGCCCATGCTTGATTCAAAAATCGTATCACTCATACAGCAATTGCTATCACTTGACTTAAAATATTTTTGCCCTTCCTTACCTTTAAAGGAGTGCCCTTTGCCATGCTGATGTTGCTACATGCCTTACTTCTCACACTGCAAATTTTTTCTAGGCTCTATACTAAACATTAAATCTGTTATGAAAAAAGAACTAAACAAAATGAACACAAAATGATCAGCTTTATAAAAGAACTTGTAACTGGAAAAACCGAATGAAAAAATAATGTTAACAACAAATACTTTTTCACACCCAATCCAGTTCTGCAGAATCAGAATCAACGTTGAATTTAAGCAAGTGAATGAGCCAATTGCAGTAAAGTGCCATGCAGATTTTAATTTTTCCCACTTGTGATGAATGCAGCTATTGATTTTTTTGGCATGCTAGCATGCTAGTTAACATTCATGTCAGTCAGATGTTGGCTCTCACACTGGCCAATAGAATCTTCCTGCTATTCGTGGCAGCCAGCTATAAGCTCTCACTCTGGCCAGCAGAAAATGGCTGCAAACTACATGAAAAGTGCCATAGAAGCATGAAAAATCGATTATTTCCACACCCAATGGGAGTTGTGAAATGCAAAGTCAGTCTTGGCCTTCCAACTAACTTGAAGCATGTACATGGAAATTTTGGTGCAAATCCGTTGAAAATTGCAACCGTGCATTCTTTACACACACATTCTGCATTTTATAGATAGAGATAAAATTCTTCAATACTATACACTTTTTCATTTCAGTTTGTGGTATAAGAAAAATTAAATGTTCCATTGCTGTTAATTTGTATTCACAATTCTCTATTTCTCTACAAGTTCCATATAGATAAGCATATACCATTTCTTCATCTAAGCAATACAATACTTATTCACTTTCTTTATGGGTGAAAACAGACATGTTTGAGAGAAAACATTTATCTACATACAAGGTCAGAATTAGTGCCCAATTTTTGTTTTTTTACAGTTGTTAGCTGATGTTTGTCAGTCAGAATCTGTGAAAGAAAATTTTATGTAATTTTTAAAAGAACATATTTTGTTATTTTTAAAAGAAAAGTTTGCATTATTTTTAAAAGAATATTGGATGTAAATTTTACAAGAAATACAAATCTCAAAAGAAAGTAGGTCATGGGGTAAAAAAATTTTAATTCATTATTAAACTTTTCTAATCAATCAAAAAAGGACTATGATTAACCAATAATCAAATACCCAAATTTGAAACTTTTTTTTTTAGAGCTGATCATTTTCTAATGATAAACAGTCAAATTTAATACCCCAAATCAGATAGCTTTCTAAACGTCACAATATAATTTATTCATCAAAATTTTAATTAGTGCCTTCTTTTATTTTCTTCATTTTTAAGCTAAAACTCTAAACATATTTCTAACATGAATCTCTTATAAATTGCTTACCCGTTTTCAATTGAATTCTAGTCCAGTTCCAAGTTTAATTCAGGAGTTCATACACGTTGGTTTTTCTTACAGCTATAACTATGTTGGAAAGTCAATTCATCTACAAGTACAATCCCTTTACTGTTGATTTCCTTGCTATTGATCACATCTCTTACTCATTAGTTTTCCTAGTGACCTACACACATTTTATTGAGAGGTTTAGTACTTGCCACATTGGTATCAGGATGCTGTCTACTCATGGCTGGATCAAGGTAGTGGCAAAAGCTAGAGGTGCTCTCAAGGCTGAGGGCACCATCATGCAACCATGTCATGTGTCTGGGATCTTTGAAAGCTAAAGCTTACAAAAACATTCTTGCAGTCATCTGTAACAGGGTAGGTAAGATAGGATGCAGTAGTAATTCTGACTTGATATTATTTGAGTGTTTTTAAAGTAATCCCTCCATTGCTCTATGTATTTGTAGTTCAGAAGGAACACTTTTCTCTTTTTTATATTAAAAATGAAATGAAGTAAGATATACGGCAAAAGACTTGAGACTTAGCTTGAGGTTCATCTTCCAGCAGAACAATGACCCTAAAGATGCAGCCAGAACTACAGTAGAATGGTTTAGATCAAAGCATCTTAAAGTGTTAGAATGTTCCAATCAAAGCCAAGATCTAAATTTAATTGAAAATCTGTGTCAAGACTTGGAAATTGGTATTCAAAGACAGCCTCCTTCCAAATTTGCAAAAAAGAATGTGCAAAAATATCACTCTCTAGATGTGCAAAACTGATATCCTAAAAAGCTGTAATTTTAGTGAAAAGTTTGTTCTGTAAAATACTGAACCAGGGTTGGGTGTGAATACTTATGCATCCAAGATATAACTGATTTGCTGTCCTAATTATTCTTATGTCATAATAAAATGTATTTTGCATCTACAAAGCACTGTGCATTTTTTGTTGATCAAATGGCAAAAAGACAATATTATTATGTAGATTTCACAGGAAGTATAACAGATTTGAGATCAGAATGGGCCACATATTACAGATACTACACTTTAATCTGCAGATTTCTTAGCTTCAACATTTCCACCTTCACATTCTTCCCCTTTCTTCCACTGTCAATTATATCCTGTAGGTTTCTTAATTGGTAAGTATAACGGATTCGAACTCAGAAGACCCAGGGATCAGGCACAGCAACTACACTGATCTTCAAAGAGAAAGGCATAATAGTCATATATCTATACAAGCAGAATTATAGTCAAGATCAGAATAAACATTAAGAAATAAGTATGTGATATTGAAATCCCACAGGCAATCTTATCTTTGATATACAGATTCACATCAAGCAAATTGCATTTTTTAATCGTTCAAGAATATTTGCAAGTGATTCAGATAATTAGCATTTTCCCCTCTCCCTATGTGTTTTTCTTCATTTTATTTTTTAAACATTCCTGTTTTTCTATCTCCATTTTGTATATATCTCTTATGACTTTTAGCATACCTTTTAATAACTCACTGCCAAGAAGAAATTTATGCTTCCGCTGAGAATTATTCCAGTTGGTAATAGTGGAAAGTTTGGAAAAGTTCAAGTGGATGAATACTTCTGCAAGTCACTATGCATACTTAATGGCTACTTGCTTCCAAATGTACCTCTCAATTATGGTTGTTAGCTAGCTTCTGTTCCAGGCACATACTTAGATACCTTTTTGTCATTACAACATCCATTGAACCAATATGTGGTTCATATTGCAACTATGCTGAACAGATCTTTGTTACAGTTTCTGACAGAGAGAGTTCATAATCCAACATGATTAGCAGTTAAATAAGTCCAATTGGTACAAACCCTTGGTCATGCTGACATGACCATGTTAGGAAAACCATCAACAGGTTCCAGACAGTTCCATCTACCCATTTTCACTCCCAAAGCTTAGGTCAACCAATGGTATGATTTTTTTACACACATTTCAATAATGCTGCATTCTGATATTTTTAAAAGGTCATCTGCTTGACAAATTAGTCATGATAAGACCTATGTACATATATAACTAACATATAACGGTTTACATACTAATGTAACAAAGTGGATTGCTATCTCAGCTAATCCATGTTCCTGTTTTTAATAATCAGATCACCCTAAAGCAAGGTAATAAAGCCACTAAGACACAAGGGGTTAAAGAATCTGAGAAAAATCATTATTAAGGAGAGAGAACAATAAGAGAACATGATTCAAGGAGACAGAAGAGGGCTATCAAAATTACATTTACATTTTTGAAGATCAAAAATAAGTGGAAAGCAAGAAGCCAGAAGAGAATTCCACAAGGGAGAAGTGCATGAGAAGAAACTGCTAGCATAGAACCTATGGTTACATATAGCTATTTCAACTGTAAAGTGATGAAACCTTGATACCAGAGTAGTATTGGGCTTAAAATTCGTAAAGTCAATGTACCAAAGAGGAAAGCTCTTCAGGACAGTTACAATGAAAATATTTATAGAAAAGGCAAAGGGAAGCTATATCATAACAGTGGGAAATGAGTAAAATTGAGATTGTAGGTCAGGACCAATAACATTGCAGATTTATTTCTAATTTTTTGAGAATCCGTAGATACATAGCATAAGCATCAGGCCAGATATGGCAGTAAAATTCAATGTGTGAATGTATGATAGACTTACAAAGATTTAAATAGATTTTGGTGAGAAAAAACTGTCTAGAATGATACAATGAACCAACTTTCCTATCAGTAGACCTAGCAATTGATTCAATATAATCATTCCTCTAGATATCAATGGAAAAATTTAACCCAAGAAGTTGTAATGTGTTACTCTCTTTGAGGTTAGCATCAGCTATGTTAATGCAAGTCAAAAATCATTCTCTAAGATGATTAAAAGTGAGCAATTTTGTTTAGCAGTTTCTTCCATCATTGATTTTGCTTCAAGCATATCAAGTGAGAAAAGACAGAAATCTGGAAATACATGTGCTGTCATCGAGATGAATTGGCTCCAACTGTGTAGGTGACTTAATTTTTGCAACTTTAGCCAGACTGTCTCATGATGCATTTCTTACCCTTTGATGTATGCATAAATTATAGTTGAGAAAAGAATGATAACCAAATTTTGTAAAGCAAAAAGCAACTCAATAGGGCAAAATTGAATTTTATCTCAAAAGAAGAATTCTTTCTCTGCTGATGCCAGTTCATCAGTAAAACATGTGAGAATAGAGATTTTCCAAACTGTCTGATATATTTGTCATATATACAGAGAGTGATGTATGTATGCTTATAATGACAAAGTAAACAATTCAGTGATGTGTGACAAAAGAAAAATGTGTAAATCTAACCATCTGTCAAATATCTGACTTCCAGATAACTTGGACATATTGGGGAAGGATATTACAATAATGCAGAAGCTATGGTGGCAGCAAACCTGCTCTATATGGCTAGAAAATAAATAGAAAGGGGTATAAGACAAGGACTTATTCAACCTATACAGTTTTTTTAGTTGAATTTACCCCAAGCAAGGCAGTAAAGCCACTAAGACACAATGGAATACTGGGTGTGAAAAAATTAGAAAACTGAAAGATTACTATAGGGTAAGAATAATGGAAGTCTAATCAGGAAGACAGTGAGTAATGACTGACATTACATTTAAATTTTTTTTCAATTCAAAAAATATCTCATTTTAAGGTGGTTTTAAAGAAATCCAGAGTGGCTCCAAACTTTTTGACTGCAGTATACCCAGTGAGTTTGAGTAAATGAATGGCAGAATAGGGTTTACCAGAGATAATAAAAAGACAAAATATATTAAGAGCTATGAAGTACAGGAAAGTGTGGAGAGCCATGATAGCCAATGTCCTTAAAGCACATCACACTTAGAAGAAGAAAGGAAGTTTTTATTGCTTTACAAGGATCGTCCTTGCTTGAAGTTTATTTTCCAATATTACATGCACCTCTTTTAATGATGGATCATGAATTTTCTAATGGGAGCCATTTCTCTAATTTATTTTGGTGTTTTTGAAATATTGTATTTTTTTAAATATATTGGTAAGGTTGGGAATAGTCAGTAAGTAAAGAAGCATTGTTTATATGAATATATTCTTAAAATTATCTACATTTATCTTAATACAATACTAACTACTAGCCATAACTAACTACTAACAATACTACAAAACTAAGATATACAATAGTAACTGCCTAGAATACTACAAGCATAATTTTCTCACCTAACTGTAATCTTTGAATTTTTGTTATTTTACAATTTCTATTACTCATTTTTAAATGACACGGCCACAAATGCAAGGGAGCCAACTGTAGTACAACATAAAGTTGATTGATTGTTCTGTCTTAATGGCATATCACTTCTGTCAGTTATTTAATACCAAACATTTTTAAATATATATTATATAATGAGAGGTTGCTACGGAAGAAAGATTTATTTTCTCATTGGTATTTCCCCCATTATGGGCATTATTATATCTGTGATATAATACCAATGGACAGAATGGAATGGCTGAAAGGAAAAGGAATGACAAGCATGCTTTGTTCTCAGGGTGAATCTTATGTTACTAAGACATACACAAAACTATATATATATATATATATATATATATATATATATATATATTGAACAATAAAAAATATTTAAAAATTAAAATCTTCAGACACACTGGGTTGTAGATTAATATTCTTTCGTTTTTTTTATTATTATTTCATTTAAATTCCTCGACTAGTTTCGGCCAAAATGGCTATCATCAGAAGAAGAAATATTTCTGCTTGCTGGTAGCAGTAAACTACAGAAATGAATGTCTTGATGGAGAAAATGAACTTTTGTCTGTAGTTTACATTTGTTTTTTTATTTTTTTATCTTTTTAACATGAATCTTTTAACATTCCTAGTGTTGGTCAAACAGTCTCTTTTAAGTTGTTATTTGAGATAAGAGTTGGATGGATCTATGCTTCTCTGAATTCCCCTGGTCAGTTTGACAGTTTTATTGTTCCTGGAGAGGGGATGTGTCTCTGTTTAGTGTTTGTGTGTGTGTTATTTGGTTCTTAGGGAGTGAGTGAGTATGATATGTGTAAGTGTGTGTATTACTGTGGGTGTGTCTTATCATTTGGCTCATTAGGGAGTGAGTGAGTATGGTGTGTGTAAGTGTGTATATTTGTGTGGGTGGGTGTATAAGTGTGAGGCCTCAACACCTCCGTAAGCATGTCTGTCTTGTGTGCATGAAAAATGTGGGTAGGTTTTGATTTGTAAAGTTATATATTAGTACTATCTAAATTGTTAAATTTATGGTTTAGCCCAGCTGGATAGTGTGTTTTTAGACATGTTTTTTGATATACATACATATATATATATATATATATATATATATATATATATATATATATATGTGTGTGTGTGTGTGTGTGTGTGTGTGTGTATATGTATGTACATATATATATATATATATATATATATATATATATATATGTCCCACTCAAAGAATAATATATCATATATATGTACATAGCAAAGCAGAGTGTAAGGAAAAGTAAAAAGAAAGTGTCTTACATATAATATGGAGATACTCCTGTGTGGTGAAGCCATGTTTAAGACTCCAGATTCAAATGGGCTGGATTAATCTATGTACCAGGCAAGGACATATTCTACAAACAAGAAACAGTGAGTCATGGGTTTTCAAAAATTGTGGACTGCAAGCTGGAGTTTCATTTTATATCTGGGAAAGATATATTCCTAAACAGAAGTGGCACCATGGACTTGAAAGCTGCTGGGGAGGCAGATTTAGCCTCTGCAGGGCCTTGGAGGGCTCAGTCTAAATAAATCAAACTTACAGTTTAATTGTTGAAAAAAAAAATGAAATTGACTGCCACTTTTGTCACTGTATGGAGTGACATCCCTAAGCGGTTCATCATGTGACCCATGTGACATATCTCCACCAAAGGGAGATAAGCACTATCTGTATCCCCACAAGGGCTTGTAAAGAATCCTTTGGACTGTTGGTTCCTTCACTCCCCAGTTATGTCATTAGAACAGAGTTAATTAGTGCTAAATTCAAGAAGGCTAGGGTAATCTCTACTTTTATCTTCTTAAAAAGGTCCTTGAGACTTATTCTTCTCTTATATTTCCCGCTAGACACAACTTCCTGTCCCCTGTAATCTTTAGTAAGCATTGTCTTTTTGCTATCTTTCCTAATCCCTGTTCTTCTACCCATTTAAATAAGCTCAATATTTATTGCTTTCCCCTGTCCCTCTTGCCTTTGCCATATCCTGTTAGTGTCTGTTGGAATGTTTGGGTACTAGTGAGCCAGCCAATAGAAGGGTTAACCAATCAGAAGGCTCAAAATATTCAATGCAACGTGTATAAAGGCAGCCATTTTTTTTCTCGAATATTCACTGGCAGCCTTTGATATCGAAGACTGAATAATTACAGAACAGCTGTAGCTGCTACTGCTGGTGGTGGTGGTATTAGTGATATAGGCAGATTCAGTAGAGTGTCTGACTCATGAGTATTAATCTTTAACATTGTTTCATTGAACAGATTACGTACTGTGCTGTATTCTATATTCATAGACTATGGTGAACATGGTTAACAGTGTCAAATTTTCCAAGCACTCTTTTCCTCATCATGTTATCTAGAAATTTCAACTATCTCTTTGTTTTCCATTTTCTCTAAAACTTATTGATCCCGTGTTCAGTCCATCGTATTCTCAGCATCCTTCTATATAACCATACTTCTGTTGCATCAAGATGGTTCAGCATTCATTGTTGTATAAGAATACTTATATGGCAAACAACCTTCAGATTTCAGTGTCACATTTTCTGTCTCCTGTTAAAACAGTTTCTAGATATTTAATTTTTGCACTTGTTTAATTTTGGTATCACCACTTTGCAATTTTCATGTTGCACTTTTTCTTTGGCTGGCAACTGTGCATTCTCACTTTTTATAGTTGGTGATTAGTCTAGACTAGTAATGTCATGAAATTGTTGTATAGGGACAAGTCTACTACAATCTGTTTGAATATTTTTCACAGTATATGCCTCATCACATAGAACAAAATCAATGGATGATAGATTGCTGGCTGTTATTGAGATGAAGGGTCACTATATTAAAATGTAAATACTTCAAAGACTTATATAAGTTTGCTATTTCTTCTATTGTAGGTGTTGATCAATTGTTGGTGATTTTATTATCTTCTTATTGAAGTAAAAAGTGATTTTCTGGTTTTGCATGATAAGTACATTTTTTATAATAGTTTTCAATAAAACATGTTGAAATAACCTACAGATTTAACCCAAGATTTGTTTTGACATTTAAATTAATTGTTTAAAATTTGACAAAACTTTTTTTGAAGCAACTTTCAGTTATTGAGGTTTATGTGATTTGCATAACTTCAGATGGACTGAATAATAGTGTGTATGTGTTTCTATGTGTTAACACACACATACAATTATATAAATACTGGCAAAAAATTCCCTGATCACCTTTTCCAGTAGGTTTTCAAAAGTTTCTTACATTGATGGAAGGTTAAAGGTCATACTAGATTCTGAAAAAATGCTACAAACTTTTGAGTAGTATTCTGTAGATTTTGAGCCTCAATTAATAATTATTTTAATCCACTTTTTCTTAAAAAAATGTGCCACACACGGTGTATCAGATTTGGTTAAATATTTTGATAAAATAAGGAAATTATTAAATATATCATGATTTATCACAAATCAACAAAGTGAGTTCTTGACGTTTATTAAGAAATTTTGTAGTTTCCTCCTATTTTTTGGCTTCTGTTTTTTGTCTCTCTTTCCTATGACTCTAAACTTAAAGATTCTTTATCTTTTCCTATCTCAGCTGCAACCAAACTTCTTGCCACCACCACCACCACCACCACCACCCTGTTTCTCTTTCTTTCACTCTGTCCTTTGTCTTTACCAATATTTCTCCCTCACTTAATTTTATTAACGCTTACCCTTTTTTTTATACTCTTCCATGACTATGAAGGTTTTATGTTCAAACTTCAGTCCTCAAAATCAGCATTTTTTGCAACCTAGGAAACCAAATGGTTTTATTGTGGTGCCATCTCTTGGCACACCATCAACCAAAGAGTGAGGAATTCCTTCTCCCTATTTCTTTTTTTTCTATTTTTTTTTTTAAATCAGTATATGCTGGGTGTGGAAAAGGTCAAAGCTTTTTTTTTTTCTTTTTCTCAATGATTTCACCATGGATTGTTATAAAATTTCTTTATGGCAATCGACAGTCTTATTCTTAAAGGATTAGTTGTTGTTAAGAAATTTGTAAGCACATGAAATATAAAAGAAAATTAATGGATAAAGTCAGGATATTGTTGGAATGCCTATTTTATGATAAATCAACAAGTCTGAAAAAACTTTTTAAAAAAGCTATTTTTTCTTTTTCTGTCAATAGGAATGCAAAATCTGTATGTAAAGAAAAAGAATACAGAAATTCAAACTTATTTTTTTAAATACTGTAGTATTTTGGTTGAAAATTCATAAATAAAGAATGTGACACTCATATTGAAACAGAATATAGCACAAAGTTAAAGCATTGGACAGGAAACTTCAAGGTTCACAATTTAATTCCTGTTGTAAAAAAGAAAATTTAACACTACCTACAGGTGAGTTTTGGATGCTGCACATGTTTTATAACACAATGTCCCCTCAGGATATAAGTGAGCATCATTCATTATGGATTCCTTCTCTTTATAATCTCATAAGAGATCAGACCTAAAATTTCATCAATCATGATGAACAGGTGTTCCCCCAGGGAGGCCCTGTACCTTGAGTGTCTTTTGGGACTGAAACTCAACTCAGACCTCAAGTGGAACTCATACATATGATCCATCTCTTAAGATACTTAAAAATGTTTCAGTTCCTTGTATCATTACAGTAAATAACTGTTTCTTCCTGCTATCTCTTTTCGAGAGCCAGATCAAGCCGAAAATAGAGTACTATTGTAATATATGGGCTGGAGCAGCACAATCTTAACTTTCCAGCCAAAATAAAATCCAAAAGCATCTCCACATCCTTGTGGCTGACAAATTATTTTCCACCCTGCAACCTCTCTCTCACAGATGAAACATCAGGAACCTCTTGTTGCTCTATCATTATTTCCATGGAAAGTGTTTTGATGAACTACATTCTTTAGTTCTATTTTTCATGGCTAAGATCCACCATACCATGTCCATTGTAGCAAACAACCATCATTCCCTTTGTACTCCATTGGTGAAATGACTCCCAAGAGGATGCTTTCCTGATAATTACAATCTTAACCTGCTCAATTCTAGGGTTAATCATTATCTTCCATACATATCTGCATAAACTTTGCCTCTTACTCTGCAAAACTCTACCTTGGGTGGCTCTCGGGCCTTTCACAGGGTTAACATTTTAACAAAATATTGTTATGACAAGCCATGTCATATATTCTTGTTATAAAATCATTCACTTGCTTCTCAAGGAAATTCAATTTATTGCTTTAAATAAAGTACGCTTTTTTATGTACTGTGTTCCTTCAGGACATTGACAATCATAGCTCTCCACAACTTCCAATCCTTTGTAGCTCCAAGTGATATTTGTCTCTTTACCATCCTTCTCATGTTCATATTCTAATATCCATTTACACAAGCTTGTGAGGTACATTATTCAGTTTCCCTCTTGACTTATGTATGTCCTGTGAGTATCAAATTCTCTATGCTCTCCTTCCTTATTATGTATCCCAATACTTTCAACTGTTTTTGTTGTTCCCATTTTCCTTAGGACTTCCTTATGGTTTACATGCTCTTTCTATGACTTTCTCAGTATCCTCCTGGAGAATTTCATTTCAAATTTCTTCTTCATCTGTGAGGAATTTGTCCAGCATTCCCTGCCATACAGAAAGATTTTTATTAAACAGCAGATCAGCAATCTTTTCTTTGTTTCTAACAAAATTTTCCAGTTTCTTTGTTTAGATTTTGGGAGGAAACTTTAGCTATAAAAACGCACATTTTCCATCATCTGTTAAAGTATAATAAATAAAGCATGTAGTAAATATTTGTACTTACTTGAGTTGATAGATTGCATATGAGACTGTTTCCTCTTTACTAATAAACATGTATTCCGTATTCTTATAATTGGTATTTAGTCCTTTCTTCTCATTTTCATTTACTATTTTTTTTATAGGATTTCCTTTCATTTTCATAAAGTCAGACACTTTAAAAACAAATTATCAATACTTTCCAAATAAAGTTATATAAGTTGGAACTCACATGATATATTGTAATTATAAATATGGCCTGATGGATTTCTAACAGCATATAGCAGACAATCCAAAATTGCAGAAACAGGAAGGAATTAGGAATTGAAGACTTTTACACTATGCACCTGGCACTATCTTAGTGGCATTTTCAGAAGTAAGATAAAAAGAAAATCTATTACACATGGTAGATGCTGAAAACAATGAAATCACTAACCATCAACTGTAAAAAGTTTGAATGCATGGTTGTCAGCAAAAGTGATGTCAAGATCATGCAGATATAGAAATTAAAATATTTGGGTCATAAATGCAGAAGAATGTATATCTATTTTTTATAGATTATGCAAAATCATTTGACAAAGTATTACACAATGAATTATAGTGAACTGCTAGGTAATCTTAATTTATTTGGGAAAGACATTAGAATAATTCAGAACTTACACTAGCAGCAAACTGCCAGCATACAGATTAATTCAGTAAATGCACAAAAATAGAAAGGGGCATAAAACAATGATGTCTCATCTCACTAGATTTATTCAATCTTTGCAGTGAACCATTTTCAGAAGGAAGATAGAAAATGTAGAAATAAGAAGTCCTATCAGGATACATTATTGGCAGCTTCAGTCTTAACCGCATAAGATATGAAGATTAGACACACTGCTGATAGCAGACATAGAAAGCAAACTGCAGAAGCTCTGAAGGAGATAGTAAAGGAAAGTGAGAAGAAAGGACTAAACATCAAATACACTATACAGTTATCAGCAAAAAGAACAGCCCAACATACAAATTACAAATTGCCTATATCAAAATCTGGCAAGTACGAAAGTTTAAATATCAAGGAAAAGAGGTTGGAAAATGTGATACTGAAATCTGAAAATAAATTTGTATAGTGAAAGATGCTTTTCAAAAGCTAAGGAAAGTCTTAAGAAGCAAGAAAATCTTCACAACTTCCAGTCCTTTGTACCTCTTAGTAAGTTTTGTCTTTTTGCTCTCTCTCTTAATTTCTGTTCAGCCAACCATTTACAAAAGCTCATTAGGGAGAATACTTGCTGATTTCGTCTATCCCTGTTGCTTTCAAGATGTATTGTGAATGTCAAGCTCTCTCTCATCCTTATGTGCACAAGGAGTTTCAACTGCCTCTTTCTGATGCAAAGTATAAGTGTCCTCTTTGTTTCCAATTTTCCTTAAAACTTCCTCATTGCTCACATGCTCCGTCCATGTTATTCTTAGCCTTCTTCTGTAGTACCACATTTCTGATGCTTGTCTCTTTCTGATTCTAAGTATAAGTATCCTTTTTGTTTCCATTTTCCTTAAAACTTCCTCATTGCTCACATGCTCCGTCCATGTTATTCTCAGCCTTCTTCTGTAGTACCACATTTCTGATGCTTGTCTCTTTCTGATTCTAAGTATAAGTATCCTTTTTGTTTCCATTTTCCTTAAAACTTCCTCATTGCTCACATGCTCCGTCCATGGTATTCTCAGCATTCTTCTGTAGAACCACATCTCTGTTGACTTAAGTCTCTTCTTCATCTGTGAGGAAATTTTCCAACATTCACTACTATTTTGGAGGACTGATATTACATAGTCGTTCAGTAATATTTTCTTTGTTTGTAATGAAATTTTCCTGGTGTCTTAATACTTTGCTTTTCTTTTGAGAAACATCCTTTCCTTTTCCATTGTATTTTTTGATTTCTGTGTTGCATTTTCCTTTGTCCATTATAACACTTTGCAGATTGTTAAATTTCTGTGCTCTCTTGATTCTGTCATCTCAGATGTGTTACTCATCTAGCTACTAATAATAAAAAAAGAAACAGCTGAAATTATGGTAATTCCTAACGAGGAAAGAATGCGTGAAGAATTTAATAATCATAGGTCACATTGCATGCAAGAGAGACAGTGAAAAGTAGAAATAATCTACTTGACAAGGTTGAGTAAATGGATGGAGAATCAATAATCCTGATGACAAAGAAGAGAAAAAATAGTCACCAACTATGAAAAATGTATTTATTATTTATTGTTATTCAATCAAGTTATAAGTCATTTCTGTTTTGGGAACCAATTGTAATGACAAATGTATCCTCCTAAGTAATCATCCATTAAATATATCATAACAAGTAATGACAAATGGGTTTTATACAACAAAGTTCAATGCAGAAGGCAATGAAATGATAGATCTTCACAACTGACTCCTCAAAGCTGAGCTCCGTGGAAGAAAGGCAATGTTGTGCATGTGGTAGAATTGTCAGGGTACTATTCATTTCAAAGTTCTTAAAACAATAAATGAATAAATGCACATTTATATGTCCAGCAGCTGCAACATGTCTTTAAAGTTTGGTTGAAAAGTATCCTGCTTTCGTCAATAGGAAAAATATTGTTCTCCTCCATGACAATACAAGGTCACAAAGGGCAAGAATAACACAGGAAAAAGAACTTTATTGGTCTATTTACCTGACATCCCTTATTTACCTGACCTTACACCAAAAGATTATGTCAAAATGCTTTGATCTGGTAAACATTCTCTAATGAAAACCAGATTCGCTTTTGTTTCCATTTTTGCCAAAACTTTGTGATTTAAACAAGAATTTCAAATTGGGAAAAATTAACCAAAAACGTATTTGCCTTTAAGCATGGACATAAATATTAGAGCATAAATTCTCTTCAGGATGTAAGCAATCATAATTCTCTACAGATTCCTTCTCTTTATTTTCCAAAAATTGCCATGTTTTCTTAAGAATTTCTATAGTTTTGATTTCTGAGTAGTCATTAAGTTAGACTAGTTGGCACCCAAGACTTTGTAGTCTTGGATTGTAGCTAGTTTAACATAAGTAGACTCATAGATAAGTAGGTTTATAGATATATAAGTAGACTTGTAATATAGATTCTGGAGAGAAAAATTGTTTAGCAAAACATGGTGAACTGACTTTCTTAGCAGCTAGAGGTTAACAAACTAACAAAACCCATACTGACAGAAATCAAGTGAATATTCATGTAATTTTGCGATAACCCCTACATATCAGTAGCTTTGTTGCCTTCTTGGGGCTGAAATGACTTCAAGAAAAAATTACTTTGGTTATATTTACTTCATGAGTATTTAACTATAATGGACATGTAAGATGACAGTGTATTCTCCTATTCAACACATAGCTGGAGGTCAAAAAGATGGATATATACCTTAGCCAAAAGCACTATTACAAAAACCAAACCTGAATTTGAACATGGCATATTTATTACACTGTCCTTGCTATTACACTACTATCATGCACAATTGGATTTATTGAATAACACAATGAAAGAGAAAATAATTTTGAGAATTGTGCAAAAATATTGTTTGTGTTCTGAGTCAGGTCGTGGTTTTTTTTATGTGCCCTTGTTTTCTTAACCAGAGGCTTCCAAATGGTATTCACTCCTATGCTAGGTCTACTTAACAGGTTTTCTCTGCTAAGTATATGTTCTGATTCTTTCAGTTATCTTATATATTTTTATCTATATATAAAATTCTGTGACTTGCACTAGCCCATATGTCTGTCAATCACCCCCTCCAAAATAGACATACATTGCCCAATCAAAACCAAATTTTGGGGAGAAGGGCAAACACATAAGGTAGATACAAAGTAAAGTTGGTTTTACTAGGGTATGATACAATAAATTTTCATTAAATTTTGGAAAAATTAAAAGTTTTATTATTTAACATACAAAATATCCCCACTATTTTAAAAACAATTTAGTGATTAAAATAACAAATACTTATTTAATAAAAATGCAATATTGTTTTTTTGCATCTTTTCTTTAAGTTTCATATGCAAGAATCCACTTTCGAGAACTATAAAAAATCACAGGGCCAAACACTTCAAAAATTTGGAATTTGATTCCAGAAAGAAATATTTATGCATTGCCTGTTGCATGCTGAAGAGTAAGAAATCCTAAGAATTCTTCACTATTTAAAAGGTAAAAGGAAAAAAAGAAATATTCTTAAAAAAAAAAGTTTATCATAAAGTTCTATAAAATTAAATTAAATTTAAGAAAGTATTAAACAATGAAGTAAGGTTTTTGCCAAAGTATTTTCCCCAACAAATCAGCTTATTTAAATTTCAGCAGTTGGTTTGCGAAATTGAACAAAATATAGAATTTGTAAATCTCGACAAAAAATGTTCGCAATAACTTCAACAATACTAAATACTGTGAGGATTCCAACACTTGTCAGCATGTTGCAAAAAATTCTAGTACACGAAATTCTGAGAATAGAATCAAATACAATGTCAGACACCTGAAGGAAGCCAGAGGAGTGCATACAACATGGTTTAAATAACAAGCATATAATAATTATTTTTCCAGTTGTTTAAACTATTTTGTAAGCTAACTAACAAACCAGTTTTAACTTTTGATCTTTTAAATCTTACATTTCAATCAAATATTCAGATTCTCTTAATCATTACTGAATAATTGAATATTTTCTGAGATATCTTCTTCATTATAAATTATGTTTTGTACTTTCCTGAACTGATCCATGAAACTTTTATATCATTTCCTGCAGACATGTATGAGTTTGTTCTAAGCATTTTATTTAAAATTCTTGAAAAAAATTTATTTTGATTTTCCACAACCAAAACTAGCACTAACATGTATATTTCAAATTACTAATTACAATGTCTTATTATTAATTAAATGCTATATAATAACTAAGCAGAAATTTCAAATATATACGTAAAGAACATGACAGGAAGCCAGCCTTACATTTGAAAACTTGAATTTTATTTCTCTAGACAACTGTGTTTCCTTGTTACTCATTTAGCTGTTGATGCCAAAATCCAACTGTGTTTCATGATTTGTATCTTGTCTGCACTCAGCTGGATTAATATTTTCAGATTATACACAAATATAATATCTGATGAAAAAGAAAGCTATGGCATATATAGTCTTTAAGATGAAAGGTGTCAGAAAATGAAAATAAACTAATGAATAAAACAATATTAAAAAATAAAGAATTTCATTTTCCCATAATGCAAAAGGAAAATGAAAAATGTGTTTTCAGCTACATATGAATTTTATAATCCCATTTCTGGAAAGGAAATGATCTCTCCTTTAACCCCCACCACCAAACATTGAGTTTGGATAAGTTTGGTAGCCATGCCAACAAAGAGGAGATTTGGCCACCCTCACTCAACATCAGCCAGACTTGTGGTTGACCATTCTCCCCATATTTGCATCTTTTCACCCACGTGCATCAGTAAACATAGGTGATTCATCTTCTACTCTAGTCTTCATTTTGTTTACTGTGGTCCACCGACATTCCAAATCTGTTAGTGGCACAAAGTCAAATAGAATCAACCACAAAGGTATAATTAAGGGTGCATTATAATTTTAAGTAATTAGCATATAGGTCTTGACTAAAGAGATATAACTAACAATGTATTGTAATTTTTAAGTAATTATAATACTGGTGTTGACTGAAATAAGAATTCTACTTTTTTTACCAAAACCAACAAGAAGGATTCAAATTAATCAACTTTGATGACATGATTGTTATTGATTAAAAGCTGAAGACATGTTGATCCTAATCCATTCTATAACATAAAACATTACGTTATTTTATATATTTATTTGCCATGAATTCTTTTCTCCATTACAATAATGAGATATTTTATTGTTATGGTAACAAGAAACATTATACAGCACCAATATTGAAACATGACATGTTACCATAAGAATCTCATTATTATCATACATTTATTTTAATTTTCTTATTTGATTTTGGTTTAATGTGTTATATTTTTATTTTCTTGATTTGAAAAACAAACTACTTTTAGACATGCAATAGTATCTATCATACAGATACAAAATATTTGGCTTACTCATACAGAAGCTTTAACCAAAGCAATGGGATCAAATGCTCAAAAATGCTCTCATTTCTTGATGATGCAAGTCATGTTAGCTTTTCCTAGATATTTTTATTTTCATAATTTAAAAAAACAGATATTACAAAATGGCTACATGTAACCATAAGTTCTATACTAATAGTTTCTTCTATTGCACTTCTTATTGGTGGAACTCTCCTCTGGCATCTTGCTTTGCAATCAACTTTGATCTACAAAATTTTAAATACAATGTCAATCATTATCTTCTGTTGTCTTTATTCTTCTTCTTTTATTGTTCTGTCTCCTTAATAGTGTTTTTTTTCATATTTTGTAGCACTCAGTAACCCCTTGGATCATAGTGACTTTATTGCCTTCCTTGTGGTAAAATGATTAAAAAAAACAAAAAAAAACAAATTAATTCTGGCATGTGATAATAGAACTGTACAGATAAATATCCTAGATTACATGTGCAGAAAATATTATCAGAACACATGCAAAATTAAATATTTTCAACATTTTTTGATTGTATGAGTGATGTTAGCTTTTTTGAGATATTTTCAATTTTAATGATTTAAAATGCAGAATTCTTTCTTACATGCCCATTACAGTTAAATGCTCATGAAGAAAATATAACCAAAGTAATTTAAAAAAACAAAACATTTCACCCCCAAGCAAAAAACAAAGTCACTGAGATGCAGGTGTTATTGCAAAATTACTTAATATTCACTGGATTTTTGTCAGTATGAGTTATGTTAGTTTATGCTAACCTCCAGGAGAGTGACTCATTGCACCTTCTCAGGGTGACATTTTCAGGTGACATGAAGTGAAAAGACTATATTGAATTCATTGTTGTCAGCTTCTAAGAAAGTCAGTTCACTGTGTCATGCTAGACAATTTTTCTCTTCAGAATCTATTTTATATATCTATGTCTGTTGGGTTAATTCCACCTACTTGATGAAACAGCTACCATGGGATACTCTCCAGAATATAAATATTTTGGCGATAATTTTTGGAGCCTCTTCTTACCTTTTCTGCTTACACATCAAGATGCAAGTCTCTCACGGAAAAATGCATTTCCCATTGGGAAATCCATGAACAAACTAAACACATACAACTCACATATGTACACCCATTCACTTACTTCACATACTTTGGACCAAAAAGTTTTCAAATTCTTTTGTTAAACACATCATTGTATACCATTCTTTTAAATACATTATCATTTGGTATCTGTCTATATTTCAGAGAATAGGTATTATGTACATTATTTACATTATTCGGATTATTGTCCTCATCTTTGTCGCCATATTTATTACAATGTTTCAGCTGTTGTATGCTACAGCCTTCTTCAGGTGGTTGGAATGTCAAACTGAACCCTTCATTTCGCTCACTGGTGTAGACTGTTCTAGTTCCATGTGCCATGTTTAATGGATGTCAGTTATCAGTTATCTCCAGTTAACTCCCCTCTCAATTGAACTCACACTCTTTGGGTCCTGTCACTGGATCTAACCAATGCCTTTATCCACTGTGTTATGTGTCCTTGTAATAAATATGGCAACAAAGATGAGGACAATAATCCGAATAATGTAAATAGTGTACATTATCATTTGTTTATACATAGATATTGGTTATTGTTTCTTTCCATTTATTCATGTGAACTCACAGACTGAGTCCACCATTTTTGTTGTGGGCATTTCTCAACTTACTAATGACTGCAACAAGTTTACTATTTATCCATGCTCAGAATATTGCTGTTACTTATGTTCTGGTGGTCCTGCTATCTATTTAGAGAACTTTGGTAAAATTCAAAGAAGAATCAGCAATATTGTAGATCTTGGCATGGCGTCTTGATTTCAATCGCTTTCGCATTACCATAAAGTTACTTCCCTGTGCTTTTTTATAAATACTTTCATGCTAATTATGAATTTAAGCACAGTACTAGATTGACTGCAAAGTCTCATGAATTTATAGTCAAGTTCTATGCCAACGGTTTCTTCTATTACATTTTTCATTTGTGGAATTATCTTCTGGCTCCTGTCAACTTTAATCTTCAAAATTTTAAATTCAATTTCAATCACTATTTACTATTGTCCTGATGACACTTCTATTGTACTTACTCCTTAGTTTTCTAATTCTTCCACAACCTTTAATCTCTCCTGTTTTAGTGGCTTTTTGCCTGCTTGGGGTGAACTAGATTAAAAAAAAAAAATTCACTTTTAATGGTTAAAAATCAAAAATGCTTCTTACATGTATATTACAGTTAAATGCATAGACAAAGCAAACTAAATTACTCACGAAAAAAATATTTCCAATGAAATTACAAAATGACTTAAATAGTCACATGAATTTTGTCAGTATGGGTCATCTTATATATTTTCACTTTTAATGGTTTAAAAATCAGAATAACTTTTTTTATTTCATTTTATAATTCTGAAAAGTGTAGTAGCACCTGTAATGGTCCAAGCTATGGGCAACTAGTTAACTGCCCAACTGAGGTCAAAACACTATGAATGTATAAAAATAGATTTTTGTAGTAAAAAATACCAGCAATACAATTTTGAAAAAAAAAAGTTACCAGCAATATATTTTTATAAAAAAAAATATATTATCAGCAATACATATTTAAAAATAAATATTACCAGCCATAGAAACAACCTTCCTAATGAGCTTGTGTAAATGGTTATTATAGAATTTTTCTATCAAGTTTTAGATAAGAATATATATATATATATATATATATATATATATATATATATATATATATATAAAATAGTTTAAATGCCCTACAAAAAAAAAGAAAAGATAACCCTTTATGAAGTCATCAAAAAAAAACAAATGTTAGCGACTTATGACAGTTTTTTTATATACACAAAACCCTTTCAGAAAAAAATAAAAAATAAAATAAAAAATAAATATATCTCCATAGACACTTAACCAGACTAGACAATGTCATCTTCCACTTTAAATTTAGACACCCCAACCTTACCCTGACTTGACGTCTTTGAATGTAACTGAGATATTGATACAAATTATTAACCCTTATGCCCCTTTTCTTTAAACAATTGCTCCAGCCATTACCATAGTAATTTTAATTATGAAGCAGTTACTGGTAAGAGTTGAATTAGACCAGGAAACAGTATTAAAAGTATTGAATACACATATAAATAACATAAAAATTTAACATAGAGAGCTTTTAAATTTAAAAAAAAATAGATCAGCCAATTATGCTAACTTAGTTTTGCCTGAGGATACCAAAAGGTTGAAACCAAGGTAGCATGATTGGCTGTTCTCCTAAGTTTATAAATATATATATTTACAGAATGGACATCACGAAGAAACTTCAAAGCTGGGAAAACAAAAAAAATATTGATATTTAAATTAATCTTTTTATATAATATTACATATATATATATTTTATATAATATATATGCACATACAATATTATATATACAATATTATATACACAATATTATATATTATATATACAATATTATATATATATACATATATATATATGCTATGTTTTAATTATGTTACTATGTTACTTAATTAAGTAATCTTTATATATATATATATATATATATATATATATATATATATATATTATGCTATATTTTCATGTTATGTTGTTTGAACATTGAAATGAATTAATTTTATTAAAACGGCTTTTACAAGTTTTCCTCTCTCGCTTTCATGGTTAAATTAGTTAAGTCTTCCGCTCTATGAATTCCTCAGATTTAAAATACAAGTTCTTGTTTGAAACTGCATCTTTATTCTGATTTTTGACCTTGAACCTTTTGACGATATCAAGAATCAAATGAAGAAATTAATAAAAAAAATACTTTATGTCCGATTTCACACTAACAGTTGGCATTATTACAATGAAGTAAAGAAAAAAATATCATGGAGAGTGTTGGAAGCAAGTTGGTTGCAGTTGATTTCCATCCTTTAACATTCACTTCTGGCTAAATCAATTGAAACATTGTCCATTTAGAAAGAGTCCCCTGAAATATGTGACATGAGTGCAAGTCTTATGGGAAGAGCAGACTTCATGTGACTTTAGCAGTTGGAAGCTATCCAATTTAAAATGCTTTTATGAAAAACAATAAAAGATTAAAAAAAATGTCAAAAATTTAATAATGAAAATGCTTTCTTTCAGTATTCAAGCAACAAATGTTTATTGCTGTTTCTACTTCTACAAACAATATAGAAAGAAGTTGCAATATGAACATAGATTTGAGAGTTGTCTACTAATCTCTTTTTTGGTTCAACTGGTTGGAGTCATGGTGGAAGTTCTAACCAAATACATTAGAAGCTGGAATGCTGTGATTAAAAGAAAACAATAAAATGCAGAATTCTTGGGAAATATTAATAATGAAAATATTTTATCTCAAAATTCAAACAACTTAGGACTGTTTTTATTGCTACATCTACAGATAATTATTAAACAAAAATATAGTTTAATGAATAGGAAGACAAGAATTGTAATCTTATTTTTAGTCATATTATTCCAAGCAAGGTAATAAAGCCACTAACATTCAAGAAATACATTGCTAGTGTTTCAATATGAACCAGTTCAGTATGAACCAGTTTTTGAATCCAAATGAAATTCTGTTTTGAAGCATCGTAATATAGGCATCTTGTCAAGGCTGAGAATGGATGTAACAAATCTTTATAATTAAAACTAAGTGATAATTATGGGAGACTGCAGGGCTAGTACGTCTTGCCCCCGAACACCTCACTACCACGGGTGTGCTATTTTTGAGGCCCTGTTGTGGCCTCTGTCATTTTTTTTACAGCACTGTTTTTTGGCCATCCACCATTTTTTTTATTATTTTTAAACTAATGTTACATTATGAGTTATTAACTTACAATATACATCATGAATGGCCAGTGTGGTGCATACGACATCAAATTGGTGCAAATTACGTCAAATTGGTGCAAATTACATCAAATTGGCGCATACTACGTAGGGATTCTTGATGAGATTGGAGCCTCAAAAAAGGTTAGTTTCACCAGGGTTTTTTTTGGTTTTATACTTTTACTTTTTTTCTAATGAAATTATATTGCAAATCATCAACTATAAAAATTGACAGGGCCATTGCCTACTACCTCAAACCTCACAACTGCATGGAGGACCCATGCCTACTGGGGAGGTGGGTCAGAAGTGCTAACTTCAGTTATGCTTACTTTTTAAATTGTAATTTTCTTTCTGAACAGTTCTTTTAAATCAATTAAGACGGTAATATTTTTTTTTACTAATAGTAATACTAACAAGAAGTCCATGGCCAGTAATTAAAATAGAATTTCTAGTCCCTATTTTTTACAGTTCTAGAAAGATAAAATATACAAATACTTAAAAATTGAACTACATAAAAAACTTTACCAAAAACTGAAATCCCGTTTGTATTGTGTTGAGATCTTTGAAAAACATTTTTTTTCAGCAATGTTGCATCGGCAATTCATCTTTATGGAAATTTTAAAAATTTGTGAATTAAACAGTTTTTTTGAGTAAAATTTAGTTATGAAAATATTGGTGGTTATTACAAAAAAAAATTACATAAAGTAAATAATTAATGAATATGTATGGAAAATTTCATTTAAATTGGATAAATTCCTTGATTTTTGTTAATTTTTAAAAAGGCACTTCCCTTCTCCACCCAATTTTCTTTCAAGGGTCTGTGGCCCTCAGATTGGAAAAAATTTTGAAATCAACATGTATCAAAGTTTCAGTGACTGGGGGTCATAATCCTAGTGTTAACCCTGAGAGACTGTACATATTGCTAAGTGAGTAGGTATGAACTAGTTTTTGAATCCAAGTCAAGAGTTTCATTATTATGAAACACTGTCACCACTTGGTATTGACCTCAATGTCCACTTTTTTTGATATTTTTTTAATAATTTTATTTCACCCCCAAAAAGGCAATAAAACAACTAAGATGCAAGGGGTTACTGAGTGTGAGAGAACATGTGGAAAAGTAAATATTATTAAAGTGAGAGAAAAACAAAAGAACAGGCATTAAGAAGATAGAAGATAAGAATTGACATTGCATTTAAATATTTGAACATCAAAGTTAACTGGAAAGCAAGAAAGCAGAAGAGAGTTCTGCAAGCAAGAAGTGAAAGAGAGAAAAGCATAAACATAGAACTCATGGTTATATCTAGCCATTTCAATTGTTAACTGAGGGGACCTTACCACTTAAATACATAAAGTCTAGGTACCAAAGAAGAAAATTCAGATCAACTTCAATGAAAATATTTATAGAAAAGGCACAAAGAAGCTGTTATGGCAGTGGGAAATTGTCTGAAGTCAAGATGCTAGGTCAGAATCAATAATATTGCTGATTCTTCTTTGTATTTTATCAAGAATGTCAAAATATATTGCAGAAGCACCAAACTAGATGTGGAAGCAATGTCTAATGCATGGATGAATAGTAGACTTATAAATGTGTAAAATAGGTTCTAGTGAGAAACATTGTCTAGCATGACACAGTGAACCAACGTTTCTAGCAGCAGACCCCAGCAAGTGATTCAATATATTCTTTCCACTTCATGTCAGTAGAAAATATTATTAGCCTGAGAAGTCATAAGCAGTCATTTTATTGGGGTTTAGCATTAGACATGCTGATGGAAGTCAAAATGGTTCTCTGTGATGATTAACAGAGAGCAGTTTTGTTTTGGAGACATTAAAATTAACAAGTCATTTCTTGCCTATCAGCAGATTGTAGGTCATTTTTTGTTCAGCTGCTAATTTTACCGTAACTATAGATTTTTGTCCTGTCTAATTTTTTTTTAAAGTAACTTTCAGCCTGAACAAAGCCCAGGAGCCACTCATGGTAGAGGGTTACATCAAGAGGGAGATAATGGTTAACCTTAGACTTCAACAGGTTAAGATTGTAGTGATTAGAGAAACAACGTCTTGGAAGTTCAACAGAGCAGGGTTTGCAGGAAGAAGCTGTTCAAGTGAAACTGACTACAAGAGGGAATATGAAGAGAATGTGGGTGGGTTTTGTTACAATATTAATGGCATGGCACATCCTAGCCATGATGGAGACCTGGCAGAACCAAGGAATGTATTAGGTTGGTTAAAAAATAATGACGTAATAATGTCGTTTTTTGACGTTAAAAAATATGTCAAAAAACGATATTATTACGTCATTATTTTTGCACCAACTTAATAGTTCATCCAAGCACTTTCCATGGTAGTAGCAATAGAGAAGGAAGAGGCTTGCCATATTCCACCTGTAAGAGAGAAGTTGAAGGGTGGAAAATAATTTGTCACCTGTAAAACGACATGGAGATGATTTTGAACTCTATTGGGACTGAAAAGTGACAATTGGGAAGCTCTCATCAAAATATGACAAAAGTAATCTATTTTCAGCCTGATTCTTACTAGAGTGGCAAAGGGAGTCAAGTATTTTCTTTTTGCATCTTTGGCAATGGATCATATTTAAGATGTCCATTTGATGTCAATGATACATTCATTACTTCATTATATATAAAAAAAAAACAAGTAAAAACACTTTCCACTTAATTTTACTTGTTACTGTCCTCTCAGATATTAAATAGATATTAATAAAAATTTCCTTATGTGTGTGCACAAGAATTCATCCTCTCATCTGCTTTGTTTTAAAGAATGTGATAACATGAAAGAAATGTTTGTTAATAATGGTTATAGATTACCATATTTGACTTTTTCTTTCTAAGGGAATCAATATCAACACCAAACACAGAAAAAAATATGATATTAACATTTTCTACAAAAATCAAATGCATGGGGTCTATAAGCAAGATGAATCTTCACTTAGAAGCTTTATCAGGAAATACACAACTTTATAGACAAAAATGATAAGATTAAATTAATTATCTATTATAAAAAATTTTAAAATGCTAACCTCATTGTCAAAAATAATAATTCACCTTCAAGATCAAGATTACAGAGAACCAATATTATTTACGAATTTACATGTCCCTTAAGGAGCTGTGTTCCTGACCAATTCAGGTTTGTAACCAATCGGTTGTTAACTAGGGTTGGCTGGTCAACTTTAATGCCTCAAAAACTAAACTACTCTCTATTAATCACCATAGAGATCCTTCCCTGCCCCCCATTAGAATGTCTGATAGTCAACTTCTTGAGAGTAACTCTTTGTGTCTGCTCGGTCTCACACTGACTGCTGACCTGAGATGGAACAAATACATTGAATCAATTGCATCATCCACTGCGAGGAAAGTTGGCTCTCTGTGCCATGCCAGGAAATTTTTCTCCCCAGAATCAATACTTCAAATATACAAATCAATGATTCGCCCTTGCATGGTGTATTGCTGCCATATATGGTCTGGGGCACCTTCTGTTTACTTCGGAGTTCTTGACAAGATCCAGAGAGGGATTTGTAATATAATTGGCCCTGATCTGGCGTCTTGTCTACAGTCACTCTCTCATAGATGCACCACCGCCTCTCTCTGTCTTTTCTACAAATACTTTCATGGTAATTGCTCCGATGAGCTAATTTCACTGGTTCCCAGACTCCATGAATTCAAGCGCCCTACGAGGCTGGCATCCACTCTCACCCTTTCACTGTAGAAACTATTAAATGTAGCCGTCTCTTCTACTCTAATAGCTTCATATCTCACACCTCTCGCCCGTGGAACTCCCTTCCTTATTCCTGTTTCCCTGAGAGCTATAATCTCCAACTATTCAAATGTAATGTCAATCGACATCTCCAGTTACCTTGATCTATCCACTATCCCTCTCCTCATCCTTTCTTCTATCACTTCTATCTGCTCTCGCTCCAAATCTTCTGCAACCCCCTGCATTCTAGTGGCTTCACGCCTTGCTCCGGGCATAATGCTTAAAAAAAAATAATAATTATATTGGATATACTACAACAATAAGAAAACACACGTAACATCTCTCTGAGCATAGCTCAATTAGGTCTCATTTAAATACACCCGGACACCTATCAAACTCTATCCGTAACATACTCATTGATAATACAAATATAATAGCAACATCCACATATAAAAAAAGGCTAAAAATAATGATAAAAAAGAAAAAGCCAACACTCAGTAACATCAATGTGCCGACTAAGTTTTGGAAAGGAAACATTCTTATAACTCTAGATACATACGTAAAATAATCCATATATTTAGTTAAAAATAAAATTAAATTAATCCTTGATAATGGCTAAAACTATAGCCAAAAGTGCTTGGATATGTAAAGCATTCAGACAATTTTTATATAATTTATAACCTGAAAAAATTATAAGAGCACATGAAAAGTTATATAAAAAAATTAACCACAGCATCTTTGTCAGTCGTTTTTAATGAAACTTGAATAAAATGATATATTATTAGTGGCTAATATTTAACAATAATAATATTAAAGATTTAAAACATAAACATGTTTTGTTACCTGTAACAGTTCCATCTTGGATCACTAACATCAGACTTGACATTTAAATGGAATGACACTGATGATTATCTATATGTATCATTGTGTAGGTTTATGTGATACTCTATATATTTTTTGATCATTTAATTTGTGTTAGCAAAATTTATTCATGTGTTGATATATGTGTATGTGGGTATGTAGGTAAATGTTTTCCTAAATAACTGATATACAAAATCTGATAGTTTTCTGATATTTATATACCTAGGTATATATGTAAACTTAAGAGATAGATACGCATTAATCACTCTGTCGGTTTTTAATATTGTTAAACTTTTCTTCCTCTGTGTTATTTAAGTACAAATTAAATTAAATTCCACCCATCTATTTTCATATGTTAGATGTATATATGGATGGATTTGTTTTTTTAAATTTTTTAAAATTTTTTACCTTTTAATTTATATATATATTAGTATATATGTATATGTATGTATATATATATATACATATATATATATATATATATATATATATATATATATATATATATATATATATATGTGTGTGTGTGTGTGTGTGTGTACCTTTGTGTATGTTTAGTTATGTATGGATACATATGTATATGTATATTGGTGTATATATGTGTATGGGTATGTGTATGTATATATGTATGTATGTGTATATGTATAGTTAGATGGATAGATAGATAGATACGTTGTATATTTGTTTAGATGAGTATGTGTATGTAAATGTATGAAGGTGTGTAAGGTTTTCTGTATATATGTTTATGTGCACGTATGTGTATGTCCGTATGTAAATACATACGGACATACACATGTATGTAGATGTATATGGATATATATATATATATATATATATATATATATACATTAAGAAATGGACAAAGTCCAACAATTTATTTATTAAAGACATTTTTTTATGTTTAACATTCTTTTTATAGATACAAGTATTTAAGTAAATGCTCTGTTTATAATAAACAGTATTAAATAACATTTACCGGCCTGAATTAGAAACAGAGCATTTACTTAAATACTTGTATCTATAAAAAGAACGTTAAACATAAAAAATGTCTTTAATAAATAAATTGTCGGACTTTGTCCATTTCTTAATTTATGACGTCATTTGTTTACATTTGATACGCCATGAGCCGTTATGAATATTCGAGATTCATGGAAGATTGAGTTTATAAGCAGTAAATTCGACCTTGCCAACCGAACGATCCTTTGCGGCCGAGCGGTTAGGCACGTCAGGCTAAATGGCGGTTCCGTATAGGATGCAGGTTCGAATCCTGTCAAAGGATGAATATTTTCTATGAAAATTTCTCGGACATTCAGGCCGGTAAATGTTATTTAATACTGTTTATTATAAACAGAGCATTTACTTAAATACCTGTATCTATAAAAAGAACATTAAACATAAAAATGTCTTTAATAAATATATATATATATATATATATATATATGCATGTATGTCTGTATGTACATGTAAATATAAATATGTTGTTGTGTATGTGTATATATATGTATGTGTACTTGGGCATAGAAATAGTAGGTCCTTGCTAGATTAAACATTCATTATTTTATATGTTTATATTAAATTTGTAACCTGTAGTTGATGTTACTTTTGTCAAATTTTCTTTATTTGCACAGCGGATCTTTTATAAATGCCCTTCGTTTTTTTAGTTGCCCCCCCCCCCTGCATCTTCCCCATTTTTTGCTATTTTTTTCTTTTCTTTTCTCTCTCTCTTTCATCTTCTGATTTTTAAGTTTAGATTAAATTGTCTTTTATTGTGCATCGTGTCACCACAAATGTATACAACCATTTCCGGTGTCTGTTTTTAATTTAATCAGCTGTTCAGTAATCAATTACGCATTGGAAAATAAGCCATATTTATCTGCATTTCACCCTTTTAAACTGTCATTTAACATCTCTTTAAAACTTCTCTCTGTTAAATTTTAATCCACACCTTCACTTTTAGGCCTCCCTGTTCTTCTCTCATATGTTACCCCTCTCTAAAGCTTTCATTTATCTCTCACATTTGTCCCCCACTCTCATACATACACTCTCACTAAATTTTATTTTTTATTCCCGGAGTTATTTTTTCTGATTTCTTTTTGAATTTGTAGGTCTGATGAATTGGATCGTAATTCCAATTCCAATGTAATAAATTATAACCATGGAATATTAGTGTTTAAGCCTTTTTATTATATATATATATATATATATATATATATATATATATATATATATATATATATATGTATATATATATATATATATATATATATATGTACAAATATCCCACATGGAGAAAATAGCATATATTTACACAACAAAGAAGAGTGTAAGGAGAAACAAAAAGGAAGCGTCCTACATATAATATGGAGATGCTCCTGTATCTGGAGAAGTTATGTTTAGTATTCCAAATTCAAATCTGCTGGATTCATCTACTACCTCCCAGGCAAGAATATATTCCATGAAGGGGAAACAGTGAATGTTTGGTTTTGTGAGGACTGTAAACTGGTGTTTCTTTCTATATCTGGAAAAGATATATTCCCAAAGGGAAACAGCACCATTGACTTGTAAACTGCAGCATTTGCTAGAGAAGGCAGATTTAGACTCAGCCTGAGGCCCTTACGATAGGCTAAAAAATCAACTGCTTAGTTTGGTTGCTGTAAACAAACTAAATGTCTGGGCACTCTTGTCACTCTAAATGTCCGTCATGTGACTCATGTGACTTATCACCACTAAAAGGAAATAACCACCTTATATAGCCCTACAATACTAATAAATCAAAAATAATTAAAATAATTTTTCTCTGAATCTAAACAACATATGTTTTCTGTCATTACTGGCTTCATTAATAGGTATTACATAAACAATTTATGTTAAATATCAGGAAGAAAGGAATTTTAATCTGACTATAGATTTGTGACCAGTCCAATGACTTAGCTTCTGTGATTGAATTGATTGAGAGATAGAATATTAAAAAAAAATTCTAGAAAATCACATTATCTTAATTTCTGAACATTTATTTCTTTTTATTGAAAAAATAAATATTTCACCCCCTACTAACCAGCAAGGATTCAGGTGCCGTAAACCAGTTATGTCACTAGGAGGCATATAGACTAGTCCTATTACTCAATTATTACTACTAATCAAGTACTCATTACCTATATAAAAGACACTAGTTCACAGAATCCTTGAATGAATCAGAATCTAATCTCTCCAGAATGGGCAAGATGAAAGAATTGTTTAAGGACATCTGGGACAAAATTGTATAACTGCACAAGACTGGAATGGGCTACAAGACGATTGGCAAGCAGCTAGGTGAGAAGGAGTCAACTGTTGGTTTGATAATAAGAAAATGGAAGAAACACCAATTGACTGTCAGCTACCTTCAGTCTGGAGATCAACACAAGATCTCCCAACATGGAATGAACCTGATGAGGAGAAACGTGAGAAAACAACCCAAAACTATGTGGCATGAGCTTGTTGATGATCTCAAGGCAACTGGGACCACAGTCACCAAGATGACTATTAGTAACACACTATGCCGTAGTGGACTGAAATCATGTAATGACTGCAAGGTCCACCTACTGAAGAAGGCACATGTACAGGCCTATCAGAAGTTTGCAAATGAGCATCTGGATGATTCAGCGGAGGTTTGGGAGAAAATGTGATCAGACAAGAGTAAAATTGAGCTTTTTGGCATTGACTCGACTGTGTGTGAAGAGAAAAAAAGCTGAGCTGGATCCCAAGAATACCATCGCAACAATTAAGCATGGTGGGGCAAACATTATGCTTTGGGACTGTTTCTCTACTAAGGGAACAGGACAACTACACTGGGTTGAGGGAAAGACAAATGGGACCAAGTACAGGGAAATCTTGAGTGAAAACCTCCCTGCCTCAGCCAGCACACTGAAGATGGGTTATGGATGGGTGTTCCAGCATGATAATGACCCAAAGTATATGAGTAAGGCAACAAAGGAGTGGATCAAGAAGCAGTACATTAAGGTAATGGAGTGGCCATGTCAGTCTCCAGACCTTAATCCTTTAGAGAATCTTTGTGCAGGGAGCTGAAGCTTTGAGTTGCCCAGTGACAACCTACAAACCTTAAAGATTTAGAGAGGATCTGCAAAGAGTAGTGGGCCAAAATCCCTCCTGGTATCTGTAAAACATGGTAACCAACTACAGGAAACATTTTGCTGCTGTGCTTGCCGACAAGGGTTTCTTCACCAAATACTGAGTTATGTTTTGCTATGGGGTGAAATACTTATTTTTTCAATAAAAAAGAAATAAATGTTCAAAAATTAATATAATGTGATTTTCTAGATTTTTTTTTTATATTCTATCTCTTACTTTCAAGATGGCCCTACCCTGAAAATTATAGACCGTTCCCATTTTTGTAAGGTGGCAAACTCAGAAAATCAGCAGGGGATGAAATACTTATTTTCCCCCTGTGCCTAATGTATTGCAGCTATCAAGTCGGTCAAGTCAAGGTAGGTGCTGGGGTATCTGTCCACTGACACAAACTTATCTTTTTTTCAAGTAGAATAACTTTCCCAAAAGTATTTGTGTGTAAGTGAATATAATGAACCCAACAGGAATTTAAATTTTGCTCTCCACTTTCCAATTCCAAGACATTATCCATTACACAGCCTGCGTATCAAAACTGACCTCATCTGGTATTACCAAGCAGTTTCTCATCTAGTTAACAACTAGATGCAAAGTTGCTTAACTTTCATACAAGAACCGATGTTCGATATGGCTGTAAGCCTTATATCTACATAGAATGTTGAAATAAAATGAAACAGAAAATAAAGAAAACTCAAAAATCCATATGAAAGATTTACTTTCTAATTTATGGATTACACTGAAGATTGAGAGAATAATTTTTTTCTTTGTAAGTGCCATAAATATATTCCTTTAAGTGGTTGTCTGTAGTTTTTAGAAATTCACTTGCTTAATGCACTTGTGAATACAACCAAGAATGTGACAGAAATTCTTTAACAGCCATTTAAAGATTACTCCAAGACTACATATAGTGAGATATGCAGTGTTGATTGTTGAAATGTTTATGCACTTCAGTCTACTGACAGAATTTACAGCAAGAAACTGAGATCTTTCAGAAAATGATAAAAAGCAAAACAAAATATTTCCTTGATTCTCTTATTTTACTGCTGTATTGTTATCTCCTTTAAGAAGAGCTCCTTCTTCAACTTTCCCTTGTGTTTATACTTAAGCCTTAAATACCAGCAGAATTGAGGAACATTTCAATATCTTAATGGCTACCTCTCAGCTATTCCATTTTAATTCTGCCATTTTACATTGACATTTGCCTTTTTATATATTTACCTTATGTTCTACTTACGCAACACTTTAATTTAATGAACCTTTCTCTCATCTTAGGGCAAAGAACTTAATTCTAATAGTTGTTTTGATTTTAATTCAGACATATCCAAAAGCAGACATTTTTGGCATCTTAGAAAGTGAAGTGAAACTCCTTTTATTTGAATAAACATCTCAATTCGTTTTTACAGTAGTAGAGAGAGAAGAGAAAGAAATTAAGGGAACTTGATAAAATATCTTTCAGAGGATTTATTGAAAGCAGAGTATATATTTAAATAAGTGATTTTAAAGTTTTTGATAAGTCAATATTACTATTGTCCGATACTTAGATTTTACTTATAAAGATTTCACAAGACAAGGCAATTTAGTGAATTGATAATCAATCTATTGTCAATAATTTCTATTCATAGACAACCATATTACTTTGCAGTCTTATGTCTGTCTCTCCAGTATTATCAAATTTATGAAGTGCTGGAGTTAGTTTGGTGAGATTAGCTACTCTCAAAATATCACAAAAGAATTTTAAAAAATGGAAGAAAAGAATCATGTTTGGTTGTGAGGATGAAGTCTACTTCAATATAATAAGGAATATTACATGATTTATATATGATTATTCTTCACACAAGTTCACCCAATAGAAGGCCCAAGAGCCACTCAAGTTATTGAATAGGGTGTATGATATGAATGTAAGTAGATAAAGTTGGAAATGCAGAATATGAAGACATGGATGAGACTAGACTTGAATATATTAAGTATGTAGTTTTCAAGTAACAAACCACATGGGAGTCTATTATAGTAGTCCTTTGGAAGAAGCTATCTGAGCAGAACATCCTTCTTAATAATGGAATTACATAAGGAATGAGGGTGATTCAAGTCTTATGATATTGCAAGGCGGGTCTGGGTTGAAAAGGTCTGAGATGGTAGCACCAAATAATGAAGTTCATCTGAAGATTTACTATTGAAGTAGCAACAGAGAGGCTGCAGGATTGCAATGTTCTATCTATCTATCTATCTATCTATCTATCTATCTATCTATCTATCTATCTATCTATCCCATTCTTTTCATGGCTATCTGTTTATCCCATTCCTTTTCTTTCTATCTATCTATCTATCTATCTATCTATCTATCTATCTCGCTCTGTTCTTAATCTATCTATCTATCTATCTATCTATCTATCTATCTATCTATCTATCTATCTATCTCGCTCTGTTCTTAATCTATCTATCTATCTATCTATCTATCTATCTATCTATCTATCTATCTATCTATCTATCTATCTATCTGTTTTTCTGTCTCCCTCATTAATAAACATTTACAAAGAACTATGTGTATCTAAATCAGTGTTTCTCAATCTTTTTAGCAATGGCACACCTAGGAGCAAATGAAAATATCATTGCACACTTAGCAAAATTTTTTAAAGGGGATGCATTTAAATGATATGAAATAAAATCATGGATTTAAAAAAACATAGACACACACACGAATATGAAATTACTTTATTTCAATGCTTCTATTCAACAATTTTTACAGCTTATTTAATATGTATTCATTTATTCAAATACTAATACTGTATCATTACTACATTCATACACATATACAGTGCTGTCCAAAAGTAAGTGAACCCCTAAGATAATATTTTTAGAAATCACCAGTTTTTTTTCCAGATGATCAATAAATTTTAATTAAACTATATATTCAGTAAGAAAAAACTTTATTAAATCAATTACAATCACTTTCAAAATTTTTTATCAAGCTGGAATAAAAGTATCAATTAAAAATTAAGATGTGCAAAATTAAGTGAACCATTACATTTTATATTTGGTGACTGCTCCTTTTGAGGTTACAATTTCCACCAGCCTTTTTCTATAATTTTTAAGAAGTTTCTGGCAGTAGTGAGTGCCAATCTTTGACCATTCTTCTCCCACAATTGCTTGATTTTCATTCTTTTGTGGATTTGCTTATGATGCCTCAGATCATTGTCCTGTTAGAGTTCCAGCCCTAACCTAAACCCAAATTTTGAAATGAGGACAAGACACTTTCATTCAAAATTACTTGGTATCTTGTAGAGTCCATTGTGTCATCAATGCATACTATTTTGCCTGTTCCAGTTGCAGCTAAGCACCCCCAACTCATAATGCTGTCACTGCCATGTTTAATGGTCGGTAACAAATTCTTCTCTTCAAAAACTGTATTAGGAGTGCACATGTCAAATATAGCACCTATTGTTCCTCTCAAAAAGGTCTCTTTAGGTTTCATCTGATCATAAAATCTTCTGCCAGAATGTTCCTACCTTATTTATATAAGCTTTGGCATTGTTGAGGTGAACATGTTTGTGCTATTTCATAAGCAGTGGCTTTTACTATGCATTCTGCCATGAAGATTGGCATTGTTCAGATTTCGTCACACTGTAAATGTATGCAGATTGATTTCAATATTAGCCAGTGTGCATTGGAAATCTGAAAAGGTCATAGTAGGATTTGCCTAAGCTTTCCAAACTAGAGGTCTACTTGCTCTTGCAGATATCTTTTGCAGGTGGCTACTTCTTAATTGTCATACCATCATACCAAAGCCATTCCATTTATAAATAATTTGTTGCATGATGGACAAATGCACTCCAAATCATTTTCATAGCTTTTTATAGTTTTGCTATCATTATAATTTTCAATTAAGCAATTTTTTAAATCTTCAGGAAGTTCTTTTGATCTTCACATACATATTATTTTACATTTAGTCTCTAACTTCACACTTTTGTCATATATTCTTTAACTGCAGTATACACAGCTTACCAAAAACGATGAACCTGATTTATTTTGATTTTTACATGTGCATAAAAATGATTTGCACTGGCAACCATATAAAACCAAAATACAGAGGGTAAATGTAAGGGTTCACTTACTTTGCACATCTTAATTTTTATTTATTATTTTTACTCTGGCTTGATAAAAATCTTTGAAGGTGGTTGCAATTGATTTAATAAAGGCTTTTCTTAATAAATATATTGCTTAATTAAGATTTGTTGGATATCTAGAAAAAAAGAGACAATTATTTTAAATATTATCTTAGGGGTTCAATTACTTTTTTACAACACTGTATATATGTATGCTGTGACAATATTTTGAGGCATTGTCAAGAGAATCATTCAGTACACTCAGTATACCATGGCACAGAAGTTGAAAGTCACTGGGCTATAGGATTGCGATGTTGTGTCTGTGGGTAAGGGGCTGTAGTGTAAAGGATAAACCCTCTTCAACAAGTGATTTTGAACTCCTTCAAGACTGGAAAGTTAAGATTGAACTGCTCATATATGACAGCAATACTGTATTCTTTTGTATGATCTGGTTCTTATAAAAAGAAAGGTGTGCAAGGCAAGTCAGGTACTTTTTGACATGGTACAAGGAACTGATTATTTTTCCAACATCTTTAGCTAAGGATCGTATATATGAGTTTTACTTAAAGTCTGTGGTGAACCTTTATCCAGGTAAAAATTAAGCATTTGAAGAAAATTCAAATCAAAGATTTGAAGAAAATTCAAGATCTTCTCTGCAATGATGAAATATTCCTATTTGGGTTTTGAGGTATTGAAAGTTATAAGCCAGAGAGCTGTCAGAGGAAAGATCCACAACCAAGCTCTGATCATCTTGACATTTGGAGGAAGTGCACATATAAACTGGTATCATCTGTATAGATATTTATTAATGACCTCAGAATATAGCATTTTGATTATATATAGCATTCTGGTCGATTTGTAAAGGAGTTGGCATCTCAGCAATATTGGCCTGAGGAGATGATCCCCATGTGCCATACAACTGACAAGGACCTGAAAGCTATAACATGGGTTAACCTAAGCAGTATCAAATTAGATAGAAAAAACTGTTAAGAAGCCTTCAATAGTTGTTCTAGCATAAAGTCACAAGTCAATCACCTCATGAGTAGATAGAAGCTCTTTTGCCATGTTTGACAATCTATATAGAGATGGTTTCTTGATTAATTGTTGTGTTATCTGGGAAGTGTTTTAACAGAAGACTGAAAGTGTGACATTGAAATATGTAAATGCCTTCTGAAAGTAGAGCAAAGTATTAAGAAATAGGAAAATGTAATAAGAAAACAAGAAAAGAGTATTGAACACTTATGTAATATCAGTTCTCTTATATTGCATTGAATACTGGGGCAATATCCTCACAGATGAAGAAGAGACTTGAAGGAAGAAAAAAACAGACATTTACACTTAGACTCAGAAATAAAAAAAAATTTGATTTTCTAGAGCCCATAATTAGGAAAGAGGGCTTAGAGAATTTAATACTCACCTGAAATATTGCGGGCAAGAGGGATAGAGAAAAGCAGCAAATAACCTACCTAATGAAATTGTGTAAAGAGTTTGTAGAACAGGGATGAGGAAGGATAGCAGAAAGACAAACCTTGCTCAAAAGCAACAAAGTTTTAGAGAAAATGTGAAAGGAAAAGAAAACTTACACTTAACCTCAGACAGAGGTAGCTGATTTTTTAGGACACATGAAGAAAGAGGGTTTGGAAAATTTGATACTGACAGGAAAGATTGAAGAGAAGAAGGATGGAGGAAAACAATATATAACCGACCTAGGAAGCTTAAGTAAATGGATGGCAAAACAGGGTTTAAGAAAGATAACAAAAAAAGTTTATTAAGGACAGAAAATGGGGAGAGCTACGATCACCAACGTCAAATGACCCAATCTGCAATAGACAAAAATAGCACAATATGACGATGAATATTTAATTATTTTTTTAACTGATGGCCATGAGTAATACCATGCAATGCATTCAGCATGCAATTTACTTTCACTCATGAAGAATTTTTTTTACATGATTCTAAATCAAATACTAAAAGTACTGTGATTTTTTACCAGAGTCAATAGTATTATAAATCATTAATTAGTATTATCTTTCATCTTAGCTATGAAAGACATTATTAGCAAAAGAATTCAATTAAGTAGAATATTGTAGAAAATGTCCTTCATAGTAGTACTAGTCCTTGCCTGGAGTTAAAGGTTTTGCCAGAAGTCAATGTCCTTCATCAGTAATCACTCTGAGGCAGTGGTTAATGTCCTTTGCCAGCAGCCAATGTTCTTGCAACAACTCACTTGTTTTGTCAGAAACCTTGCCTCTCTTACATTACCGAGCTTTTATTACCTTGGGACATAAGCCATTGGCTAGTTTTTGAGAAGTTGCACATTCTGTAATGTCCGTGCCAATGTCGAATTTTAGAATAAACGTTTTGCACTAATATATTATTATAATAGTTTCATAAAAGTGTATTACTCATTACTAATGATTAAAGCATTCTATTTGTAATTTTTATATCAATCCCATTCAGAATTTAACATAAAACTTTATACACCTCTTGACTTGAATATTAAAAAGAAAATGATGTTTACTTTTTTTCAATGAGTTATGGTCATAATACATGTCAAACTGCTGCCAACGTTAACAGAGTATGGGGTGAAGGATCCACTTATGATAAGATAGAATGGTGCTGGTTTCTGAAATACTGCAGAGGTGGAACAAGTCTTGAAGAACAAACTAGTAGAGAACATTCATCCAGAATTAAGAAACAACATCTGAAAGCATTATTTGAACAAAAGCCACATCAAAGTGTCTGAAATAAGGGGTGCCAGTTTTTCATTATATCAAACTATCTCAAGAAAATTGACACAGTGAAGAAACTTTATAAATGGATTCCACATGAATTTAATGAAAGTCAAGGAGTTTGAGGTTTTAAAGTATTTTCAGTGTTGTATTATCAAAATTCAAATGATGCATTTCTTGATTTAAAGAAGAGAAAATGGATCTTTTGTGACAATCATAAAGGATCATCTCAATGGCTTGATCATGACAAAGAAGCAAAACACTTTCGAAAAGCCAAAATGCAGCAACCTAAGATTATGGTAACTGCCTGGTGGTCCATCATTGATGTTATCCATTACAGCTTTTTAGAATCAAACCAGATCATCACTGCAGAAGTTTACTGTCAGCAACTGGATGAAATCACATTCAGTGAAACAAAATGCAACCAGCGCTGGTTAAATGAAAGGTACAATTCTGCTTCATACCAATGTTTGGCCCCATGTTGCCAGGATGACACTGCAAACCTTGCTAACTTGGGATACGTAATTTTGCCATATCCGCCATATTCATATGACCTCTTACCCGTTGACTACCACTTTTTAAAAAATCTTGACAATTTTTTAAGGCTAAAGAGATTCAGAAACTACATTGAAATATTTCTTGTCATCCAAACCTTTACAGTTTCAGTTTTAACAGAAAGGCATAAATAACCTTGTAACTTGGTTCCGATTTTAACTGATTTAAATATTCTTAAAATACATTAATTGAGGAATAAGTTGATTCTAAAATCGAACATTATATTCCAAACACCCTAATATATATATATATATATATATATATATATATATATATATTATATGTATACTAGCTGCATGGACCGCCATTGCCCGTGCTTGATTCAAGAATTGTACGACTCATACACCAATTGCTATCGCTTAAAATATTTTTGCCCTTCCTTGCCTTTAAAGGAGTGCCCTTTGCTGTGCTGATGTTGCTACATGCCTTACTTCTTGCCTATCTCACACTGTGAATTTTTTCTAAATTCTATACTAAACATTAAATCTGTTACAAAAAAAGAACCAAACAAAAATGAACACAAAACGATCAGCTTTAAAAAAGGACTCATAACTGGAAAAACCAAATGAAAAAAGAATATTAACAACAGATACTTTTTCACACCCAACCCAGTTCTGCAGAATCAGAATCAGCATTGTTTAAGCAAGCAAATGAGCCAATTGGAGTAAAGTGCCAAATTTTTCCCACTTGTGACGAATGCAGCTATCGAATTTTTTGCATGGTAGCATGTTAGTTAACATTCATGTCAGTCAGCTGTTGGCTCTCATGCTGGCCAATAGAATCTTCCTGCCTATCTGTGGCAGCCAGCTATTGGCTCTCACTCTGGCCAGTAGAAAATGGCTGCAAACTACATGAAAACTGCCATAGAAGCATGAAAAAATTGATTATTTCCACTATCGATGGAAGTTAGGAAATGCAAAGTCAGTCTTGGCCTTCCCACTAACTCGGAGCATGTGCATGTAAATTTTGGAGCAAATCTGTCGAAAATTGTGGCCATGCATTCTTTACACACACACACACATCCTGCCTTATATATATATATATATATATATATATATATATATATATATATATATATATATATATATATATATGCCCATGTATGTCTGTCTGTGTGTGCATGTTTTTATGCATCATTAATTTATGATTGTTTGATTAAAGCCTTAGACAAAAAACATGTCTATTTAACATTTCTGGTTTGCTTACAAGAGAATATCTCAGGAACTAGGATATATAAGAATAAATAGGTTATGTGTTGCTTTCCTCCATCCCTCTTGCCTTAAATGTCCTGTGAGTATCAATTTTTCCTCATTATGTTCTGTAGAAATTTCAACTTCAAGTATAAATGTTTGTTTGTTTCACATGTTTGGTCCATGGTATTCTCAACATCCTTCTGTAGAATCTCATTTCTGCTGCCTCAAGTCATTTTTTTTCATCTTTTGGTAAATTATCAAGCATTTTCTGCCATATAGGAGGATTTACATTATATGACAGTGCAGTACTCTTTTCTTGGTTTCTAATGAAATTTTCCTGTTTCTTAATACTTTGCTTAGGTTTCGGAAGACACCTAGGGTTCAAGAGCAAAGCAGACTGAGCTTTCTAGATTTAAATTGGCAACTGTTACAGTAGAAGGACAACTCTGAATTCAAAACTCCTCCCTATAAAATCCTATTTACTAAGGAAATCAATACAGCTACACTTAGTGACCATATATTCTATAAACTTCCTTGTTACACAAATGTTCAATCAATGGTAGTCTCAGAATCCTTTGGTAGAAATATATTTATTTAGCCTGAAGGCTCTTTTTTATCTGTGGGGGAGATTGTGAAGAATTCCTTGCTATATAAGAAGATCATTATTACTTAACAGTTCAGAATTCTTTGTTTCTAACAAAAATTTTCCTGTTTCTTATTATTTTGCTTAGCTGTTGGAAGGCATATATTACTATTCCAATGCACCATTCTACAGTTTATTAACCCATTATAGGTTATTTAAAACTAAATATTTTTAGATTGTAAGAATTTTTTTAATGGGATAATAATGTGTTGCAAGGGAGAATATTTCCCTACAAGTTTGGACTCGGCCGTTGGACAAAAGATATAAAAATACTCCTACATCAAGAGGAGTAGCAGGAGGAGCAGTCACAGCAGAAGCTTTTGCTGAAAACAGTTAATCATTCATGGCAAAACATTCTCTTCTCTAGTTTCTATTCTATATTATGTTTCCCTGTACCAAAAAGTAATAAACTTGTTGTTAAAGCAATTCTGGTTTTCTGCTGGTTTTTTTATAACTCAGTTACAACATAATGATTTAGTGATACAAGTCTTACTAATTAACCCATAGGTAGGGCAAATAAGTCATGGATTCATTTAATAAGGATATCTGGGCATAAGTAAATATAACAAACCCAACAGGAATAGGAACTCAGCTCTCCGATTAACAATTCAAACCATTATCTATTACATTATCTGCATATCACTAACTTTTGATTTAATGGCATCTTTCCAAAGGTATATTTAAGATAGTAACAGACAAAATTATTTGACCAAAAAAGGGGTATGGCTGTCATGTTTGCCCTTGCACTGCCCAATCCTCACTTTTAACTTTGATAGAATTCAAAATTGTTTACGTGATTGTAATATAGTAACAACTAGAAGCTTATGAAGCTTTATTTGACTAATTCAGTTTTAGCACTGAAAATGTTTATTTTATTAGAGTGGATGGTTACAAGCAATAAGATATATGGGATGTACTTATTTTATTATCACAGTGGTATCATAGCAGATAATTTATTTGCAAGTCTTTCATTGGGAAATGGCAGTTTCCAATGTTGCAAGAATATAGCTTCTCTCACTATTTCCCTAGCAAATATGCAAATGAGCTCCATTCTTTAGTTTTACCATTTCAAACACTTACATCTAGGACTAGCCATGCTACATAAATTCCTCTGTATTCTATTTTCCTCAATATTTCTTCTTGTATTGTGTGAACTATTATATAAAAATATAGCATATTTCTTTCATTTGGGGTTATTGAACATTAAAAATGTTGTGCTCTGGCCAGAATAATCTGAATAGTGTTTATGATCAATTGTTATCAATATTAGAATATCAAGGATCATGTATAATTCATTTTAATTAAAGAAGTGCCAGAATAAAGAATATAATTAAGTAAATACATTTGCCTCTAATCACTGCACTCAATTGATTCCTATATTCTCTTGTCCGCATAAACTTTGACAACGATCTCCAATTACTCACCTTGACAACAAGAACTGTTAATAAGTATTGGCTATTTTTCAATCTATTTAGACACTGACCATTGGTATTTATTGATGGCCCATGGGCTTCGGCAAATTCTGTTGGCAAGCAAAGTGTCCATGTTTGCAATTGCTTCTAGGCTGAATGCTTCATAGGCTATACGTTAATCACTACTTGTGTTTCATACTAGATGTCTTATCAAATTACTGTTTTGAATTATTCTGATAATGACTTTAAGTGACTTTCTGTCTAAATTTATGGGATGATGAGTTAATATTATTTACATTTGATTTAATTTCCTCATCTTTATTGTTATTATCACAGCAATGTATAAGTTCTAGTGGGGAAAAGATTAGCAAATTTGAAAACTCATCTGATGGGGACTACAGCATGAATGCTCCTCTGTGCAAAGAAGATTGCCCCTGCCTTAAATGCCACTTGCAGATCAATCATTGTGTCAACCAAAGTAGCCAACCAAAGTAGATGACATCTACATGACTATTGGCCTTGATTCAGAAGTACAGTACAATCCCAACTTAAAAATTTTAAGTAGGAAACTGAACCTTGTCATCCACTCCATGGCTGTGAACCAATGATAAAAAGGCACAAGTCAAGATTCAGCTTTCTACATTCAGTCAAACAATTGAAATACGAAGCTCCTCATCAGCGTTTGTCCATGTGGTGCAGCTACCTTAACAATATGGAACAGAGTATCTCTCTCAGCTATAAAGAATTCCTCCCAACTGGCTCCAGTTATTCCAGGCCCTTCTGGTCCTGCCTGAATCACCTCTGAACAGCTGTTGCTCGCTGTAGAGCTAACCTTCAAAAATGGTGATATGCCACCGATGATCATCCCAGCAGCTAATGTAGGCAATCACAGACTATAGAACATCTTCTAGTTTGCCCCAATCTTGAAGATTAATGCACACTTAATGACCTTGAAACATCCCAGGCAAGGTTCTGTGTGCAATACTGGATGGGTGTAGTGTAACAACTCAATAAGAAGAAGATCACAATGATTTTGCAGTTGTGGCCTCTGGCCTTCTTTCAGGCGTCTGTATATCTGGGCAACTTTCATGGAATTTTAAACTGAACTCATTATTTAATTTACAAAGGAGGATTGATCCCATTCTATTGGTTATGACTAGGAAAATCTTATCTAGTTCTTGCTTGCCTGTGCAGGGTTAGAAACAATAACTGAGTAGAGCTAAATAAGAACAAGACATCCAATTCCCTTGACATGGACAACAGAACAAAAAACAATCTATATCCTCCAACCACAGATCAAATTAAAAATTCCCTAAAGGTTATCCAAATTGACAGACACTCAAAGAAGAGTCTGTCTATATTTCTGAGATGAGGTACTATGTACATTATTTACATTATTCGGACTATTGTCCTCATATTTATCGCAACGTTTTGGCCATTGTATGCTCCGGCCTTCTTCAGGTGGTTGGAATGTCGAACTGAACCCTTTATTTCACTCACTGGGGTAGACTGTTCTAGTTCCATGATCCATGTTTAATGGATGTCAGCTATCAGTTATCTCCTTTTAAGGACACACGGAACAGTGGATAAAGGTATTGGTTTGATCCAGTGACAGAACCCAAAGATTGTGAGTTCAATACCTGGTTAAGACAGTGGAGGGAAATTACCAGGAGATAACTGATAACTGACATCCATCAAACATGGCACGTGGAACTAGAACAGTCTAGCCCAGTGAGCAAAATGAAGGGTTCAGTTCGACATTCCAACCACCTGAAGAAGGCCGGAGCGTACAATGGCTGAAACATTGTCATAATATGGCGACAATGATGAGGACAATAGTCTGAATAATGTAAATAATGTACTCAAAGAAGACCTGATGTAAAAATGACTGAAATGTTGTGATAATAACTACAATGATGAGGATATTATTTTGAATGTAAATTGTACTAAGTGAACTTTGGACAATCATGGTGGAAAGGAATTAAGAAATTTGCTTTCTGTATGTTTTCCATCTTTTCATTTAATCTTATAAGTTTTATTTTGTTTTTCTTTCTTTTGTTAACCATTTCACCCCAAGCAAGGCAATTATGCCACTAAGACACCAGGGATTACTGGGAGTGAAAGACAATGAGAAGCATTTAGAAACAACCAGAACACCAATCCTAAACAGGAAACAAAAGATAAAAACCTGCTCTGGTTGAATAGATGGGGATGGAGAGTGATAGCCAAACATATCAGCTCCAATTATTATTGAAAAATAAATAGATAAAAATAAGAGAAAAAAAAAGTAAGAGAAAAAAATAACTTGCATTATTTACATTATTTGGACTGTTATCCTCATATTCAATGCCATATTCACAAAGGCCTTCTTCAGGTGATTGATTGTAATTATGAACCAAACCCTTTATTTTGTCCACCATGGTAGATTGTTCTAGTTCCACCTGAAGAAGGCCAGTGCATACAACAGACAAAATGTTGTGCATATGGTGACAAAGATGAAGATAACAGTCCAAATAATGTAAATAATGTAAGTAATCATAATACCTCATCTCAGAAATATAGACAGATAGAAAAAAACTAAATAATAGAAAAACTTGTCGTCAAGATTAAAGCAATGCCTTTGAAATGAAAGTATGCATTTTGTCAAAAGACGCATGTTGGAGATGCTACAATCCTCACTAGAGTTCAAAATTTTATTATAGTAAATGGTTACAAGCAAGAGATGAGAAGGGATGTTCTTATTTTATTACTACAGTAGTCTTGTAGTGGATGACTTATTTTCAACTGTTTCATAGGGAAATGACTGTTTTCCACAGATTCAATGTCTATAGCTTCTCTCACTATTTCCCTGGCAAATATGCAGATGAGCTCCACTCTTTAGTTCTACCATTTCAGACACTTACATTTTGGACTAGCCAAACTACATCCATGGAGTTGAATCCCCCAGATTTCCTCTGTATTCTATTTTCCTTGGTATTTCTTTTTGTATTGAGTGAACTTTAGTATATAAAAATATGACATATTTCTTTCATTATGACACTGAGATGTGAGAGAGTGAAAGAGTATCCTCTTTACAAGAAACCTAATCCTAAAATGGAAGCAATACATGAACTCCGTATGTATTTGGTGATAGGTAAACCAATCTATTCCTACTGGAAATAAAAATAAATTAAAAATAAAAGGAAAAAATAAGTAAGAGAAAAAAATAAGAATAAAAAAAATGAATAAGAGAAAAAATTCTGTCAAGATTAAAGAAATACTTTTAAAAAGAAAGTACATATTTTTCAAAAAGATGCAGTTGGAGATGTTACAACATAATTATGAAAAATAATTCTATATGGAATTATGTACGTTGATGAAAATAGTAAAATCTATCTTGATGAGTTATGCAAAGAGGTAAGGATAGAAATCTTCATTTTTATTTATCATTTTAGTTTTATAATCATTTTAGTATAATATTGTTGATTTTTATTGCTATGAAAAACAATATGAAAGGAAAACCTGTTGAAAAAAACTAACGATAATGCTGTAACTCAATAATGTCCACTCTTTCTATTTGGGTACAGTGGGCATGAATGAATGAATTACTAGATATTATTAAATTATCAGCAAATTATCAGAATTAAAAGAAAACTGCTCTAAATTATATGAAGAAGTGCAGAAAAGTTCTGAGGCTTATTCACTTCCCAAAATCTAACCAAATGGTTAAACAGAATTTTGAAGAAACCCTTTTTGCACAGATGCAAACAAACATTTTCAGCCATGAAATTGATTATAAACTAAACAAAATTAAAACTGACTGTTAAAAGTTTGAAAAATTCTCTTTTGGTATTGATAACTGATTTCCAAAGATTAAGTTTGGCAGAATCAAAATAGACTGATTAAGAGAAATAATACTGCATCATGTTTTTATATTAAATCAATAAATTATATTGTTATAAAATGTGATTTCCTTCATATTTACTTAGCCCAGCAGTTGTCATTAATCTTGTATATGATATTCTACAGTTCCTCTTTACTGCTTGGGCCCTTATATAGTCTCTATGCCTTAGCTATGCTAATTAGACAGTCATTTACATATCACTACATATATGACAAAGTGGAAAATATTTTTGTGTGACGCGTTTTGTCCCTAAGGATTTCATCAGTTTTTTTGTTTTTAATAATTTATTTTGAGTTTGGTGTTTAATAATGTGTTTTGTGTATGTAAAAAAAAAAAAAAAAAACCTAAAACACATTAAAAAAATAAATTTTTTCAAAAATATTTTCAAAATTTAAAATTCCCAGAGTTGACCTTCTTCTCGACCGGTTGTCATCAAAGGCTATAGGACCCCAGTCTGTACTGCTATTTACCCATAACTAGTTTGGGAGAAGAGATAGATTCATATTTTTCCCAAGAGTATTAGCATATAAGTAAATGTAATGAATCCAAATGGAATTCAAACTTGGCTCTCCAATTTCTCAATCGAAGCTGCTATCCATTACTCCACCAAAATATATTCTTATTTGTTTTCATAGTCCTGCATCCGTTTATAGAAATAATGAATGTAGTAGTGAAAAATAACAGGTATCTTTCAATATCAGATAATTGGTTGGTTATATCACTGGGTAGTAAGGCTGGAATGATTTGTCTGCAGCACAAACCTGACAACATCACCCTGACAAGAGGGCTCTCTGAACAAACTGACAAGATCTAAGGGAATTCAGCGACTTTTATTTGTGGCTGCTGGAATTACTAGATGGTGGTCAATGTTGACAGTCAACCACCTTAGGGATGTCAGCCTGGATTTTCTGTCTGGATGTATTTCCATATTCGGATATGGTTGCAAAATGTCAGAGGTTTGAGATCAGAGATTTCTTTCAGCTAAAATGACTGTTACAAAAGGCTAAAGGAATTATGTCTTTTCCAAAGACGTTAGTGTCAGATGAAGCACTATTTTCCTGAAGCTGTAACTAACATCTACTCCAAATAGTTGCAGCATAAAGGTGGGATCTGTGTGTGTTGAACAAGCATAAATATCCCTGAGCAGGTGTCTGCAATAGGGATTGGCTAGTCATCCTAAGATATAGGGGTGCTTGGAACCAAGTAGTCAAATTATATATATATATATAGTCATTACATATATATATAGTCATTATATATATATATATATATATATATATATATATATATATATATATATATATATATATATATATATATATGTATCAGGCATCTGTCTATGTCAAGAGATAATGGAACATTTTGGTAAGTCAGTATTACTGGAGTGACCTCTCCAAGATGCAGGCATGGGTGATGGTGTATACAGGCCTTGGACTATGCAGAGAACAGATCTCTTTTAGTGGTCACACTAATAAGGCATTATGCTTGGCTACAGGAGATGCCATTCTGGGTTTTTCTATGCAAATCTGCTATAAGAGCCATTACCCTGTTTGCATATGGTTGCAAAGCAATTAGGGAACAATTTTTTCTTCTCCTACATTGGCAGTGGCAAAAATTAATATTGCTTAGTCTACACTGATTTTTAATTGGAGGAATATGGTATGTAGTTCAGCTCAGATGATAGCAGAATAGACATTGCACCCAGTGGCCTAGCTTGAGGTGGAGATCAGTGCCTCATAGACTGATAGCGACTGACTTTGACAGATCCACATAATGCACCCAGCTGTGCCTAGGTTGTACATGTGTGGGAAAAACCATATGAGAAGTAAATTATATATTTACCTCTCATATGGTTTTAACCTGAGAGGCAGAAGAACAAGGTCACATACATCTACACAAGAAGATCCATGTTCAAAGAATGACCAAAGCCACAAATTTACTGGTCAGTAGAGATTCATGAAGTCCACAATGAAATAAAAGCAGTAATTCTAAGCCATTGATTCTTAGTTAGGGCAGAAAGAACCCCAACTTGGGAGCCCTGAATTCTCAAGTGGGTAGTAAGTCTTAGAGAGCATTAGGAGTGAAGGGACTATAATTGTTCATCTCTTTTAATGCTATGTTTAATTTTTTAAGCATATTCTAAGCATTTAGATGCAATTGCAATTGCAATATGTATATAGAGCAAAACACTGCCAGCTAATAATATAAAGGAAAATTATACTAAATTATTTGACATATAAGACGCACATTTCCAGCATGACAGTATTATAATGTTCAATGAGATAAAGTAGTGTAAGTCAAATTCCTGAATGCTCCAAATTGTCTAAATTCATTCTTTGCTCTCCGAACCTCAACTCATGTGGTTTGCGTGACAAAACTATTCTTGAACTTTCATTAATTACTTTATATTTACAAAAGCACTAAGTAACTATTATAGTATGCGGTTCACCTCACATGATGCCAGAATAGTCTTTGTATTCCATGTCATTCAGAGAAACTAGTTGAACTAGTGGATGACTTTGTGGTCACCAGGTGCAGATTTGCACCTCACAGGATATCCATGTCTGATGAATAATGAAATCTGAGTGAAATAAATACTAATGACATATGAAAGATTCAGTCTCATGTTTTCATTAGTAATGTACAAGACAATTACAGGAAAAGGCATGAAACCAACTGCTACAGTACTATCACTATGACAACTATGATCAAAGAATATAATAACTTATCCTAAAAGAATTTTGAAGACTTAAATTTTAAAGAGTAAGTGGAAGAATAGAAAGTTGGCATACTTGGACCTTCCTGCCTAAAAATGGTATTTCCTTTGCCACCACTATTATTTAACTGCCTTCATTCCTTGGCAATATTTATTGTTTTAAAAAACGATGATTAGAATAGGAATAAAACTTAAATATATGAAAGTGAATTTATACATTTTTTTGTTCTTAGGAATTGACAACAAAAATAATAAATACTATTTACTTATTAGATTGTTTGGTTTGGTTTGGTTTACAGCATATCAAAACCTCAATGGGTCATTTAATGCCGACATCTTTCTTTTTTTTTTTCATGGTAATATTTTTGTTTTGTCAAAAATCTATTTCTGGTAATATTTTTTCCTCAAAAATATATTGCTGGTAATATTTTTTTCAAAAATGTATTGGTGGTGCTAGATTTTCTTCTTCAAAAATTTACTTCTGATAATAATTTTTTATAAATTATTTCTGGTATTAAAACTTAGTTTTACACTTTCATAATGCTTTTTACCTCAGTTTTGGGGTTAACTATTTGGCCATAGCCGGGACCCTAACAGATGCTACCGCCCCAGGTCAGGGTGGACCTGGGAACACCAGCAATTAAGAGGTGATTCCACACTCCTCAAAGCCTCCTGATAGGAGGCCTTGCTACTGAATGTAGTTTATCGTCTTACCCAGGACGCGGATGTAGTTTATCATCATACCCAGGACAATTATTAGATTGTTTATTTACACTATTTATTATATTGTTTATTAGAATTGTTGGCAAGACATCGGCTAATTGCCATTTGATTCAAACTTTATGAAATAGTAAATAATAAGGACTTACTTATAGTTGGTTCACATATTTTAATAATTTAGTAAATTTTTATAAATTTATCAATACAAATTGTTTTCATATTTATTTTGTTATAAATTGGTAAATAATAAATATTGCATTCTGTTAGTTTTAATGCAATTGTATTACTTCTTAGAATATTATAAATATAAAATTATTTTGTAAATAAACATTCTAATAAATAAATAGTGATTAATATTGTTAATTGTTTAAATAATATAATAAAAATTGTTAAATAACAGGGGTGTCAATGGAAAAAAAATTCCTTTTCACACTCCTTTTTTTTTGCAGGCACAAAGGTCAAAGTTTGCCAGAAAATCTATATTTTCAAACATTAATGATAAATAATAGTTATTTCTGAGTATGCTCACCTGTTTTGGGGTCTACTTGTTGCAAATATGTTGAGATGATTTTAGTTGCAGTTTCTGGGAAAGAGTGCAACATCTGGTGTAATCAGTAACTAAACAATGCCATTATGCTCAACCCCTCAAACACAATGACTTGTGATTTTGCATTTGTACAACCATTGACAGCTTTCAAACCATTTTTCCTATTCAATTTCCCTCATTTATTCATACATTCTGTGGTCTACTTTTCAGTTACTTCATAAGGGTATTGCAAACTAGGCAGATATTATCAAGAAGTTACCTCCTTAATGAACGGACCATGGTTTATACTGCAACTATGCATTGTAGTTTAATTGAGAGAGGGCATCATCTGGCATGATAAGTAATTAAACAAAGCCCTTACACTTGAATGGTAAGATACAATGACTTGTGACTTTGTGCTCGTACATCCATTGCCAGCTTTCAAACAGATTTCTCTATTCATTTTCCTGATATGTTTGGGTCATTTTGTGGTATGGTTTTCTGTAACTTACTAATAGTTCTGCAAACAGGCTGATATCATTAAAAAAGCGTTTTTTTATGATGAGTATGTAGTTGCAAAGGAAAGAACAAACAACGATTAAAGTTTTAACAGCATGTATTAATTAATTTTCAAAAAATATACAGGGAAAAAGTCATGTGAAAAGCTTACAAAATTGTTGATACTTAGTTGCCATTGGTAAGGGAAGTGAATAGGTGGAAGGATGTTGTTGGGATTGGCAACTTTGTTGGATAGGTTGACTGAATTTCATGGTAGTGATGATGTGAGAGGCCTGGAATGGATTAGTGAAGTTGTTTGGTAGCATGAGTGTGGTGTCATTGTAATCCGTCTATCTTCAAGGTTAAAAATAAATACTGGTGAAAAGTGTGGATAGACTGATGACTGGGTGATAAGGTTGAGATGTTGAGCCAAACTAGCTGTTGTTTGTGAGGAGAGCTTATTTTATATCTGTGGTCTGACAAATTTTGGGCAGCAAGATTCATGATTGTCTATTGTATTTTAGATTTTAGCAGGGATTTGTCTTGTGGATGTGATGCCAAGAGTCCCTGCACAGATGATATTTTTAATTTTGGCTTTTGCTTTCTTAACACTCACATCTGGCCAACATGTTTAGTGAAATGTATTTGGGAATCAAAGAGAGATCTTGATTAAAATAGTATCACAGATTCAAACCTGATTCTCATGATGGAAATACAAACATTCTAAGCACTCAGCAAAACTCTCATATTTTCTAGTTTTAGTACCAAATGAAAATGATAATTACATAAACAATTAAGTAAGTAAGAATGAGAAAGTTTAAAGGAAAATGAACACAAAATGATATTTGCACATCCCATCAGAATGAAACTGTTCAAATTTCTGGAATACCTAATAACGAAACAGGTCTTGTAAAATTCAATGCTCGCAGGATATATTAAAGGCAAGAGAGGCCAAGAAAAACAGTGAGTAACTTACCTAACAAACTAGTGTAGATAGATAGCAGAATAGAGGCTGGGATGGATAGTAAGGAGATAGACATTGTTTAGTGCTATAAAGGGGAGAAAGTTTTGGAGAGCCATAATCACCGATATTCTGAAGAGACCCAGTATGTAAAATGAGAAGAAATCTTCCAAAAGCAAGCAAGATTTTCAAAAGAGTCTTACAAAAAATCAAGTAAAAGGCTAACCATAAACATATTAATTATCATTTTCACTTTTTCCTTGTCTCAGTCAGTTATGTACCAGGCGTAATACATACATAGACGATCACGTATCTTTCAATACATGACTGATGAAGCAGATTTTTTCCTGCAGTAGGTTGCCATTTCTTTCTGCAACAGACCAGTTGCCATCCAAGATTATAGAACATGGTCTGTCCTGCAATTTACCCATAGCTGGGTGGAGAACAGGATTCATACCTTTCCCAAGGGTATTAGCACGTAAGTGAATGTAATGGATTTGACTGGAATTCAGACTTGGCTCTCTGATTCCTCAGTCTGAGCTGCTATTCATTACTCCACTGTCTGAGTAAATAATTATAAATCCCTGAACATTTATATATACTATTTATTAACTGGTTGTTGTGTGTTGTCGGAAAAATTAGAGACAGTAATACTCAGTAAAATTGTGAGATTGGAGTCAAATGCAGATCAAATATAGATTCAAATTTGACAG